>JAWWEE010000159.1:9007661-9089334 GCA_035221455.1 Xenops minutus | reverse complement strand
TTCAAAGTGTGTGTGTGTGGAGGGGGTGGGGGGGGATGCTTTATTTCACAGTGCTCAGGAGTGCACCTCCTGTTACTGTGATAGAGGAACCTGATGACAGCTTACCATTGCCATAAATAGCCTATATCTGGGTATTGTCATCAATGAGGTATTTGATAGCTTGAGTTGAGTTGACGTACTTGAGTTCATCACTCACCCACTTTTGAAGGCTGTCATGTTCATTTCATGGTATCTGCACGAGTTGTTTTTTGAGTGATACGACTCCCTGAATCTACTGTGGCATTGCTGATGTATGAAGGTCTTCCCAAAACTATTTCTTCCTCTTAGCTGTGACATGGGAGAGTGTTAATGGATTTCCTTTAGATTTTGATAGTTATCAGCAGATATGCTTTATTTTTTATGAATCAGAAGTGGCTTGGAGTTCAAGTTTAATACTGATGATGGTCCTGCCAGAAAGAACAGGATCTTTTCCCCAACTCAAAATACAACAGACCCTTTTTTATCCATCCTCTTTTGTGCTTACTTTACCTTTACCTAAAAAACCCTTTAGAAAGTAATCTTAAAGGCCAGGTTAATTATGGAAAGCTTAAATGTGCTGATATTGCTTGTGGCTGTGAAGGAATAGCATGCCCCTGCTTGCAGAGCAAGCTTTGTTTTACAGCTGGAGAAAGCACTGTTTACATCCAGCCCTTGCTCTGGACCTGCAGCCCAGTCTCCAGAAAGATCTCCAGGAAAAAGTCCAAAGTCAGTGCTCTTGCCTGAAGCTGCATTGATCCAACCCCTACAAGCACACGAGAGAAATGATGGTAAATTCCTTCCCCAGACAGAACAATGCCATTTTCTACATGATGCGATCTTCAGAAATCAATCCATTTCATACTTTTCAGTAAATTCGGACTGCACTAAATTAAATTGGAAAAACTGATTGGCATGGAAGTAATTCTTCTAAGTAAATTTCTGCCTAGATCCCTACAATAATATCACTGCAGATTTCATTCATATCTTTCATTAAAAGGATTTTCATTAAGGATGAGTTTCAAAATTTCCTAATATGTCAGACTCCAAGGACACCCATAATTACATCTATAGCCTTGCTAGATCTATACTTTTTTCCCTCCTGTCTTTGCCTGCATTAATAAGCATTTCTAAACTGCCTCTTAGAACAAGAGTTTAGCATACTTTAGAAATTACAAAACCAATTTTGTTTTCTTTGCATTTGTTCAGTCCCTTAATCTTCTCATTCATTACTTTTAGATGTATTATCTTTCTGCATTTTTTAATAAAGAAGTAGTGAAGATGAAAGTCTAATCACAGACAAATCTGGATATGGGGCTCTGGTCATGTCATCTCTCCAGTTTTTAAACACATCTTCAAACAAAATCATGTGCTACAAGGAGTGAACACATCCAGGCCCACACACTGAAGGGACTGCCCTATTTCTGAAAAGTGAACTTTCAGCAAGGGATCAGGGACCTTTAATGTGTTTGGTGGACAAATCTATTCAAGAGAAGGATCCCTCAGTTTAGGGATCCATCACTTGAAGAGAAGGATCCCATTGGTGGTGAGTGGCTGCCAGACACATCACTATTCAGTGTCCAATGAATGACCTCACACTGCCTTGAGTGGCTGCTGGAGCTCTGTTGAACTTTGTGCGCTCACGGGATGCAGACGCCCTTTTGGCCGTAAAAAAGAAGGGTCTCTGAGGCAGCCAAAGAAATAAAAATGTGAAAATTGAGAAGGTTTGAACATTATTCTCCTAGTGAATTATTTTCCCTGAAATTCATAGAGGAAACCTGACCTAGAATTAATGAGTATATTTTTTGTCTTCGAGTTACTGCTTATTTTGGTCTTTGGCTTGAAACTGTGCACTAATGAGCTAAAAAACGTTCCAAGGAAAAACCTGAATTGTGACTTGATGATCCTTGTGGGTCCCTTCCAACTTGGCATATTCTGTGATAAAGTATTCTTTATTCTCTTTATGGAATAATGCAATCATTCTGTGTTATGTTTTCTGAAGTTCATGAATTTATTTTCCAGAGATGACCTTGATTAAGCTGTTGCCATTGAGAACAGTAGTCTTCCAAGGATGAGTAATAACATACCCCCTTACATTTTGTCCCTGTATGTCACATCGAATATAATTAATAGAACAGTCTCACAAGGGAAATAATTGATACTTTACTATCAAAATTTTTATTGATCATTATTTTTTTTTAAAAAAGGAATGTCTCTTGTTATTAGAAAAATTTTAAGCATCTGTAATTCTTGCACTCAAGAATTTGAAATTTCCATTGGGAAAAAAAATAAATTTGTCCCTATTTCTTTTGAGAATAATATATCACAAAGGGTGCCAGTATGAGGAACTTATTACACAGGAATTACCGAAGAATATATACAGTGTTTTGTATATGTATTATTGATATATATATAGAGAGAGAGTTACAATGTACATCCTTTCTTTAATGAAATGTGTGTGATGTTATAATACAATAAGAAATTTTATAAATGTTAGAGACTGATTTTATTTATTTTTTTTAACACTGTTGGGTCTAAAACTCCTCTATTTTTATTAGGAGATAAGACTTTCACGAGCATACCTGTTTCTGTGACACGTAGAGAAAAAGCAGTTACAGAAGAAATATGAAATATGAATATTACAATCATCTTCAAATAAGACAAGTTTTGGAATAAAGTGTAATTACTTTTTTAGTTGAGAGATTCACACATTTCAGTCTCATGTATCAAAAGGACTGCAAAGCAAAAGAATATTGAGGTGAAGCAAGCTGAATTTCAGTCGGATTGTGTGATTCAACGTTGCCACAACCATCTTGTAATTGCGTCCAAACAGTTGCTTTTTAGAGATATTCAGTGGTCATGTTTCAAAGCCAGGTTTATTTAGAATTACTTCTTCCTTAATCATAGTGTCTTTAGTGTAACTAAATTGGTGAAGGACAACATGTTATCAAGACCATACTTCAAATGGCATTGCCAGGCCTATGCAGAAATTTGTGAAGAGAAATTAACATGCTGCAAATTTCTCAGGCATCAGGAACACCATTTATTTTCAATTTAGATTTTTACTTACTTGTCTAAGAATTATTTTTTACAGTATTATCATTTTCCAAAGTTAAAGATGATAGCAAAGCAATATAAAAATAAGAATTAAAGAAAGGTCTACTAAGAATAACTGAGAAGTATTACTTTTGCTTGGCATTGATTATTTGAAAATTAGTCCTGCTTCACTTCTCACGTTATTCTTTTCTATGGATAAGATTGAGCAACAATAAAAAATTTCAGTGCTGCAGTAAGGCATTTAGTTTGAAATTGAATGTTTACCTACACTTTAGTTACACAAACCCATTATAATTAAATGCATTTCAAACAGCATGTACACAATGAAGTAAATTCCTCCGTATAGTAACATCAAATAAATAGACAATATTCCTCTCTTTTCTCACGACTAGATAACAATGAACCAATTATTCTTTATCGCTTTCCAAGAGAGCTTCCCATGTACAGAGAGGTTTAACATCTGGATCAATGCCTGCATGGTTCTTAATGAAGTCCTTTAGCTCTTAGAAATTATTGAAAAAGCATCTCCTGTGGAAAACAAAGATTAGTTTAGTTGGATGCCATGCTGAGCAACGGATGTTTTTCTTGGCTGGCACGCCATGAAACTGCTTCCATTATCTGCACCAAGTAAGGATCTCTGGGCTTTAGTCCAGTAAACAAAGATTATTTTCTTGTCATTCAGAGTGCTCTGTAGCTTCTTGGTTTTCTTTAAGGGTGAATAAATGCGACCAAACTCTGGCTGTTGCCATTGCATTTTTGCCTTGCACTGTTCTCATAAAGGAGACTCAAAGGGATTCCTGGAGAAATCTGTGCATATGACATAGTCCTAAGTGAGAAATGCTATGTCTCTGTCCTGTAAACTCCCATGCATTAGGATTTTTCAGGGTAAGGACTAAGGTGTTTGAGAGGGTTGTTGGCAAAGTGCAGAAAATACATGCTGAAGTGCAAGGAACAGCAGAGAGAGACTGCCCTGAGGTACCAGTCTTCAGTATTTTACCTGCTGCCAGGTATACACTTAGCTCAGAAGTTAGAGGGGGAAAAAACAGTTTAAAAGGTTTGTGAGGTTTAGAACGTGCTCTTTTTCCATGCTCCCCCCACGCTGTACTTGTGATCAAGGGCAGTCTCCGTGAAGACTCACCCTCCCAGTGCACAGCCCCCAGGAGCGCCGGGTGCAGGAGGGTGTGACAATCACTGATTTTGATACTGTGGTCACTCTTACACAAAAAACATACCAGCAGGGACTCCAAATGACCCTGTCAGATCAAGTCACACATACACCTGGAGAGCAGATTTTTTTCCTCAGTGTAAGGTATGTGAGTAGACTGATAACGCTGTGAGCTGATCCTTTCCTTGGATCCTGGATTTCATTCACAAGTCACTTCAGCAGTTTTCTCAAACTCTTTTGCATGCAATTCCAGTTCTATGCATTTTCATATACTCAGCAGCTTGCCACAGGGGACTCTTTCTCTTCAAGAGCTTTGTACTATAGCTAGTGTTGGCTCCAGCAGTGGTCAGGCTCAATAAATATCAGCTGGTAAATAACTTTGATGTTTAGTTGAAGGGATAAATGATATGAGAAAAGCAATCATGGAAAAGTATTGTTCTGGTAAAGTGAATCAAAGCACTATTAAGAATGTCCCATTCTAGGACCTGTATTTAATGGGATGACCAGAGGATTCTGCAAGAACTAAGCAATCAAATCTTTGCTCTCCCTCTGAACATGAGGAAGAGTTCAACATCTGAATGATTATTTTAATACTCTCTTTTCAAATTAAAACATGGAAGGGGAGATATGCTGAAAAAAGGACTTTGGCTAAAGGCTTCCCAGCAGTTATACCCATGCTGATGAACAGCACGACTCTGTGCTTTCCAGAGGGGGAACTGGAGAAGTAAAATTACATCTGACAGGTTTATTTCTACATTACCACAATTTTGGCTGAGGGAAAAATTGATTAAAAAGAGAAAACACTTAGGATGTAAGGAGTTGTAGCTGTGTTTCTATGCTGAAGTCCTGGCATTAATCGAGACTTGGTGTCCCTGGTTACAGGAAGAGGAAAGGTAATTTTGTAACAATTTCAATCTGTATTTGTAAAGAAAAGCACTGATGTAATAGAATTGTTTTAAGGCATGAGGTTTAGGAATTCATATGTCAAGACAAGAGATTAAAAAAGTGCATTTAGTAAGAAGCATCTGAGAATGGTGTGTTTAGGAGGGTAAATTATTGGAATATACACAGCCACTCTGGTGAAAAATTGTTGTACTAGTAAAATATGATTGTGATTATCTATAGAAACATAAACACTTTTGCAGGTCAGTGTAAATAGAAACAGACATGCAAACAAGGACTAAAACAGTCACCCTGTAGAAAGGAGCAAATTCTGAAGTCTTGGGGAAAAAAACCACAGAAGTGATAAATGACAGATTCTGCTTTATCTTTTGTGTCAGTCCTGTCAGTCTGGTTTCATTCATAAATACTCTCATAAATAGTGCTGAGGTTATGACACGGCTTTGGTTTTTGTTAATTAGCCAAATTGACAAAGAATATTGAACAGTTAAGGCACCAGTTAGGACTTGCCATGCAAATACAGTTTGCATTACTTAGAGTGTAATACTAAAAGAGAGAGGGTTCTGTCTTTGCATGCCTAGGATGTAAATGAACTCAATACAAACCTCTCCTTGTAGGGAAATCTAAGAACAAATTAAAAGATCCTGTAAAGAAATAAATTATTAACATTTTGAGAAGGACAAAGAAAAAACAAGAAGATGAAAGATCCATCAGAACTAATAATCCAAGTGTTTTTGTGTCTCTCAACCTGTGAGGCCAGTCAATCTTTTAAATTGCCTATTTTTTTAACTTTAAGTCCTACAGCAAATACCTAAATGAAGCTTTTTAATATTTCATGGATTGCACATCTTTTAATCTGTTCTTTATTTCATTTTTATGAAAATTACCCTTCAAATGAGTTTTCTTCATCCCTGGAAGACCCATATCTTATGCATTATAATTTTTTAATTATCTTGATTTGTGTACAGCTATGAATAGAGAAAATTCCAGCTTGAATTTACAAAATAACTCATGTGACATATATGGCATCTAAATGATGTTCCATATCCCTCACTGAAGTGCATTTTGGATGGTCTTTTGAAATGTTTTCACAGAGCAAAGATTATTATTTCAAGTTTGTGTTTCATTCTCCAAATTAGCTTAATTCCATAGTAATACTGATTGCAGATATTAATTGCTGTTGCTCTCTCAGATTTTTCTAATGTATTCTTTAGGAGATTGGGTTCTCAGGAAAATAAGTAGAATGCTTCCTTTCATGAGGAAGCCATGAGAAATGAGGCACATGGCACCGACCTGTGGTGGGAAGTGATGGAGACTGAAATACATTTGCTAAACATGTTTAATTGGTTGTTATTACTGCAGGTTTTATCCTCACAAAGTTTTGACGTCCAATGATGTACTTGGGTTGGGAGAGCCAACTCAAGGCACCCCAGACCTGCCAGCATTTCCTCACCACTTGTGTTGACTCTGACTGTTGTTCAGTGGCAGGGGTCAGAAAAAAAATGAAGATTCTCTGGCACTGAACTGGGCAGTGCAGGTGGACATCTGAGGAGCATAGGCTGAGACAATAACAGCACTGACTGGAGCTCCTTTCAGAAGTTCTTGTCATGTTTCCACTGTATCTTTTGTCCAAATATATTTTTCTTTGGGAGAAAGATGTTTATACCTCTCCCAGTATACACGTGGTATGTATTGTATTAGTCTTATCTCCAGATGATTTAGATAATACTTTCCCCTGACTGATCTTGCTTCTGCTGGTTCATTTAGATACTTCATCTCCTACACAGTCTCTCTAACTTGTTTGTATTTTTTGAGTGTGCCCTGGAAGCCTTGCTAAATCTGTCTTTCAGATCAGGCATTCAGTTCCACCGAGAAGCTGAAAATATTTGGCTACTTTCAGTGTTCTTTCCTCCTATTTGGAACTTAAAAATACAGAACTCTGTGAAAATGAACAAGAGGCCCTGCTTATGTAAAGGTGGTAGAGCTTTGCTGCACATTCAAATTGTTTTTGAGGCAAAGATTAGCATGAAGATCAGGTTTTATAATTCTTCATCCCTATTGCTCCTTCTTGTTTCCCTGTAATGGATTTTGATTTATTTGATGATGGGCTCAGACTTCTCTCCTCTGTCATCAGGAACCTTCACACGTTTTCTACTAAGGGAAGGGAAGGGGAGGGGATGGTAAAATTTGCATTTATGGGGGTTTTATGATTTTACTTCCACTACAACTGAGATTTGAGAGTCCCTGGTAAGGAGAAGCTTTTTTGTTTGTTTGTTTGATTTTTTTCCCCCTAGATGCAGATCTATAAACCAATGACAATACATAAATATGCATATATGTACTGATAACAATTATATATTATTTTTATTATTGTATATCATATAATATATATTATATATTTTATTATATAACATATATAACAAAATATAGTATATATTATATAATACATATAATATATATTATAATTATATAAATTATTATATTAGTAGCTGAAGGTAAAGGAAATTCTTTTCTGTCTCACAGTATAGAAGTGTTAAGCAAAGTTTTCCATCTGAAAAAGTTTCTTCTGTGTATATTTATCATTGTGTCATCCTTGTCAGAGAAAATCTGCTGCAAATTTTAATGTATCCTGGATTCAACAGTAGCTGGTAATGAATCTATGATTCTACAAAATGCCTGTGAAACAAACACAATCTCTGTTCACATTTTTCTATTTTAATAGTCTTCCTATAGCTATCCTAGGTTGCATATGTATTCATCAAACATCTGTTTTTATTTGCTGGCAAAATAAGCTAATAATAGATACATTAGTCTGTGCTATGCCAAAGCTGAGATGTGTGCAAGTTTGTACATATGTTTCCCATTAAAAAGGGAAAACCACTTAAGATTCCAATAGATGTCTTCTATTTAGCTTCCTTGGTTTTATTCTGCATGTATTTCATTATTATTAGTAACAACTTTTTATCAATATTACCATAGAAATGAAGTAAGCAAATTCCTAGAATCATGCCAAAACTCATTTTCTATCCTGTTTACTTAGTTGCACCAGTGCAAGCGATAGCTGTGAATAATTCAGAGTAGTTACATTATTTCACCAGTTTATTTTTGTGTGCAATATTTTTGCATTTGAGCAACACATTTCCCACCCCAGTTTTGGAAATGACTCTGGTGAAAATATGCTGAATTTTCAAGGCAAAACTATCAGTGGATTTCCAGGGAGGGGAAAAAAAAGAAACTAACAAAAATTCGTAAGATTAAAGAAAAGGAAGGACAGAGGCTGAAACTTCACATACTGAGTAGTTCTTTTCTCTTTGAAAGCCATTTCATACTAATTCATATGCTTTGCTCCTTCAAACTGGAATATAGGTGTTTTAATGGAACTCAGTGATTGTTAGGTATAAAGCACATAGAGAGATGCTTTTTAATATTTCTTCTGGGAGCTCAAACTGTCAGTTGAACTTCAGACACTGCAGCTGTATCAGCTACAACTATCTAGAACCTACCTGAGTCATTCAACCATAACCTTACAATTTATTTAAGTTTTAAATACTAATTAACCGTGGGGAGAAGGAGGGGGAGGGAAGAAATTCTAGAACCACCTAATAATGGCATTTGCAATGCTGTGATTAGTTAGAAAATTAACTCTCTTAAAATAACATGTCAGTATTTAATAATTAATATAGTTAGAGCACTCAACTATGAATCTTAGGAGTTTGGAAATAATATTTTCAAGATATTCCTACTCTAACAATTGAATCCAGTTTAAAAATCAACATATTCTTTCTACTTAATGAATCATCATCAACTACTGCAAATTGCAAATATCCTAGAATCAAAACTTACCAAGAAATTTTGTTAATGTAGCAGAAGGTGGAAAAGAATACAGTTTAGTCTTTCACAATAATATTGACTCTGTAGTGCTGACAGCTTTGCTCATGCTTCGTGCTACTGTGTAATTGGAAAGAGCCAAACAAATCAGAGATGTGTACAGCACCTTTTACATAGTACAGTATTTTTACATAGCCATCCTCTTGATTATTCTCTTCCTAACACATATGTTATGGCCATGAATAAACAGAGAAAAGAGAAAGAAAAGAAATTATTGTCTAAATGCAGGATCCTGAATCTGTCTTCTGGCACTGTGAATAAGAGGATTGATTTTATAATGTACATAGCACTTGGTGATTCCTCTAGTCTGTGTTTACAGATTTGCTTGCCTATTTTCTGTCATTTGCCTGTTTCTTTTCACACTGTTTAACTCAGCAGTGGTGTCTCTAGCCTTTCGGTGTTGGATAGTCCTTTTCCTTATGTGCTGTAAACAGCAACAGCACATTAAAGCTGAGCATTAGAACGATAGAGGTAGTAAATAACTGATTCAGCTCTTAAAATGAACTTCACAACTCACAAGTTTCTCCAAGAGATAACAAAATCCTGCGTGCTCACCTGTTGATGTACTTCTCCATTTGTAGCAGCACCATCTGGAGACAGAGCAATGTTACAGCCGCTAAATCCTCACCCAAATGTTTGAGCACACAGTGGGCGTTCTGCATGATCCAGCTCTGGGTCAGCAGTAGTTAGCTATGGTTCTGTCCAGGGCATTTGCACAGAGCCTGTGTGTGCAAAATTATTCTTGAGGTCATTAATCACTTCTACCTCAGAACTGCATATGCACCTCTCAGTGTATTAGCTTTTTTTCAAAGTCATCCACCCTAGGAAAGTGGCTGCAGGAGCAGTTCATCACTGGACACCATGACTTGGAGTTTTCTCATCCTTTCAGTCTTTCAAACCATTTTTGCCTTGCAATATGTGAGTGTCTGTCTATGCAAGCAAACTAGCGATGATTACTTTGATCAACCTTGGTACCAGTACTGCTGACCCTTCTCCCACTGCACACAGGAAGATATCACATAGGTATGGAGTGACTGCATCCAGCCATGCAAGGTAAACTAACATTCAGCTGCGATAAGCAAGTAATGCTTTTATAGTCTGGTTTCTCTTTCCAGTTGAAAAGAATGCCAGTTTCTTAAAAAATCCCACTGTTCACTATATGTGATATGATGATTAAATCTTCATCTTTTCTGTCTCTTCATATGTCCTTCTTTAAATTAAAAAATGGGAAACTCAACCCAAAGTTTCAAATTGAAGGAAAATTATTGTTGCTTTTAAAACTGCAGTAGAATTGTTTTAATGTGTATTACTAATACTTTTTTTAGTCCGAGCTATGATTACCCCATTCACGAAATGTTTGGAAAAATGCATATCAGTGCATATCAATAATGAAGGATTCAATTTGAGTACTTTTATAGTGCTGCTGATAAAATTCTCGCTTGCCAGAACAGGGTGTGCTGTAGTAACAGCACACTGTTCAGCAAGAGCGTGTTTGCACATAGTGCAGCTTTAAGCAGAAATCTGCTTTTCCCTGGCAGGCCCTGTAACATCTGTGAGAGATAACAGCAGAAAGGTGGAAGATTTAGCACCCTTTGCCATGTTTGTCCATGCGGAGATAGCTGATGTCTGATGCTTGTCTTTGAACTCTGTTTCTAAGAAGAATGGGGTGGGCTAAAGATCTCTGTAGCCCTGACTCTTTGATTAATCTCATTTCACTGTGCCTTGCCTGTGTGTCAATGTCAGATAGCCGCTGTCTGCCTCAGGCAGCCCCATCTTTATGTTTTTCACTCCTGTGCAATGTGTAGCAAGTGACCCTGGTTCTCCTTCCTCACTCGGTGTACATATTTTTCTCTCCTGCATATATGCAGAGAAGCATATTCCCTCACTTACCCGACCTCCCACCAAGCTCTGAGAAGCACCATGGTCTGACTGGTGCCCACAGCTCTGTCCTCGCAGAATAAAACACGACAAAAGTTCTGCTGGGAGAACCCTCACACACTCCTATAGGGAGCAGCAGAAACATGAGCCAGGGACTCTAAAAAGGGATGATCAATTCTGGTGCACCCAGGGAGGGGGAAAGTGCTAATGGGCTTCGTCTTCAGAAATGGACCACGGGGATTAGGACACCTCAGAGCTGTATTTTTTTTCTACCCTGAAGAAAATTTTTTAATCTCTATCTTTAGTGCTGCCTGCAAAGTGCTATCCTCTTGAAAGAATGTGCACTTACTGAAATAGTCGCACTTTCCCTTCCCCTCTCTCAGCTATTAATAGTGGTAAATTTTAATTGCATCTGTAAATAAAAACACTGTGTACTCATTAGTTTAAATATGTTTTTCATTAGGCAAATGAAATGGTCCTTGTATATGATGCAAAGCTAAAAGGAGAATGTTAACAGTGAGTAGTTTGGGAAGTATACTGACGTGAATTTTTAAACTTATTTTTTAGGATAAAAATAAACCATGTTTTAAGGAATTATTATGGGCAGATTTTGCAGTACAAGCGTCTTGTTTCTGGAAATGGAAAAACAAAGTTACGTGATAGAAGCATGAGTACGGTGTCAAGGCCAATGCATTTAAAACTTCTACTAAAAGGGAAAATAGCACATAAACTTGTATTACTATTTATAGCATTGGCTATTTTGGAGATGGTAACTGCAAGGTGGGTAGCATTTTTCAGTTTCTATTTAGAAAGATCCTGACATGTCTCACATTTTGATAATTTGAAACATACCGGTCCCAAATTGCATCACTTCTTCATCATTAATTTTCAAACTCTTGGAACTCAACACTCCAAATACACTTTTTGCTATTTTGAGGGGCTATGCAATTATAGTGAACAAGATATAATTTTTCAGTTCAGTAATCCATATTTTCAAGCTTGGAGTATTTTTATCTACCTATGAGGTCATAATTTGTTTTCTTTCTATCAACAAAATACCCAGAATTTCATGACCAATTTACTTGTGAACTCTTTTTCATCTCCTTCCACTGTTCTGCTCACAGTGAAATGAGAGAAATCTTATCACAAAGACGTTTAGTAAATTAGTGTAATTTTATACAAAAGCCTGGCCTCTTAACACTTCAGTCATAGTGAAAAGATGCTCTGTGGGTGTGACTTTCTGAAGTTGTTATGGCTCAGAACAGTTTACAATCTCCCTTTTGGCACTGGAAAAAATCACGTTGCTTGTGTGGTTATCCACTGAGGTCAGTCATTTGTCATTATAAAGTAGATATATATCATAATAGCAAAACATGTGTTTCCTGATTAATACTAGAATATAAATTATCTCTCTTGCCAAAACCTAAAGCACTAAATAAACTTTATTCTCAATTGCTTCAGTAAGAGAGCCAAGATGAAAAACATTTTTATTTTATAAAGATAAGCTTGAATATCCTTGTCTCTTCTATGCCTCCTCAGTTCAAATTCTATCAAACTTTTATATCAGAGCACATTAAAATATTTATATGCAAGATGTAGTGAAAGAAATGCAAGGGCTGGCTAGAGGGCAGACTCTTGGAATTAACGCAGAGCCAAAGCCTCAGCAGGCAGTCTAAAAAGAAACAATATGTCAGTCTTCTAGATTCTTCATTTGCCAAACTAAATTGTAACTAACAGGATCCATTGCCAAGAGAATAAAGGCACCAGACATTACATTTTCTATGAAGACCTATTGCATATGACATGCTTGAAAACAGATTAAGAGATTTTAAGACCAAAAAAAGACTACTATGATAAGAAATTGTAGTTTCTATAAAAGAGAGTCCAGAGGATTTCACCTGCCAGTTCCCTGAACAAGTTCATGAATTCTGTCTGAGTTGGAGAATAGTTTTGAGGATTATAGTCAATCTGGATAAGGCTAAAAAGTCAAGAACCAAATATTCTCTTGTGCATCTTCTTGCAGAAAATGTTTAAAAGTTCTCATATTTTAAAAGCAGTGCTTTGTTTTTCACATGCCTGAACCAATCTTCTAGTCATTGCATGATGTGTTATTTTATCCTACCAGTGGCCCATCTGAGGAGACTGGGGGTAAGGTAACAAAGTTGAAGGAGAAAATATATAGATTGGGTCAAACAAGACAGTTTGAGTTCTTTAAGAGATTAAAGGAGGCTGTGATTTAATACATGATGATATCACATAATATATAATAGGTCACGATCTCACTTTTGCCCTTTATGCCCTCAAATTTCTTTATTTTCTAGCCTGCTACATTAAAACCAGAAGGCAGTGTAATGCCAAAGTAATGTTCACAGGATATTCATGCTTACATACACTAAGAGCAATCTATCGAAATCCCAGGTCAATCTGGAGCCACACCAAAGAATCTGTGGACTCATTTCCAAAGAATTTGAGCATAACAGCCCCCCCCCCCATGCCCATTGTTTACAGGCTAAGCTGAAGTAGAAAGCAAGAACACCCTGAGCTTTGTTGTCACTCTAGTATTTGTCTCTGTTATTCAGAACTCAAGCTGTTGTTCATCTACAATCCATGCAGCATTTCTCCAAAGCTGTGAGTATTCACAGAAAGTGGTTATCTTTTACAAATGATTGCACTGTTCTTCAGATGATTCCTTTAATTCTCATCCATTATCAGATCCTCTTTAGTGGTTTCTCATGAGGTTCCCCTCCCTCTCACTACTAAATTTCTCTAGGTAGGAGCAGATATACTTAAATGATGCATTAAATATCATATGTAGGTATCTTCACACAGTGACACAACTCACTGTACCATTTAACAGCCCCTTCTTCAGGTTCCTCAAGAAGCTTATGATAGAGATGAGAAATTTAAGGCTATGTAACACTTTAATCCATAGTAAGCTCTGAAATATTTAAATTGTAGATACATGTAGACTGAATGTTTTTCATGGTAAAATGTAATGATATGTAGGTAGATGAGGAAACATAATTCCTATGTAACTCATCTAAAACTAGCTTATCACATTTTTATCCACATTCAAATGTCTTATCTGAAACTTGGCTCAGCAGAAAATGGTAACATGCAAAGCAGCCAATTAACATTATCTCACTTCCCTTGTTTTTTTTCTCTTCAATTTCTCTGCCTTATGGGAGCTACTTCCATTTCTGTTCTTACTCACAGTGAAGTTGATTGAGTTCTGGCATAGTTCTGATTTGCTGATACCTCAAATACTACTGGAAACTCTGAATTTGGATGAAATATGAACCTCCCCACAAGGGGAAATCCATTCATCAGTGTTACAAGAATTCTGGATGATTACTGCTTTGCCCAGTCTGAATTATTTTATGCAAACTCTGAAACCTTCTAAACCAAAACATTATCAAGTAGTCCACTTTGTACAGTACAACATCAACAGGAATGTGATTTTGGTACAGCCAGCTTGCCAAATCGGAAACTGGAGTGCTTTGTAATAGGGAGGGTTAGAAATGTAATTGTGAGCTGTAGGTGACACTAAGGAGTACAAATAGGAAGGGTGAGAGAGGTCTGTGATCTATGCATTTGCATATTAAGTTAACTATCATTTATAAAAAAAAGAAGCAACTATCAACTGTAATACATTGAACAGTGGAATTTTACATTACTTCTTCCAGTGACAGCCATAACTTCTTTGCAAGGCAACACCAGAAAGGAGTGCCCATAATGGGGTCCTTAAGTAAGCAATGCAAAATGTAACTCTATGTGACTTTTTAGAATTCATTTCAGCAGAAACTGCAGCAACCCTATGCTTTGGATTTTGTTTTATCTTTTCCAAGATTCCCAGTTACAACACAAACATCTCACAAGTGTGCTGATCCAGAAAAGGTTTTTGCCTCTGTTGTCCTAGATAATTTGCCACCCTCCACTTCTTCTTCAAGTGACTACCTGTCATGCACCTGTTAGTATACATTTCAAGTTATGGAGGGTCGTTCACCAATACAGAGTTGTGGGAGGTAGAACAGGAAAAGAGAGAACATTTGTCTCCAAAATGTTTCCTTAATGCAGTCCAAGACAAGCAATTAAAGATACAACATGATTTAGGATCTGATCTGTGTTATGCAGTTAAAAACAGTATCTTGCCACTATATTTGTTCTACTGATTTACATCAGTAAACATTCTGCCTTACTATTTATCTATATTTAACTACCCCGTAGTAGCAACAGTTGTAGTTCAAGTCCCAAATATGCTCAGCTGATTCACTGTGAAGCATTTATTTGCCATCTATGTGCACCTAAGGAGCATGAAAATAACAATAGTGAACTAACTTTAAATTAGTTGCATCCACTGAGGAGTTTAACCACACACACAAAAAAAAAATAATTCCAGGAGTCCATCATGGATCAGTTTTCACTGTCTTCCTTGAGCTTCTCCCCTCCTTGTATGAGATAATGGTGTTTACCATGCAAAGCAGTATGGAAGACAGGATTCCCCAGAGAGAGGAGCAACATCTTTTTGAGAAGAATATTGGTAATGTCCCAATTGGTAATTGGGACTTATGGTTGCCTTGGAGGAAGGCTATCCATATGAATATAAATCATGCCCTCCCAGGTGAGTCTGGTAATCTATCTAGCCCAATATATACATAGTCACTAGAGATGTGAATATAAATCTATATAATGGAAAATATGAATCAGAAATTACTAAGCAACTTGTGCAAGATGCACAGTGATCCAATGTCAGTGCCTCAAGATTATTTGAATCCCATCTGGGATGAGCTCAGTCATGTGTAAGCCTTGATTCAAAGCACATGGAAAATTGGCATGCAGATCATTAGAATGAATTTTTGAAGAAACACTCTATGCTGTGCTTAAATGGGAGTTACTCCTTCAAATCCAGCTCTGATCCTTAACTTGTGAGCACAACACCATAATGTACTTCAGTTGGTGATGCCTTTGGAAATTAAGGTAAGTTATGGAGATATGCATGTGAACAGGATGCTATCTCTAATTCAGCGTATTGAACTGCAAGCTCTGAGGTAAGGCAGTGGATGTGTTTGCAGAATGGCTGTTCAAATATTGGCATTCCTGGGTGCTCAAAAGCAGACTACAAGTACCCTTTTAAGATATACAGTTTTAGGTACCAAGTCAAATACTGATTCAGCCAGGGAACTATTTAAAAAGACCACCTCCAAACAGATTAATTGCTGGGAAAACAAATTTCCTCTGCCCTCTTGCAACACAATTTTTTACACTCAGGTTTGGACACAGCAGATCTCTTGAGCACCTATTAATGCCCATAGCCTGATGCTCTGATTACTGTGAGACCTCTCATTAATGATAAAAACATTCTTAAACACTTGGTTACTGAGGTTCTGCTCCAAAAACTACGCACTGCAGTGGGACACATTGTAGGTTGTTTTCAGGGATCCTGAACTACAAATACCAGAATAAATGACAGCTAGGCACTTTTAAAAGTTTTCAGCCTTATACTCCCAAAGAATGCCTCCTTCACAAGGTATTTGGGCATGTTTTTAATTCCTACTGAATTTTATGATCTTGAAACATATGTCTGAACTGATACATTTTGAATAAGGAGGAGCATACAGCACAGATTTGAGAAGTGTCCTGAGTCTGTGCCCAAAGCTTTTCATGAATCTTGAATGTCTATTCATTCTGTAATGCTTCATTTTCTAAATAGGTTGCAAAATCACATAAAAGAGAAACTTGCTAGCAAGGCTCATATATATTTGCCATTCATAATTAAACTTAGAGAGAAGAAAAATCTTTGCAGTGTAGATGCCAGGCATCCATTGATGGATAGGGAGTATGCAGACTACTGCAATAATGTCCCAGCTATTCTTTTTACTCATTTTGAGAGCAGGAGCATGATAGAATTGTTATGTGTATTTAAAACCTCTCTACTTTCAGAATTGTTCACCTACTTTCTATAAGGTTACCACATTAAGTAGTTAAGAGCTAGTTTTACAGACATGACATTTAACAGCAAATCTGGGGAGGCCAGAGGGAGAAAAAAGCACTCTGCTTCTCTGCATGCTTTCTTGAACTGGCTTCTTGCTTTTTGTTAATTTTCTAACTTGAACTTTCTCAAACTTAGTTGTCTCAGGTGACATACTTCAGAACATGTCCCTGAGCCTACAGAATAAGAAATCAGCATGAGCTTTTGTCCTAATCAATGGTATTTTATGGTATCATCTACACTGAATTACTTCAAGTCTCTTGGTAGCTTCTGTTGTTAAAGGTATTCTGAAATCTGATAAACGGGAGGTTTGAACAAACACTTTTGCTAGTTAGTGCACAAGAAACTTGCCTTCAATTCCTCTTTATTAAAAAGAGCAATAGTCAGTGTTCCATGTTGTTCAATATGTATCTCTAGAGAATGGTTGTCATCGAAAATTTTACCATTTCCTTTTCTAAATTTCCCACTAGGAGCATTCTATTGAAAAACCTTTTTAATGGATTTTGTTTCCTTGCCCAGCTGTATGCTCAATTCTTACCAAGCCCCAAAAGTTAGAATTTTAAAAGTGCAATACCAATTTAACAAAACATGACCCTAGCATTGCTGCCTGCTGTAGGAGTATGAAATTACGCTAAACAGGGGAGACCACGAAGCCACTTGACGAGATTGAGGAATCAAGAAGGAGAACTACAAGCAAGAGCTGTTTCATATAGGAGAAATTTTATTGCTGTATATCAGGTCATTGCAGGTTCCCTAGTTTATGAATTCACAATTGTAAAGTTCAATCCCACTATCACGTGCCGTACAAAATGGAGTCTGGTTTTCCCCCTCACGCCGTCCCCGCCCCTGACTGGTCAGATTTGCCACAGCGGAGCCTTTCCTTACACGGGTCTCTGCCCTTGTTTCCCCACCATGGTTGGGATCCTCCCCTGTCTTGCCTGATCTGCGGGAGGTAACAGTGTGCAATAGGGTTCTTCTTGAATCTTTTCTGTGAACAACGAGAGGTGTACTGCTTAGCAAACATCTCCCATTCCCCTCTGAGCCACAGCATTCCTATTAGACATGATTTGAACAGATTCTCTGGGTCTGTGATCAACAGACACAGAGAATCCTTTCCTACAGTTTTGGCTCGTGCCATCCACATATTACCTCTAGGATCAATCACCCATGATGTTGGAACTGGAGCTCCCAGAGCTGTTACAGTGCAGACTATGAGGATGATGATGCTGGTTCTTTGTGCAGTCTGACACATCTTGATGGAATCCATTTCGGGTCCTGCTCTGTGGAGACACAAGCATACCCCTTGTTATAAGGGAAAAGGGGCCTTCCCACTTTCCGGTCAGCAGATCTTTATATAATACCTTCTGATATTTCTTGGGTGTTTTTTGTACTAAAATGTTTCTGAGTCGGTGGGATGTCACTATTGATTCTGTTCAGGAAGTTCAGTATGTACAAAGCTTTGTTTAATTGTTCTTGGGGGAAAGGCCAATGCCTACTGTGGTTAGTCTGACCACCCTTTTCTTTCTTTCTTCTAAGTCAAAAGAGATGGTAAGACAAAGTTGCTGTAATGGCGTGTACTGACACATAATTAAATTATCTTTAAAAAAATAATTTATTAAAAGAATATTATTGATTTGTAAATTATCAGCAAAGGATGCAGCCAATGACTAGAGCTTGGATCCAACACGAAGGATAACTGAAGTCCATTTGGAGAAGGTCAGAGATCAAGCTGGAAATGCAAATAAGCCAACCTGAGGCAAAATCTAACAATCTTAGTAAGTCCAAGCATGTTGAGACTGGGGAAACTATGCTTTGACCTTGCTTAAAAGAATGAGATTCCTCAATGAATATTGATCAGAGGAAATTTGGTCAATAAAAATAGGTGAGGTATCTTACCAAGAAGAAAAATGTAAGCCATTTTAATGACCGAAAGGTTAGAGTAGAAGATTTCTAAGGTGAAGTTGATCTGCATTTCTGTTTAAAAAATAATTGATCAGTGATTAGTGTATTAAAGGTATAAAATGCATGTATCATTTTTCTTCATTTTTCCTCAAAACATTTTGAGGTTTATAAAAATGCTGATTTCTGTTTGCATAGTACAGAAATGGAGAATTTTTAGTTTATGGATTTCTGGTTTTGACTTTAGAGCAATTACTTTTCTCATAAGGCTATCAGAAGTTCTTTTGGCAATGTCCAGTCTGAGAATTTGACTCCTCAGAATTTGTCCATGTAGCAGTGACAGGGCTCAGGGCTCTGCCTGCCCTGTTATAAGTCTTTCCAGTTTTCAGGGCTGTCTCAGACTTTGGAAGAAGAGCTCTGCTTATACAAACATGGTATTTATGATATATGCCTTTGAAAGTGTGCTGCTTTGTTCTTGTGATTAAGACAGATGATACAGAAAGGTAAATATATGCTTGACTCATCATACATGATGAAGTTAGGCAGAAATTTTGGGGCATATGCTTAGCTTCACTGGATTATATTTGTATTTCCCCATCCTTTTCTCTGTAAAGTGCCCCCCAACCCCTTCTTAAGAGTTCATCAAATTTAATGAAGAAGTAATATCTTCAATTAGATCAATTCACATAGATGGAAAAATAGACATGACTTTGGGCTCAGCCTCACTTGCTGTCCTCTTTTATTTTCCTTCTTGCATCCTTCAGCTGTGCTACTGTTTTGAAAACACAACACCAGATACAGGAAGAGATTTTTTTTTTAAATCAGATACTTTTTGCCCATATCACCTATATTATCAAATCAGAAGATAAAACCAGGCTACATGAAATAGGAGAACATGCAAAACAGCCTTGCCAACCTAGTAGCAATACTAGGGTTATGTATGTAGAGAAAACATACATACTATTAGTGAATATCAGTAGAGCTCTAATTAAATAAAATGGGGGATAATATCATAATGTAAAGAAATAATTATTTGTAATAATTAATAATGAGCATTAGTCAAGTGAAAATAGTAAAGCATATTACTAAATACCAAGCTAGCAAATTGTGAATAAGAAAACAAATTAAAGCATAGTTGCTCTCAACTATCTGCTGATAAAAAAATATACCATCCTTCTCAAAAAGTTCATAAAGAAATTCACATATGCCTGTAATGTTTTTTCTTTAACGTTTAGGGAACAGAACTTGAAATTTTTTGAATAATTGCTTTTAACACAAATGTGCTTAAGGTGGATGTATGTTTAATGGTGGACCTGAGTCTCTGAAGAGAAGTGCGGGTTTAAGATATGTGACAACTATAAGCATTGTGGTATTCCAGTACATCTTTCATTGCATTATGCCTAATTTTTATACTGAATGTGAATTTATTTCAGTCCGTGTAGAGTAGAAGACAAAGTTTAACCAAACATTTAATGTGAATCAGTAAAACAAAACAATTATGTCTGTCTTATCAGAAAGATCAAGCACTTTACAAGGGACAAAATGATGCTCATGGACTCTGCCTTTGCGTGAATGTTACACAAACACTGGACCACGACACCCTCCCCCCCCCCACCAAGTTGCACTGCACATCACAAATGAAAAATCAGCCACCTTTATATGTAATAATGAACATTACCAGTGTCAGTGTATGTTTTAGGTAATGAGAAGTAAATTAGCAGCCTGATCTAGAAATTATTGCAAAGCTTTGTTAATTATTTAGTATTATTTGAGAATATGAGAACTGCAGAAGTAAGGGGAGCAGTGATTGCAACTGCCATTTTTGACAACCAGTCATTCATTTACTGTATCTCTCATGCCTAGTAACTATAAATGCTTTCCTTGGTAATATCCAAATATGTTTTCACAAATACCTAAAGAAAATACCTGTGCATTTGTCTAAAATCTACTATTTCCACTGAAGATACAAACTAGGTTTTTACTGAGCATTTTGCCTTTCAGCACCAGGCTCCAGCCCTGGGACACCTTAACAGTTGGTTCCTTTTGTAACTGGCTCCAGTTACTTTTGAAAGCACACTCTTTCTTCTGCTCACTATAGAAAAACCTCAGCACATTTCTGCAAAAAATCAAAGGCATAGTTTTTCTCCTCACACTCAGAGTGTAATTCATAGAGTTTTAAGATGTCTCCTCTCCAGACAGAAGCAATGAATGTACAAAATTGTTTCATTTTCAGACACACACCTAAGGTTTACAATCCTTCTCTTTTTCCTCTATTTCTCTACTAGTCACATCACCCAAGAAACAAAGATGTATGCCAGGCAGACATTATAACTATCTATGCTAACATCTGTTACAGGCCAATTTCAATGCTATTGCTACTTCCTTTCTCATTCTGTATGTATGAGCTGGTATTATTATCTCCAAGGAAAGTAAATGCATGAATCAATGTGTCTGAATTAAACAGGGATGAACAAATGAAGCATATGTATGAAAAAGCATGTGTTATGTTTGTATATTTAGGTGTTGTGCTGAGGGTCACATGTGGTGAGGGACACTGTGTGGAGGTCTCATCCCACCTGACCGAGAAAGGCAGATGGGCCAGAGGAAGGGTCGGGGAGACAGACCCTTCATGTGCATGGTCGCCGCCTTCCTTGAAAATAAGTTGTGGAGTGGGCCAGGTTCTGGGGCTGTGATGCTTGTCAGCTTGCTGCCACACAGGTCTCAGAGGAAAGGATTGGCAAACAGCATTCCCATTGAGCCAGAGGCCCATGTGAGCAAAGCAGAAGGAGCGAGAAGATGGTAGACAGAGCATCAGAGGGCATCAAGGAACCAGGACCAAAAGACTTAAAGCTGTGGCAGCTGCTTGTGTGGTTAGTACCCAGTGTAAGAAGTAGCTTCCAAAGTGAGAAGTTTTCAGAAAATACAGCATGTCCCTCCTGGGAAAACAAATGGGGAGAAGGGGTAGCTGCTTTCAGGAGCCATTCATGAAAAGTGCTGCTGAAGAGATGTAGTGTATGTCGCAGCAGCCTTTCTAGCTGTTCCTGCTTGACTTGCTAGGAGCCCTTGCAGAATCTGTCTATAGAAGTGATATTTGTCCCAGTACTGCTGAGAGTGGGTGGGCAGTCACTCACCTGCTGGCTCATGTGTTGTCAGCTTGTTCAGAGCCTCTTCCAGCCCCACATTTGCTAGAACATGCCTGCACCCACTGGGGAGACAGCGCTTGTGCTCTCCACCCTTCCCAGCCCAGTTCATCCCCTTGTCATTAAGGCAGCCTGCTGCTAGTCAGTGAGTAATGGCCACAGCCAGTGCGGCATCGACGCTGTCCTCAGCCCCAGTGGCTCTCCCTCATTCACTCATCCATCTTCCCTGCAGTGCAAGTCAGATGTTTCACAGTCAGCCACCTCCAGCTATCCTGTCCTAAAGGCAGGGTCTGTCAAAATAATTTTAGCAAAACAATCAGAGGAGCTAGAAACCAGTAGCTGACTTGTAAGGGAGAAGGGTGGTTTGGCTGGAATGTGTGTGGGTGATAGATACTGTTTTGTACTATTCAAATTTGCACCTTTCATGATAGAGTACAGCTGTGGCTCAAAACTCCACTCATTCTGCCAGGCCATGTGACTGACCTCTCTTATGCTGAGTGCAAAAAGTGTATGGCCCAGGAACTGATTCCAGTTTATGCTATATAATGTTGTGAAGACTGGTATCACAGGTTTTTTCCTTTATGTGATAGCAATAGGCATTTTTGCAGAGAAAAATATGTACAGGAAGCTCTCCAAGGTCAATATAATAGTCTAAATAGCCAGATGCTATTTCCCTGTGAATTACAAGGTTGAGCAGCCAAACATCTCTTAGTCATGTAAATTATGAAAATTTTGAGAACTGCAGTGCAGACAAGAAATCTATGGCTGCTGAATCATTTTCCTTGCTTCAAAAATGACCACGCCTTACCCTTTTGTTTCAGATTTCATTTGCATTGAATGATTGAATTTCTTCCTGTCAGATACAGGAATGGAGCTAACATCTTTGCTTTAGGATATTGTTCTTTTATTATCAAAAAAGACATTCAGCAAACTTGCAGAGATTCTTTTCAGACATGGAGAAAATAATACAGAACCACTATTGAGCTATTCCTCTTAAGCTATCTGCAGTTAAAGTGATTACTAAACCCCAGGACAGGTTTAAGGGTAATCCAGATGAATATTGTTTTCATCAAAGCAATAGTGAAGTCATCTGCTTTTTTCCTGTTGCCTTAGGACTGACATAAGAAAAGGCATACCAAGTGAAATTGGGAATTATTTTGCTCCACTTCCTTTAAAGTTCAGTTTTTACCAGTTACTGCTTGTAGTTATCTGATGTAAGAAAGACTGCTTCCTTTTAGAAGAATGCCTCAGATAGGTGTTATTTTCCCACTTTCACTTGGGAAGTTAGAAACATGCTGTCTTTATGATTTAAAAAAAAAAAAAAAACACACAAGAGGAAAACGCAATCCTTTTTCTGGAACAGTAAATAAGAGCTATGCACTAAACAAACAGGAGTGATTTGAAAAATGTGTGACCAAAGTACTGTTAAATGCAGAACAGATATGAGAATAGCAGCATGTGTTAGTGCTACAGACTCGTCTAAGAAATACTGGTAAATGGCTGCTCCTGGTCATTACTGACTATAGAATACAGCTCTGATCCCAGAAGACCTTAGAGGCTGAAAGCAAACTGGCCATTGCTACAAGACAGGAATGAGATGCTTAAACTCCTCAAAGCCACTGACTGCTACTGTAAAGTTGGATGTAGAAGTAGCACAAGGAGAAATTCTGAGATTTGAGATAGCTGCCCTGAGGGTCTCTCAGAGCCAAATTAAGCTTTGGATCTATCACAATTACTGAGGCACCTCAGTTGCCCCTCTTTTTCTGTTTGCCTTGGCAAACAGAAGAAGCAGCCATGTTAGTCAGAGAGGCTGTTGTTTGCTCCTTATGAGGCCCTGAAGTACTCCTTGGTAACCAGACCATGGGCAGAAGAAGTAACTTAGAAAATCCAGGCACCTACAGCAATGAGTGACTCTGAGAAAACAATCCACAGAAATAATCGAAAAGAGAAGCAGAAAACAGAACATGCATGGAGCATACCGAGTAACACGAGCACACAGGGGTTTACACACAAGCTGGTGAGGATATTCTCCATGTCATGTTTTCCTACAGTCTGTCCTCAGCAACACTTGAAGTCTCTAAAAGAAACAAAACAGCAGTATGGTCCTCTCGGAGACTTTCCATCCAAGAATGATCTCCATGTACCAGACTAGATGTGGCTTCTACAGCTCAGATTTATCCATCTGAGGATTAGTGCTAGTTGGTAGGAAAAACAACTTAAGCTTGAGAATATGACAATTATTTTTTAATTACATAAGAAGCACTATCACTTCAGGAGCTGCTTCATCAAAGATAAAGTCAAAAGACAACAAAGTAATAAAGGAAAATATAGGGCACAACATTTCATTAAACAATTTATATTATCAGGATTGTTCATGTCAGGACAAAGTGAGTGGAAAATGCACATGAATTAGAATAATTAGGGTTAATAGGCCCTTTGCATTGGCATGTATGATTATTTAATCCACAGGTCAAATGAGTCTCATTGGGTTCCTCTGATACTTTTTTATTTAATAGAGTGTAAGAGGATAATAGCGGAAACAAATAGCACTGCATCTGGAGGAGGTCTGTAGTCCACATAAACTCAATCATTAAAGTTAATTCTACTCCATTCACTGTTTCTTCAGTTTCATCACCCTATCTGCTTCCCTTGAGAAATGGCATCGTTTTCTTTTTTCTACTTTTTTTTCTGTTAATCTTCCTCACTCTTACGTGGCTTCTTGCAGTGATGCTGTCAGCAA
Source organism: Xenops minutus (assembly GCA_035221455.1). Taxonomy (NCBI): domain Eukaryota; kingdom Metazoa; phylum Chordata; class Aves; order Passeriformes; family Furnariidae; genus Xenops; species Xenops minutus. The sequence continues at coordinate 9,064,663 of JAWWEE010000159.1, read as the reverse complement.
GATGATGCCTAGTCCCAATTAGAAATTCAATCAATATTCACATAATGAGGGTTCTAGCAAAACCATGTCATTTAGTTCAAAGACATGGATATATTACTGTAGCTATTCAGGATTCAAGTAATTTAGGACACCTCAGTGTAAAAAGATAAAATAAAGCTGAAAGGCTTAGAGGTAGTTAATTGTTACTATGGCAACTTCCTAAATAAGCTTTAGATTCTAGACATTTTTCAGTTTATTTGGAGGCAGAACAGAATCATTAAAGATGAAACTTATTTAAAGCTCAGAACAGTTCTGGGATCTTATAGTTTCCTGCTGTTCCTTTAAAGTTACTTAGAGTTTGTCCATCTCAACATTGAACTGTGCAAAAGAGCAAGATGCAGCTTGCATTAAAAACTGGCAGCATGTTACATAGCAATGATCTAATTTTACTAACTTTGGCTATTGTATTTCTACATTTTTATACTCCAGTAGAACTGTTTTAAAAGTATTGTGTGGGAAAGAGGTGGTCCTCAGTAAAAAATGCTCTCACCTGTCCAAAACTAAATTGATTAGGATGCGATTTTCAATAATGGGCTCTGCCAGTGAGTGCATCTTTGTCACCTAGCTGTCCCCTGGAGTTCTTCCTTCCACAAAATCCACATATGGGAGAGTGGGGATACATTTTAGCCTGGTCTTTAGCCAGTGCTGTAACAAATCTGATAATTAGGAGCCAGAGGAAAGGTTGCCATATCAAAATCTTGCCATGCTGATTGTGTCCATTTGTGTTCGTAGTATGAATGAATATATTTGGCCTCTGTGGGGCTGCATCAATTTGTAGATTTAAAGACCCTCATTTCTACAGGCAAAAATGGAGACAGCAAAGAAGGGAAGACAACAGAGTTGGGTAAGTCTCAGCCACTGCACATTAATTATGTGAAGATCTATATCAGCCTAAACTTTTTGCATTTTCTCAGCAGCTATAACTCCCTTAACCACTCCATAGTGCGTGATAAATCAGTGGAGGTCATGAAATAAAATCGTGTCTCAGTAGGAGACACTCCCTGGCTTCTCACAGAAGTAAATTCATACCTCAGACCAGCTTTTACTCTTCTGTAGGCTGGAAATCTCTGAAGCCACTGAGTCATAACTGCAAAGTTGTTAAGGAATGATGCCTTAGGTGTGAAGACACTTAGAAGATATCCCTAGAGGTGAAGGTATAAGCAGCGTAGACTAAAGTAATGAGTTCTGAAAAAAAAAAAAAAAAAAAAAAAAAAAGGCAGGACAAGTTACTTAGCTGTGAGTTCACTGCTCCAAGGGTGAACGGCAGCTGGTATGTAGGCATCTTTAAACCACCCTCAAGGAGCTTAACCATGCAAGGTGGGTATGCTGTGGTGTGTGGGTAAACAGGGACCAGAAGAGCGATAGCCTGTTTGGTGTGTAGCCAGCAGTCAATATGACATTGTGATAAAATAAGCCCCTTCCCCACCACTGGCAAGCCTACCTGTCTTTCTGTCACAACTTAATAGTCCTGGAGGTTGGGAGTCACCCAGCCCAGGACACACCTGGCCATGTTTGACAGCCTCTAGACTTTTTCCATAATCAGTGCAGGGGAAAGAGGCTCTGCCAAACCATGGTCTGTTCCATCCTAGGGATTAAACTATGAAAGAGATCAGGGAATTAGCCTGTTTCTCTTCACAGATCTTGAATTATGAAATAGAGAAGCATTGAAATAATGTCTTTTCATTCTTTTTTCAAAGTAAATTGTTCTGTTCATTAAAAAAAAAAAGAGACAGAAAAAAAAAAGAAAAGCCCTTTGTTTTGAAACACAAGTTGAATATCAAATCTTCATCATATAAACCAGTCATAATGGATGTAAGTTCAAATTCAGACTGGTTCCAAGATACTGATCTTTCTCCCTTTTTTTGCCCCTAGATAACTCCTCCAGACTGTGATTTTTTTTTTTTTTTTCTGATTTAGAACAGTAAAAATGCTCTTTCAGATTTCACATGATTAAAAAGAAATGTATGTTCAGCTGAAACAGAAACTGTTTCTCTCTCATATCAGAAAAAGGAGAGGAATGTGCAGGAATTCTGCATTGCCTATTACTTGCACCACTTCTTTCCTATGGAAATCCAGTCTCCAGAGTTATAATTCAGGGAACTATAGTCAGGAGTAACTTGGCTTAATTTATAAAAAGATGAAAAAAAAAAAAAACCTGCTGAGGAAAAAACAAAGAATACAGTCTGATCCGAAACAGCCTGAGCACTATTTATTGTATTTTGTTTTCTTTGCTGTTATACAACCACAGCACCCGGCTGTTTGCTGTGTTACAAGGGAAGTGTTTTCAAGGTTAGCACAGAAGTAATCAACCACTCAATGGTGGCATGAATATTCATGTCAAGACACATTATGAGAAAGTAGATAGAGGCAAATATGCAATTTAAATATAGGCTACAGCAGGAAATGGGACATGAAACAGTAATTAAACAGTGAAAATTACATGTTATTTACATAGGTAAATACACTGCAGGGGTTATGCATGTGATCTTTTCTATTAACATTTGTTTGTTTGTGATTAAACCCTGATTTAAAAAAGAGAGGTTTTTAAAACATGAAAATGGAAAGAAAGGAACACTTTCTTTGAACTAGAAAATCTGCGTTGCTTGAAGCATTACTGATTTGGGCTGTAAGCCAGATTTCACAGCTAACGTGGATCTGAATAGGCCTGTACTGCAGAAGCCAGTGGTGTCAGTTCTCCAAAACACAAGCATTCTCCATAGCCCTGCTTAGGCAGTTCATTCCTATTTGGGTTACTGGAAGCCTATAGGTGCTGGCAACAAATGCCTGAGCTCCTACTGCCCAGGTTAGATTGAAATTCTACTGCATTACTGAATTTCTTTGTGAAGAACAACTAGAAGCATTTGTTTCCCTTCTTCAGAGAACACCTAGTTTTAGACTGAGTCCTGGTTTTCCTTCTGGAAACAGAAATATGACTCTAGCCTGGTCAGGTTAGCACTAGCATACTCTGAGTCTCCACAACCAGCATACCAAAAGCATCAATACTGATTTTTAGTTTTACTCTGAACTGCCTCATCTTGTCGGATTTATTCCTCGTGTCTGCTCCTTCTTCCTTCTCCTTTAGCCAAGAGGAAGGTGAGAGAAAAGACTTGATTCTCCTTTCCTCTCTTCAGCCAGCAGCATTTTTGCCTTACCATGACCATCTGCCATGAACATGGAGTTAGTTGATAGTTTGGGATTCTCTGAGAAAATGGATAGTAGGAAATTAATGAGGGGAAAAGGGATGGAAATAGATGTCCCTCTTTCAAAGGCTCATTTATTCCTTAACTTTTTGCCTCTGGGTTGCTTTTCCTTGGGTATCTCTACTGTGGTTGAGTCTGCAAGCAAGAAAAACAACTTCAGATTAGATGGCATTTATTTATTGGCGGATACATGCAGTGCATAGCTGGGACTACTATGCTACAGTGATTCTGGATGAGTCTCTGCTGAACAGGCAGTCATCAGCCAGGTGAGGAAGGGTCTGCCTTTGCTTCTTGGTGTAGACTTATCTTTGATGTTGTAAATTTGCTGTCTTCCTATTCTTTGCTTTTCTTTCCCTAGAATTTTACAGCTTTTCATGTCAGTATTTTCCTATTGAATCCCTCAGCTTTAAGTAACCCCATCTCAGCAAAACACTGTTGAGTCTATTATTTTGCTTTTCTTAGCCTGGGCTTTAGCTCATGGGCTTGCTGGTGCCTTAACAGCATTTTTCTGTAAATCTCTATCACAGTGGCAATTGTATTGTGTAAAACCAGGCTGGGGCTTGTAGGGAGCTGAAGTTTCAGCCACAGGGTACAAAGGGTTGTATTTTCAACCCAATTCACATTAGATGCCTCAATGACATAAAGAACTGCATAATAAAGCTCAAAGAAAACTTTGCAAGACAGGTGCAGTGCAGTAATGTTTTCAGGGAATCCCTATATGTAGCCTCCTGAGCTGATGCTTAGTAAATGTCCAGAATCTGGCCTGAGAAGGCACTGCCCTCCTGCAGCTTCCACGCTCTTTAATATAGAGTAAGGCAGATGTTTGACAGGGACTGGGTGGTTTCTCAATGGGCAAGTGCCTCAGACATGGTGTTCTGGGCAAATTCCAAGCTGGTCAATCCCATGCTAATTTTAAAGTTCACCTAAACTATGTGTTACCATCTATTTTCTAATTAAGACTTCAGTTTAGAAATTGTGATAATGCAACATTTGTTCTTGGTTATCTTCCATTTCCAGTTTACTGTTCATCAGCAGACAAGGCTTGTGGATATGAGGAAAACTCTCCCTATCTTTTATCCATGCTTCAGTGCACAAATGCTCTGTGCGAGAGTCTATCTGTCTTCTTCAGAGGGCCTGTGTATATCTAAGGATTTTCCACTTCTCCTTGTGGAGGTGGCAGCACATTGGTCTTTATTCTTTATAGAAAGTTTATTACTTTTTGTGAGGCATCTTGAGACTTTGCAGAGTAAAGGAGTGGGTTGAGATAAAGATTATTTATTATTCATCACTTCAAATACATTTGTTCATACATTTTAAAGCATGGAACAGTGTGTGATAAGAGACAGCTGCATAGCTAGGACTTTTCCTGCGTGCATGCAAATTATTTTTAGATCTGAAAAGAGGTGATGGGCCTAAGCAAACAGTTTTTTACTTTTTCAGCCATATCAGATGGGCCAATGAAAGCTATTACTTCTCCCTATAAAACATAGCACTAGGAGATCCCAAAAATGAGCAAAATCTGTTGATAACAATCACACTGTAGTTAACAGAACAAGCAAACAAAAAAGGATGTAAAAATTGTCATAAAAATCACCTAGTCTCAGATTTGAATCTTTTGTATGAGGAAGGCATCCTGCAAACAGAGCTACCATAAGTATCCCTTATCCCTGTGCGTCAAGCTTCTCCAAGTAAAATTGCTTAAGGCAGCAAGAGGCAATTCAGCTGAAGGCTGAAATAAAAGCAAAACTAGTCTTCTTGCAGAAACTAGACATTTTGTAAGACCAAATGGAGCAGAGCGAAGAGTGGATGTCCGTGACTGAAATGACCATGACAAAGACAATCTCTCGGTATTTCAGATGGAAAAAATAACAACAGACTTCTGTGGAAATCTGATTGAAACTCACTTATATCAGGCCCATGGGCTGTCTCAGAAAATGGACATTAAGATTGTAGTAATACTTCTCCACCTGTTCAAATGTGCTCCAATTCTCCGTTTTTCCTCATTAAGGAGACTGGGAGGATTAAATATGTCCTGTTGCTTTTGGATCCAGTTTGAAATTGCTGAATATTTCACAGGAAGCAGTTTTTAGGAGAATAATGTCTCTAACTTGGGGTGAAGTTATCTGAGCACTTGTAGCATTTCAGACGAAAAGAAGTTCCACAGAGCAAGCCACATTTATTGCAGTCACTTCTAGAGACTTTGACACAAAAATGTTTTATTCCACCATATTGCTTTCCAGTGGAGACTAGCCTCCATGGAAGAGGAAAGCTAATTTCTCTCTTTCCTGCTAACAGATTAGTAGTTCCAGTTAGAATGAATGCCAAAGAATTCTTTTTCTCACTTTTATACCATTCAGGATGAGGATGTGTTACAATGGGCATATGAGAGGGCTTATATTTCCATTAAGGAAAAGTACAAATTTCAACAATGGTTTGTCTCTGAAACCTGCAGGTGACTTTTTGAACTACAGACATAAGACAGGAGATCCTGTTCTGTACCTTGCTGTGCTCAGTAGTGTATAGTGCTTTGGTGGAGTCCATTTTCTTCTCTTAGGGAGAGCCCAAGCAGAAAGGACCTGAGCAGAGTCGGATGGAGCAGACCGGAGAGGAATGGAATCAGCAGAGTATAGCAGTCAGGTAAAAAAACACCACAGGCAGCACAACATGGACAATCCATCTTTTTGGGGGGTGTTGTCATTGTTTTTCATTGTCTTGGGCTCAGGGATGGAAGTGCTGGCTGCAGGGAGCATCTGCCATCGTGTCTTTGTCTGGGGAAACCATGTGGTGCTGGATGCGGGAATACCCTTGATCTTGTCTTTGTCCCAGGGGGCCACATGGATGCGACCTACAGGGAGCATCTGCCATCTTGTCTTTGTCCCAGCGGAACTAAATTGAGGTGAACACCTTTTGTATGTAAAGCACCTTCTATTTTTGTATACTTTTTTATTAATAATGCTGCTGCAACTGTTTTTCCATTATTGTTTGTTTTCAGTAAATTATCCCAACCCATAGTCTCTGCATTTGTCCCTCTCCCAGAGGGGGTGAGTGGGAAAGGGGAGTGGCTTATCTGGAGTTTAATTTCCAGCTGATGTTAAACCACTGCACACATGTCTTCAAAAATATCACCTTGAGCCCTTCCCTGACTCAAATCCCCTCTCTCTGCCCTTCTGTGTTAAAACCTGAGATATTTGTACAGAACAGATCATAGCAGAGGGTCTAATCCAAGATGAGGAATTTAAGTAGCACTGTACTTCATTATTTCTTATATAATTTTCTTTCACTTAAGATATGTCATTTTCCTTTTTTCTGTTTTTAGCTCTCAAGAGTGTTCAGTTATTTTTTTAAGGTATTAACTAGCTTATTTCCAGCTAGAGTTCCTAAATGCATAGGCTTCTGCTCTGCAAGATGTTCTCACACAGTAAACATTCTGGCATAAAATCTTAAAATCCTTGTTTTGGGGAAGAGATTTTGTAATTTCACTACATGCTGCCCAAGATAGGAGCAGTGACTGACTGAGATTCCTGAATGCTGCTCCAAATGATTAATTCATGCTTTACACTCAAGAACACATGAAATATCATGATGAACTTTTGCATACAGGAAAACAATATCTCCAGGTATTTGTGTTCAAGATTTGATTTATATAAATGACATTTTGCATGTAAATATGCAGCCACTCATTTCACTGCCTGCCAAGAGGCATTTCAGCTAAACACAGTGATGCTGCTCTTAATCTAAAATGTCATGTTCTTGTGTGCACCTACTGCAAAGGTTATCACACACATCTGAAAGTAAACAAATTATTTGGCAAATAATTAAGCCTCACCAAATTTTTTGCCTTTTTCTTCCTGGTTAAAATAACTTCTGTCAAGGAATATGAGTCCCCAAAGAAGCATCCCTCAATTCTGAGTGCCTGACTTAAGATAATATGAAAATACTAATTGCCTTCCATTCACCCCAAGTAGAGCTGTGTCCCAGATCCAGGGGTTTGGACAGATGTGCTCAGAGAATGCCAGTCCTTGGGCTCCAGGCAGTCCTGTCTGTAAAGCTTCCTTGGAGTTTTATGAATAACCAAGGGTCTCACTTTCTGTTTTTCCCTAATCTGGACTTGCATTCAGAACCCCGTTTAACAAGATAATTTATAATGGGAGATTGCTCTGGCTGAATGTGTGTTGAGAGCTGTATTTCTTCAGAAAAGCATCAGTGGCAAACATCACAGAGCATCTCTTATTTTCTTTCTGGAGTTCAAAAAGGCTTTCAGGCTTCAGATCTACAACTGTAAGATCTGATCTGCTACTTCAGTATGTATTTACTGAGTATCTCTAATGTGTACGTTGTCCTCTCTACAACCACTGCAGGACGACTTTCCCAGGCCCCAGGATGTTCCTCAGTACTGAGGCTACAGCAGTAGGACCTCGGGCACTCCTGGCGATACTCACTGCCCAAATGTACCTATTGATTTGGCATGTAGTTCTGGGCAAATATGAAGCCCAAGCTCTGAAGGAGAAAATGGAGTCATGATCATTGCATGAGCCTCACCTTCCTGTTTCAGGAGGTTACAGTCACTGCCTCTGTTGCTGGGCAAACTTCTCTCCTGTTCTGCTATAGAGCAATTCTCCAAATTTCAGTTAGCTTTATCATATTTTTCCCCCCTCCCTATATTCTTTTTAAGTAATCAAAGTAATTTATCCAGCTGTCAGGGAATGCAGGTTTATTAACTTAGTGTTTCAGGGAGGCTTTGCTAGGCATAGCACAGGTGTATTGTATGCTATTTGCCTACTTGCTTCAACAAATGAAGGGCTTTAACTGTTGTTTTATGATTGTGCTGGGAAGGAATATGTCTGGTCTATTTTTTAACAGCTTTGTGTCAGAGAAAGAGATGTCTTCTTTTCAAGGCTTTTCAAAATAGAGAGACCTTAAAAATGTGCTTCACTTTATCAGCTCACAGTGCTCATGCAAACAGAAATGAGACAGGGAAGAACAGGAAGGTCAAACTTGCATAAACACACTGTTGCATATGTTCACTGCCAGGAGAAAGAGCAGCATGCAGCTGAACTGAATGCATTATGCAGAGAAGACAGAAGACGCTACTTTAGCAAAGTCAAATTTCTCTTTCATGCAAGCTCCCATGTGATAATGCTTAGAACTACTATTTTCTTTTAGTAATGCAGGAAGCATAAACTAAAATGGATTTTCGTGAATCTGACACAATATTTTTAACAACAAAGGCAAAAGGAGCTTCAGAATGTCTTTGTTTTAAAGTTCATCAAATATATATTTTTTTTCTGCTTCTCTAAGCAAAAAGCTAAATTTCCTAGGGTTATCCTTCTAATGAAGCTCTACTTCTTTTCAGGAATTTCACTTGCTGCTATAGAGAGGAGTCCACCAAAAATGGACCTCCTTATTTATTTATTAATTCTATATGTAATGAGTAGCTAAATCTGACACCAAATGATTTTGGGAAGAAAATTCAAAGTCAACCCATTTCCTTTGAAAACGCCACTTAAAACATTTGGGGAACAGATATGGACATATAATTTGAACCTCATTTCCCCCCCTCAAGTGATCTGGATTAATTTCAATAAATCCAGTGTTTACTATGCACAGAACATCTCCTCCTCTTTTATCACAAGCCCTGGACATTTTGGACTACTCTTTCATTCTGTGTTTCATACATGCTCCTTCATTCTGCTCGTATAATTCAGATTTGGTTTTACCTTCAAGAAAATGCTTCTTCAGTTCTTCAGATTAAGCCTGCTGTACCTGTGGGAGAATTGCCTGGCTTTGCCTGTGATGCAATGAAGCAGCACCCCAGTGCTGCCTCAAGCCATGCCAGTGACATGCAATCTCAGCTTTGCTTGTCAGCCACCTCCACTGATGGTACTCGAGCACTGGGGGAGAAGCTAAACTGTCTGGCAGTATATTGGAAAGCACCATTTGTATTTGCAATGCAAAGCAGAGATTTTAGAACCTCATCTCTTTGACAACAAAGGCTGTAGAAGATTATAAATCCTTAGATTTGCAGTTCATTAAAAAAAATATATTTCCCCCTGTAGAAGGAATCCATTTTCTCAACTCATTTGCCTTGTTTCTCTCTTGAGTGTTTATTTTCATTTGTGCTTTAGTGTATTCTGGTAGTTCTGTGAACTGTAGATCCCTCCCCGCCACCCCCCAGTTAGTTCCTCTGGGACTATTTTGTTAAACTCTTTCTGGCATTTAAAATATGTTGATGATATCATTAATCCATTTAAAGTGTACATAAAGTTGTCAATATGAAATGTAAAAAGGCAGTGCAAGGTACTATTACTAGTATAATTATTTTCATTGTAAATACATTTTCAGCTGTTCCTTGCTTCATTTTTTTATTTTTTTCCCATCTCTGAGACAAATAAGTTTTTCATTAGCTCTAATCTACTTCTGTGAGAGGCAGTTCTTTCCTTCTTCAGGCAGTATTAAAGTATTGATGACTGAGGTGGACAGAATTATTAGCAGAGAGATACAAGCCTTTTATGTCTCTTTGTCTGTTCTGAACTCAAGGGAAGTCAGCTCAGTGAGCAGAACTGTTCATTTTCCGAGGGGGGTGAGCAATTGGGTTCTCAGTTTATTTTCCAGTCCAGAGTGGTTTTACTGTAAAATTATGACAATCTATAGGCTTGTAGGTAGCATCAAGAAAAAGAGCCACAAAATACCATTTTATCCATAAAAGTGTCCCAGAATTGATTTTAAAGGCCCACTCTATTCTGTTTCACTGGCAGACTACCACCAATGACATTTTATGACTACACTAGAGTAGCTGTTGTATCTGGGCATGATGGGCAGCAAAATAAGTCAATGCCATAAGAACTGCAGAGTGAAAATGGTGAAAACAACAATGAGAAAGTGATTCAAGAGAGGAATTCGGGGTGAAGAGGTAGGTTTAATTTTGATAAGAAAGAGAGCAAGTTCCTGGGGTTTTACATAGGCTCATTCTCATGTAATACAGTTCTCTGGGGAAGCTATAGTGTTTTTATTTGAAAGTGGGCTGTATTTGACCCCCCTTCTCTTCTTGTTCACTCCACAGAAGTGATCATGAAGACACCGTGAGCTGGTGGAGTCCGAATTAAAGGAAAATACTGTCTTTGAAGCCTACTAGTTCATGTAAGTTCCCACATCTACACCACAGCTGGGACTAATCAGTGGATGATGTTTTTTCCTCTGGGTTTTTCATGTTGCTTCCCAGACAGCACTGACTTGAACTAATGCAAGCAAATACTTCCAAACCTGAATCTATACCCCTAAGGGTAGGAATTCAAAGTTGAACTTGTTGATGTAAATTAAGGAAGACTTAATTCAAAAGGCTTGTATCTGTACAATGATTCACCCACATCTAACCCTGGGATTTCTTGTTCTCTCAGTTAGAGAAGTGGGTTGAGAAACTAGACTTCTCTTCTTACTAACATTGTCTCAGTGCAATGTGTGCCATATCTGTATATCTGACTTGATTATATATCAAATGAGTCCATAGTAATAATAATTTAGATTTTTGTATTGCTGGTTTTTGGTTACTTCTTAGATTCTACAGAATCCTTTAAAGTTTTCACATATTTATGTTTGTGTGTGCATGCCTCTTTATCTTGCTCTGGTAAAGTGTTTCTAACAGCATGAGGGTGAAGTTAGTGAAATGCCCAGGGAGGGGGCTACATCAGTTGAAATTAGGGTGAATTGTGCATGAAGCACGCATTTTCCTCACAGACATGAACTCAGCATAAAGAAATAAAAAATATCTGTGCACTCTCTCTCAATGGGAGGCAAGTGAATGAAAAATGAGAACCACTCTTAATCTGTATGATGCCTTAAAGAAGCACACAGGAACCAATTCTGTCTTTCAGTCACAATTAAGGATTGCAGAGCTACCCTAAGATCTCTGTGAACAAAACACAGTATGGAGCTGCCATTCAAAAGCTCAGTCCTCCAGGCTACCTGGCTGAAAGGCTGAGGTACAACCCAGCATTAGAGGAGCAAAGGAGAAGACAGCAAACAGACAAGTTTACTCACTAAATGAGCAGCAAAACCCCATTAAGTAGTAAACAAGATGACCATATAGAAGAGCAGATTAATGTACAGTTTTGCAACATGAGTCCTGATCCAGATTCAGTGCTTAGCACGTATGCTGGATAAAACCTCAGAGCCTGATTTTTTCAAAGATTATTAAAGATTGTATTAATTCCTCTAATGCCTAGGAAGCAACTGCAACTGAGCCCTCCCACTTATCCTAAAATAGTTGGCAGGATCTAAAGTTGAATACTCACAAGACTAGAGTTAGAGCACAGATGGGAGTCTTAATCCCTTTTCTGGCACACAGGACAGTTCCTGGCCTCTGCTACTGTAGGAGCCCCTTTGCATGCTGCCAGTGTTGTACCCCTTGATTCTCCCCTTCTGAGTAAAAGGAGTATCCACCAAGATTCACACAGGCTTTCTGAGCCTGGGAGTCCCTTCACCTTGTCCCAAGCACTATACAAAGCATATGGAGTAGCCATGGATAAAATGAATCCACACTGAATTATAAGACACTGTTAAACAACGTTTTACTTCTGTAACTTGAGAGGTGAAAGGTGTCTAATTAGTAAGAAAAACAGAACAGAAGGAAGAATGAAGAGATACCAATAGTGAGGCAAAGGAGAAAAAAGGAAACAGGTGTTTAGTGACACCCACAAAGAACACCAACATATGAAAGCAACTATTCAGGAATAGGCAAACTCTAATTGAGTCTTTTTTCAGTGCTACTATGTTATTGTAAACAAGGAAGGGAAGGCTTTCTGAAAGAAACAAGCATGGATTATGAGAGAAGAGGAAACAATATTCATGAAACATTTCATGACAAAAATGATCATTGGGCTTCCTAATGCAATGCCTCATACCAAATGTTAGAAATGCTTTGAAGTCTGATAGCTGTTCTTTCTCTTCTTCCTCTCCAAAAATGTGGTTGTCTAAAGATAGCACATTATCCAACAGAAGCATACTTCAAAAATTTTCAAATGTTGCCATAGAGAGTTTGTTTTCTTTCAAGTTATGTCAATTAGTTTTGCTTTTGTAATTCTATTAAAAGGAGTTTCTAGGTTCAAAATCAGCTATTAGGTGATTTTGTTGTGGTATACAACATGTACTCCCTCAAACATGGAGGAGCCAGGAAAACACAAATTTGTTTGAGATGACATTTGTTATCAATCATCCTCTAGGAATACCAGAGAATTACAAGAAAGTTATCTCTGACTAACGTTTGCATCAGTAAGACAATTTCATGTAATACACTGATTCATTCAGATGTCAAGCTGGTGGTCATTCCTTATTTATAAAACTGTAGGAGCCAAATGTCTTTGCTCTGAAAGCTGCTGGAAGAAGACACTATTTCTAGATAAAGATTTAAGAACTCTCAGAACAAATACTAACAAACTCCATATATACAGCTTAGGAACCCTTGAAGTAAAAAGTAAAAAGAACTCTTGAAACAGAAGCACTTCTTCTAGATGAGAAATGTATGCCAAATAGTAAGTCTACTGTGGAAAAGGCTGTCAACCCAAGCATCGAAATCTAACTCCCTTGGTGCTTTCCTACACTGTGGTCAAACAAACCAGTAGAATAGCAAACGTTTTGCTTAGAAACATTTTTAATTTTCAGACATTCATAAGACTGGTGTTTCTGGAAGGTATCCAAGTACTGGGATGTGACTCTGAGACACCTATTAATCTGCACAGTGCTGGCTCCATGGCTCTTGCTGCATGCTTGGCACATCTATCATCTGCTACCTGCATGTGTGTTCTGTACAGGTGAAGAACAGGTGACAAAATCAAGTATAGGCTGCTATCTCTTTACCCATCCTTTTATTGTAACAGAATAGAAGGAGGCTGCAGGGCCTCTCTTTACTCTGAGAGGGAAGATCTGGCTGGCTGTGCTGTTAGGCAGACTGGACCATCCCCAAAATTTCTGGAGAAAGAGTGATCCCAGAGATGTGCCCGATGTTTTGTATTTAGAGAGATGGACTCCAGATAATTAAATAATGGCATTTGAATCTAGCAGATGCATACAATTGAAGCAACTTAATTTAAAAGATAAAGGTATAGAAAGGATAGTATGAGAGAAGTGGCACTACTAGATTTTGCTCATAAACAATGCCCTCTTCAAGAAAATCTTTGTTCCCTTAGTCTGTCCTACTAATGTTTAGATTTCTGCTGTACTTGCATATCTGCAGAACTATAGTAAAAGGCTCAAAATCACACGGTTTATTTGCACTGTCTTTATAGCATACTAATCTCAGGCTTCCATGTTTCTTCTGATGTACTCATGGGAGATCAGGAAGACCTTGTTTTTATTTATTTTGATATTCTGGCTTTGGCATACTATATCTACTAACCTCTACAGCATTGTGGTTTGGCTTCAGTTACAGGTAGGATTTTGGCAAGGTACATACAGTAATCTGCACTTGATGTATTATGCTTTTCACACAGGAGAAAATCTGAATTCTGTGGAGAACATGTGTTAGTAAGCTGACAGAAAAAGCAAAGAGCATGAAATTCAGATGTGTTTGTTGGTGTTTTGCTAATCCACTTAGCATAAAGCCAAGCACAGATATAGAGCCAAATGGGAATTTTCTCTGCATCAGATCATGAGCAGGTATTAAGGTTTGTTTTCTACTTTCTTCTACAGACTGAGTCATGATATTACACCAGGCTCACTTGGGACCTTTATTTAGGAAATCCACTGCTCTTATATGGGTGTTAATAGCCCCACGACTTTATTATTACTGCTCCATTTACATGCAAATACAGCACATTTGAATAGGCCTTGTGAATGGGCACCAGGTAGTATTGTGTCTCCTCAGCTGTGAGACGGTGCTTGGATCTGCCTAAGAGACACATCTCTGGCATTTTTAAAACAAAGCTTCAGAGCCAGGATCCTGTGGAGCAGGAAGCCCCTTCCAACCCAGCGAGCGTACCACAGCCCCTGCCCAGCAAATGGAGCAGGCAGGAGACACCCTGCGAGCCCTGGCAGAGATTCCCAGCACAGCCTGGACACCGGGCACATCTGCACTGCCACTGCACGGACGGCTGAGCGCCTGTAGCGCAGCCAAACTTCGGAGCCCGGGCACTTTTATGTATGAAAATTTGAGCATTAACAAGGTTAGACAGGAGGTTTTGTGACTGAAAGCGGTGCCTTAATACTGGGAAAAGGCCATAAAAGGGAACTCCTCTTGTACACAGCCCTAAGTGTTGTCATTTTAATAACTAAAAAATGCCATGCAGTTACATCATAAGCGACTTCTTCTTCAAGAGAAACAGCAAAGAAGGCAAAGGAAAGTGCCAAGGAAAGACCATTGTGTTGGTGTCTTCCCTTCAGCTCAGCCTGGTGAAACGCGTGGGGAGGCACAGTGAAAGCGAGCGCTCTGCTTTGTTGTTTCCCGGGTTACAGCAAAGTTTAATGCCCTGAGCTCTTATGGCCGGGTGGCTATTCATAACAACTTCGTCTGTCTTGGAGCTCTGCTTAGTTCTGGGGCGAGGCTTGGCAGCAAGGCACTACTTGGCTTCAGGTAGTTTGGGAACAGCCCCGGCTCCTCTCTCTCTACCTGGACTAGCTTTGTTGTCGCCCAACCAGTCAGCCTTTTGCACGCCCTTTAACTTCTCACAAACGGCCTGGCTTGGCTTTTAAGCGGATCGAAGGCCGCGTGTTTCCCCTCGCGCCAGAGATCACACCGTTCCTCACGGAATGCGGCTCCCCGCCCAGCACCGCCAGCGGGACCTCTGCTGAAAAGCTCACGAGGGCCAAAGAGCTGTATTTCTGACCAGCGCGGTCAGCCTAACACCACTGCAGCTCCTCACCACGTCAGCCTTTAGCGCTTGCAGTGTCTCCCGCCCCTGCCGAGGCGGCGCTCGGGGCTCCCCGGGCACCGCGGCGTTAATGGCGGCCGGGTCACGTGACGCCGGCGGGCTATTTAAACGCGGCCGGGGCTCACTGTCCCCTTTCGCTCCCTCAGGGCCGGCGCGGCCGCAGCTGCTCGGTGAGTCCTGCGCGGGCCGGCCGGGAAGGCCGGGGCTGGCCGTGTGGGAGGGCGGGGAGCGGGGCGGTGCCACCCGTGCCCTCGGTATCGGAGCGGCGGCGTGGCGGGCTGTGCCGCAGGGCCGGCCGTGTGGGCGCGGCGAGGCGGGGGAGGCGGTGCCTGGGAGTGGCGCACGGCTGAGAGTGAAACCCATTCGCTGCTGTGGTTGGGTGGGGTTTTCTGTGTGGAGATTTTTTGGGCTTGTTTGGGTCTTCACGCGTTTGTTGTTGTTGTTGTCATTTTTTGGGGGGATTTGTTTGTTTTTCTTCTGGAATGGCTTGCCGCTCTTGTGCCGGTGTCGCTTGGCCGGCGCTGGCGCTGGGGCTGATCCAGCCCCTGGTGTGGGTGGCTCGGGCTGGTTTGCGGGCTCTGCCCGGACCTGGTGCCTGAGGAAAAGCCTGTCTGTCCGTGCTGAGCCCCCCGAGGGTGAGGGGGAGCGGACCTGAGGTTCTCTGCGGTACCCACAGGGGTTCGGTGCCCGCGCTCCCAGCTCTGCCGCGCCATCCTGCTCTTCCAGAGCAGTGCTGCCCAGCGCGAATTCCAGATAGGAACGCTTTTCGTTTTGTCAGGTGCTGGAAGGGTTTCTGCTTTGTTTGTCTTGGTTTATTTTCTGAGCTTTTATCCTAGCGCGTGGCTACTTCAAATGAAGTCTCCAAATTTTGAATATGAAAGTAACATCTGGTTCGTTTTCAATACAGTCGTGAGGAGGAAATGCAAATAAAGTTTTGTATTTTAACAAAGCGTTCTTGGATTGTCATTCCAATGGCCGTTTCCTACACCCCAATTATCCTAATGTCAGGCAGGGATTTGCAGGCTCTTGCTTCAGCTGAAAAAGAAACAAACCTGCTAAACATTTCAGTGCAAAATGTATTCCTCAGGATAATTGTCCTTTTTAAGAGCACTAACTTGCAGCTCGGAGTTTCTTATACTTACCATATTTTAAAGTCTTTAGGCGATACATAAAATCTCCAGTGCCGATTGTATCAGGCATGGAGTATTCCTGATAAACCTGACAGCCAGCTCTTCACACATAGATGAGACTGCTCCGGGTTAAATTGGCATGGGAAGGAAATGCCGGCCTAGAAGAGTTAGGAGTATCTGTAGAGTTTCATTGCGGTGTGTATTTGACTTGGGAGAGGATTCTTTCGAGGCCCACATAGCAAAAAACTGCAGCAGTATTTCCTGTTGGCTTTGATTCTTGTATTTAATTTGTATACCTGTTGTGATTTGGTGTTCACTTTTTAAAAAGTATCTGTTTTTTGTTGTATTGTTTGCCTGTGACTCAAAATAAGTAAGGAAGTCTTTTCCGGACAGTTCTGTATCACTGTGATAAACCTGGTGCAGTGTAAGAAAGAAAATGATGAATAAAGTGTTAGAGAAGCTTATTTTTGCTGAAGTCCCTTTATAGTAACTGTAACAAATAATATTAATATATTGATAGTGTTGGGTTCCTTTATTTCTAGCCTTTATGTTAAACTGTAGCATTTCACCTAAAAATATCTGCTGCATTCAATGAGTGTGACTAGAAACTGCTACCCAGAAATTAGTTCTAGAGTGCTATGTGGGAACACTTGCTGGTTTCTGAAGCAGGTATATATATTCCCAGAAGAAATTTACTTGTTGTTTTGCCTTATGCATGGACTTTTCCCCCAGAGTTTTAAAGAAAAATCTAAACTACTTTAACAGGTAGGCTAATGTCTCTTTCACAAGTAGAAAAAGAAAAAAATACAAAATATTTGGTTTCTGAGAGAGAAAGCTGAAAAGCAAACCAAAATAAAGTATGACAACAGGACCAAAGAGAGCTCTTCTTTTAAAAGTTGAGAGGAAGTTTGCAGTTTGGTTGAAGATATGAACTAGAACTGTTCAGAACTTCATTTCTAAGGATTTTTCTTGAAACCTTTACATTGGATGACTATTTTGTTTTATCATAGTGTCTAGCTGTTGTGCAGATTATATGACAGGAAAAAAACCCCAAACAACAACAAAATCTGCCTTCCATGTAAAGTTTTCATTTGTGTGCATGTGAAATGTTTCCTTTGCCTATTGCCAAGATGAAGGATTTGGTTCTTCACATAATCAAGCAATTTACTCCTTTTTCTCTTTCTTCAGTCATTTGCATTTTGGATTGTCTGGAGAAGGATGCTAAAATAAGAGGTGAGGAAGTTGATTATATTGCCATAAATCAGACTTATTGAACAAGTGGTTTTCTGGTGTGTTGTAGCATTGCAGTATTGCTTTAGGAGGCTTAGAGAAGGAAATGTGATGACAGTAAGTGCTGGAGTGCTCAGGGTGGTGCTATAGATATGGTTACATCAACTACTCTATCTCTTTAATGCTCACCTACCTGATACTGTCTCATTTCTCATTTTACAGGATGGGCATTTTTGCATTTCTGCAGCTGTTTTTGTTTTAATACAGTTCTATTCAAATGAATTGTGATTTTTTTTTCTGTAGTACCTCACATTTATATTTAATTAACATTATTGTTAATACCACATTTGCCCCAGTCATGCAATAATTTGAATACAGATCATATAACTGAAGTCTTGTTAGAGCACACTTTACTCAAAAGAACGTAACTGTGAAGTCATAGTACAAAAGGCATCCCAAAGGCTTGAGATTTGTTCTCAGCCTCTACTTCAAGAGGTGTAGCTATTTCAGCCAGAGACTTCAAGCAAGGAATACAAGAGCTGTAGTCATATCCTTATGCCTAAGCTCAAGTCTTTCAAGGGTTAAGTGTGTTTCGTGCAATTCCAAACCCATAGTCCCCTTGCTCTGCACAGCTGTGTTTGAAGTGTCTTTATGGACAAGGGCAGGTAAAAGCTCGTCCAGCAGTGTGCTTAACTGCATGAAGAACAGGGCTTATATCATGCTTTGGTATTTAGCAGGAACTGTCATCTTTTAATAATGTACCAAGTAAAGTGGTAAGAGGTATCTTGATCTGAACAGTTGAGAGCTTGTGGCTGCTTTCTCCTCTAAAAAACCTCCACAGCCTACGTATTTCAAGAGGACTTATGTAGAGAAATGCCTGGCATTGCTAACAGGTGTTTGAAAGAAATTTGTGTCTAGTTTCACAGATTGCTTTTTTGTGTTTGTGCAGTAGAACTAGCCAGAAACAGTTCTCTTAATATTTTAAGGTTATGGGAATGCTATAGAAGAAAACAGAGTAGTCATGGTCATAGCTGGTAAGAAAGATTGCTGGAGTTGGTGGTTATGGAAGCCTGAATACGTGACATGAATATGGAGCTCAAAGTCACCGAACTCCTTTTTGGTGATTTGAGACACACAAATAGTAGAGCTCAACTTTAAAGTGTAGTTTATCATATTGGAATCAGAGGGGGGAAAAGGAGCAACAAATAATAACAAATTGTAAACCATTGTCTCAGTTTGCCTGATTGTGGACTCAATCTGCAAATGAAGCAGGTGGGAAACTGGCAATCCTGACACAAGGAACTGCAGCAAGTCAATTATTTTTGCATGGTACAGACATGAAAAATATAGCTAACACCAGCTGCTTGCCTCCTGTAAATGGAGGCAAAAGATGAGATTAAACCTGGCTATCAATTCTAGTGTGGAAATACTGAAGCATCTGTCGAATATTTGACACTTAACAAAACCAAACTTTGTTCAGTCTGGCACTGCTGGAGGAGCATCTGGTAAAAAAAGAGCAGAACCTGGAACAACTTCAAAACCTTGGTCCTGGAAGAGAATTGCTATGGTAACTAAGTTGTCTTAGCCTCATGCAGACCCTTGCTCCTCTTCCCTTTAAAGTATCCAAAAAGCGTGGAAGTATCCCACAGGTAATACAGATTAACAGAACAAGTTTATAATTTCTGGTAGTGAAGATATTTTGGTTTTCTTTTTCAGATAGCTTACAAGTCCTTATATGCTTAGAAATTAGCTCTCTAATACTAGAATGACTAAGGAGTGAAAATGAAAACTAAATTCAGTGTGGCGGTTTCCATGGAACTTGTCACTTTGGGACTGAATATTGTAACAAATACTTGGGAAATCTTGGTGGTTTATTTCTGCTGTGTAAAAGGCTGAAACGTAGCCCAAGGTTTCCATTGGTATTTGAAAGTATAATATGCTGAGCTACTCGATCTGATAATTTTCTGTTTTATTTTTCTTGCAAATTATTCCTCTTTTAGCATAGTTGCATTATAAATCTTACCTTGAAAGCATTGCGTTGCATTGGCAGCAGATGAAAGCATGAATATACTGTCATATTCGTGACTTGCTGAGGCCTAATCTCACTTCTAAATGATGTTTCATGGGAGTATCATTTAGCTACAGCTCTCCTGCCTTTTAATTGGAGATAGAATTTGTTTGTCACGTAGTTGTTCTGAGAATTAATTGCTTAATGTGATATGTATGCACTACTTTGAAAATGATGGCTTATAGGTGATGAACATCATTACCAGGTAATTATTATTAATATACTGAGTTCTAATTAAAGCAACTATTGGGAGCTGAAGAAGGTAGTGTCTGATTGCCCATTTTGATGTCAATAATACTACGGTCATAAACTTGATATAACGTGTTGAAGAAGCAGCTCTGGGAGTAGCTGCTACTTTTAAAGAATCCCTTTCATCATTGTAAATTAATGGTAAAATGAGTATACATTTTAGCATTTACCCTCTTAAGGGAGTGATAACTGTAACTACTACCAGACAGGCAGAATTTAGCATGAACAGAGCCTGAGCATCTCTGGATAGGAGATTTGTGATCTCTGGCAGCATCTTGAGTTGTCTTTTGTGACCACCGAGGTAAATGGTGATGAGTTGTGCAGTACTTTTTGTTTCAAACAAATGTCCAAGAAACAAAAAGGAAGAAAAGGAACATGTAAGAATTCCATCTAACAAAGACCATCCCAAAATCCCAAGCGTTGACAGTGACACATTCTTTTCTATGGAGAGGTGATTGTGGTAAGGCATAATTAGATATGTATGAAGTCAGCATTACATTGGTTTAAAAGAATCCACAAAAAAACCAAAGCAGCGCTACAAGTGCAGTGTGAGTAAGTGACTTGCTGAAGATCTTTTATAACTAAAATAAAATGTGGAGAAAATGGGAACATGATGAAGACCTAGTTTAAATTTGTAGGGTTTTGACCAAAAGGGAATTCTTCTCTCATTCTAGTTCGTGCTGAAAATAACTCAGAATAATGAGAGAACTGTGAAAGTTTTAGTTAGCAAATGAATATGAGATTTTAAGTTGAACTTGTATGTTTTCTCATATTTTTGGTTCAAATCAAGCAATCAGAATTTAATTACTGTTAGACAACAAGAAAAGCATTCAATCAGTGGATTCTGTATAGAACAGAGATAGGAAAAAAATGCCAGTTTATCTTCAGTTATCTCAGTCGTGTACAAAGTTGACACCTGCAGCAGTGTTAAAGGAGCTGGCATGATGAGAGAGGACAGATTTAGCATGAATATCATGCAGATTGTGGGACATAAACTTTACTGATTCACTGGTTTTGTTTTTAATGGCAAATTGCCCAAAGCCAAAATGTACGAATAGGAAAAGTTTCTCTCTAATTCACCGAAAAATCAGCAGCCCAAGGACATGCTGATTTATCCTGTATGCTTCTGTTGCTAGTTAGTGCCATCTGCCAATACAGCCTCTTGTCTCTGGAATGCAAGTTCTCTAGAACATGTGTATCATGCTGGACTCTAAAGCAGATTCACTTTTTGTAAAACTGTAGTGCAGATCCAGCATTTACTCAAATTATAATTCTTCATGCTTTTAAGGTATTTTTAAACATAAAAGTCTTTTAACTATTTATGGTATAAAGTTTTAGAGCAACCTCAAAGGGATATTTTAATCTTAATTATGTAGCTGCTGAAGAAAACTATTAAAATTATTACTAGCTTCATGCTCTTAAATAACTTGTTTTCATCCTGGGTAGTTATGCCAATACTACGTTATTATACCACTTTAAACTGACAGAACAGTATTGATATATTTCATGGTTCTGCCATCCAAAAGGATGATGTGTGCTAATTCTGAAGTGAATCACTCCAATAAACATGAACTGATAATTTGTTGGTGCCTGTTCTCACAAACTACCCCTTCTGTGGGTTTCCTTGAATTCTGACTGCTCTTAATCATTAATTAATAAATATTTTCTATTAAGAGGATGTTGTAACTTACAGACTGTTAAATATCTTCACACAGAAAAATTTCAGTTGGGAAAGAATACAACTGTGAGCACCTTGATGAGTGTCAGTGTATTGAGGGACCAGACACACACAAGGTTGGCATGAGAAAACAAATTATTCCTGAGTAACCTGGGTGTTGCCCTTTGGAAAATTACTGTTATATAAACCTTCTTGATAGGAGCTGCTCTAAACTGGTTAAAAACCCCCAAAGTTGTAGCTCCTTAGCTTATGTAAGTCAGAGTTGCTTGCAGTGTTATGTGGAATGAGTTCTTCCTGAGGTTTTCAAGGAGAGAACAGCACCTCAAAAATCCTCTTACATACTGCATTGTAACAGCTGACTTATCTTTCTTCTTACAGGAGCCTCAACCTTTTTTTGTACTATTTCCAGTCCAATGTAGTTAAGGCTTGTCAAAGTTCTGTGATTCCTTTGTTGTGCCACTTCTGGGAAAGTAAAAAAATAGAGGGTCTGGACTTCTGGATTTCTCCTCCCTGCAGAGAACTCTTCTTCACACTCTCTCTGGCAGATACAGAACCCCGTTATTCTTCTCACAGGTCTCACCTGCTTTCCTGTCACTCTGCCTTGCCATTTCAATAGTATCAAGCTGTCTCCCACTTCTGAAGAGTAAAATCCCCTTTATTCCATATCACTCATTATTTTGTCTTCATTAAACTCATGCCTGGACAGTCTTTCAATTACTGATGATCTATCTGTATAGTGGTTGGAGTTTCTTCTTTTCCTAATAGAAAA
Source organism: Xenops minutus (assembly GCA_035221455.1). Classification (NCBI taxonomy): domain Eukaryota; kingdom Metazoa; phylum Chordata; class Aves; order Passeriformes; family Furnariidae; genus Xenops; species Xenops minutus. The sequence goes on along the minus strand of JAWWEE010000159.1, from coordinate 9,042,442 downwards.
GAAGCAGTCCTTTCTCTCTCACCAAAAAAGACATTCCCCCAACCTTTTGTCCTTTATCTTAGGCTGCTACTGTACCTGCATGGCATCCTATCAAACAGTTAATGATCTGAGTGAATTATTCATATGTTGGCTCATTTTTTGTATTGTAATAATGCATGTAGTAGTTCACAGTAACTTATGATTGGTAGGTATATACCTGATGTAGACTTTTGGGTACTAAAGAAGTCCAGATGTTGACTGCTGTTAAAAAATTTATGTATTCATTGGAATAAATTTACACATAAGTAGAAGTCTCAGTCTTCTATGCTAGGCAGATTTAATAGATGACACTAATGGGTTAAGGGGATTTCTAACCTAGTATTTAGAAGAAATACTTTAAAGTCCTCCATTAAACTATTCAAGAACAATTCGAGAACTCTTAGTGCTTTCGGGAGATGGATCTCCCTGTTCAGAGCTTTCTGTTACAGAGTCAAGACATCTCAGCAAAAATAAAGTGGGTGTTTATTTTACCTCAACTTGCTGAACAATTTATATGGGATGCAAATCGTATATAAGAAATGAAACAGTTCTTTAAGAAAGATTTCACATCACATTACGTGGATGTTATGTTGCAAATTAAAAATATAACACAACTGTTATGCAAAATATTCTGATTAGTAGAAATCCCTGTATGGAAAATAAAGGGCTGTTACTGTAAGCCTAAAAAAAAAATCTAGTTAGTAATTGGGCAGGGGTGTTTTTATTTTGACAAGCTGTTTATCTGCTAATCATATGTCTGTGTTTTTGAAGATGGGGATAGAGGAAAGATGACTAGTAAGGAATGGTCATCTAAGCATGTTATGTGTAAATGATGTTTTCTTGTGTTGAAATCATTCCATCTCCAGAGCATATCCTTACCAGCAAATAAATCCTTTAGGATGCAGAAAGTATTGCACAGTCTGGACAAGTCCTGTTATGTTATTCCTGATTAATTCTTTTGTCCTGCTACTTGTCATGAGAATACATCAAAGTAGAGCTGCTCTCCATTTGTTTTAAACATTAGATGCCACTGATGGAGGAAAATTTGATAACGCATGAAAAGTAAACAAAACAAACAACATTTAGTTAACACAATTTTAGTCAAGGCTACACTATATTCAATCTATTGGGAATTGGGAGGTCACACGTACATTTCCAATTCCCTTTCACTAAAACACTGCATTCTACAATTAACTGAGCAGAGAGCAAATATGTGGGTGTTCCAGCTTGGAAAATATACTGTTACCAGAAAGAAGGGCTGGATATTTGCCAATGAAAAGCTATACATGTTGAAGGCACAGTGGATTTTTACTAACATCATTGCTGTTAACCTGTACAGTGTTATTTTCCCAACTATATTTGTGCAGATAATGCTGCAAATGCAGATTGCCTGATGGAAACAAAAATGCCTTAATGTTAGTGCACTTTATCCATTAGTGAATTCTTTCCAAAGTCTCCTTTACGGAGTCTTAAAAAGGCATAGCATAGTAGGCTCTGACCTCTGGAATGTGAAAGTATTTCTCCTCTAAGGAGGTCTAGAGGCGGATATCTACAGAAGCAATAAATTAGAATGTCATCATTCCAATAATTTATTCAGTTGTAAGCTTTTTGGGCTTATACTTGAGAAAATAAAGGATTCACTGGCTTTATTAAGAGGTATATTGTTGCAGTCTGTCAGGGTCAGCTGAATTATTCTCAAATTTAATGAATTCTGTGAAAATAAGACTGACTTTTGGAAACACTCACAATATCTTTTGAGAGATGTTGTTTAGAATGGCATATAAGCACCTCTGCATTGTGATTAGGAAGTTTTATTTATCTTTCAAATTGTTTATTTATGCTCTAGATAGTTAAACAGAAATGATTGGGTCTAACCAAACTGCAAGTAACTACTTTAAAATAATATGAAATATGGATATTTGAAAAACAAAGGGCCTGGTACATATTAGCAATAGAAATAGGTATAGTTGTAATAGAAATCTGCAATATACTATAGCATTTTAGGTAAAAACGAGGAAAACAGATCAATAAGGGGATGGTGAGAAGATGGTGAAAATTTTGAAATGTTGGTGGGCATTTGAAAAAGCCAGAACATTGTTCCCTAATAGTGACTTTAGGAATAAAGGTTTCAGTTTTCCAAGGTTCAGGCTTGTTCATTACCTCAGAATTGTTTTTCCAAGTTCCTCATTTAAATTATGTGCTCACTCCATTGTTAATTATCTGGGTTTTGCAGGCTGAGAGGTAGTAGTAGATGTAAATTTTATTGCTCTACTAAGTGATTATCAGTTAGCAGTGATAAAAATTCAAAAGCTAGTTAAAGCCTCGCATTTAATTAGTTTGGTATTCATTTTAATTTGGCAAATGCCTTTCTGAAAGGAAAAAAAAGAAGAATTTTTTACAGTTATTTCTAGCATAGTGCCCTTGGTTTCTTCTGTTTTAAGTAGCGTTATGCTTGGTAACCCTGTGGGTGTCATTGACAAGATCTAGAATATGTAGGTTTTTGAAACATAGGGTTCTGAAAGTGTTGTTCTAAACTTTGAGAGGATTCCATGTATCTCCGAAGGACTAACTGTGAGCTTTGCTCTGTAGAGGTGCTAGTACTGTCATGGACAGGAGAGGACACCAGTCAGGTAGGCTAGTGAATTTCTGTGAGTTTGCACTTGAGTTCCTTTGACCTTTGGTAGAAGTCTCATCTCATTCTTCCATATGCCACTGGGCTTTATGCCTTTTCTGTGACTGTCACCTGTTATGTACTACACAGCATATTTAATATATTATATTTTATATAGAGCATATTTATAGAGGAAGGGCTCCACAATGGTGTAAAGTTTAACAAAATAGGGAAACATTGCTTGTCCACACATTTCACATTGCCTTAGCTATTGATTTTTCAGCCTCATTTGCCAAAATAGTTAAAAAGGGCACTAATTTAACCTAAAACTAAGGTTTAGATACAGAAGGATCTAAACAGAGATGGTTACCCTCCTCCCCATATTTTTTCCTCAAGGAATCTCTCACCCTATGCCTCTTAAATTAATAAGAAGGTGGGTTTTGGATGCAGCTAGCAGAGGAAGAATCTGCCAGTAGTGGATTTTGGATAATGGCCAGTGATGTTTAAGAGTAAAACAACTGTTTATTGGGGCTTTGTTTTGGTTTTATTTGTTTGGAGGTTTTTTGTTTTGGTTTGGTTTCAGTTTTTGTTTTTGTTTGCTTTTATCCTTCTGCAGCAGAAAGTCAGGATTTTTCTGTTGAAGAAAGGCAAGGCTAAATGAACCGTGTAAGCAGGCAATAATTTCATCTTTTTTACTACTTGAGAGCAAGTAAATGTTTTTGAAATTAAAATGATATGAGAACCAGTGTAAGGGCAAAAAGTGAAAGCCTTTTTTAACTGTGATGAGACAGGAGAGGAGACATCCCTCTTCCTTGTCATAAAGTTTGCTTTTAAATAGTGTGGTATGTAGACTGTGTAAGAATCCTTTAGTGATAAAATGCAGATACATGATTCTTTTGCTGCTGTGACCATACCTTGTGAGGTGCTAAATTTGGGAAAGCAAAAAAATCTAGTTTTGTTTACTGGCAAAATTTAAAAACCATGATACTGCCCTGACTTCAGCAGACAGATCATTGTAACTATCCTGTAAGGAGTCTAAGGTTCCTCACTGCCTAGGTCATGTCTAGCATAGTGCTAGATCATGAGTATTAGTCACTTTCCACAGCTGGCAACCCAGCTATTAATGTAACCAAATACTGGGAAAATATTTTGAAAGCCTTAAATGCTTCAGAGAACTTGAAACCTAGATACTATAGAATAACTGAGATTTCTGAAGTGTTAATATGTGGGTTGTAAATAACTGGGTTTGACCCTTCTAGGTCTAGTGCAGAAACAACAAAGAATATTTTTTCCTTTGAGCTCCTCCCACACCTACATATTACTGGTTTACAACAAGACTGTGAAACTTGCTGTATGCACTTTTAGTTTGACTGTAAGTCAGTGTGTGTTCATCAGATGTATGTATTTCATACAGTTCTGATGAAGTAAGTGAATGACAGAGTGGTATTTAGCAAGGTTTGTTTGCTGGGCTTATTACTTAAACCCTCTATAAATTGCAGTTTTGTATCAGGGAAGAGAGAGAGTTGCTGAAATGTCAGTTACTCAGCATGAAACTCCTGGGAGATAGGATTTACAGTCCTGACCTGAATCCATGCAACATCTCTGTATTCTGGATTGCCAAAGTGTTGTGCTGTCAGTGTGAAATAGCACTGTGCTATCAGTATGCCAGCAGCAATAAACATGTACTGCATCTGTCTCATGAATACTAAATTGCCATGCAAAGTTCGGATAGAAAGTTTCACATGCATCAGTCATGTTTGCTCTTTTTGTAGTTAACTCTGGGTTCCATATGTAAACCCTTAAAAAAAGCTTCCAATAGTTAAACTATAAAAAAAATTGACATTGGAGACAAAGCTCTTGGAGCAGTAAATGTGATATTCAGTGCAAACTCCCTCATTGATCTCAAATGACATCACTTGAAGATTCAATAATTAAAGACCCATTCTATTCTAAATTACTCTTGTATTGCTCTCTCCTGCCCCTCAGTAAACTCCAAAGTCATTTAAAATGACAGGATTGATAGTGGATAGTAGTGACCTTACTGGTTACATCTGTTCAGTTAAATTAGATGAGCTTTGGACCATTCTAAAAGTGAGACAAGCTGGCTTGGAAAAGCCCATCTCTGTATTATGAAACATTTTTACCCTCCAGCATAAGGAACAGGTGGGCAAAATCCAAGCTGACATGCTTTTTTCTGGGAATGATCCTTGTTATCTGCTGTCTCCAGAACCAGGTAATTGTTTAGTGGAGTGTGATTTGCTACATGGAAAAACTATGTGGGACTTAAAAATATAACATTCAAAACAGGTTTCAGTGCCCATTAACAGTGCAGTGTCTCGTTTCTGGCACTGCTTAATGTGCTAGCACAAATGTATTTGGATAGGGTTCATTTTCCAGGCTAGGAATCTAGTCTAAGATGTTGAGCTACAGCTGATAGAGAAAGCACAGAATAATTCTTCCTATCCTAATCTCTCTGTCTGAATTTCCCACTGAATATGTAAGCAATGAATAAGGCAGAACTGTGTACAAGTAGATGACATCCACGCTTTTAATTACCTGTGCTACCTAGGGGAAGATAGCTGTACAGGAAGGTGAAATATTAGTTTGAAAAAGAATGTCAGATAACAGAACTGTGAGATGCAGGTTTAGAAATAGTTAGGAAAATTGTGTGTGTGTAAGATCAGTTAGAGAAAAGCAGAAAGATAAAACAAAGTAAGGAGCAGAGATGTGAAGTGTTGGGGAAGGAGCCTCTAATGAAAAGGAAAGCTGTGACAGATCATGGAGGAGAAATAGCAATGGAAAAACAAAATAGGGTATCATAGTGGTGCTAAAGGAAGGCTGAGGTAACTGGAAAAGGGAGACCAGAGTTTTAAACAAAAAGAAAATCTAAACTGGTTTAGTAAAATTTGGGCACTTAAAAGGGTGAATCTCTCCAATTTAAAAATGTGTTTGGAGGACTTTGAAAAAAAAAATCTCACCCGAATCTCTATGTAGCACATGATTTGTAATTAAATTCTAGACTGCTGGATTCATATTCTGACAGATAAGAATTCTTGCCTCATTGCATAGACAGTAAAATAGAAATGTTCCTTTCTGATAGACATATAAAGCAGTAAGGATATTTTAAAATTCCTGTCAAATCACTCCATGTAAATTACCTAATCAGATACCATAGCTACATAATGTAGTGTTAAAAACAGCAGAATTACACCATTACAGGAATCAGCTAGCCCTGTTCCAGATTACAGAATTTTATAATTACAATGTCTCTTCATCAACCCACTCCTCTTCATGCTGTCACATATCTTTGAAATTGTTACACACATTTATCTCTGTATGTGTTTCAACCTCTTAAAAATTCATGGTTTTTCAAATTTTTTTCTAGAAATCCTTTTTTTGGTGAATGCTGATGCTGGCATGTTGGATCTATGCTACTTAGTGTAATGGCAAGACAGGCTGTGTTTATTCAGGAATACTGAAACCATAAATTTGATCAAATATCTGAGAGATCTAACATGCTTATTGTTAAGTCAGAAGTATAGAATAAGTTTTTACACCAGCACATGCTCTTTGTAATATGCATCCTTTTTCTTGAATACAAGGCTTTGTGCTATTTGAAAGAAATCAACTAAGTTTCTCCTTGTTTTATGGTCTTCTCACGTGTTTCATTAAAATTCTTCTTTCTAGATGGAAAAGAGCAAGTATTTGTCTTGTATTTTTTTCTGTACCTTAAATACAATGAAATTTAAGTAGATCCTGTAATTATTTTAATCAAGGCAGAGATTTTAAACATCCCTGCAATACCAAAGATAATGGACAAAAGACTGATAATTTTAACTTATGGAAATTTCTGTTTACTATTAATCAGATTCAGCTTAAATAGCAAAAGCAAGAACCTATGTTGTTTTTTTTGTAGCGGCTGAGTTTGGTTGATCTTTTTTTTGCAAGTATATGAAGTAAAGTGGTGTTAAGATACATTTATTGAAATGTCTGATGCCTTTAGTTCAAGGCTGGCAGGAACTCAGTTCAGCCAGCATTTGTCACTGTTGTTTCCATATGGAGGAACTCAGTTAAAAGCCAAGGCTATGATGGTTGCCCTGTCCCATTATTGTTCTTTTTCTTCTCGCATTCTTCTGTGAAAGTAAGGGGGACCTGTCAGAGTTCAATACTGTCTGACCAGGTCCCTTTTAGGTATTCCATGCAAGGATGGTTTAACGATTAACTATCAAGTTTATTTATTTGATGCATGTGGAGTTTCAAGGGATTTTGATTTAGCGCAGTGATACAGTAGTATACTGAAACCATCACACAAGCATAACATCACAAGACCAGTCCCTGTATGCTCACACCATGCTGATTGTCCACAGTCACTGGAAAGGAATCATGGAATCATAGAATCATAGAATGGTCTGGGTTGGAAGGGACCTTAAATATCACCTAGTTTCCACTGTCCCTGCCATGGGCAGGGAAACTTTACACTAATAAGTAGGTTGAAGCCAGCTGTCTTTGAAGTTTTTTAGTTGTCCAATTTTTAGAATTTATATTGGCCATGTATGAGCTCCCCCATCCCCACTAATTATTTTAGGGAAGGCTGTTATACAACTACGTGACCCACTGGTAAAGCAGTACACCTAAAAACAAAGCTTACCCTAGCCCTCCGTGCATTGTGATAACTTCAGCTTGCTTGATGAGAACTGCTGCTCATTCTTCACATTATTTCCTGAGCTCATTTTTTTTTGCCCATCTCCTGTGAGCTGCTTTCCATCATGAGGATGCCGTCACGTTCCACCCCTTGGCTCAGACCAACATTGGATGATTGATTACTGCCATTGCCCAGTGAGCTTAATACATTTATCATATGTGACCGGCCCTCTTACAGAACCAAATTCTGTAGTGTTAGTAGTTCAGAGTTACTTGTGTTGACTTTAGAGCAGTGCTTGAACTCCTCACTATTTATACTGACCTTCAAAATATGCCGGTGACCTATATAAACAAATATTTGGTTAGTGCCCTAATAAGATATTCTGTTTAGTAGAATCAGTGTTGCCATAATACATGTTTCCATTTGATAGTGCTAGGATTTGGTTTTTTTCCTGTAGTGCCTTGTCTTTTCTAAAGGCTAATATAATACATGAAACCTCTGGTTACATTTCAAAAAATTTGGCAATCCTAAAGAATGAAGGTGTCTGGAAACCCTTACATTTATATTATGGACCTTTCAGATTAAGAAAACATTATTTCTGTATTGCTTTATCATTCCTCCCTTCTTCTGTTTTACAGTGTTTTTGAAGAGGCATTGTTCTCAGTATCAAAACTGTGACAATCTGGATAAGGCAAAAGTCAGAACTGCTTTGGGTTCCCCCTGGCCCTCAGAATACATTTCCACTGTTCAGTAACAACTTTTCTTCCCTCACAGCTGACATGAACTAGCAATTGAGAAGGCAAAGAGGTGCTGATTGGGAAAGGAATTAAATCAAAGACCTGCTCAATTTCTGGCTAATGGGTTCTGGTTTTAGCTGTTTTTTCTTAAGTTAATTTCTAGTTGAGAGTAGAGTCTGGACAATAATCCAAAAGAAAGTACCAACAAAGGCTGACAGAAAAGCTACAAGTCTAGTTCACTGGTGTTATGAACATAACACTGACCCAGATTGAATTAGTTTAGCAGCAAAATAATTATGCCCTCCTCTATGGAAAATATGAGGGAGGAAAAGGATGTTTGCCTTAGGTAGGAGATGAATATGTTTATACAATGTGATTCAAGTTACTGTATCTGAAGGTGACCTGGGGAAGATGTGTCTGTGACTTAGTCTGAGTAAGGCTGACGAGGAAAATTCTCCTAACTACTTTGTTTATAGGAATATAGGAAAGGACAACTTCAGTCATAGTCCTTTCTTTCAAAGTAACAAACCACTGAGCAGCTTCATTAAAATTGGTTGGTTTGCTGAAGTCAGACTATTTTGCACAGACCATTTTCGGTTCAGCAAAGCTGAGGTTGGGCTCTGACAGATTCCTGCTGGGTTTCTAGCTGGCTCTCCTGCCTTAGCCTTTGGCAGTCTGCCTGGCAGGTTGACAACCAACAGAGAGCATGACAAACTAGGCGTTTCTTGCAGTTGTGCTCATCGCTCCTTGAAAGGTGAAACTTGCAGGCTTTTTAAGACTCATGATTCTATGGCTGCTTGGTAGGTGGACTGCTCCAGACTGAGGACTTGCTTTTCTTTTTAAACTGTAGCATAAGAATATAACTAGTATGAATGCTGATCACAGATGACAGCTTTTTATATAGGTTTGAAGAAAGACATGCGGGAAAAAATGAAGCCAAAAGTTTTTTCTAACGTGAAGGGGAAACCTTTCTTGATTTACAAAGAAAATAAATCTATGTTATTTTCATTAAATTAATACATATTTTTGACATTGCTGTTCCTCAATAGCAAAGTCCAAAGTTAAAATTGCAATGTATTACCACAATAAGACTGTCTTAATGAGCTGCTGAATGTTTTTGTCAGTAACTGAAAATCAGATATTCTAAATCTTGTTACCACATGTGAATTGGGAAATTAATATGTGAAGCAGATCAAAAAATGTAGAAGTGTTTTAGTTTGATGTCTGCCCTATCTGATAGCTTGCATCACGAGGCTGTCCTGTTTTGGCTGAATGTGTTGAAGGGAGGCGAAAAGTAACAGACTCTGAAGGCTTGACAAACTGCTCCGTAATGAAATGTTAACCTGACTTCTGAAATAAAACTCTGGTATCCTCAAATAACTTGTCAGTGGTTATAGATCAATCTAGATGTGGCAAAATATTATTTGGGCTCATCTAATAGGAGTTGTACCACCTCGTCTGATGGACGCTAACTTTTCTGGTATCTGAGTGAGTTCAGAATTAGGTTTGGTCCTTTTGAGAGAGAATACATCTCCTCCTTGAAAACACAGCCCCCTACCACCACCACTTCACTCCCCTATTCATATTCAGTAGCATTACTGTTCTGGTCTCATGTGTCTTTGCCATTGGTGTTTCCAGTGTCTGAGGTCTCCCAATAAAGACTGACAGCACACAGAATGAGTGTTTTTTCCTTCAGATGTAGAAACTCCCTGCAACTCTTTTCTTTTTCTGAGTTTGCACTGGGCTTGCTCTCTTATTTCACTCCTAAGTGATGGTTCAATTGAAATGTAAATGTATTCTGAGCATTTTTTTCTAAGAGGGATTTGATTCAGGCAGATATTTCAACTTTATATATGCCTGAAATACGTGCTTTAAGAGAATAAAATAAATTTGCAGTGTGATCTTGTAAATGTGTCTTTAAACACTGTTAGCTTTCATCACATTTTGATCAGCTACCTGGTATTTTTCTAAGCACAAGATTTCTGTTCATTTCTTAGTGTCAAACAGGAAGTGGCCATGAATGTGGTCTTAGCATTGCAGGAAAAGTGTTTTCTTTCAATACCGTTCTACAGTCTTTAGGCTTTCTAGGATGTACATCATGCAAACCCTTCCTAATCACCATTCTAACTTTTCTTGCCTTTCCCCTACTAAAGATTACCAGGTCTGGCTTCTTATTGTGCCCTGGAGCTCTACTGCAGTTTCCCATAATATTCCAACCATACATCTTTCAATTCAGTACAAATTGGCAGTGCTGCATGCATGTATCTTTCCTTTCTTTTGCCTTGTGTGGTCCCTCCTTCTGCAATGTATCTCTACACCCTTTTCTGCCTATAGGAATCCATCCTTGCTATAGACTTTGTTCTGCAACTTCAGCAGTTCAGTCAGTTTCCTGATTAGACCAGGTCTCACAGGCTGCAATTTACTTCATGTTCCTTCTTAGATTCACATACTTGAGTTCCTCCTTTCTTGTTTATTATGTTGTTTGCATTCTCAGAGAGAGAATGGAAGGATCCTGATGCAGTGTGTCAGTGTCTTTTAAATGATCATTCTTAAACCCATCTTTTTCACTTGCAAAAGCCATGGCCTCATTATTTCTTTCTGGTTCGATAACAGTTATCCATCAGTGGCTTTTTCCCTGAGCAATGTATCTCCTTTTTATCATTTTAAACCCTCTTTATTTCAGATCCAATGTGTATAATATCTACTGTGAACAGCTAATACATGTCTACCTTTACTAGAATAAGTGGGTATTGAAAAATAGAAGGTTTAAAATAAAAACAAAACCCTGAAAAGCTGTTTGAGCAACATTTTCCTTAACCTGCATTTCTAATTGTGTCCTTCTTATTCTCCTAGACATCTTTTCAGCTGACAAAATGACAGATTTTATAAAAATCTATTTAATTGACAGTTTGTGTCTCCCACAATATTAGCAGCACTTCCATAGTGTTACTACAGAAAACAAATTAATTTCTGTGCAAGTAAAGAAAAAATATTACAGCGCTTTGTGCTATTGGATCATTAAAGAGGATTTGAAATGAGGCAAGGGTCAAAAGTGGACTTAGGTTTAGCTTGATCAAAAGCAGAAGCAAAGCAGTAAAATCAGCATATATGGTCTGGAACAACAGCTAATGTGTGGTTTATGCTAATTTCAGTGATCCCACAGGAATATTGCACTTCAGGGTAACCACAGACAAAATCTGGTAGGTATATCTCTAGGAATGGGATGGAAGATTATACACAGACATGTCCCCATAAGTGATCTGATTAAAATAAGAAAGTAAAAGCCTCAAAGAGTGTAGTTAAGAGTTTACTTCTTGTACCTGACCTGCCAGCCCATAAGCCATCTGCCTTTCCAGCTCTGCCCCAACAGGGATTTCAGTTGTTTCCACCACACCAGGAGATCAGCATGAACTCCAGAATCTAGCACTGTACTCTCTTCTTCTTGCGTTTGTTACTGCCCAGTAATCTTCAAAATTGTCAGTCCTCTTGGGAACTGCTTCCTGCTGTTAATGGTTTGCTATAATTCTCTTGAAGACCATGGAATCTACAGAATCATTATCTGGTTCAAATATTTATTTCATTGGTTGTTTCTGGACAGGTATTGCCATCTTGGTTTTCCTTAAGTTTCCCATTTTCAGTGTTGTCCTTCATGCACAAAGCTTGCCCTGGGGCATATCCAATAGTCATCTATTCCAATTCCTAACATATGGATGTGGAGGCTTTCATGAGGGGCTAGGAGATCATTGTTTGTGATGGCAGAACTAGCTCAACAAGCTAGTTCTCAATAGCAAAGTTTTTCTGTGCTCTCTTTTTCTTACTTCAGTGGATTGAGAATGTGTATTTTTTTTTTTCCTATACCATTTTTTGGAGCTCCTGCTCCTCTCCCTGTCCAAAGATGGGGAAAAATCTTGCAACAAAAACGATTGCATAAATACCCTACATGTACAGCAAAGATCAGTGGGCTTGAAGTTCAGTTTTACACACATCAGTAGGACATGTGCTGTCATATCTCTAAAAGTCAGTCTGAGGTGATTATTTTTTTAGCCACTGGAAGTCTATGCATGTTTCATAAAATGGATTTTAAATTATAATCCAAGTGCTATTGTGCTTCATCGCAATTGCAACAGGCATCTCTGTTGGTTGCCTAAGTTGATTTCTGCTGAAATTTTAGATAGAAGCATAATTGCATAACCCATATAATTGCATGTTGCCCTCTCATATGCATTCAGATCTGATTAAAATAATCCCTTTTGCCATCCTGTTTGTATATTTATAAAGGTCAAATGTGTTATTAGGCGTGACTATTCAGCTGCAGGATATAGAAGACTTTTTACAGCGTCTGTAATGTGATATGCACGGAAGCCTTTCTGCTTACAAAATGACACCTATTGGTCTCAAGGGTCAGGCACTTTTTTCTTACCTACTTTGTTGCAAGTTGTGGTGCCAAATCTAGTTGAGCCAAACGATAAACTGTGAACCTGAGTAGAAAGCTGCAGTGTTGCCTTCACGATGCTCAATATTGAAATGCTGTTGGTCTTGAGTCAATCATCTTTTTTGATCTTTACACTCATGTTGCATTCAGAATACTTAAAGCAATAGTTATTTATGAGGAAATAGGTATAATTCCATTTATGTTCCCCTCTTTGAACAAACGGAGCATGGTTCTCAATATATTTAGCTCAGTATATTTGAATGCTGTAGCTGATTTCTCTGGGCCTGTGGCCCAGCTTACAACTGCCAGGGTAGCACTTGGACATGTAAACCTGCCAGTCCTGAAAGATACTAAACATGTGGAGCAACAGAGGCTTAGATTCAGGGCTGGTACTGAGGAGGTCTGAGTATAATTGCCAGATCTATAATAGATTTCCTATATTATTTTTAAATTTTTTTTTTGTTATTCAATGCCAGAGTGCTCTCTTCTGTGAAAAGGCAAAAACTTTGCGGTACTGCTTGCAATTTTGTAGTATCCTCTGGTGTCTCTTCATGCTTTTCTATAAATCAGAAGCCAGTGTGGCACTGCTGCTCTCAGTACTTTTTTGTGCCTTCTGACCGATCTGGTCAAAAGCCTCCCAGATTAGGTCGATTGTTACTTTAGAAAGGATAAAAAACACTTAAGTAGATGAACTTTTCTGTCAAAGGGAAACTTCTCAGAGACTCTTCAGTGACACAAATCCAAGGGGGCCTTTGGATTTCTTCTCAGTGACTCTTGGCTAACCAGAATCTGTTATCAGCTACCAGCACCAGGATCATCTGTGAAATGAGTTAGTGTTTTCCTTCTCTTTTCTCCTGTCTTGCAGTTACCTTATTCTTTTAATCAATAACGTTGAGGTTATTCACAGTCTCTGGACAGGTCAAGAATACAATAATATTGAAAGAATGTGGGTGAGGTGATAAAAGCTGAATGATGGATTACATGGGTATTCCTAGTCAGGCTTTAGTTGGCTTGTACCTTTAAACACCATCCATCTTGGTTATTTTATGAATGAATATACACCTTTTTTATTTTAAAATATTTTTTAACAAAACCCTCTTCAGAATTCTGTAAAACAGAATAGTTACACTGAATTTATATAATACAATGGACAGATGAGACCCTTTCCATTTCTTAATGTTCTATCCCCTTGTAGTCAGAATCGTGTGGCACTCTGGGGAAAAGAGTTCAGACAGTGTGAAATAAATTCCATCTGGCAGTCACTTCTCCCATCTCTACATCCAAAACTCATTAGAACTAAACAGAATTCTTCAAAATTAAATGAACTTTCCTACTTAGATAGTGATTTGGATCCATTCCTCTCTTTATGCAGGACTTTTTACATCCTTCAGATGTAACTTCTCAATTCTTTAAAAATGAATGAAATGGGAAAATTGGGTGCATTTCTGTTTTTCATCTCTGTTAGCAGTTTCTTTTGCATGGCTGCACTAATGACAAACCACAAACTGCTCCTTCACAAGCCTGAGTCCCACCTGAAGATAATTGCTGTAGAAACCTAGCTTTATGTTTATGATCACAGTATGTTCAAAGGCTGAGGTAAACATTTGTATTTTAGAAGCCATGGAAAATACATACCCAATACACTGGTCTTCAATGAAGTCTAAGACCTACACACCCTTCAGTGGCACCTACTAGTATTACAGGTGTTAACTACCCTCCTACACCCATACACAGACACCTTTAGAGAGATTCTTAGATCAATTATCCTATCTAGAAACACTGTGATTAAACAAAAGCAGACAAGACTTTATTAACTATCCCTACCTTCCCTGACTATTTCTCTCCTCCCACTTTACCAGAATTTACTAGTGTTTTCTTATATCTAAGGCTCTGGGTTATGTAACATTGGATCTGATTTGGCAGGGCAATTGCAGCTGGTCAGGGCACTGGTATGATGCAGGTTGAAGTACTCTCTTTAATCTCATTAAATTAGTGGCCATGGGATGAAATGGCAGAAAGCAGACACACCAGGATGCTGATGGGGTATTGTAGACACATGTCCTCTAAACAGTTCATGTCTACCTACAGTCTTAGGGGTCAGTGCCGGGGTTCTGTCTCCTGGAAAAAGAGAGAGCCTGTTTTCATTTGCTGGTCTGGTCAGTCACACATATAACCACTTCAGTTCTAAAGAATCTGTTAGGATAACTGCAAAGAATGCAGCCTCTTCCCTTCCAAGAGAAAACTCTTAGAAACTCCCTGTCCACCAATTACGTTAAGCCCTTTCATACCATGAAAGGAACACCCTGGCATGACAGCTGCTCTGATGCTTTTCCATTGCTGAGGCCAGGGGCTGTCTAGGCCCTTGACAAACTGTCAGTCATTGATCATCAGCTTTATGGGATTACAGCAAGGTATGTAAACTCAGTAAATCATTAAGCTTTGATTCCTGAACGCGTGTGGGTTGGTTGTATTGCTTGTGTTTTTTGAGAGAAATGGTGGCCCTTTGTTTTAAAACTCTCACTCTTTTTTTGTTTTTCGTCTTCAGTTTATCTTGGTTTTGTTTTAATTTGGGTTTTGGTTGTTGGTTTTTTTCCATCGTCAGATTATGGGAAGAACTTGAGCAATCCTAAAACACTGATCCTTTCCTCTGCTGTTATGCTACATGGAACCAGTCTATCCATGCTGACTTCAGTCCTGGTCCTGAATATTTATGAAGAGCAGTGGCAAATCTTTCCTACCTTTAATCTCATGACTCTTGAGGATTTTGCTTCACCCTGCCTGACTTTTCCATTATCCATTTACTGTCTCTGCTTCAGTACATTTTCCTCTTACTACTTGGCTTTCTTTAGCTAAATTATGTTTCTTCTTGTTTTTTAGGGAAACTTGTATCTAATGTTCTAGTTTTTACAACACTGACTTATATAAGAGTTAAAACAATTCACTGACAAAAGCTTTTCTTTTTTTTCTTGAATTCTTGAGGTTGAAAGCAAAGAAGACATGATATATGTAAAATTCTACCCTGCTATGGATATAATAGTCCATAGAATAGGTTATCTTGGTTTTGGATAATTTCCCTTAAAAGATAGTTTGTGAGGTGATATCTCAGGAGGAGATATCTTAGAAGCAGTTATTTATATATAATGTGAGTGTGTATATACATATATATGTAACAGGTACTTCTAAATAAAAGGAAAAGTATTAAACAGAGTCCTTTCTAGACTGTTTGCATTTTTCTCAGGGTTGACATAATATATAATGAAAAAGAGGTAGAAGAGAAGAAATTCTAGGAATAAGGCATAGTGCCCCACACCCAAAAACCCCAAACAAAAACCAAAACAAAACCAAAGCCAATCAACCAAAAATCCCCTCTGTATATCCCAATTTTTGAACTGCTGTGAATTGAAAGAACACAGCTGGCTCAGAAATGGGAACAAAAGGTGATTATTCAAATGGCAATGTTGACAAGGCTCTTTTACTATTTTCTTACAGATAGTCTTCTCAAATGGGAAATACCTGATGTTTAACAGCTGATCAAAGTGGGTGTGCAGTCTCTGAACAACATCCTACACCTTCCAGAAATTGTTTCTATAAAAGCAGTGGCTACCTCCAAAGGGAAAAGTAACCCTTTGTCATGTGAGACAGGATGTGCCTTCCCTTGAAAGATGTGAAATACAGCAAGAGCCCAAGCTATTTGTCAGCTGACAGAAACATTGCCGGCTTCTGAGAACAGAAATGCAGAGTAAGTTGTTAAGGATGTTTTTTTAAAAATGCAAATGAGGTGTTTTGAACTCTTTTATATTTGACTGTATTACTCTGAGGCTGTTAAGAGTTTTAATTTTTACTTACCCCACCTGCTGTTTCATTATTAAAACCTTAGGTCTGATTAATCAAAAATGTATTCTGCAGTCAGATCACACATCTCTATAAAATTTGTAAGCATGACTATACTGTGGAAGCCATTCATGACTGAAATAATTTTTAAAGTTTCTGATATGTGTATAACTGTCTTGCGAGAAAACAGTATGGCAAAACAGGCGTGTTGCACATATAGTCAAAACATGACGCTGCTGTGAGGTACTTTCCTTCCTTTTGTGTAAAGCACACACCCCCATACACACTAGATGCAAAGGGAGAATTCATGTGACAAGTTATTTTCATGAACATTCTTAAGATGTAGTATACCAAAAGAACACGGCTGACAAAATGGCAAAAATAATGGAAAACCTTGGCAAATTCTATGCCCTTACATTATGTAGTTTTAATGCATGCAATTCTCTGTATCTAAGGGAAAGTGTCATTGAGCCATGTCTGTTAAAACACAAATACTGCATGGGGAAGGTATTAATGAATTTTCACACTTCACTTAGATCAATAAACCCCTTTAAGTCATAGTTCAGCTTTCATTGGCTCCGAATTTTGCTGAATACTTTTCTCCCAATAGAAAGCGTGATGAGAACTTCTCTTGCAGTTCATGAATGTCATTGTTTGATATCCGTAAAGCCTTTACTGTAATGTAGCCTAATTTTATTATTCAGTCTATTCATAAATCTGTCTGTGAAATTTATCCTTCCCTGGATTTTGTCTGTACAGAAGCCAGCACCAGAATGTTGCCATGTATCTGGACTTCCGTTCGCTACTGCAGTTGTTGGTAGCTTGTATGGGAGCTCCTATTAGGTGGTGTGTTTTTTCATGCTGATTTTCACACCATATTCAGCAAGTATAATGAGGTTAAAAAATTACAGCAGCAAGTTTGAGGACAGTGGAGTCCAGAGTTGAGAGGGACAGAAGGTAGCATCAGACAAGCTTGCACTAAGGACAATATTTGTTTCTGTTACTTTTGCAGTACAAATATGAGCAGTAATAACTTAAGTAGATAAATTCTTTAGAGTAATGATTTCAGTGCAGCTGAACACTGTAAATCACAACTTTCCCTAGTCTATTAGACTCAGAACTGAATGAAAACAGCTTGTCTCATGTCTGGACCAGCTTAGAGAAACAGTTAATATTAATTCATGAGGAATATATTATAAGAGGTATATTAAGATTAAATTTACAAAACAAAATTTCCAATCACATGAGTTACATGTTAAAGAAATAAAATCAGCTTGCATTTGGGAGCCCAGTCCTTAGTTGACCTTTCTGGTTGCAAGGCAATTAGTTCCACGTATAGTGCTTTGGCTGTATAAAAAGCACTGGGGAATGGCAAAATGTGGTGTGCAACTTAGTGAAAGTGAATGGAATTTTAAAACGAAGGAAAAAACTGCTAAAAATAGAAGTGCACCTCACAAGATCTTATTCTAGTCTCATGTAATTAATGACATCCTGTAACAGGAGAATTGCATCCAGGTATGTGTGTCTTAAAGCACGTCCTTACCGTTGCAGACTGCGTGACATGACCATGTGAATATTTGCTCACTGCACCTCATGAGTCAAGGGGAAAAGGCTCTCACAGACGGGATTTCTCACAGCTACTTCTTGCACAGCTCTTTCTCAGTGGTTTTCACAGCAAGTTTGATCCATGGCTGGTGCAGCAGAGGTGGCTGAACCTCTCAGAGCGTGCAGAGCCTGTTGGTGCACTCCAGCTGCTGACATATGCTAACAGCTGGATTGTTCCTTCTGAGGACAGGAGGATGCTAGAACCCTTATTGAGGTAGCAGTTCAGACCAGCCTTGTACTTTGTAGTTATGTAGGGAAAAAGGCTGGGTAGCAGTCGAACAACCAGAGGAGTGTTTGGTCTGAACAAGATTCCCCACAAGAACAGTTCTGGTCTTGTAACCACTCATTTATGTGCTGTTTACCTCAAGGAAATAGAGTGTCATTTTCTGAACATGTGTGATCTAGCAAGTTGAAGACTAATACCAAGCTCCTGGAACAAGTCATCAGCTCCAGATAGCTAACCATGTGTTCTGACTGTAGTATCATCAGAGAAAGGTGCAGTGTGATAACATATCTGGCCTCTGACCACATTTCATATCCTAGTGCTGTCTTTGGCAGAAAATGTGGCTGGCTGGAACTTCACTGTAGGTATCTGTAGCCCAGTGCTGAGTATGAGCAGCATCATTTAGCATTTTCAGGGGAGACTAAAATGGACATTATGCTTCTTGAATTTTGTTTGTGAGTTATGTGCAATCTCACATTGCCTTCCTTTCTCTCCTTTGCCTTCACAAGATGGCCAGTTACTCTAGAGTAGTCTTACTGAAAGAAAATTGAATTTTATCCTTTGAAACTCGAGTTCTCAGCCTCCTTTCTTATATCCTGTGAATGTGGTGATATAAGAAGAGGTTGAATCTGAAGCTTTTGGCAATAAGTTACTGAATGAGACATCTTTGAGGGATTCAATCTTTTAAATAGCATTAAAAGAAAAAAAATTGTAAGTAACGTAAAGGTGTGCCAGATTGCTTTCAGGGGAACGTGTCATGATACACGTATGGTGCTTGGCCTGTGCAGAAAAACAGGGTGTTGTAATTTAGCATGGAAATATAAGAAACCTGAGAAACTGTGGTTCAACCTAGACTGATCATTTATGTAATCTGCAAAGATCAGCTATGAGGCCAAAAATGAGACCTGTTGGTATGATTTTTATGGTTTCCTCATGTGTTGTTTAAGGTTCTGAGTTTTGCCTGAGCAACTGTGCATCAGAACAGGCAAACAGCTGCTTTCACTTAAACTCTTTTCAGGAAGGTCACAGGCAATTTTTCTTGTAAGTTGCTAGGAAAAACACAATAATAAGGCTGATTTTGCCTCATTTCTTTACCACTGTGTTGAAGTGGTAAGGAAATAGGTGATTATTCAACTGTGTTTTGCCCATGTTTTGTTTCCTTAACAGCTTTCTACCACTTCGAGTATTGTGCATATCAGTGCAAAAAATTTCCATTTATCAGATCTCTCCTGTAATGATGCAAAACAGCATAATGAGACAGGACTATGAACTTACTCAAAGTCAGTATCATTATTTCTAATTGTTCTTCGTAGCAAAGGGAGACAGTTTTTTCTTCCAAAAGGGTTCAATATGCTGTTGTACTAATGACACTCTTGCTCTTAGCAGATATTCCATACACCAGGTTCCTATGGATAAAATTCCATGCTTCTCTCAAAGCAATTCTCATGCAAAACCAAGCTGTGTACATATTTAAGATAAAATTTTTACAATTGAATTGTTGCTTAGAATGTTGCTTAATATATTATCTGCAGCAGTTCAGAAATACTAATAACACTTTACAACTCAAAATTAGACTATTCCTCACCTCAGTTCTATTATCTAGGGTAGATCACTTGAGAAAAATACATGTGTTGAATTTTTTAAAGTGTATTTTGGCTAGAAAGTGGGATATGGAGGTCATTTTGCATATGTATTAAAATTCTTTGTATGTTAAATTTTAGAAATAGGAATAGCAAGTCCTCTTATGTGTGAACATTGCAGCATGTATTTCATTAAAATACGGACACAGAGATCACACCTGTTTCATCAGCTCCATACTGGCAAAATGTTAGGATTTAGAATTCATTGCTGGTCTGTGATTTAGGATTAGATACCATTTTGTAGGAAGCTGGACTGAGTTCAGATTCTGCAGTGCTAGGTAAGATACACAGAGGATTCTGCTTTGTCTTCTGCTCCACCTGCTCGTCAGTGCAGCTCAGCATGAAAGATGTTACAGCTTTGGAGCAATGCTATATCTGGCCAGTCAGAGTCCTCACCTCTGCTTGGGGAAGCTAGGCAGAATTTGGAGAATCTTAGCTATAAGCCTCTAGGAAACTGCTTCAGGCTTTATTTTAGCACTAGGATATCCTGAACTTCTTAGTCCCTGAAACTAGTGACACCTTTCTATGTTTCCTTAGGGGAGCCTCCATAATTTTAAAAGAACCTTAAAATTTACAATTCCCCTATTTGGCACATGGACGAATAACTAAGTTCCAGCCAGACAGGCTCTGCCTGGGCTTTTCTGTGTGTATAGTCATATTTCTGGTAGCATAGTAAAGTATGCAAAACTTCCTGTCTTAACTGATAATAAGGGCATGTGTTGGTCAGTTTTAGCCCTAGGTCTTTATCAGATCAGGAAGGAGCTGGGGTGAGCAGGACCAAGTATGTGCAGCATGATCAGGTCATTCTGTGATTACATTTTTTTTTAATGTCCCCACTTCCTAAAATGTCTGGGGGCATAGTTTATAACTAAACCTCTAATGGCATACAGAATGCATGATACAGTAGACTTTGATAGGTATAATGTATCACTGAAGAAGCTCTCCCTGCTGCTTTCAGTCACAGGCTGTGAACGTGCCAGATACAGCTTGATATGTAGTATTGGATTTGATTCATTACTCAGCCCTCTAACTGTAGCCTTGTACAAAACAGGCTCAGAGTGATATTCCTTGACTGAAAGATTACTGCCCTGAAGGTGGATGTAAATACAGTTATAAAGAGGCAAGGCAAACAGGTAGAGTAACTACAGTCATAGAATCATAGAAGGGTTTGGGTTGGAAGGGACCTTAAAGATCATATAGTTCTATCCCTCCCTCCCTCTCCCCACCATGGCCAGGGACACTTTCCACTAGACCAGATTGCTCAAAGCTACCTGGCCTTTAACACTCCTAGAGATGAGACATCCACAACTTTTCTGGGCAACCAGAGGTTGCCTCACCACCCTCACAGTAAAAGATTTCCTAATGCAATAAGAAATGCTTGAATATTCTGTTCTTTCCTGAAAAAAACATTGAAAACCTGACACAAATGTTAGGTTTCTGTGTGACATCACATACGTCTTTTGTGGTCCTCAAAACATGGAGGTAGGTTTTTAGATAAGTGGGACAATAAAATGAAGTCAGGAAAAATATATTTACTCAACATAGAGAAGCAAGAGTCTATTGCATGTGTTCTCAGTCCAGGTGAGAAATTTAAGAGTTAGGAGACAATCCAGTGAAGTGACAGCAGAATGTCCTGGCTGTGATTAGTAAGTCTTAAAACATACAGGAAGAGCAACAGAACGCTGCATAGCCTGGCATAAAATGAAGGGCACTTCTCTTCCACACTGTAGGAGGTGGGGCATTTAGGAAACTGGTGAAAACTTGGCAATTGAGGAAAAGAAGGGGGAGACAATACCAGTGGAACTCTAGGCAGTATGTATTTCCACAGGTGAAACACAAGAAATCTCTATGGGTATCAAAGAGAACAAAAAATAGAACCAACTGATAATCCAGATGGCAGAGAAAACTACACAAGCCACACTCATGTCACCTCCTCCCACCACCCCTGCCCATACAAAGCAAAAAAGCCCTGTCTATACATCATGTGTCTAATGACTGCTTTAAACCATGCAGATACTTGTAAATGGAAGATCCATTTGAATGGAGAATGGTGATTTGCCTTCTTGGCAAATTTGACTTCACACCAATGCTTCCCTCTCTGTAATACAGAAAATGCCAAAGTCCCACCAAAATAGCGCTGCCTTTTATTTTCAAAAATATTGAAAGAAACAAGAAACCCAGAACTGAAATAGAAAAAACCCACCGGTTTGTCAGTGCTAAGAATTTGTCAAAGGGGAAGGAGTTTTCTTGAAGACCAGTCACTTATAATCTTTGGGACTGTGACCAGGTACATTCACTCTGAATATGAGTCAGCTATATTATATTTCCCTGAACCTATTTTAAAAGATTATGGGAGATTCCATTAATGAAAAATAGGAAAAAACTGAGAGAGGGTACATGAGACACATTTTTACAGTGCTAATACTTAGGTATTTTTTATGTTAGACTCTACCCTTTGAAACTGGTATGAAAAATGCAAGAAGGCTCTGAAAGTTATTTTAGATTCTGGTTTTAGTCGCTTTAGAGTTGGTAATTATCTTCTTATACCATGGAGGGCTGGTGCAGACAATCGTTCATTCCAACAAATGTTGACCAGCAACCTTCACTGTAAAAAATTTAAGTCTCAAGATGTTACTGGTATAAAAGGGCGCAGGTTTATTTATCTCAGTGGCATTAAGCAATTTTACACCATCTAAGGATTTTACAGATTATTGTATCTAAAGCTGTATATTACAACCCTTACATATTTCATTAATGGAAAATGATAAATGATATCAGGATGAATTATTACATTTCTTTCTAAAACCTCTCAATTCTTTAAAAGCTTCAGCTTATTTGCAAGTAGTGGGGACTTTGTAATGCTAGGAAAAAAAAAATCTTTTGAAAAAATACTTTTGCTAAAACCAGAAAAAAAAATCTCTCAAGAAAACAGAGAAGAATACAGAACAAAATACTATAAATACAGTAGAGCTGTGTTTTTAAGGTTTCTTTATCTCCAAGGAAAGAAAATTCTGAAACAGAATAAAAATTCATACAAACAATCAGAAATTACTCAGGAAAAAAAGGTAGTATATATTCTCATTTTTTTTTGAGAACAAAATTGTGGTCTGAGGAAATAAAATGATGGAATTGTTACCGAGGGTGTTAAAGAAGATAGAATGCTCCAGAGTTGCACTGTGCATGCAAACATGGGAGATTTCACAGGTCTGATGCAGATTAAGTCAAGTGTGGTAGCAGTTTAGAAAAACCCTTTCAAGTAAAGAGAAGAAAAAAGTTTAACACTGAACTCAAAAATGGAAATAGTCCAGTTAATACAAGGAACTTGGACTAGCTGTGCGTCCTGGTGAAGGCGAGGGGAATAAAGTATATTTGGAGGAATTATTGGCTGACTCACATCGTGTCTTTCAGCACAGTTTGATCTCTTCATAAAAGTTCAGCAAGGAATACCCACTTAGTTTTGACTCATTGCCACAGGGAAGTGGTGTTCTGACTTAGTGGTATTTTTATCTAGGTTGTTAGTGTGGCTGGTCTCTGTTTACTTGTTACTGTAGCTGACACTGTTTATCATTATTATTTATCACCACCCTGTCAGAAACCCCTGTTGTTCCTGGCATACTACTGAGGAGAATAGAGAGATGCTGTCTGTCCTGGAAAGTTTACAGTTTGTACACTGAGGGGAAAGAAATGGGTGATTTTAAGGTATGTAACTTACTATTGTGAAGTCCTTAATGAATCACACAGAAAAGCCTGTTTCCCCTCATTAGCCACAGAGGGGTTCTACAGTGATGAGCTTTGCCATAAGATCTTCACCGCTGTGAGTTCGGTGAGATGGATGCCCCCCAGTATGTTACAGTGAAAGCCACGATAGGATGTCATGGCTCACTGGTGCTTAAATCTTTAACAGCTTTGTATGCGTGTCGCGTTTACATGTGTTCAAGGGAAGACAGTTGCAGACATGTCAGAGAATGACTGCAAGGAGAATAATAAAGATTTTTACGATGATATTCTGACAACGAAAGCATGTCAGTGTAGAGTGTCCATGCTTTCTCTGAGTAACCCTGAGCACTGGCATGAACTTTAGGCAGGATCTATTGGATCTCCCTCCATCAGTCTTGGATCTCTGTGCTGTACCATACATTTACAAGCAGTACAGTTAACACAGCATACATTTTATATGCTGGGAGTGTGTGTGTGTGTGTGGGTGTTGTGGTTTTATTTTTTTGTTTCTTTGGATTTTTTTGTGTGTAGGATTGTTCGGTTTTTTTCCTTCAAAGGAAAGGTCTTGACAGAAGAGCTTCTGTGATACAGTAAAAAACTGAAATGAAAATGAATGCTTATATATTCCTTAGGGCCATTATAGGACTGGTGAAGCCTTGCTAATCTTGGCAAATATAGGCCCCTCTGTGGTCTGACCTTGGTGAGGCAGGGTAAAATAGGTAAAGCTAGAGTAAAGGAGAAGAGACTGTATTAGCAACCCAATCAAACCTTCAGAGGCAGAAGAATCCAGCAACAGGTTTTCAATGCAAACAGCCTTTGGACAGTGAAGCCTTCTAAAGGAAGTTGGGCTAAAAAGATAAGAACCGGCACATACTAATTGAAGTTGCATGACTCCAAGATAAATATATGGACATTTTAATGTAAAAACTACTTTAGCTACACACATTCTGGTTTTATCCATGCTTCCAGAGTTTCACTAGTAGGCCTGTCACTGGTTAAGTACATAAAACTTTTTTTTATGTGTATGCATCAACATATATCATAGACTCATTAAGGTTGGAAAAGACCAACCATTAACCAAACACTGCCAGGCAGATAGAGAACAGAAGTGTTATTCTCTGTATTAACTGATTACCCACACTGGAATAAAGGAAGGTGTATGGGAGAAAGGGAGTTGGTTTGAGCTTTTGGGGACAAGGGAGAGTGTGTGTTACACCTGCCTTTACACAACTCTGCAGAAAAAGAGCAGGCTGTAGGCATAGATTATTTTGTTCTGTTCACTTTTAGAAGAATAGCTTTATGAAGTAGTGAACAGTCTCGATAAGGCCTAGTATAGAGTTTATCTACAGAAGAAATTTTGTACTGCTGGAAAAATTTAGGTTGCAGTGTAAACAAATAGAGGAAGAAAATAAAGATTCTACAGTGTGGTATAGCTACGGTGCAGCAGAACATGTGACCTGAAGAGCAGTGTTACAGTAATGCAGCCTGAAGCACTTGCTTGCATTTGTAATTCTCGAATACCTGAATGACAAAGACTCTTAGGGTAGATGGCATAAAAGCTTGTAGTAGCTTTCTTTCCTGTAACTCCAGTTTAGAACTGACTCTAGAACTATCCTGATCACATTCCTGCTGGTAAAATATTAATTGTTTTTCAGTCTTGGTTGAAAAATCTGAACCTAGGTATGGTATAGTTAAGCCAAGGGTGAAACCAGCAAAAAAATGCAAAGCAGGGAGTGAAAATCTATGCCTGAAAGAAATACAAGGGGGTATGGAGAAAAAAAAAAAACAAAAAAAAAAAACAAACAGTAAAACAGATTCCCTTAACCATTTGCATGCAGTGGAATGAAGATATAGCACTCCTGATAGCTTTCTAAGAGAGTTCTTTCTGCTCTGTATAGCTCAGGAATTAATGGGGTGATGGAGTATGGTCCCTCTGATCAAGCATGTTGCTGTGTTCCCAGACACGGTGGGTCTTTGCCATCTCCAGC
This sequence comes from Xenops minutus, assembly GCA_035221455.1. Classification (NCBI taxonomy): domain Eukaryota; kingdom Metazoa; phylum Chordata; class Aves; order Passeriformes; family Furnariidae; genus Xenops; species Xenops minutus. The sequence continues at coordinate 9,016,998 of JAWWEE010000159.1, read as the reverse complement.
TGTTGAAAGCTAGGGTAGAATTTTGCTGGTAAACCAGTCACTCTCTGCTGCCTCTGCTGAGCCTCGAACTATTCTGCATTTCCAGGAGTGTGAGAAGGTACAAAGACAAGGAAGAAGTGCATTTCCCTTATTCTTATCTGTCTTCAACATGTTTCACAGTGGACTTCTACTGAATGAGTTGTTGCCTTAGCAATACTGATGTACAGAATGCAGAAGAACCTTTTAGGGAAGCAGCTGGCAGAAGCCTGGATTACACTTTCCACGTGGAGGATAAGTAGGCTGATTGAAGATGTCTGTCAAGGTTTGGCTAGAGCAGTTAGTTTCACCTGGCTTATTCCACTACAAATGAGTGTCATATTTTAATGTGAATTAGATTTTAAAGCTGGAGGCTCAAAGAAATTTGTTTCTCTTATATTTTCTGTACTGTATCTAGAGATAAACAGAAGGCAGTATTAGGCACTGGTAGAATGTGAAGGCTGGTGAACCATATAAAATTCCTTACATGTTTACAATACCTTTTAAACAACAAGATTTTAGAATGTTCTCTATATTGTGAATATAGAAATGTGTGTTATGAATTATAATGTTATAATTGTCCTTGATAGAATCTAATACAAATGTACGTGTCTGTAACAGAATACAACTAATATATTCAACATGTTTATTAGTCCATAAGCTTAATTATTTCAGGAATCTTTTCTTATCTTGTGGACGGTATATAGGGAGGATTGTGAAGTATGCAAGTGATAGCTGTATCCAGAGTGCACTGAAAGATGAATGGGAACATGGCATTGATTCAGTTAAGTTTTGGTCACAAAACACCCACTTGGTCCTGATAGCAATAGCTGTAATAAGTAGTTGGTTTTTCTCTGTTAGTTGCGACATAAGCTTGTCAGTGCAAGAAGACTTGCAGATTAATATTACTTGTAGCTAATTTGATGAGCTACAGCCCATATTTTGGGTTTTGATAATCTATTAGTAGGATAAAGTGATTGACTTCAGGGTGATTGGAAACCTGTTCTCTAGGTTTAATTGTTTTGAAGCACTTCAGAAATATTGGCCAAGGGAAGTTGATACCAGCCTTGCATTTTGTAATCTTGCTTGTATGCAGCCTAGTCACTCTATTGTGGATTTACTTAGCTTTACCCGTGATTCCAAGAATAGACAGCAATGGATTGGAGTTCTATTGTCATTTGTGTTTCTTAAATAGCTACTCAGTGGATGGGGAAAAAATTGATTGTATGCTGAATACCTAGTGAGACTTTTGCTAAAACAGATACAGTGAGCTGATATTCTAATAAGAGGGTCATGAGGGTTCAAACTGGAAGTAGACTAGAGTATTTTGTATAAATCTATACTCGGTTAAATTTTGCACATCTCTCCTGATTTATTGCTTTACTTATGAAAGAGTGGCTGTGGATTGTTTTTTTGTAAGTGAAATAAAAAAAGAACAGAGGATGTGGAGAACAGAAAAACAAATGTCTTCCTTTCAAGATTAAAACTTTTTTCTTGATAAAGCTTTTGCAGTTATTCACACTTGCACTATAGAATTACAGAAAAACTCTTCATAAAAGACAGAGAGGATGGCATTCATCATCCTCTTGCTCTGAATATCAGGAAACACTTTGCTCTGAGGGTGTCTGAACACTGAAATAGGCTGTGCAGAGAGGACAGTGGAGTTTTCATGCTTGAAAATATTCCAAAGTGTTCTGGACGTGGTCCTGCACAGCCAGCTTTAGCTAGCCCTGCTTGAGTAAAGTGTTGGACCAGATGACTCCAGAGGTCCCCTGCAGCCTCAACCAGTCTGTGATTTATATTCAGTTTTCATAAATCCCTCTAGAAAGTTCTGACTAACAGACAACATTTGCTAAATAAAAGGCAATTGCAGCAGTGGGTTTGCTGCACAAGTTTCAAGACTGTTGAATTAGTTCTTATACAGCTTTTGGTTTTCACACATGTGGTGTAATTATTCCTAATTTTTGATCACAACAGTTGGATAAAAGACACAGGAAATGCATAAAATGCTGATTCTCAAGGCCAATAAGGATAAGCTAACCAACCAAATAAAAATACTTGTACTATCTGTCATGAAAGGCAGAATAATACAGAAGAAATTTATGTTAATGGAGTTTTAGGATAGGCGTAAGAATTATTCAGACACCAAAGGACTTGACAATAGACCAACATAAACAGAAGCATCTGTCTTTCTGAAGTGCTGGCTGATTAAGAAAATTACTGCATGTGTTTAACTAAGCTTTTCTACTAACCTTAGGTTACTGGTGAGGATTAGAAGCTTTGTAATTTTTTATAGAGAATTTTTAATTTCATCTTTGTGGAAAGGGGTTTAAACAAATACTTTCATTTACATGTTGGGTTTGAATATTATTTGTAGATCTGGAAGCTGAAAGTGTAAGTAGCTGTAACTAGTAAGAAGAAAGGATAGCACAATAACTATTGGAGTGCTTCTTTGCCGCCTGCTGATATCCCTGAGTAGAGAAGATTCTCTGAGCACCTCCATCACTGGGATTTAGTGTCACTTGACAATGCTGAAGCAGCTATTGCATTGTGCAGGGATGGTTTTCTTTTCAGAAGACCAACTCCTTTTCTCCAGCTCCCACTGTTGTCTAGAGGAAATAGAGGTGTTTGATAACTCTTCTGAATGAAGTCACTGAATTCTTGAAAGCTTCACAGTACCACAGAATGGTATAAGCTTGTCATTTTTTTTGGAAGCAAGTATGTGTTGGGTTGGGTACTACAGTAGAGTTAATTTCTTCACAATAGCTGGTATGGGGCTAAATTTGGGATTCAGTGCTGAAAACACAGGGATGTTTTCATTATTGCTGAGCAGCACGTAAGCAGAGCCAAGGCCTTTTCTGCTCCTCATCTCACCAGTAGGGAGGCTGAGCGTGCACAAGGAGCTGGGAGGGGATACAGCCAGAACACCTGATCCCAGCAGATCCAAGGGATATTCCATAGTATATAGCATCATGCTGAGCATATACAGGGGGAAGAGGAAGGAAGGAAGAGGGATGATGTTCAGAGTGATGGTGTTTGTTTTCCCAAATAATCACATGATGGAGCCCTGCTTTCCTGGGAATGGCTAAACACCTGCCTGCCTGTGGGAAGTGGAGAATGAATTCTTTATTTTATTTGTGTGCACAGCCTTTGCTTTCCCTATTAAATTGTCTTTATCTCCACCCATGAGGTTTCTCACTTTTACTCTTCCCATTCTTTTCCTGTTCCACTGCGGGGGGAGTGGGCAGGCAGCTGTGTGGGGCTTAGTTCCTATCGGGGTTTAAACCACAACAAAGAGCATCAGTTAAAGTTTCAGGAAGTAGATTGCTGTAGTATTACATGGACCCTAAAATTCCTTTCATGACCAAACTGTGTAAAGTGCTATAAGAGTATAAGAAATAGTCTTATCCCGAAATCCAGTTTTTGAGTCTGTGTTGTAATCTATGCTTACAAAGAAGTCATGCAGGATGTGCTATTTTATCATTGAGAAACCCACAGTTTGCCAGTGTAATACTGAGTATTTACTCGTAGGGAAATTCAGTTTGTTGCAGCATGGCACACGAGAAGGAATAGCACTACAGAGCCCATCAGGCTGCTACCATAGAGCAAACTGAAGGAATGTCGCATATCTTTTTTGTTGTTGCTGTAGTCTGACAATGAACAGAAAAGAGCTGGTTGAGCGAATCTGATTTTAACAAACTACTCCCTTGCTGTGGAACTTTGTGATGGTGGGTAGAAAAAAACAAAATAAACCTGCAGTGAAGAGTCTGTTAATGCTTCCATAAACTAATATGGAAATTCCATAAATTTTCTACAGAAAAGACCCTTTGAGTAATGGGATTCCTCTCCCTTATATAATTCCAGCTAGGAAATAGTAGAGAATAGAGCATATTTATGGAGTAAGAGTATTGTAACATAACCAGATACTTGCAGTTTGCCATCAGAACTGATCTTGAGTTCTTTGTACCTCCACCTGGATGCTTTTCTCAAAACAACACAATTCCTATAAGGAGAAAGCTTAGTACTCAGAGAATTAATTGAGCAAACTCACTTGAAAAACTCCTTTCCACAAGTTTTAAACAGTTTGCACATTGTGGTGCTTCTCTCCTCTACTTTGTCTTGAAAAAAGCGCTCCATTAGAGTAAATCAATTTGTAAATTTCACATTGTCTTCAGTACTGAAAATTTTTCTTTTCTGTCGGGGTTGTATTTACAAGCAAAGCAATTGAAACCCAATAGCAAGTAAGCCCAGATGGAGAGCCTTCTTAGGTCAGTGTTTAGGAGTCAAAGAAAGTTACTTGCATTTCTGATAGGTTCTTAGATGTCTTAGAATTTCCTCTCGTTAGTTGTTCTCCCTTATAATAATTGCTCTTCCGCTTTGACGACAGTATTTTCTGTAGATCAATTTAACAGGCACACAAATGCGATCTGGAAGCTCCAGCTCAGTATTGTCATCTCCTTAGCTGTTTAATGAACCAGCACTTCCCTTCTCTAACTTTAATGGATTGCTCTACAACAGAATGAAGCTCATCCAAAAAGAGCAGCAGAATTTCATCAAAGAAAGTTTTTGGCTCATTTTGTCAATTTAGTGAGTTGTCTGTAAAGTTAAAACACATTAGTTTAATTTTACAGATGTATTACTTGTTTAGGAGGGTTTTTTTAAAAGTATGTACCTTTATGGTTATGAGATATATTTAAGAACGCTGTGTTCATTTCAGGGCAAGGGTTAGCCTGTAATCCCTGTGTTAAGCAGTGAACAATAGTGAACTTTATCATTTCCAAAGGAGCAGCAGCACAGGTAATTTCTTTATTTCAACCAAATTGCCTAATCCTTTAAGGGACCAGGAATTTACTGAAATCTTGAACTAGGTACAGCTTTTTTTAGTTCAGGACAACCCAGAAAACAAAGAATTTTTGCCTAAGCTTTAGTTGTGCAAAACACCAGATTTCATGGGTCCTGCATCTGCAATGCTGCCAATGACTGATTTTTCTAGTCTATGTGATAGATTTTTCCTGTCTTCATGGTTCCTTGAGACCAGAATGCATTCTTGCCTGGAATTTCTCTAGTCTACAATTCCATTTGTCTTTTGGGAAAACAGTGGTTTGGATTATAGGTGAACAGCTGTTGCTAATACTTTCAGTGTGAGCAAGTCAGCAAAATACACTAGCAGAAATAATCCTTCAGGAATGATTTGTATGAGAAAAAGAAGAGGATCAAAGTCTGTCAGCAGGAATTAGTTCAAATACAGCAATTAATATTGCAATGCCTTTTTAAAGGGAACATGCAATTTGAAAAAAAAAAATCAGTGAAAAGGGATCTTTTTTGCACCTTTTCAATAGTTCATGTGTATGTGTGAAATGCCTTTGTACATTATTAGGTAATATATAAAGTACGTATAAATGCATGTATTTTCATATGCATATTAAAAAAAGTATAATCTCAACATGCTCATCATCCCAAGTCTCTTACGTCTTTCCATCTTGATTTTACGTTCTTGAATTAGGCCTCACATCTTTAGTTTGCTAATTTGTTTTGTCTTCTCTTTTCAAATGTAGTATTTTTGAGGATCAAAAAATATTGCTTTCTTTCTGGAGCTCCAGCTGGCTGAATCTCATAGAGATCACTACTCAAAAAGAGTTGTTTCACTGTGAGCACTGTACAGTGTGTGCAGTTATGAAGATTGCTTAGACAGTAAAGCTGTGGACTGTATTCTGTTTCACTCCCTAATGAATTCCTAATGACTATCCATAGTCATTCAAGGAGATAATTTCCTTACTAAGGTAATCTTTTATGTACCCACATTTTCCTTACATGAACCATTATTGTGCTTTTCATGTCTCAACCTGCTTCTGCCCTTCTAAAGGGCCTCTTTAATTTTTCTGCTCCCTTTTCTTAATCTTATGTGACATTCTGTACCTGAGAACTTTTGGCAATTCTTGAGCAAGCTTTCCCTGTCTGCAGAGAGCCTGTTTTGGCTCATCCTACTTCCACAGTGCATCTGGGCATGCTAGATCGAATTTTTCTGCTTCATACTTGCCAGCTGTCAGACCTTAATCTCTTTCTAAAACCAAGAATTATCAAACTCCTCAACTTTTTCTGTCATTACTCTAGCTTGAGGCCCATATGGCAAATTTACATAGGAAGACAAAACAAAGCAATTCTGCAATTATCCTCAAAGCAAAGGCTTCTGTGTCGAATCAGACAGTCCCACTGCACAGAGTTTAGTGGAGTGGTCTCATGTGTCTTTCTGACAAAGAGGTAGATTAAATTGGGCACTGAGAGCACTGAATTTTAATCTGGGTATCAGCACTCACTGCCTATGCATCCTATAGCCAGTAATTTCACCTTTGGCATTTCATACTTTAAGGCTTCCAGGATGAGGACTGTCTTTCCATATCTTGCTAAATTTGCATGGTGCTTCTACAGTAGACTCCAAACTTTTAAGTATTACTGCATGAGATGTTTGCTTCAGTCCCTGACATCATATTTGTGATCTGAAACAGTTTGAGCTGCTTCCAGGTATTAGAGGACCTTGCAAACATTTCCAGCTCAGCTTTCACTGAGCTTTCATTCACTCTGTTTTACAGTAAAAGGATTAGATATGAGAAAGCCTTCAAGCTGAAGTTATATAATGACTGTACTCTGCCCCTGAGAAGGACATTGTATCCTTGATTTGAAGTGAGGCTTCAGCAAGCCAACAAGTTCTTCCACTTCTGAGAGATGAGAGTTGACAGATAACACTTTAAATGCATATGTTGTTATTACGCTAGACTGAGTTAAGGTAGCAAAGGTGACGGGAATATAGAATGGTTGAATTCTAATCTGGATTTCTGGGGAAACATATTAATTATAAAACTGTATTACTTTATCACTTCCTTAACAGTATACAAATTTTGTTTTGAGGATGGCTTCTGCAGCAGCAGGAAGTCAGAAACATGGAGGTGTAACTGATCCAGCACTATTAATGCTAGTCTAATGGAAAAAGTGCATTTCCCACCAGCAATCTCCCTGAAGCACTCTGGAAAAATTGTTTTTGTATTTTGACCTGACTAATTAATATAATGGGTAAGATTTTCCCCTGGATCCTGTTACTGTAAATCTGAACTTATCATGAGTCATGTAGATGGTACTGATGGAAAAGCCAAGAGAAAAAAATTGTCTTAGTGAGGCATATATTTTGCCATTTGTATGAAACATTTGTCAGTGGAGAGAGGAGAGGGGAAAAAAAAGTGAACTAAAATTGAAATATACGTACAACACACCACTCTTCAAATGCTTTATTTTCCCTCTTACTTTACTCTGGCATACATCTTTGCTCTTTTGGTTACTGAATTACATCCAAATATTTGTCTTTTGTAATCAGGAATATAGGCCATTGATCCTTAAACAAGGTTATGTCCTAGTCTTCTATGTCTGACTGTAGATTTTTATTTTTTTGGTTTTGTTTTTTTTTTTGTTTGTTTGTTTGTTTTTTTGTTTTGTTTTGTTAAAGTAACCCCTATTCAGCAAGGTATTGATCCTTGTGAATTCATAGGGGCAGGAGTAGGAAGTCAATAGCAATGGCTGCTATCCTCTTTCTGTTGTTTCTGCTTTGCACTTCTGCCTTGGAAGTCACTCAGCAGGCCCTTCCCTAGGGCTCAGTTGCTCATACAAGGTAAATAATGGGAAACAGTGTAACTAAATTCTTCATCATACTTGCAGAGCCATAACTGTAATTTTGGTGGGTTTTGCTTGTGCACTTAATAGAATGTGCAAAACACTCAAAACTCTTTATCAGCGGTGTTGCAATGCTTTACTTCAGTCCCAATTAACCTTCAGTTTATGTGAAGCAGCAGGCACCATGTCCTTGTTTGCAAGTTATACAAGTTTTACGTGAGCCATACCCTGACCTTACTAGCTAATAAAAATGTGTATTTAAAAATAGACAGAAAAGTCAGAAAGAAGAAGGAACTTCGGTGGCAATACTATTTGACATCACATGTCCTTTTCTCTCCTAGTTCTCCTTGTTCCCTACCCCTCTCGCTGATAAATAATCTCTGTGTTTCTTGTCTCTTTTGTATGAAAAGGCTTTTTTGTACCTACAGCTAAGGCATGGGTTTATTTTTTGTATGATCCTGTCTCAGGAGTCCTTGATGTGTCTCCATATCCCTATATTCCTATTATTTTGTGAAATTTTGGTTGTACTCATCTTGTCTAGGACCTCAGGAGGAAACTGAGCTCTTATGACATATGGGAAGCAGCAGTCAGTGTTGCAGACTGTTCCATTGACGGGATGCTGTGGAATAAGGAAGAAATGTAGGTTAAAGTAGCTGGGCTGCTGCCTCTCTCCTTCCAGTGGCCTTGGGAACACCTGGTGGATGCAGCACTGCAGGGAACTTGTGTGTCACATTCCCTGTTTTTTAAGCATGGTGTAAATCAGCTTTTTACTAGGAATTTTTACTTGTAAAAGCTTTTTTAGGGAGCTTGAATGGGGAAGAAGAAACACATAGCAAATTTTACACCTCTGGAGAATTAGAGGGTAGGGCAGATATTGTTTCAATTAGGATTTTGTAACTAATAATGTGTTCTGTCAAAGAAAATTGCTTGTGACTGTTGCTGTTGGCCCATGTATTGGGGAAGGTCACCTCTAAAGCAGCGAATGCCCTTGAATAAAAATCCAAGAAATCACAGTGATGTGATCCTGAACTGGTCCAGAAGCAGGTGGACACAAGGTAAATGGTGTCTGTATAGCGTATGCTGGTGAATGTCTGTTCTACGTGGCCAGTGCTTATTCTTGGGATTATACCCAGCTCTTAGCCACTTGTCTGACTGAGTTATGCCAACAGCAAGCATGAAGAGGTTTCCTTAATCTAAGGGTGTTGAAACACTCCCTAATTTAGGACTTGGCATAAAAATATTACTGCAGCAGTCTAGATAAAGTTCAGTACAGTGCCTAAAAATGTGTGTTCTGTTGCTTTTAAATTATCAATTATGTTATTTGATCCCTTAAAGAGGCTGGACTTTTTCTGGTGGATACGTTACTTGACTTTTTGACTAATAGCCAGTGTTGGTACAGAGTGATAAACCAGTCTGCACCTTCACCACTCAAAAACCTGCTGACAGATAGCAACAAAATGGCATCAGATGCCAAGCAAGAACAGATATCACTCTAATAATGTAAAGGAGATATTCATAATTCACATCCAAGGTCTTATTGTAGTGACGCAGACCTGTGGGGGAAAACGGGGACAGACCACTCCACACAGAACGCGGGATAACGTGAAATGGCCGTTTATTCAAAAGAGTAAAAGGGTTTTATAGGGGCTAGCTAGAAGGAGCTAGA
>JAWWEE010000159.1:8878461-9007411 GCA_035221455.1 Xenops minutus | reverse complement strand
AAAAAAAAAAAAAAAAAAAAAAAAAAAGAAAAAAAAACAAAAACCAAAATACAACAAAACAAAAACCGACCAACCAAAACCCCAACAAAACCAGGTCTCTACAATGACTACACACTAATGAGTGTGTAGAAACAAGTTGAGACTGACTTGTCAAGGATCAAGAGTAGAGAATGCCTTATAAATTCTGCAGATCTGGTGTCTCCAGCTCTAGTCAGGGTTCTCCCATAACAAAGTAGTTATTAGGATACTGCTTGGGCTTATGGCATAAAAAGAACTAAGAGAAGAGCATAACAGGTGGTGCTAGCAGCAAAATTCCCACTTGCTAGTCTGCATTAATAAAGATGTGCTTAGTGTTTGTTTTAAAGAGTAGTAATACATTGTGTTTACATTAAAGGCTTTTATTTTGGCCTTTATATTAAGGGAAGATAAAATATCCTAACTACAGCTCTACAGGTAACTGAATATGGGAGCAGGTACCCTGATACAGTGACTACATAGTAGAGCAGCCAGTATGCTAAAAGGCATATAAATAAATAAAAAATAAATACAGAAAAAGAAATGTATGGAAGTAGCTAAAATAAATCTTGTATTATTTTTATTTCAGGGTTTTTTTTCTGTGTAGGTTGGCAGTGATACATGTTCTTGAATCTGGGTTTATTTTTATACTTATTTGTATATATTGTAACTACTGTTTTGACTGAATTGAAATATTTTTTTGTCTTGCTGCATTGTAAATATACATAGAGCTATAAATATCACATGCATATCTGTTTATTGGATTGTCATCCAATTTGGAGTTGAAGATACCTTGGGTTTCTTGTAGATTCATTTTCCATTAAAAAAAAAAAACAGTATCATACCTGATTTAAAAATTCCGTTTTGTTTGTAACTGTCTATCCAGAAGGGTTTCATTTCCCTTTTTTTTTTTCTTCCAACTGAGTTTAATCTTCATTCACATATCATGCCTCAATTTTCTGACAAGTCTCCAAGTCTTGCTTTAATACCTTCTGAGAAGACAGTTTTTGCTTCTTTGTCCTGCTTTAGCTCAGCCCATTATTTTTCTGCTGAGCCTTTCGTGTCTGGTTTTTTCAGTAGCTTAGGGCTTTTCTGTTTGTTCCATCTCATTTCACAGGAGTGCAAATTGTAACTTAACTCTGAGGAGATGCCACCTTTCTTCCAGTGCCAGTGTCAATGCCCATCCAAGTTGTGTACGTTCTGAAGACTGTGGGTCAGCAGGTAGTTGGGTTACTAAGCCATGAAGAAGATGGACCTGCCTGTTTGTGACACCTTTTTCAGAGAAACTGTCAATATATTATTCTATCATAAATGTTATTCTCTAGACAGACCATATTAGACTATCCACTGACTCCTGACATAATGATATTTATTCTGCAATGAAATGAAGACCTTCATTTAAGGACTTTGTCTTTTGTCTCAGTTGTTTCACTCTTTCATTCACAAGGGAGTATACAACAGTCTTATCAAAGAACAGGGTATGAGATTGTATTGATGGCTGTGCTAACTTAGTTTATGGGACTGCAGCAGCTCAGGGCCACTGTGGTGTTCTTAAACTGCTTTTTCATTTCCCTCACAGGTTACATCTTTAAGCAAATCTGGTTCTGATATGCTGAAATTTACCACAGCAGGTCTCAGAATGCAGTGTCAGTATTACCCCTTACCTTGTGCACTAGGTGACATTGTTCCTGCCATCCGTGTTATACTTCTACACACTGCTATGCAAAGCACTCTGCTTTCCAGTGACATTTTAATGTCTTTTACCTGGCTTCCTGTTTTTGCTTTTCATCCTCCTTCACCATCATCTTCTTTTCAAGGACATTTGACCTTTTGCTTGCCCCAGCCACTCTAGTTTTACATATTAATTGCCCTGTGTGGAAGTATCAAACAGAATCCAGCTCACTGTCTGCCTCTAAAGAGGAAGATGTGATAATTCTATAAATGTCCTCTACACTTTATTTCTCCTCTGTGTCAAGGATGATTTATTGACTGGTCAAAATGCTATTTTAAGCATGCAGAATACACATAATAGATGTTTGTACCAGAGGTTACTCTCACTGCTCTTGGGGTCGTGGACACAACAACAATGAAAACCAGAGCATGGTTATGACTCTAAGGCTTTTGTGCACTTGATTCAGTGTATGGGTTATAAAGACCAAAGGAGGTGAACAAAGTGTTGGAAGTTAAACCAAGGTCTCCCATCCACTCCCAGAATACTGATGTGCAGTTAGAGGCTGTGCACTAACCAAACTCTTTCCCATGTCTCATTAAATGTCACTGTCATTAAAACAAATATACAGGATTAAGAGCAATAATAATGAGGCCTGTGCATCTGTCTGTGCTCTGAGTAGCTCAGTGTGTGCTATCTTCCCACCTGTAGTGCTCAGGTTCTCTGCACAGAATATATACTCTGAACTCAAGAAGAAATATGGAGAAATAAGTTTGGCGTAGATTTCCCAAATAAAAATTTACTAATTCAAATGAAAAATGGCTGTAGATATAAGGTTAGCATTGTTTACTTGGTCTCAAAAGCAAGGAGAATTACTTAGAGAAGGTATCCTGAACTAGAATTCAACCCTGTAGAAAGTACTGTGAAATGCAAAGTTACGGGCGTAATCTAGTTGAAAGGGGAGGGTGTTACCTAAGGCGTGACAGCATGCCCTACAGAGGGCATATACAGATGTGTGGGACAATATACATGCTTGCTTTGTTTCAGGAAGATGCTGAAAGGGAAGGGTGCTGTGAAGAATTCTTCTTCGGTCACAGTTCTTTCAGCCAAATTTTTTTGCCAGTTACACAATGTGATGAGAAGGCAGGACAGGGACTGTATCTCTTACTGAGGGACAGGCTCATTAGAACCAGGTGTCTCAAATTGAAAATAACTAGAGGATTTAGTATAACTTTAAAAAAGCCCCAACAGAACAACAACAAAACAAACCACAAAGCAATATTTAAATTTTTTTTTTTGCATTGTAGGTGACTGAGAAAAAAGTGGTGTTTTCAGTTTCATGGTCAGGGAAAGAATATTTGAATGTGGCTTTTTAAACAATTCTCATTTTTCTTTTCTGTCAGCTAGCAAGTAATAGTCTAAATGACATTTAGATATTGTAATACGCAAACTGTTCTAAGTCAATACTTTGATTTGGGGTTTTGGTTTTGATATTCTTTTAAAGGTTGACATAAATTTTAGGAATTTCTGACACTTCTACTGATGGGAGAAGGCTTGTTATATATTAAACTTTTTTTTGGAGCAGTGGGTAAAATGGAGTATAGAGTTGGCAAGCATTTCTTTAAACTGGCATACGGTGAACAGAGGATGCCAAGGTACAAGCAGCCAGATTAATTAATGCTGCTTCCTGGACACTGTTGGAAACGTTGTGTCCATCCTTTCACCCTGCTTTTGATGCAACCTTGCTCCAGTTGCCAGAAGAAACTTGAATCTCTTCTTGTAAAGCAAATAAGGATGCATAAACAGAAAGGTAAAACAAGATTGTGCCCACAATTTTACTTTCAGCATCAGCTTTTGATATGTTCTTGAGTGTATGGAGCCAATGAATGACAATATAATCAGTTAGGCAGTAAAAACAGGGCTTTGAACCTCTCCTGAAGTGGGATCAGTAGCAAAAGCTCATGTTCAAGGTTCTGGAGAAATCTGTCTAATTTTTTTGGTTTTCTGAAACATAGTGCTGGGTAAATAATCAAATTATTATTGGAACTTAATTGTACTTGTTGTTTTCCACAACAGATAATTATGAATTCATAATGATTCAATTATTTACTTAAATAATATAGTCCAGGATGAGAACTTCAAGGATGACAAGACAATCATCAGTAAAATAGACTCTGCAGTCAGTTTTCTCCACCATAAAACTACAGTGGTCCACAGTATAGGCCTTTGCAGCAGGTACAAAGCTATTACCCATTACTAGGTCTGGCATTTGAATGCAAACAACTTTTTTGCCTTCTCTAATTGTCCTTCAATGAAAATCAAAACAAAACGGAAAAATGTCAAAAAACAAGCAAACAAATGGTACACATCCCCAAAGCCCACCCAATGTTTTTGAAAATCAAGAAATTCAGCAACTAGATTTTCAGGTGATACTGGGTGCCAGATTTGCAGAGTAGCCTCTTTTCTTGCTTTTATTTTTACTGCTGATTTTTTTATTCATCTGCAGTTTATTTTCCTGAAGATGAATCAGGAATATTCATCAATATTTCAGCAACTTAAGTTTAAATGATTTTTTTTAATGTGCTATTAATTTTGCTTTTAGTCACTTTAAAGAAAATGCTTGAGTTCAGTGATCTTGATATCAAAATAATTTATAGAAGTAGTTCTTTTAAATGCTTTACCAATTTACTTCTGCTCAAACTTTGGGAGTCAGCCATTTCCAGATGCTGTTTTGATCCTGTCTGTGATCTGACACATTCTCTAGTAATATCAAGACTCAGATTTTTCTGTTCCTTTACTAAGGATTGTCATCACCTCATGAGTTTTGGTCACAGCTCTTTGGAGATGAAAGACTTTCCATGCAGTTTCTCAGTACTGATTGAATCAGTTTGCTGTGAGACTTGTTTTTGCCTTTCTTCCCAGAGTTTAATTGGCACTGTATCTAAAGGTGTGCAGTGACTGCACTTCCTATAGTGTCACTTCCACTTTACTCCAAACTTTGCATGTAGTTATGCTTTAAATACATGTGATATATCTATAAGTTTACATGGATTTATTTTGTGCCAACATACTCTTCTGTATGCCACAGTGAAGATTAGGCTCCTTTGTTTGACATAGAATAGAAAGCTAATGTCTTCCTCTATGTATTTTCAAATCTGAGGGACCAAAACCTCTTTCAGCCCTTTATTAGGTTTGCCTTTGTGCCTTTAAAGAGAGCTGTTAAATTTGGAGTTAAATGGACTCAGGTGACATGTTCAGTCAAATGCTGTGTCTTAATGGCATTGTGGACTAGCAGCTTGATTGTGTGATGGGATGTGTATAGAGGAAAACACTATTTTGACAGTGACAGCTGAGAAATGCTTCCATCTGGGAGCATATTGCAGTCTTACAGTTTCTGTGACTTTATGGTCAAGCCACAACTCTTAGTACGAAATCCACCTTGAGTTCTCAAGAAATTAAATACTACGTTCAGATATGGATCATTATGCTGGCTCCTCACATACTTGCAGGAGATTACCTTGCCTGAGTGGATTGAAACAATCTAGATTGTTTGGTTGAGCTTTTGGGGGTTTTGTGGCTCAGGAGGTTTTTTTCTTTGTTTTAAGGGATTATTTGTTTTTATTTTGAAAAGGTCTGAAGCGCAGTTCTTACAGGGATTGTACACTCCTGTGAGCAGGGACTATATGCTCCTAAGACCTCCACAACAGATGATAACATGGACCTTCACGACCACTTCTTCATTTACTCCGTGTGCAGATATAGCACAAAATGTCTGAGCTTCCAGATGACAATCTTCTTCTGCTTTCTGTGGAGAATTAGGAATGAGAAGAAAGACTATTCCAATAGCTCATGTTTTACAGCTTTCCTTCCCCTGCAGCTCTAATATTTTTCCTAAGATTGACTCTTCTAGTTTGTGGTAAGTGAATACTGATCTCATAATATATTTAGGAAGTGTTGAATCTTAGGAATTAGGTTTATATGACTAATTCAGGATTTAGTTCTCTCTCACATAGATTCTGGTCAGTCATAATTTCTTATCTTTCTAAGCTTTTTCCCAATTGATTCTGTGATTTAAAATAATAATCTTGTGGTAAGAGGCCCACAAGTGCCTAATTAGATTGTATGCCAGAATAGCATTCCATTGATAATTAAATATGTCAGCTTAATGCGGTAGGTGTGACTTAAACATATTAAGCCACTGGCAAGTCATTTGAGTTGCCTACTGCACATGAAAGGAATGCAAAAAACCTTTCTTTTCAACCATTAAAATTCTTCCTGATTGTTATTTCTAATTTGCAGTAAAATATTTAAATTTGAAAATCCTTTTTCTTTCACCAAACATATTCCTGCTTGCTACAGCAGCAACCCTTGAGGTCAACAGCAATAGCCATTTTGTTCCAGTTACCAGTTTCAGGTTAGCTGATGATCTGTTTCTGTCAATTAATTCTCATGATATGGCAGAGGACACAAAATCTGAAGATGGTATATTTCCTAGAAACATGGTAATAACCAGGAGATGTGATCACATGCACCT
This sequence comes from Xenops minutus, assembly GCA_035221455.1. NCBI lineage: Eukaryota > Metazoa > Chordata > Aves > Passeriformes > Furnariidae > Xenops > Xenops minutus. The sequence goes on along the minus strand of JAWWEE010000159.1, from coordinate 9,001,193 downwards.
TCCTGGCTTTCTCTCAATAGAGAGGCCGGGGGGTGGGGGAAGGCAAATGCCTAACTCATAATAAAGTGGCCTTGACGTAACATAGACCTGAAGTGAAATAATGTGATTTATTTAAGGTTAGAAAATGCCAGTACAGATCACATAACAGAACCATCTGTCAGTTTCTAAAGTAGAAGGTGCTACTAAACTCTGGTTTTATAGTTGCTGCACTGATACAGCACTGTAGGAATAAGTTCCAGCTCTGTATCTTATGTATTGGCCCTACATCTCAGTGTGCAAATAGGATTTGTGCTCAATGAGGCACCAACACATAGAAATTCATAGAATCCCACAAGCGTGAGTCCTGGGAGAGATCCCCAGTGGTCTACAATCCAACTTCCTGCTCAGCATGGGTCCAGTTTTTGATTGCTTGGGACCTTTGTCTAGTGAAGTTTTGACTCTCTCCAGGGATTTTTTGGTAGGTCATTGTTGGTTTTTAGGGAGATAATTTCTCTGAAAAATTAAACCTGCAATGGGAGAACTCCATAATCTATGTCCTGTACCAAGTCTGATCAAATGTAAACCATAAAGAAAATAATTTTCCCCTTGGAATGAGGCTGCTATTACTACAGTGTTATAATTCTGGGCACCCAGAGTTCAGCAAGAGAGAAGTTGCTATACCTGGATTCTTTTTTGATGGCCAGAGAAAAAGAGTACATATTTGCTAAGGTGCCAGGAGAAGTACTATCACCACTGCATCTTGTGACAGCAGCGGGGCTGACAAGAGTTCTGCTGGGTCACTTTTGAACCCCTGTGTGAAAGCCTTGCTACCGGGTCTTTTGGACATTACGAATTTTACATCTTACACTGTAGTCACACCACTGATTGCACACTTTAGCTGATGAAAAGCAATCCTATAACACAGCAAACTTAATTGATGATATAGCAAATGATTGATTTAAACTGGTATATTGTTCCTTTTTTCCAAATTCTGCTAATTCATGATTCTAGTTTTTTAAAAGTTTATCTCAGTCTGCCTCTGATTTTCACCTCTTGAACCTGCATTGCTTTCTATTTGTGACATGAAAATTAGTTGCCATGGAAATGATTGCAGCAGGAACAGAGGATTTCTTAAATAGGGGACAAAAAAAAAAAAGGGATTGCATATATAAGCAGATGGTCTTAGCAGGGAACAAGGAAGAAAAATCACCTAAAATCTAAGGTGTAAGGAGCAGGGTCGCTTGTTTTTAAAAACTCTGTATTTTCATTTGTATGCCAGCATCATCTTAAACCTTTGCTGATTTCCTAGAGCACTGTATGCCTGTAGGTGTTTACCTGACGTCCTAATTTATATGTAAGTGTATCCCTATATATGTGGTGACCGAGTACCAGCTTTAGTAACACACACGGTAGAATGTGTTGCAGCAGTAAGCAAAGGCCCTCTGTGAAACAGCTGTAAGAAAGAAGGTTCAGAAGGTTCCTTTGCTGGTCCGAAAAATGCTGAAGCCCATATTTCCCAAATGCTGCGCAACAAGAGCATCTGCCTGATGAGCATGGTGACAGCATCCTGGAGGGCTGGTTCTGCTCAGCTATATTTGCAATTTTTTTCTTGTCTTAATAAGGATATGACCTGAGATATTTCAAGGTTAATCCTTTTGATTTGGATAAGAATGTAATAAAATCCATGGTGGGATTGTCAGCTTACACTGGGATGGCTTTCATTGACAGCAGTGACACTAAGATTCACCTAGATTTGTTGGAAAAATCAAATGCAGTTTTAATTATGGAGGATTATAGTCTTTACATATCTATATCCATAGTGATAGGAAGCTGATAGTCTCTTCACACCTGATTTTAGGGAGAATGCTTAGTAGATTCAGCTGTGGTGTGATTGGTCATCAGGACATTTTCAGAGAAAAGTAAACTAAATTTAACATAATGTAGGGGACAATATTTAGGTCTGTAATTGTTTTGCCTAGGAATAGTGCAAGCCTAGACATTTTAAGAAGATATTTATAGATGTTCATTTTGTTTGTCACTGTGGAGGGAAAAAAAAAAGGCAATTAGATCTGCATGTTTGCCCAGTGAGAATGCTGAAAGACACAACAATCTCTTGCTAATAATCAGAACATCTAGTCCTCTGTAAGGTGACTGAAAGGATCACAAACTGTCTAGTTTGAGTTCTTACTAGACACAAACTTTGTTTCACCGTATCTTTTGAAAAGATACTGGCTTTAACACTTTCTGTGCAATGACCACCTATAGTGGTCACTGCAAAGCTGCATAGTATGTCCCAGGTAGAAGAGTTTGGCTCCACCCATAACCTGGAAGGATGGGCTTTAGTGGTCAGGTGTGGAATACACTGCACCATCATTACAGAGCTGCTGTCCTGTCACGCTGGGGCAATGGCTTTGGCTGGCAAAGTAAAAATCTAAGCAAATACCTCAGAAAGCTTTTCATGCAGTCACTGGAATAAAGGAATGTTAAAGAAAAAAAGTGACATTTAGTTCAGCCCCTTATTTTGTTTGGTTTCTATTAATATTTTAGTGTATAAAAAAGGTCTGTACAGAGCATGGGATGTATGTACAAGAAGAATATTTGCCAAAATCACATTATGCATTTACAGACGAGTACTTATTCAGAAGACCCAAATTTTAATGGTTATGGTTATAAATATACATAAAACATACAATACACAATCCAAGTTAAATGACAATGCTTGATTTTTACTTTATATACTCAAAATGAAGGGCTCATCAATAATCCCATCATGGAAGATTATTTGTGGGAATAGTTCTTCAAATAATTAAATTATGACATATTAAAATATTCTAAACTGCTTAAGGCCAACTATGAAAAGAAAAATGATTTTATACAAATTGTTTTTTCTAGCTGGGAACTTCCACAACAATGGTCAATGTCATCAGAATTACAAACATCTTATTCTTAGCATCCGTTTCTGTAAATTTACAATGAACTTGAGCCCATCCGCCACATCTCCATCTCTTTATTGCTTGGCAGTAATTTTTGCAGCTTGCTTTTGGACAATATATTTTGTTTATTTTAAGTATTTTTGTATCAGGACATCACTCAAAACTCACTCAAATCCTAGTCTTCATTAGAGCTTTGTCATAGGTGGGCTAAATGTTACTTGTTGTTTCAACAGCGTTTTTGTTAATTGTGTGCTCTTTTGTGGTCCTGATGTCTTCACGGAGTGGGGGCTGCCCATGCACCTTCTAACTCTTAGCAAACTGGGAAAAAGGGGCTTCCTGCCAGTGTCTGCATCTACCAGTCAAGAGTCCAGTGATGGATTTGTAGATGTCTGAATCTTTGAGGTGTGAGTATATATTTTAGGATGGAAAAACTGAACATTTTGGACTTAGTGATCATAGAGGTCTTGTCTGCCCTAAACAATCAATATCTTGTAGGAACATATGGAGTGTGAGTCAGGCTCATGTTGCTGCTCCATGATTACATTCCTTCCCGGATGGGTGACTTGCATGATGCTCCTTAATGGTGCTCCACAGCTTTTGCTGGCATCAATTGATGCAAACATACAGATTTTGGTAGGCAAAACACTTTCTGTCTGTGCAATGACATAGAGATGAATGCACAGAGTATTAAATGGTTCTCAGCTGTGACTAGGGTTTCTAATTTATTGGAGAGGAATTCAGTGCCTTTCAAGTGCCACTTTGGAATAGAAAAGGCCATAATGAAAGGAGTTTTTTGGGCCTAGAAAGGTAGAACAAAATCAAAACAACCACAAACAGGTTCTCACTGTGAATGTTGGAGGCTACTTACTTTATAAAAACCTAAGACAACAGACAATATGGTTATCACAACGCACGGCGTATCTTCTTACTTACCTGTTCTTTTGCATGACAGTAACACAACACCCTAAACAAGAGAGCATATATAGACAGCCTTTCCCAGGGGAAAGCTTTTTGCAAACTAAAATGGACATTTTTGACTCAGACATGAATGTTTTGTTTTACTCTACCTCATGCAGCATCTAGCCTTCATGCTTCCCTTGTTGACAGCAAGTATGTTCCCTTCCCTCTTTGTCGGAGAGCACCTAAAGCATGACCATAAGCATTCTGTGTCCTGCCACACTTAAATAGTCACTGGCACCTCCACAACAAAGCCCAGCTGGAATGGGTTTTTAACTTGACCATTTTTAATTGATATCTGGACTTGCTGGCAAATGAGCAGTATGAATTTTTGGCTTTTGATTTTTTCCTTAAATACATTTGATTTAAATTATTCAAGATAGTTTTTGTGCTTGCTTAGCTTACAAATCATTATTTCTACCATTTGGGAATCTTTCTGTTTCCAGAATTTCTCCACACTGAGCAGGCATCATTCTCTTCTGGATATTGGTTACAGCTAACTGTGTCCTGCAGTACTTTCAGCCCTAACAGGTTAGATAAATCTGGCTTTGGAAGGTCCATTCACAGCAGCTGGCTGAGAGTACTATAGATTTATTTGGTGATTCAGGTACCAATGAAGGAGAAACTTTTTCTTCTGAGGCATTTTCAAGGGTTATAAAGCTTCTGCCTATGTATAAGAAGAATGGAAACACATTTTCTGTGGTCTTCTCTATGCCTAGGCAAGTAAGATGTAATAATAAGCAGTTAGAAATTTATTCAGAACTCTAGCCGGGAGGTGATTTCTGTCCTCTTTACTAAAGGTCTGTGATTGATGTGCACAGTGCTGGTTTTCAGCACTACCAGTTGTATTTTGGAAAGTGATGATAAAAGGAATAGCCATCTTGCACCATTTGTAAAACCGGTTTGCCCAGCCTGACTCCAAAGGGAAACTAGAAAGAAAGTCAGCATTTATCCTAGAGAAAAAGCTGTAGTCAGATGAAGAGGAGGACAGGCTACCATTTAAATGACTCTTGTGTGATACACCAGCAAGCATTTGTTGCTAGCACAGCCAGACACTTCCCATCAACAACCTGCCTTTATATTCCTGTGTTAGCTTTCTGCATGTGGTGAGGCTTTTTCTTTTCCATTTCACAGCAAAGCTTTTGGCATTCAGCATCCTTCTTGCAAACTTTCCTAGCTGTCACCAGTTGGTTTGACTGCCACTATCTGTCTTTGCTCTGGCATACAGGAGAAGCACTTGCTATCACACCCGCTGAAAGGCATTTTAAGTTGTTCCCTGCTGTTTTCTGTGTTGTATTGCTGTTTTTGAGCTGAACACATGCCTGATTATAGGCTAACTTGAACCCAGTCTCAGACAGTAATGCTGTTTGGCAGGCTGACGAACTAGACTCGGGGATTAAACATGTATTAGGATCACGGCTTGAATGAGAATCAACAATGTTACCAAACTAAAAATACCTCACTCCCTTGCAAACATAATGTAAACCTGACACATATAATCAATATAAATCAAAGCTAACACATGAAATTTTTCAAGGGCATATGTGTTGTCGTGCTTTTGCATAAAACTTCAGTCTTTTTCTCAAAATAACAAAGGAAATTATTTTGTATTTAATTTATTTATCTATGTGAATATATTTAATGCTGTTGAGCAAGCATTTTATGAAATGCTTTCATATCCAAGTTTTAAAAATTTAAAAAGGAAACATTTAAGATTAAGAGCTCAGTTGGAAACCAGTAAGTTTCCAGTACTTAGGTATAACATTCTTTGCAGAATGGGTGGTTAGATACTGGAATGGGCTGCCCTGGAAGGTGGTGGAATGACTGTCCCCAAAGATCTTTAAGGAAAAACTGGATGCTTTTAGTGCTATGGGTCTGGTTGACATGCTGGTGTTTGCTTGTAGGTTGGACTCAGTGATCTCACAGGTCTTTTCCAACCTAACTGATTCTGTGATCCTTGACTACTAAAAGCAAAAGACTCACTTAGCCAGTAAATCCTATCTCCATTATCACATAGCAAATATGTAAAGCAGAACTGCGCTAAAAGGTGTTTCACAGTCTAAAAGTATGCAATATAACTCTGATACTCTGCATTTCAAAGACTAGTGAAAGTGTAGACTGAAATCCCAAGAATTTAAATTCAGAATCTGGAAATGAGTAAGTGCTTACTATTAAGGATCTTGGAAGTGTAAACAGTGGTGTGTTTATTTAAAATGGTTTGGACAATTAAAAGAATATAGGTATCTGTTTACATAACAACTAATGTTTTACTTTGGTTTGTAAGTTGTTAATATTTCATGAGCCTGCATGAGTTTCAGAAATTGGGCTACTAAATCACAAAAGTGTTGTGAAACTGTGATTTATTTAGGAAAAAAAGAAAAAGCTTAAACAGCTGTACTTGGCTTCATTAAAACCCTTTTGTGTCTGTGTCAGTCCCACAAACTGAACTATGCAGTCACCCTGCTTTGTGAAATCTAGGGGTGTCTTGCTTCTAAACACAGCGGGATCAGGATGTGAGTCTGCGATATTCTTTGGGCTGGAGCAATACTTGCTGCTTGGTTATAAGAAAGTTGGGCCATTTAAATAATGAATCACAATAAAAGTTTTAATGCTAACAGAATATTCCATCCTTAGGATTTTACAATGTATGAAAACATAGAAAATGAAACTGCAAATTTGCCCTCATGTAATCTATTTGAAGAGGAAGGTAGAGGGAAGGGAGGATGATCAGCAGGAGCTAAGGGTGAGTGTGGGTGCTCAGGGATAAGGTGGGGGTATTTTCAGTTTTGTTATGATGAAGGTGCTGCCACAGTTGTGTGAGATAATGACTTCTACTGAGTTCCTGGTAAGAAATACAGCTGCTTCCCCAGAAAGGGGTGTATAACTCTACCACACTGCTCCCCATACCTCACCTGGCAGAACTATACTTTTGCTTTTGTGTAACAAGAAATAGGCAAGCCATGAAGCTGGTATTTATTTTGTTTTTCATTTGTTTGGGTTTTGTTTGTTTGTTTTGGGGTGGAATTCTTTTTTCTCTTGGGTTTTGTGTGTTTTTTTGAGGACAGGAAAAGCATTCCAATTGTTTTCCTGTTTCTATGTTGTGTATCCCTACCATCTCAGCTGAGATAATGACTCTGACCCTCAAACCACTCACGGAAGAAAGGCTTCTCCTCACCAGCCTCTCCCTCACCCTGCCACAATCTGTCTGCAAGGGTGAGAAAGCAATTCATTCTCTGTTCCTGTTCTGACTGGTGAAAGCTCTGGACAAGACATCAGTGCCTACTGCAATAGCAGTTCTTAGCCTTTTTTTATCATTTGAGTACCTTACTTGGAAAAGAGCCCTGAGCTTGTTGAAATAACTCCAAAGAGACTCTGAGAGAGCCTTAAGATTTTAAGACCAATCAGTAAATTTCACTGGCTTTGAAATATGGCCTTTCATTTAATTACCTCTAGTCAATTCAAGCTGTGGTGCCTTTGCACCACTGCCACTGCTCAGCTGTATTTTGGGTTTGTTTCAATGTTTCACAGGGCAGATAGAGGCTTAGGTCTGTCTGTGACAGTCAACAGTAAATGCCCAGGAAGTTCAATAGCATGATATAAAAGGCGTGGTGTATCTGCTTCTTTTGAATTCTTATAAAAACAAACAAACAAAAAATAGTACATTGTAGCAGAAGCTCTGCTGAGCAAGCTGCTGAGAAGCTGGAGAGGACAGCAAGGCATTTTGTGCTGTACAGAGGGGAAGTTCCCAGATTTCTGTCCTGACACCTGTAGTGTGTATATTCATTAATATGCTTTCATCTTTTTCCACTTTACCCCTACCAGAGTGTGATACAGAAACCTGACATTGTGAAGTTTCACCAGATTTCAGTGATTCCAATGGGGTTTCTTCCTTTCTGCAGCACTGGATCACAAGGGAATGAGAAATCTTTGACCAGATAGCCACTCCACTAGTCTAGGATGGCAACTAAGCGCCATCAGCAGTCTCTCACTCTCATTAGGTATTTCTTTGCTCTGTGAAGGACTATTCTATGAGTAGCTGAGGAGCTACACAGTTCAAAGTGGGTACAGCTAACTATAGTTTGAAAAGTTTAGGAAGAAAGTACAGTTGGAAAAAATTATTGCAAATATATATGAGAGTTTAAAAGGATGACTGTGATTTCATGGGCCACTTACTGTATCAGATGCATCTCTTGACACAGGATGGAGGGGAACTTCTCAAAGTATCTTAAGCTGAATGAAGTAAGATATATAACCTCTAATTCTCTATGCTAAATGAACATAATTTGTACTTTGGGATATCCAGTAAATAGCATACTTCCTACATTCTTCAAATCTGGTGATATAGACCTTATAGAGGATATTACAATAGCCTCAGCTCCTGTTATTGCTCATCTGGGTTCCACAGTACTGTTTGGCTGGAGTGCACTGTAAGTAGATGAATTAAGGAAATAGAAATTTTTTTTTTTTCTTTTCTTCTCCTAATAATAAAAGCACATGAAAATCTCCCTCAGGAAGGAAAAAAATAATAATAATAAAAAAAATTATTCTTTCCAAACAATAACTTTATGAAGGTGGCTCGCTTGAAATTTTCTGTCATTTAGAGAACCATGGTATCTGTGCTGCCTGTTGGTAGTGTCCATTAAGCAGCAGCAGCAATGCATTTTTTCCCTTGGTTAGACACTCCACTGAGTTCAATTCTGCAGGCAGAAATGTCTTTTACTCTAAATATCTTTTTGTTCCCAGTCTAAATCCATTATGCAAATAATTCACTTCATAAAAAGATAAAAAATGTTTGTGTAGTTTGAGGGTTTTTTTAAACAGCCCCAAACATGATAGTTCAGGAAGTCAGTGTAATTTTAAGAGCTTTAAGAATAAGCAGCTACACTATAATAGGATCTGAATTTTATGCAAATAAAACCATTATGCCCATTACCAGAGCATAACAAAGTAGAGAGACCTCTGCACTTTTGGGCAATATGACAAGTGCTTTATTTATGATAACTCTTAGAATTTTCTTCTGGCATTTTCTTGCAGTATCATGTGGTCTCCAAAAGGCAGAGTTTTATGTTGCTGTAAAGAACCCTCAATATACTAACAAATGACTTTGTGCAAAACAAATGTTCTTCTGAGATTTTTTTTTTTTTTGCCTTTTAGCTATTCAGCAGTTCAATATAGTCTTGACACTATGAAGAATTTTACTTCAATATATATGGTTAATCTAACATAAACATGGAATGTAAGAAAGGTCTTTGACTGTATGATTAAACAGATCTTAAACTTTACAAGTACAGTGTGTCTAAAGTCAACAAAAATTATCTTGCCACAGGTCAAACTGCAGAGTCCCCTATTCATTCTCCTATAGCATCAGGCTGTGAAGTATATGAGTTTTCTAAAGGTCTCCTCAGATGCCCAAATGATTTGAATGTCTCAGTCTTCATGTCTAGTTGTCATTTTGTTGCTCCGGTTTTTGAATTCTACACACAGTGTCCTAAGGCATAGAAAAGCTAAGTTATTTCCTAAGTCTGCAAAAGAGCAGATTATGATCCTTGGCTCTGGAAAGCCAAGGGGAGTCTCTTGATCATCCTTCATTTCTAGAAAGTCTGGCTTGTAAGATTGTGTGTTCAGTGACACCATGCTTCTGGTAATTCAATTCCTTCCAGTTTTACTAAGGAAAACACCAAATGGCTTTGGGCTAAGGTGTGCCTGAAATTTATTCACCAAGGGCCGCATTATCCTGATTCAAAGGACCAGAACCTGCCATCAGACTTGTAGTCAAGCTGCCCAAGATCCATCTCTAAGCCAAATCACTGTTTGTTAATTTGAATCGACTGCTTAGTTGGAGGGACACCCAACGCTGGAAAATTTTGTTTCTCTCAGCCCGTTTTCATTCATCTTCTGATTTAAAATTAGAGAGTGATCAGATATTTCTTAGCACCACACTTTACATGCATCTTTGTATCTCTGTATTTGTGAAAACATACAAATTTAAACATATAGCATCCAATGAGATGGTGCTTTCCATGAGCACCTTAATAAGAATTAAATCTCTAAAGAGTAATCTTACCTGCCTGCAAACATGAACAGTTACTAGGCTCATTTCCATGGCAAATTGTTACAACTACTGGAGTGCAATTAATCTTTGTTTTTTAAACTTGCCTATGTATTACTTGGTCCCTGTTCTGTATTATGGCTGTACCCTTCTGTCCCAATAGATGTGAGTTGCAGGGCATTGGCATTGAAGTGACCAGTGAAAGGTCTCCTCTGTGCCACTGCAGCTGTTAAAGTTTTATCATAAAACTTATTATTAATCTGTATTTTGGAAAGTAAAACATCCATCCACCTCAGTTATTGAAACCTTAATTCACACAGTGGGGAAACCAGTAGCTAAAAGTATCTTGTTTCTGTGGTGGCACTTTTGTTGCTGTGTCAAAGGTTATAAAGAATAAATCCCCTGGAATTTAGGGAAAGCACACTCTGAAATCTTCTCACTTTTGGTAATATTTACTCAGTTAGAAAACAAAAAGTAGGCAAACTTATTTTCTCTTTTGTTTCCCACTCTTCCCGGGTAAGTCTCACTCACTACAGATAGTGGCAGCAGAAGAGAGAGAAAATGGAGATGTGTTGTAGCAAAACGGGAGCAGATAGTGTACTATATTCCTATACATTTCCAGGTTATTGTGGTGTGTTCTAGGAAAAAGGAAAAGTCCAGCTGTGCTTCTGTCAGGCACAGAAGGAATTTTGGTTTACATGTTTGAACACAGTTAATTTCTATTATGAATCTGATTAATATTGGCTTAATTCAATCAGTACAAGTCAAAGGTTATACTCCTCTTCTCTAGTCAGTGCTGGGGTTGCCGTGCTGGTCATTTATGCCTAAATGGGGCTATTAGTAATGGAAGGCAGGACTTCTTTTTCAGATATGGAAGGACTGTTGGGACAGTGATGCTATAGCACTGATCACCTGTTGAATGCAACATTCCCACCTGGAATAACCTCATTAGCATTACCCAGCAGTAAAGACTGCAATGTAATTTGCTTCAGGTTTTATGTGCAATACATAAAAATGTGACAACAGCTCCTTAAAGGCATCGTGCAGCTGCCAGCTAACCTGCCTCCTTGACCTTATTCACCAGTGGGAGGGATTTGTCAGCAATACATTCATAAAATGCTTCAAAAATCAAAATCTCTCATGATTTTATTTATTAATGATGACCTAAATACAGGGGAACTGTACAAATTTGTGGACAAAACACTTCAAGGGACATTGTCAGCAACCTACCATTCTTTATATGTGTGGTAAGACACCCACTAACCTGTGGGTACAATCAAGTAGTCTTTATGCAAATACGTGAATGCCACTAAATAGCCCTTGTGAGCTTACTACAGTGTCCCTCAGTGAAAAATACTGTAAGTAGAAGTACTTAGGTTTACCTGTACTACTGCAGTAAGCAGAAATCCAGATATTTTGTGTAATTAAATGGAGATAGCAAGGTTAGTGAAAAGTGCAGATTATGCTGGCAAGAGTTAGGATATATAAGGTGGGTTACTCTATTCCTTGTGACCTGGTAGGGCACAAGAAACCTCTTTAGCTTCATAGAGCAGCTTATGAAAAAGAAAAAATACCTATTTATAATCAAATTTATACACATTTATTTCTGGAACTATCAGCTTTTGAGACAAACTCAAAACCATTCAAGGCATTTGTACTTAAAAAATTCAATCCAGAACACCTGAAGTCTGCTTAATGTTGGTACAAAGTCATTTTTCACGTTTCAATAACTCAGTTTAAATACATTCCTGACTTGCATCTCAAAAGATTTGTGTCCAGGTCTTGGCATTGAAAGAACTTTCCTGCACAAACAATGAATCCTGAGACATGAAACTTGCCTCTTAATTCACCTGTTCATGTAGAAGGTGGCATGGAATTGCCACCCAGAGGCTGTTTTACTTTTGTGAAGTAAATTGTGATTCCCTAGATTAGAAAATTACTGTGCCATCAATAGCAATGTTAGCCAAAAGTTAACATGGTGTATCAACATGAATTAATTCCTTAAAAGCACTGTCTGACTCAGAACTCCACATACATGGGACAAATAAATGTTTTCAGGTGCTAAGAGACGGACTAAAATGAGACAGATGCCTGATAGTAAGCAGAGCTTTAAGAAGAGAATGGAATTACAGAATTGGTAGACTCATTTACGTGGTAGAGCACAGTAGACTTTAAGACCCTGGATTTAGTTATTTAAATTAATACACGCAGAAGCAGAATAGAATAATTAACTAATTTAGTTCGGTTGTAGACTTTGAGTGTACAGGTTGACTATTTCTGTTAGACATATTTCTCAGCTTAAATTTTCAGCTTAATATAAATAAAAATTATTCAACCATATTGCTTAAATAAGACAGGGTGAAGAACATTGTTGTGCTATATAGTTTCTTACAACTGTTTAATTGACAATCCCCAGTGTTTTGAAATAGAGACTAAAAATTTGGCAGTAGGCTGATTTACTATCGTGGCTGTGCCTGCACCTAGCCTGATGCCAAATTTGAAAAACATTGACTTCCACATACACAACAGAGGCTTGTCAGAATTTGTTGGAGTCTCCAAGGACATGTTCTTTCATGTGGAGCTGCTGGGGCTCTTTGAATGTCCCTGGAATTCTGGTCCTGCCAGCCAGGGTTGCTCCTGGGCAAGGCACTGGAATAGAGGGGTAGTCATGGTAGCTGTGCCTTCTTCTGCAGCCAGATGGCAAGCAGGATATGTGGGGTTGGACAGCCCAGCAGACACAGGAAGAGCAAAATAACTGGTGCATTTAGAGTGGGAATAGGCAACAACAGAGAATAGCTGGAAAAGCTACAAATATAACAGAAAAATACACTTTTCTTCTGTCTTCCTCTTTACTTTTGTTCCACGTGAAGAATACACTCATCTCCCTGATATAGATTGCCCCATTACCTAAAGACATATGGTCTTGATCTAAAAGCATCCTCTTGGAGATAACCAATGTGTATCTGACCATAGTTTCATCTGATTAAATTGGTCTTTTTTCCATTTAAGTAACAAAAAAACCCGAAGTAAATTAAGCTCTTTTTGGCTTATGTGAGGCCATTGTTACTTTTATGATTGTCTAGTAAGTTTTTCATGACAGTGTACTGGTTTTATTGTAACTGTATCATTTTGCTCTGAGCTGACATTACACTCACAAAATCACATTACTATGAACTGACAATGGAAGCAGGTTTTTGTTTTTATTTTTTGAAAGGGAAAGTGAAAAAGTTGCAATAAAATATCAGTAGTTTTGTGTTGTTTGCCTTCGGTAATGCAACAACAATACAAATCTGATGGCATGCAAGTAACAGTTTTCTAATCAAATCTGCAGAATTGTTTTTTTGGGTGTTCATTATTACACCTATTTCTGGGAGAAAATGTCAGACTATCTGGCTTTCTGTAGCTATAATTGTGAGGATCCTGTTTATTTTATCCATTCAGATAAAGCCTCACTGAAGCAGTGGATTTGAAAGAAAAGGGTAAACTGTTTCAGAGATTAGGACATTTAATTCAGAGTTTGATCTGAATGAATCTCCAGTGGGAGAACAGAATTGGCTGCTGTGGCTTACTACTCCAGACACTGTGCTGGGGACAAAGTTCCAGTTCACCACCCTGACTTGCTTCAGTATTTTTGGTTATGGGGGTATTTTTTAATTTTCTCATAGAGTAGAGAAATATGCTTATATGTTTCTAAGTTCACAGATAATTTGAGAAATTTCTATTAGCATGCTATTCAGATGAGACAGTTCCTCTATTCTGGTGGCTTTTTCTGCAGCATCTGATTTGTACTATTCCTCCATGACTTGAACACAACAGTACTTGCCATCCTGTAGATAGAGACTATTAAATCAGCATTAGTACTTTCACCTTCAGAGCCCCTAGAGCAAATGTATCTGGAGGAGACTTTGAAGGATCTGATGAGCTGTACTAGCTGGGTCTGCTCCTCCTCTTTTTTGGCATTTTTGCTGCTTTTCTGCCTTCTCTGCCTTACCTGCCCAGGTGTCATTGCAACAGCTGATAATACATTTAATAGCATACAAAAAATTTGCCCCTTGATTGTTGATGATACAAAGGCACAAAATACCACTGGAATATAAATGAGATTCAGTTAAAACTGAGATAATTGAATCTAAACATACAGGTATTCTATATTACTCACTTCTTGTGGAGGTATGAAGGCCAAGCACTCAAGTTGAATTTGTGGGCTGTGACATGTCATTTGCCTTAATAGGGCAATCCAAACTTGGTCTAATGCAGTTGATGTTCCCCACTGGGTGATCAGTCAAACCCTTCAGTGTTCCCTTGATTTCTCTGTATACATGTATGCAGGACAGCTCTTGAAATAGGTACCTGTATGATACTCCACAATATGATCTGTATATGCTGTGGCTCTAGATGGAAGAAATAAGAGAAAAGCATTTCTCAGAAGAGTGTCAGCCTAGACTTTTAGTGCCCCTGTTGCCCTTGATAGCGATGAGTGATCCCACTAAGTAGGGAATGAGATCCCCCAAAATAGCAAACACTGAGTTTTTTTCTATGTGTCTTTGCTCCGTTACAATCCAGTATAATTCATTTTGCATTTCCTAAAACACAGCTTGGGATTTTGCAGGTGAGAGTCTTTCCATGCCATGCATGAGTTCTGCCTACTTCCTTTGGTGGCTGAAAAGACATCTTACTGTAAGAAAAAACAAAGCCTGGAGTGGCAAATGATGCATGTACTGACACATCCTTATATTCTGCTGTGTTTTGATTTCTGATATAGTACTCAGTTTGTATACAACCATCAAAAGACGTGACAGTCAGGAAAAAAGGTACTGATAACTGTAATTCTTTTCCTCTGTGAGCTTATACTTATCTCCACAAAATCCAAAAGCTATGCAATTATGTAATTTGACAAGAAAATAATTAAGCACATAAATAATTCCTGACCAAAAATGGCAGAATTTTTAAAATAAAACCTTCATAGAAGCATTCTGTCAAAATACAGTTTCATTGATCTTACATCTTTTATGATCTTAATTTAAGTTTGGGGTTTTGTGTCTGAAAAGCATGGCAGATGAAGGGCTTTTGAGCAAAGAACCATGCTTGAGTGGCACTAACATGTGATCACATCTTATTACAGATGGGAAATATGATTTCAAGCCTACCCCACAATATCTAAAGGGATGGGTTTTATAGTGTGTTGCTCTGGTCCAGTAAACAAAGTGCCTTTTGAAGTGTCTTCAGTATTCTCAAAATTCATAGTAAACAGGCAATGTGATGTGAAGCGGAACACTGGCAAGGCTTTCTAAATCAAGGGCAAGTGTTCTTTTTGTGGATCTTGAAATGTAGAAACAGTACTTTGCTCCTTGAAAACTCATACTTTTGAGCTTTCAACCTTTGAGCTTTCAAATAAGAGGCTTTATGAGAAAATGTATTACAACATCTTTTGAATAATAATATAAATGTTTTGTGCAAACAAACACTGGTAATTGTGGGAAGCATTTTCAACCACTAATACAAATGTGTGCATATTCTGCTGATTATCTTTAGTGCCGAGTTCCCCCTACTGAACTGATCTTCATTTTTTACTATTGTTTGACTAGGTCTGAATTCTATTTGTTTAATTTTTGCTTCCCTGGAATCCTAAATGTTCATGTAGGATGAACTCTGTTCAAAACATGCATTTGAGAAGGGAGATGGTCAAAACATGCATTTGAGAAGGGAGATGGGGAAAGCAGAATTCCATTACTAGAAAGGCTCTCTGGCTACACCGAGAAATGTCTCATGTTTGTCAACTCTATTCTCCCTCCAGGAACATTCATTAGTTTAACTGAGTTCTTTAAAATCTCACTGACCCTGCAAATTTCTACTTTACATCTGTACCTGCACCATTTATATTTCCATAATGTTGCTCATGCAGTTTTGCAAAACAGTCTGTGTGTTGACTAAGAATTCAGCAATTACATCTTTGTGCTGTTGTAGGGACATGGTTCTAGCAACCTGTAGTTGCTCTATTCCATCATTTGCTGATTGTGTTCAGTAGCCTCAGTAAGCTTAAACAAAGATGAGAGTTCACTGGGAGAGTGGATTAATGTTAACTTGGATGCTTTTTCAGGTGTTTGTAGTGTACAGCATTCTTTGTGTGTCACACACACAGAGATTTGTACAAAAGTTATAGTGCTCCTAAGCTGAAAAGAAACTGGATTTTCTCTATACAACACTGCCAAGATGTGTCAAATCTGTTCTGGAATGACACTTTCTAGAGAAACATTTCATTTGTAGTTCTAGTGATCTGCAATTGCTACAGTCCTGATTATTTATCCTTATTTGTTGTGCTTGCACGTTGGCACTTCATTCTCACTGTCTCTCAAATTCAAACTTTGGAAAAGGTTCTCCAGCATTTTTTCAGCTTAAATGCACTGTCATGCCCATACTTTTGCTCCGCTCCCTTGCCATCGATATTTCTCATGCCGGTTTCTGTATCATCTTTGTTTCATTTGTCTCTTCTTTCAGCCTGTGTTCACATGGTGCCACACTCCGTGCACAAAATAACCTTTGGCTTGATGCAAACCACAGTGTTCTTTAAGCAACATATGAAACCTTTCTTAATCCATTAAACACTCAGTCTACAATGGCATTATCCCACACCACTTTTTTGGTTGTTCATGCTTGTACTTAAGATGTGGAGTGATAGGGCAGGTGCTGCTCTTTCAGTTCCTTACTACTTAAGGAAAAACACTGTGAATGCTTACAATGCTATAGCAAAGAGTTTGGGTTCCTTTGCTGAAACAGTAAAAGATGTGGATCTTCTATCTGTTTTAACTTCCATGTTTTTCCAATGGAAATTGGATTTACATTTTAGGTTTTATTTCCTGTAAATTATATTGGAACACAGACACTCTAACAGTCTTGCAAATGTATGTTTTAATGCCATGAAATTCTTTAGTGAAGGTGACCTCCTAGAAGGAAAGCAACAGACAATTAATTCGTGACCCTAAGTGGTAGTGTGTCTGGGAGAACTAAAGACTAATTGAGCTAAGCCTTCACTTGACTGTTTATTTTCATAACCTAATTGTTCATTTCACAATGACTGTAGGCAATGTGATTAATATAAGCTGTGAGAGCAATCAAGCTGAAAGAAGGTGGTAATGGACTACATGAGGGTATTTTTGTTCTCCATCCTCTTATTTTGCTGTAGTTTAGAAAAGCTGTTCAGCTGAACTATGGAATGTCCTAAAATTCCTTTGGTAGCCAGCAGGTATATCAAGCTCAATATATTGACAGGCATATTGCCATTGGTGGTGATGTTTAAAGCAGTAAAATTCCTAAATAGATTTTTCTATTTTGTTTGTTCTTTGGTTCTTTCCTCTGTATCATCCTGTATCATCTTCAGACATAAACAAGGTATAAATGCTCACTTACCGTTTGCATGTCAGGTTTAATTCTTCGGACAGAAAGACTCCTTCCCAGGAGATTCTTTCTCTCTTGCTTACTATTTCAGCTCTGTCATGTATCAACCATGCCATTCAAGTTCCATTACTGCTCCATTTTCCCCTTTTCAAAAGGCATAAAAATCCTTAGTCATTGGCCTTATTTCCCTTATCGCTTTAAAGCAATGTGATGCTTTTCTGTATATGAACAAGGTGAGGTTGATTGAATGAGAAATTCTTTCATGTACTTGCCTGCATTAGACTTCTAAATTGCAGGGCAGAATTAAACTAGATATGCAGTGATGCTTTTATAAGATATTTAAAAGTCCAGTTCCGCTGGCAGCTGGCCTAGATAGTCAGAGTATTAGATTGCTTCAGCAAACTGAAAAAGCATGACCTTGACATCTTTTCTTCTGTTGGCTTGAAATAAAGGTGGTACCAGTCTCTTGCAAGTCGAAAAAATACCTACAAAGACAAGAGGGATTAACACAGAGTGAATTTTTGAGCCTAGATGTGCTTGTTTTGGAGCAGGTAGACTTAAAAATCTCAGGAGGAAGAAGCAATTTCTTCAGTTCAGTTTCTAATTTATGAGCATTGTATGCTAAGTGCTTCTTACAGTCAGCTGAAAGATTCCTCACCCTTTTATTTTTTAATTATTTTCTCCTTAAAAAATAAGCCATAGGCTGCATAAATATATTTTGTACATGCTGCTCAAAATAAAAATAACCACATAGCAATAAAGCCAGGCTCACTTACATTAAGATAAATAGCCCACATGCAGAAGAAGAAAACTGTATCATCATTAACATTTCATTTATGCTTAGATAGTGACTGTGGAGTTTCACTCTGTTAAATCAGCACAAGCCAATATTTAGATATGCCTTGGTCACAATAAATAAATCTATGTCCTTAAAGCCATTTCTTCCTTTTAAAGCTCTTTTACATACAGCTGAAATAATAAGCTCCTCCTGGTGCAATGGATAAATGTTACCCCACACTTGGTCTTCACGTTCTAATAATAGCCTGAAGTAGAATCATAAATGATGTTTTTTACTGTATTTTAGTTATTTTCCCAGGTGTACGTGTGACACACTGAGGCGTACACCCAAAAGCACTGACCAAGAATAAGTTTTCATAATTTTATGTTTTAGGTGATAAATTTGCAAGAGTGGGGCCTTCAATGCTTATTAACTGCACACAGCATCAGTAAAGGACTGTCAAAAAACACTCTCAATTTTAGAGCAGCCAATAAATTAATTTCTATTGTTCTATTCTCACAGAATAGTTTACATGAGAGAGATCCAAAATCTTCACCCCTTTCTTGTGAGACAGTCCAATATTGCAAAATAGCCTTTCATAAAACAGAAGCAGAGGGTGTTGGTACAGATTGCTTAAATTAAAAGGTGTCAGGACTAGTACCTGAGGTTTACGCCTTCCAGTGGGATTGGAAATAAGTTCCCTGACTAAGTGAGGTCCCACTGAAGAATACGAAATCCCAAAGATCTGAACAGCATCACTGCAGGATCTACAGGGGAAAAGTAATTCATCCTATTCCACAAAGCAGAAGTTGATTACTTTTCTACATTTTTTAATGTTTTCCTTTCAGTGAAGTTGACATAGGCATTGTTATATTTACTACCAATAGCAAGGACAATACCAGCAAATACTGGCTGCTCAACAACACAGAAAATGTGATTGGATTTTGAATGTAATGCAGCATCATGCCTGCCCAAATTGCAAACCACCAAAGAAGGAATAATTAGTTTTCTAATTTCTTCTTCTTTTTTTTTTTTTTTCTTATATCTTAAAAAATTGCCTACTTATAGGTGAGGACTTAATGAGAATGTGCTAGATATGAGAAAACTAACCAAATATGAATTTGACTGCCTTATATTGGTTTGGGAGCTTCCTCTAAGGAATCTCCATCATATCTAAAAATGCAGTCTAGTTCCCTTTCTACACCTGCAGCTGGATGGTGGATTAAATATTTTCCAGTTGAATGGAAGAAGTCATTAGGTCCATGCTGTGTTTCTGTTACTCTATATGTGCCACCAGGTTCACTGTAATTAGTAGCCCTTGTGTTCCAATTATCACTAAGGAACTACACACGCACACACACTCACCTCTGCTATTAACGAGGTTGGTCTACATCTGCATTATGTCAAACAAGCAAGTCAAATGTGCTCCTATTGCAACACTCAAATAGATCATCTCTATTATCTCTGACTTCTCTATAGTCCAGGGCTTTAGTTTTAGGTATAATACAGACAGGCAGAAACAATAGGCCTTCCTGTATGCAGTGTTAACCCTGGAAAAAACTATTTCCTTGCAGTAGTGCACAGGTTGAAAGAGTCCCTGTTGTCAGAGACCAAAGATGAATCATGAAAGCCTTAAGGCACACCATTTATCTGATTCTACTGCCTATTCCTCTTTGCATGGCTCTCATTTTCTTGATTGGTAGGGGGTTGGGTTTTGTTTTTGTTGGGTTTTTTTCTTTTTTAAAGAGCTTTTTTACAGCACTAACACATTTATTTTTGCTGCATCATCACCTTGTGAGAGATAATTTGTGTGACTCCTGAATTTTTATGTTGTGCTAGAAAAAGTCTTCCCTTCAATGTCAGTAACTGAATACTTCTCTGGTAATGGTCTGTCTGCCTGTCCCTGAAGTCTGCAGGATGGTGCCTGTACTCACCCTGTCTTTTTGATATTTCAGTGCATTTTATTTATTAAAATATGCTGGATACAGATGAATTTTTTACCTCATTTATTGCTTTATCTGTCATTAAGTGGGAATTGCATGTGCTTTGATAAATGGATCAAAGGTGCCTGGCGTGATTTCTCTGGTGATTGTTAAATACTATGTGCTTTGTTGAAATGCTCCATTGTAATTTCCACTGATATATTCCAGAGAATTAAAAATGTCCTACATCATGTTGAGGAGCATCTCTTTTTGGGAGGACTAACTGTCCTTGTTCCTCAAAATTGGAAGAACATCACCAGCACAAGAGTTTAATAAAGTTTTGTTGTTCTGTCATTGAGAAATACTGTGTTTGGGAAATTCTGCCTGCAATTCATTCATCTAAATGTAGAGAATCATTTAGAGAAGAGGATTTCTCTGGCTGTTACCCTAGCCTAAACACGGGGTCAGGCTCCAGTGGGGGAGTCAAAAACGCAGTGATATTATTGTGATGTATTACAAATAGAGCAATCAAAGTTGTGGGGCTTAGTGTAGCCCCTGAAATGCAATAGCTGGAGGTCATGTCAAATAAATTCCCAGCAGTGAGTCTCTTCTGCCCTGTGTCATCTATTGATCCCATAACATCTCTGTCTGGCACAAGAGAAGGACAGTTCTGCTACAAGTGTATCTTTTGTACTTGCAAGAAGTTGAAGCAATGGTTTTGTTCTTCAATAACTATAATAAATTGATATTAGTTTGAAACTTTCCATTACTGTTGGAAGTCTTGGGGTCAGAATAAGCCAAGGTGCTTTTTAGTGAAACTTTTACTTAACTTCAAGCTAACATATTTCAAGTTGTTTGAGGTTTATCTAGTGTGTTACTAAGCATAGACATCAGAAACACATAACACTACCCTGAATATCCAGGCAACATGAAGTTAACTACCGTACGTGAGAACATTTCAGATGTCAACTGATTTGAATAAGAGATGTAAGGAAAATTAAATCAGAGTGCCTGTAGTTCTTTTCAGTTAGGAAAAGCATGATTAGTTTCATAGAAACTTATTTTCCCATCACCTTGTGCTGAAATTATGACGCTAAAACCCTCAGACAGAAATGAACCCAAAATACCAGTTGTGTATTCAGCAGTTGGTGCAGATACCGCAGTTTATAGTGTCTGATGCTAGGAAGGTGTGTGTAGGAAGGCTGGACATGAAAGCAGATTAACTGACAGGTAACAACGGCGAAAGCAATAGGAAGAAAGGTCACTGACATTTCATTCTAATTCCAGCATGCTTTTGTGGAAACATCTGTAGAAAAGCAAGGGAGCTGAGACGCAGCTGTGCTACAGATGTGAGGTCTGGAAGCCAGCCATCAGTTCTGTGAAAAGGGATTATGCTCAAGTGTCATGTCCTTTGTTAGACCAGTTCCCAGCAGGTAGTCAGAATCACATTAGCTGGTCTTAGTGCTTAAAACATGCTTCCCCTATTGCTTACGTGTATTAACCAGTGATTGCAGTGCATGAGGAGGGTGAGTTGCTCTGGGGGTTTCTGCTTTATTCCTTGTTAGGGACAAGAAGCTGCAGCTGAGCTTGAGTCAGCTCTGGGGTTTCCTGTCCTGTGGAGCCTTAAGCTTGACTCCTCTTCCATGCTGTTGAATTGGGACCTGGTGGGGAGGAAGTTATTGGTTTGGAAGAGTTATTTTACACTCAGCAATTTTTGTCTCGTGTCCTTTGCTACTCTCTCTCAAAAGTGGAGGTAAAGGCTGGTTGTTCTGGCTCTGCCTGTGGCTTGGTACCTTAGACAGCAGTATTTATTGTAGGTGCAGCATGTAAAACTTACTCAAAAAGAAAAAAAAAATGTTTAAAAGAATGCATTTTGACCAGGAGTGTACCATCAGCGGGGGAAAAACAATTCATGAAAGATTTAGAAAAGCAGCTGAAAGTTAGACCTTTGACCAGTATGAAATATGTTGCTTCACTGCAATCTGATCAGCCCCAACTGAGAGAGAAGCCTGCAAAAAAAGGTCTGAGGAAATGAGAGAAAGTAATGTCTTATACACACTATGCTATAGGCCATATAATTCTTAGAGGAATGGAAAGAATGGTGTAAAAACAAACTGCGCTCCTCCTTTTTCTGCTCTCTATTGATGGGAAATTGTTGACCAATTTTCTGTGTTTTAAGTAGCAATCCTAGTGATGAAGATAAGGTGCAAAGAATAAAGTATATCTGGATATAATACTCAGTATTAGGCTCTAAGTGTATCAAAGCAGAGGTTTTGAAAAACGGTTTGTATAACATGAGTTACATAACGAACAATATCTTCCAGAAGTTATTTCAACTCTAAGTTAAACAGCATATAACAACTGTCTTAAAGGCTAGTCAGTGCTGATGATACTGAGAACTCTCCTCATCAAGTCCTTAACATTTCTAATTAATACTGTACTTTTAAATTTAAAAAAAAAAGTGATCATATGTAGGCAACTTTCAGCATAGTGCCCTAGTTAAACATTTGGAAACTGTAATTTATATTTTAAGATCGTCCAAGAGAAGCCCTGAACTAAATCCACTTCTAAAGATGTTTGAATTTGGCATTTTTGTCCCAGACTTTGGTGTTGAGTTTGCTGATACTGTGACATTGCCTTAAGTGTTTTCCCTTACCCTAGGCTGGATAGCAGATGTTTATGAAAAGCACTAAAGTAAGGAAAAATGTTGCAATTGTTTGAAACTTAAGTACTGTCCTGGTCCACTTAATCTTGTGACATCTGCCAGGAACTGAATGTACAGGAAGGTACCTTTTAATTTTTAATTTTTAATTAGAATCTGACATCTTAAAATGCTTCTGGTACTCGGTGAAGACCAAAATACAAGTTGCATGCACAAACTGTATGTGAAGGATCCTGTTTACTATCCAGAATATTCTAAAATGTGTGAAGTTGCTGTTCGTAACTGTTCATCTCTAAAGCCGAAATTGTTGCAAGCATCTTTGAACTTCAGCAGCTATTTAAACATTTATATAACAGCATTGCAAAATGTATGCCTACATAGGCAGCCTTTTAGCTTAGAGGTATAATGAAACGGGCAGATGAGTACATGAATTCTTCAAGTGTTCATTTATGAGTTTTTAGAGGACTTATTCCTAAAGTAATAAAATAGTGCTAGTACTGGATACTCTTATAATATGAAAGCAAGGTATGAAAGTGCAATGATCTTGTGCATGATGTTAAGACATTTTTCATTGTAGACTTGAGAAATCACTGAGATACACTGCCCCACTGGTTCAAAACCAGCCAGAGGTGGGCTGATGTTTTTTGCATTCATGCAGCATTATAATAATAAATGATAGTACAGGATTGCAGCTGTAAGAGAAGATTGTACTTTCTTGTTTTACTTGCTTTTGTGCTTTCTTATTTTCCTGGTGTTTTAATGAAGGACTTGAAGGTCTTGAAGCATCTAGTATTATGGCATCTATTTGATACTTGAGTACTATCTGTCAAAATCAAAGGCCACTGAATCTATATAAACATTGCCATTCAAACTGTAGGTAAAAATTAATATCAACATTCTAGGGCCCTGATATTTCACGAAAAACTTGCTGCCTCAATAATCAGATGTATTTCATAGGACAAAAAAAAAAAAAAAAATCTTTGACTATTTGCTTGTTTTCCACAAAAAGAAACCCTTTAGGCTTATCAAAAGTCAAGGCAGAACTTAACAGAATCTCAGTGGCTGATGGAATAATCACATTTAAACCCAGGAAGGTGGGTTACATCTGGGCCTATCTGAGAACACCAAGGTCCATAAGAGGGCACACTGACCTGGAATACAAGATAGCAGTGTGTGCCTCGCTATACTGGACTTCACTTCCTCTCAAGTTTGAGATGGCATTTTAGCCAAGGACTAGCTCAATAGATCAGAGTGCCTTCAGAACATCTGATTGTAGGTGGAATTTGGGAGCTTAGCTATGTGCTCTGACATACTGCCCTTGTCTGAGAGCAGGAATCGTGGTGGCAGCACTGGAATTCTTGTATCACTGGTAGAGTTTCTGTAGTGGTTTCAGTTGGTGATATTCCCAGTTCCACTACCTTTGATCAAAAATGCAGTTCCTGGCTAACATTCTGTTCTTCTCACTAAAGATTACAGCAACTGTTGAAATAAAGACAAATTTACTGAATATCATGTTTTATACCTTTATTGTTCTGGAGGTTAAGAGTTGTTGAGGCCAGTACCTTCAGCAGTAGGCATCTTTTAGTCTTCCTTAGATTAGTTATCTCTTTATTTGAAAAGCTATATTTTATTTTTTTTCCCCATACAAATGACAAGTGCAAATAAGGAACAAAAAACTAGTAGTGATCTAGAGTGTGGTGGCATCTGGGCTGTGCTTCAGAATAATTTCAAACACAAATATAAGTAAGCTTTTCATATTGCTTGAGTTTGAGGCTGGATCATCTTTGTGATGTCAGTCATTTTGACATCTAAAACTGCATTGGACAAAACTGATCGGGTGTGCACAAGCTTCTAATTGTTACCAGGTTTGAAAATGAGACCCCATGTAAAGGAATGAATGTAATCCAGAGTTTGCTTGTTCCCTATAATGAAAGTCAGTGTTGAGATGCTGCTGTGGACATTTTACATAATGATGACTTTGAATTTTCAGTCTGTGAGTGTAGTGGCTTTAATATGATGCAAACTCAAACTGAGCAAGGTAAATATTCATTAGATATGTTTGTTTCATTTCTGAAGGAACAAATGGTCTGTAGTGCTTCTGCTAGCTGCTCTTGGTGTCATTTGTATTATATCCCCCAGTCTGACAGTGTGTGCAGAATGGCTGCACAGCAAGAGTAGCTCTGCTTTCACTGAAGTTACCTAAGGAATTTAGCAGAGGGATAAAATTATATATTTCAGCCTTCATTTTTGTTGACAGTATAAGTACACTTCAGGCAGATCACCTTAGCAAAATTTAATAATTTCTATTTATGATTTCATAACTGCTTGTT
The DNA here is from genome assembly GCA_035221455.1 of Xenops minutus. Classification (NCBI taxonomy): domain Eukaryota; kingdom Metazoa; phylum Chordata; class Aves; order Passeriformes; family Furnariidae; genus Xenops; species Xenops minutus. The sequence goes on along the minus strand of JAWWEE010000159.1, from coordinate 8,976,191 downwards.
CCAGATAACATAAAAGTAAGTTTCTGATGACCTACATGGAGCAAGCCCTGCAACTGACAGGTGGGTTTTTTTGCTTTTTTCATCCAGTTACTCACTGACCCAAATAGATACACCAAATGGTTTTAGAGAAATGTAAATTCTCAGTTTAAAGTACTGCAGTTCATTGGGAATCCTCTACACCTTTTGGTGAGTAGTTGCAGTTGGTAATTCTATTACCTCCTGGGCAAAAAAACAAAAATCCTCTTAGTGTATCTGACTGTCTCTAGCACCACTTTCCAGCCATTGCAACTTGTTATCCTTTTCTGTCTGCTAGCTCCTAGAGTGATACCTTCCTCACATACAAGTAACTAGAAAATGTGCAAATTTATCATACTGTACCTCTTCATAAGGAAAAAAGACAAAACTGTCAGGAAAAACATTTTGCAGCCATGATCTATTTTGTAAGGTTCAGTTTTTCAACTGCTTTGCAGAGGTGTAAGTACAGAAAACTGAATATGGTCATTCAGTACTGATAATATATTCATTTAAGTGCATTCTGTATTCCTGTATTGGAAGTTGAATTGGTGGAACTCAGAATAGCTGTGTAGGCTTTGCTGCAACCCTGGCAGTCTGGCAAATCCTCTGCACTGGAAGTTGCTGAGAGCAAAGGAGGATGTAGTGAGAGAAAGAGGATTTTTTTGCAGGTCTGTCAACCAGCAGATCAACATTTTCTCTACTATTTTGCTATTGTTGAATATTTGTGTTTGAAAGCTTTGTGCCTGAGGCAATTCTTATCAGGACCCCCTTGGTGGTCAGGACTGCCTCTATGAGTGAAGAGTTTGCATTGGCCAAGAAGGTGAATGCTGGGTACTGTGTATAGAATTAGTCATCTATTGGACTTTCATGTAAAATACCTTTTAAGAAGCTCTGAATAGTGGCATTTGATACTGTGTAGTGGTCCTCCTTGCTTTGCCCACTGAAAATGAAACATAACAAGGACAAAGGATGCAGATACCCTTATTCACAACCTGCTAACTAGCTAGGCTTTCATACTCCTTGCTAAAGCATAAGGCCTGCTGGACAAGGGAGGCTGGACTCAGCTCTGTGTTCTGTCATAGGTCTGCTTTGTAATGATGGCCAAGGCACTCTGAATGTCTGCATCTCCTTGGCAGGTTGACCCAACCTGGATGCCAGGTGCCCACTCTGTCCATGCACTCCTCAGCTGAACAGGGAGAGGAAATGAAATGAAAGGCTCCTGGGTCGAGATAAAGACAGGGAGAGATCACTCACCAGTTACTGTCACTGGCAAAATAGACTTGACTTGGGGATATTGTTAATATTAGGGATATTTAATTTGATACCAATTAAATCAGAGTAGGATGATAAATGAAACCAAATTTTAAAACAGCTTCTTCCCATCTTTCTCTCTTCCCAGGCTGACCTTCAGTCCCAAATTCTCTCCTTTCTTCTCTACAGCATTGCAGGGGGACAGGGAATGGGGTTATTTCATCACCCCTTGTCTCTGCTGCTCCTTCTTCAGGGGAGGACTCCTCACCCTCTTTCTCTGCTTCAGGGTGGGGTCCTTCCCGCAGGAGACAACCGTCCAGGAACTTCTCAAACATTAATCTTTCTCTCTTTATTCTAGTATGAGCTAAAAATAAGATGGTAGATCTCCCTTACCACAGACTTCCAGTCTCTCTGAGTGTTTAGACTTGCAAAATGGCTGTAGGTCTCTTCTAACAACAGAACAAAACATAGTTGTGGATCCCTGAGAGATACAGTTTTATATACCACTCTCTCAAATGTATGTGTAGAAAATCCTCTGTACCCTGAAGCTCAAATCATGAAAATGACTATCAGGTGAGTCCTTGAAATCATGGCAGGTAACTGTATCTATCTTGATATAATTTCATCTTATCAGTAATTTTTGAATTATCTCAAATGTTGTCATCTATCATAAATTGTATATTGCATCTGTTCTGCAGGAACAAGTGAGATCAGAACTGAAATGCTACTGAGCACATTCCCATCTGCCTAAATCCAGGGGTGCATTTATTGAGGTCTCTTTTCTTTTGCACTTCCATTGTGCCAAATGGAACTAAGCACGGCAGGAGGCTTTTTTAAAGGAGATTATGCAAATTTTAAACAGTTGGACAATAGCTAAGGTGTTTTGTTGGTTTGGATCTGTTTTATCATGACCTCTTAAAAAACAGAAAAACCAAAAAGGATGAAACTTATTGTCATATAGGTTTTTGGAGTTTATTTTGCTTCATTTTTTTTCGCATTAATTTCCAGTGTAGCATGCATGGCATTTCTACTACTTTGTTAAAAGAGACACTCAAGTTAGAGGTACAGCTCCAACCAGCCTGGTTCAAATGAAAAAACTACTCTGTTGCTGATTGTGGCTCAGGTTGGGACATTCATCCTTCTCCTCTGAACCATCCAGGGCAGTAACTGAGTTTGCAAAACCACTCAAGGAAAGAGTAAGAAGAGTTATTCAAGGAGCTTACTGACAGTTCAGAATGCCACGTCCTAGAGGCTTCTGAGATTGTTCTACTGGGACATGCTGTCCTCCCGACAGCTGAAAACACTGGAGCTGCAAAGCAGTTGCACATGCCCCTCAGTGTGCCCTAAAAACTTGTGGCATATGTGTTTTAGAAGGATCCACATTACTGATGTGCCTGTGATGCCCTGCAGGATGATTTGTAATGGGGTACTCGTCTGTTCCAGTCTAGTGTATCCCTGCTGCAGGAGGACTCCGAACTGGCAGCTCAATAGTCAGCAGATGAAGCTGGCATTTCCTAACTGCACTTTTTCTTGCTCCCCATATGTATTGTACATATACCTTCACAAGTGGTGATTCCTTTTCCCCTGGAAATTTGTCATCTATTTGATGATATCAAGAAACCTTTGATACTCTAGGAAGTGTTTTGTCTTCTGTTTCAAATGTCATGCATATCAGTAATTCTACAGCATATGTATTATATAATTTGGGAGTAGGAGAGTCCAGGAATTGTTATGTGGTTTGAGTTTGTTTGGGTTTTTTTTAACTACTATCCTTTAAAAAATACTAGGGTTTTTTTCCTTATCAAATTATACTCTTGGAAAAAGATTGTACTCTTCTTTCTATTTTATCCTGATAAGAATAGAATTTCAGATTAAAATCATGAATCTCAGCCTGAGAAGATTTGGAGAGCTTTTAGTGTATAAGAGAGCCTATCCCTTCTGCATGTTAAGCCAGAAGAGTGCATCCTGGCCCTTGAATTTCAATGAAAATAGAGTATGAAATTTGAATGCAGTAGTACTTTTTTTACTTTTATTTTTTTATTATTATTTTTTATAGTAGAAGTATAGACTAATATGAAAATGTATGTATTTGGAGGTTAATTTTCATTTCATTATGACAGATAGATGGTAGATTACATTGTGAATTTCATTGTAGCCTGAAACATGGTATTCTCCAAAACTGTCTGAAGAATCAGAAATAATTCAAGCCTGCAATTGCACCATTTGCTGCTATGTATGTGTTGTCTGTTGGATCTCAGAAGCACGAGAGATTTCATTTTTTCAAATTCCTTAAAGGCATACATTTTTTTCTCCAGTGCTGTCAGATATTGTCAGTAGATCTCCCCTATCTAATTAAGTGGTCATTTAATCAATCTTCAGGCAGTAATTTTTCATTTTAAAGGACCTTCTCAGGGAAAGGCTAAGTGCCCCTCTAAGGCTGTGAGATGGTTTTCCCCAGTGCTGCTCAAAGTCGTCTTATAGCAAACTGTTGCAGCTGAATTCCTAAACCTCCTGATAAAAATCAAGAACTTCACAGTCTGCATTAAAAATTCTACTTCTGGAATATTTTTTGTCTGAAACTGAAGGAATTGCTCTGAACTCTTGGCCTAGTTTGAGACCAATGAGTCAAATGACTGATACTTTTTGTTCACAGCTGAATTACTTGAGATTTTGCTTTGAACTAGAGCTTGGGGAATTTTTATAGCAACTTGCATGGTTTATTGCTCTCGTGACTAACAGGAGCTTTTTGATGCAGATTTTTTCTACTTAATACCGTAACCGAGGTGCTGCTATTGTTCCGTATAGTTGAGGAAGGTTTGTTTGACTCAGGACGCAAATGTTAGGGTGCTGCAGCAGCCTGTGTGGGGCATCTATGTGGCACCACAGGATTGGAGGCTTAGACAGGCTGAGCCACACCTGTGCTCCAGAAATATTGCACTTCTTCTTTCTTTATTGTTTTTAACAAATGCCTACCTGAAAATGGCATCAATAGGCTCCCAAGTGGTCTTATATTGCTCACTAGTTTTTGGTGGAGCCTTTTTGGTTGATTCTTCCTAGCAGTTGATTTTCTCTTTTGTCTGAGTCTATACTTTTAGCTGATAGAGCCTCCTGGCTGGGACTAATGATGGCATTTTAGGCTATAGCAATTGCTGCTGTCTATTTTGGTTCTGCATTTACTGTCTCTTGTCATGTACATGCATCTCTGCTTATTTCTGTCTCGCTGTTCTTTGCCTGCTAAGCTGTACCATTTGTCCCCTGGGCTCCACAGCCACGTGGCTGATATGACATCAATCCCCTCTCAGCCCCACAGCCCGTGCCCTGTACGCAGTACCTGCAGTGATACCCCCAGGCCCAGCACCGTCCCAGCCCAGTGGTCACAGCCCACCCCATGAGCCTGGACCCTATGAGGCAGATGTGGATACAACCCACTGCCTGTGACTGGTGGTCACCAGTGACAGGCTTGGGGCTGAGGGCACTCCCACCCATACAGGAACAGAGGGAGAGGTGACTGTTTAAAATGGCCTGTGGGATGGTGACACCAGTCACCCAGTGACAGTCTTCATCCTCCATGTGCAGAAATTACTGGTGTGACAGCACAGCAGTGTTTCTGGCACCAGTGTCAAGTTGGTCATGTGGATGCATGCGACAGATGGCTTTTGTTGGCACACAGGTCTCAGAGCCCCCAGAATGAACTTTTAAGTCATGTGCAGGTTTATAAAGGCAATAGAAAGTTTCTGGAACATGCAGTGCTATTAAGATTTCACAGAATCACAGAATGTGGTTGGAAGAGACCACAGGGGGACATCTTGTCCAACTCCCTGCTCAAGCAGGGTCATCCTAGAGCACACTACTCCAGGTTGTCCAGGTGGCTTTTGAATATCTGCAGAGAAGGAGACTCAACAACCTCTTTGGGCAACCTGTTCCAGTGCTTGGTCACCCTCCCAGCATAGAAGTTCTTCCTTATTTTCATAGAATTATACGGAATCATAGAATACTAGACTGGCTTAGGTTGGAAGTGACCATAAAGATCACCTACTTCCCACCCTGCAGCCGTGGGCAGGGAGCCTTCCACTAGACCAGATTGCTCAGAGCTCCATCCAACATAGCCTTGAACACTGCCAGAGATGGGGCATCCACTTCTCTGGGCAGCCTGTTCCAGTGCCTCACCACTCTTAGAGTGAAGAGTTTCTTCCTAACATTTAATCTAAATCTGCCCTATTTCTGTCTGAAGTCATTCTTTCCTTGTCCTGTCACTACATGCCCTTGTAAAAACCTTTCTCTCCATCTCTGTTATAGGCTCCTTTCAGGTACTGGGAGGCCACAATTAGGTCACCCTAATTCTCTTTTACAGGCAGAACAATCCAAATTCTCACAGCCTTTCCTCTTAGGAGAGGTGCTTCATCCTGCTAATTTTTTAGGCGCCCCTTCTCTAGACTCATTCCAACAAGTCCATGTCCTTCTCATGCTGGGGGCCCCAGAGCTGGACACAGAATTGCAGGTGAGGTCTCACAAGAGCAAAGTAGAAGGGTGGAATCCCCTCCCTCGACCTGCTGCCCGTGCTGTTTTGGATGCAGCCCTGGACATAATTGGCTTTCTGGGCTGTAAGTGAACATTACTGAGTCACGTCCAGCCTCTCACCCACCAAGTCCTTCATGGCAAAGCTGCTCTCAATCTGTTTTTCCCCAACACTGTTTTGGTAGGTGGAACTTGCTGTATTTTAGGGATGTTTTCCCAATTTAATGTTACTCAGGCATTTCCTTGGACATAGAGGAGCATGTCACAAGTGTTTAGTGACTATTAGAAAAGGTCTAAGCAGAATGGATCTGTCTTGAATTCAGATGCCAATAAAAGTCAGTATGTACTGACTTTTTCCAGGCAGTGAGGAGACCTCTGCCAGCTACTTAAAATTTCCAGGTGTCTGGCTTAATTCTAAAACTTACTCATTAGCTGAGAATTGAAGCTAATGTATTGTCAGAACTTAATAAAAAAAGGAATTGCATATCCAAAATAATTAGCTCTCACTAAACAGGACAATAGGACACAAGGAAATGGAATGAAGCTCCCTAAGGGGAAGTTCAGGTTACACATTGGGAAAATGTTCTTCATTTAGAGGGTGATTGGTCGCTGGAATGGGCTCCCCAAGGAAGTGGTCATAGCACCAGTCTCATCAGAGTTCTAGGAGTGTCTTTAGTCATATGGTTTAGTTTTAGGTAGTCCTCTGAGGATCACAGAGCTAAACTTGATCCCTATGGGTTCCTTTCAACTTGAGAGATTTTAGAATTCTATGATTCTATCATATTTCTTCACAGGGGAAAAACAGAGGCAGTCTGTTATGTAGCATTAACCTGCAAAGAGTGCAAGGCATTTCTTATTGCCACCAGATAATGAATGATACCAGTGTTTATCATTTAATTCCCTTCCATATGAATCATAAATTTTGCAATTTATATAGGTAAAAAAGGTTTCAAAAGTGTTAAATCTCCAGGAGAGATGTTAATCCCTGGTCTGTTTGATGAGTCTCTGCTCTAATAGTCTAACACTCTTAAATGTCCCTATAGACTGAGGGTGATTTAGTTAAGCTGAATTTTTATATATTCACAGTACACAAGCAACAGATTATGTTAAGGAGAAAGGAGAGACATTCCTGTCTTCAATTGCCTAGAAAATTATAAGCATTTTGAGACTTAACTTCCCTCTTATTTTACTTTTTCCCCCCCTTGATTTAATTACAAAAGATTTGCTGCATGTAAAAGGTGCCTTCCTTGAAAATTAAATCAATACACACATGTGCACTGGTCTTGTGTCACAAAACCAGGCAGTGGAAGCTTTCCCATTGTTTATTCCTAGTGCCTTCCCTCCTGAAAGGAATGGTATAGTTTGTTCTTCCTGCTTGCTATTTCCCCAAAACAGACATATTTAAAGACAAATTATGTGTTCCAACCTCTTAATTGTTCAACTTTTAAAAAGAGTGCAGTTGTATTCTTGATGATTTCTGGGTGACATCAATCTCTGCCATTTGTCAGTCAGAACAAGAACATCATTAGTGGTCAAGGAGCACTTTCCAAATGATCCCAAGGGAAAGATCTGGTACTGTAAATCCTATGTTTTTGTGTATAAAAGACACCTCTCTGTGGAGTTAACAGTAATTGTATGCTGTGTAATTTAGGCAAGATTAATAATTATTTAAAAACAATGGTCTTGTATTTGGAAGAGTGAGTCATTTGTGCTTTTTAGCAGCTGTTGTGGGGTTTTGCCTTTTGAAAGATAAAATTAGTTTTACATTATACTGTGTTTTCATTGCTTTCTAACTCTGTGACAGATGTTAGCTTACAGCATCAACATATACAGGTAGGAATAGAAATGTTTTGTATTTCCTTCTGCACCCTGAGTCTGGTACTATTTTGTGAGGGTTTTTTGCTAATATCATGGATAATGAAATAAGGAGTGCACTTAATACATCTGCAAATGGTAATAAGCTCTAGGAAAAGGCCCTGAGCACTCTGAAATCGTACAAGATAATCTTGGCCAATTGGTGGAATCACCTGAAATAAAAAGGATTGAAAAAGGCTGAATGCAAACTGCAGTACTTCAATAAGAGTCCCCATATGCCCAAACACAGGACAGGGAGGCTGTCTTTGGCCTTTTATTGTTACCAAATGCAGCGACCTCAAATATCATTGTGGAATATAAAATGGGTGCCCTATTAAAAATAAAGCTGAGATATGAAAAGAAACCTTTTGCATGTCTCTTAGCCCTAATACCATTTCTGCTCATGTAGTGTGTCTGGTTTTGAGCATCATACTTAGAAAATTCTGGACCCACTATGGTGGGACCAGAGGAGAGCAGTAAGAACAGTATGGGAGCTCTAAGAAAAACTTTTAATTAGTTAGATATAATTAGTTAACTGAAGAAAACACTGAGCATTGCCATAACAACAGTCTTCAAAGGCCCAAAATGTTGCCTCCAAAGGCCAAGGGCTTCCTGGAAATAAGACAATAAGCAATCAACTTGAATTGAAAAAAACGCCTTAAGTGTCCCGATGGCTAAGGAGGTTGGTAATTTCCATTGCTGTTGTTTTTAAAGACTGAGTAAGCAAATTATGTGCTAAACATGCTTTAGTGTCAGACAACTGTTTGATTTCCTTCCCAGCCAAACATTTCCATTGCAGAATGGTAGAACAGAGCTTTTTGGCATGTTTTATGAGACTTGTGGTTCGGTTTTTGTGGCATACAATACATTGATTTTGAGTATCACTAGAGAAGTTTTCTAATTTTTTTTTTTTTTTATAATTTGATATTAGGTTTCATTTATCAGGATAACAGTATCTGATATCAGGTTAACAGTCACTGACAAGATTTAATAATTGTAGAGAACCTGTATATGCAACTGGAATTTTCAATTCACATTCAAGTACCAAAATAGTTTATTTTCATTGTTTCTGTGATAAACTTGATGATGAGTTGCCCTCTAAATGTGGTTGTTTTTTGGGGGTTTTGGGTTTTTTTGGGAGTGGGATGATGTTGACATGTCCAGATCTATTAGTAAGGAATATTATATGTCTTCCCTGTAGTGCCCTGCTGCCATTTGTGACCTGCTTTTGCCTTTTATTCAGAGCAACATCTGGTCTCTGTGTCTTGAGGTACATATTTGGATCTTCATTTTTTCCAGATCTGATCCAAAAAATATAGCAGTTTATATTTACAATACATTCTCTTTGCACAGTATTTAACACCAGTTTTCTTGGGTTTCAGACCTGCAAATGGATTAATACACTGACAGATTTTTTTTGTTTGGTTGGTTTGGTTTTTTTTTTTTGTTTGAATCAAAAGGAAAAGGTTAGATTATATAGTTCAACCTCCATCTTTAGAATATTGCCCAGCAAACATAATGAGCAAAGTCATTTTCTTGAAGATTACTGTTCTCCACTTCAGATGTCAATACATGGACAATTCATGACTTTTTATTTATTTCACTGGTTATTTGCTTTACTTCTATAGGCTCTATAGAATTTTACTCAGGAAAAAAATCAGAACAGTCTCTCTTGGGTTACTCTGTTGTGTCTGTGGAAATGAACTTCCAAAGAATCCCAGAGAATTTTGCTATTAGCTTACTTAGTGTTTTTTCACTTAAATCTGCAAAAATTGGTTATAAATTCTGCTGCATTCTCCCCTCAATTTCATATGATTGTATGTTATTTCTGTAAATTGCATCTATGCAACAATTTAAAAGAGGATTTCTCAGTTCCAAAGTGATGATAGTTATTATATAGGCATTATGATTAGGTCACATGCTTACAAATAAGCATACGTGGGAGGGTTTATATGAGAATGAAATAAAAGTAAGTTATTTGTCCTCTCTCAATTCCTTAAAAAAACAATAACTCCTCATTGGTTTTAATGTTCTTTGCTCTTATCTTTATCAGTATGTTACTTAGAAACTTCAAATTTCACATGTTCCAAGTTACAATGTTAAAACAAAGGGGAAGGTACTACTCAGCATACAAAGAGGGACTGGGTGTATATATACTGAAGCATGAGAGATAAATTAAGACAAATGTTAATTACATAATTGCTCAGTCAATTTGCATAGTAAAACTTCATTCCAAAGTGAGTTCCTGTTCACCTTAAGAGAAGCAGCCAGTAACTGTAATTTACGAAGTGATCAAAACTATGGAAATGTTCACTTTAATCAGAATTGTAATTATGAGGAAATTTGCTGCAGGAAAATTTACTCACAGAATAGAGATTAAAAAGATCTGAATGTTGTCTATCAAAGTGCAACAATTAAAATTTCTTTTCCAAGCCCCAGAGATCCCGGTGAGTGAAAAAAAAAAAATAATGCAAAATTCTGTCCTTTGATTAAGGTGGAGGAAAAACCCTGCAACTTTATTGTAACTTCTTCAGATAACAGTAGCAAATATCTACAAATAGACATGCACACAGTCAATGAATACATTTAATCCAGTCGCTGAGGTAGGAATTGCCTATAAATGTAGCTTCTTGTAATTAACTCCTTCATATTAAATAATTCTCTTGGCTTGAATGTAACAAAACCACTAATCTGAAGAGCCATCTTTCTTATTCCCAGGGTTTCTGTAGCCCCTGCAGCTGCCACACGGGTACTTGTAAAATTTAATGTGCTTGGCTTTCTAATAATTTCTGTACAGCTGCCTCTTCCTTTCCTCTCAGGAGATAAAGGTGTTGTCACCCCTACTGTGAGCAACCTGACAGAGCTTGGCTACTCAATAGAAAAGGGCACTATATATTAAGTGAACAACAGGACCAGAAATCCATTGAGAAAACTGATGGTTTTTTGTTTTTTGTTTTTTTTGTTTTTTTTTTTAAATTATCTTAAATAGAAAGACTTATTTTTCAGATAGTGGTTTCCTGTCAGTAGGAAGAAAGAATGATCCTATGAGGCAAAATTAATCAAATTTTGAAGCTTATGAAATTGCATTCCCACACTTTCTGATGCAGCTGAATCACAAGGGCATGTAGAAATGGCACAGTGCAGAATAGTCATTGTGTTAATTTGGGGCCTGGTCTGATCTAATTAACCCTGCTCAGAGGCAAGGTTAATGAGCCTGGGTACAGTCCGGCACAGGAGTTTTTGTTTTTAACTTGCTTGGAGCTGCCTTAAGGCTCTACTGCAGCAGTGCAGCAGAGAGATGCAAGTTATTAAAATACGAACATGAAATGTGTCTTCAGGATGCTTGTGTGGTTTAATACAACATGATCTTGTAATTAATGGCCCTCACTCTTCTGAGGTGAGTAACTGTCTTAGAGCTATAACTGAGCAGCACGGCACTGGAGGATGGGAGCAAGGGGCACCTGTAGGACAAGTGATCAGTGAAGGCCAAAGAAGAGGTGGAGTGGAGAGCTGTACTATGGAGGGTGGAGTGAGATCACCTTTCTTGCTGTCCCACCACAGACTATATTGGATGCTGATTTCACTACAAAACTTCTATTCAAATTGCTAATGTTAACAAATGTCTCCTTTCCTATCCTACCCCCAATCTCTGATAGAAACCCATCCAACACATACCAGTGCTCTCCATAAGGCAAGAGTATGAGCTCCATGATCCAAGGGGTTCCATCTGGCCTTTTCTTTCCAATCACAGACACTTGTACATTACCAGTAATGTGGAAACATCTACACATCACACATTTCTGGACACAATGCGCAAATGATTTCCCCCAATACAGGCAACCTAGACACCCAAAATGTAAATCACATTGACATGATGCTCAACAGATTGTCTCCTCCTAGCAGTCCTTGACTTCCTTCCCTCTTTCCTCACTATCCAGAAAATCAAAAAACAGGTATTAATGAACTGACTTACTGCTTTTATTTCTAACTTCAAATAGTTAATGGAGAAAAGAATTTAGAATAACTTCCTTTTTTCCCTGTAAAGGTGTATTTAATAAAAATCGCAATAGTTATGCAAACAATATATAATTTATAAATTAAACAGTAGGAATTCTACTATAAGTAGAAGGAAATGAATAGTCTTCTAAAATGATTTGTAGCTGTCATCTTGGATGGTTTATTCAAAAGGAATGAAATTTATTTCACATGAATTAGGATATACAAGTAATGAACACAGGTGTGGGAAATTATCTGTTTCTTCACAGAATATTAAGCTGTGGTCTTTCAGATCAGTAAAAGATCAGTCTCATAGAACAGTTCAGCAATAGCTTTTCAGTGAATAATTTATGATTAATTTCTATCTCTTTGTGTGTCATTGGATTTCCTGTGTGTGGATTTCCCATGATCATTTTTCTATATTACTCTATTTACATTGAAATAGTTTAAATAATTAATGGCCTCCTTTCTTTCCCAAACCAATGCCTTAATATTTACCTTTTTTTTCTTTTTTTCTTATGGAATGATTTACCTGTATCTTATGGTGGTAAGTTTCTTACCTGTGGTTGTTTTACATGTTTTTCAAAATGGGATTTTTTTTCCCAGTCCATTATACAGTTTGATACTTTGACTGAATACTTGCATGTATGAATTTCAAATTCATATGTGTTTGAACAAGTAAAATGCATTTATTGAAAAGTTTGCAAAGTAAATATAAAAATGGATACTGATTAGTCCAAATATAATTTCTAGCCTGTATATTTGCTATCAATTTGTTCCACCACATGCTCTCATCTATGTCATGTACTTAGATTAAATGTTTTAGCAGAATTTGTTATAAAATGAGTTTGCTACTGAAATGTCAGCTCAGCCTCGCTTTTGGCTTAGCTATATTGGAAACTGAGAGTAGTGGTAATAATACTTAATGAAATGTCATCTGAATAGCTAAGTGATCTGGAGGTGCTTGGGAAAGAGAATAGATAGAACCCTTGTCTTTTGCAGATGGGGAAAACTGAGGCCCTAAAAGGTATAAAAACTTGCTCCAAGTCATTCAGGACTCTGGAAGAAGTTGCAATACAGGTGTTTCAAGTTCCATTTCTTGGATTGCCATTATAGGATCTAGTGTTTAGTAAGCAGACCTGGTGGCAAACTTGCCATGGATTGAAGTAACCCTTTAATAAAGAGAAACAAATTGTATTTCTAGATATATTTTCGTTAACATGACCAAATCCAGTTGAAAAATGTCAGGTTCATCTTGCTGACAAAACGCAAGGCTGTCCTCATGGTGTTTATTCCTTCTTGATTACTTTCCCAGAATACGAATGTATACAAAATGCTTCAGAACAAGTTTACCTTTTTATTTAGGAATGCAAGCATTTGTTACATCTCTACCTTTGTTCATTACTTCAGAATTCATCAAGTATCAATAACATTGTCAACTAAATTCATGTTAGTCTCAGGTTTCTGATAGACACATAGTATCTGTAGTCCTACTTGTGTTTTTCTCTCAAATGTTCTCCAGGCACAGCAGACTGCTGTTCCCCGACATCAGTCTGTGTGTGTAAATTTAAGGGGTGAAGCTGTACATGTTAGTCTGTCTGTTAGCCTGTGTAAGACTAACTTTTTTAAGCTATATAATCTTTTGAGGTGGCGTTCTGATCGTGGCACTCTTGTACAACTCAGGAGTAACTCCAGTATTACCTGAATATTAAGTGGGACAGAAAAATAACCTACTTCATGTAGGAGTTTTTGTTAGAGAGAGTAATTCACTTGTAATTCAGCACTTGTAATTCCCAAGATCATAGAAGTACAATCATTTTTGATAGTCTGAGTAAAACCTGCCACCCAGCACAGTCTCTTTGGCTTTCTGACCAAGAGTTTCCAGTCCTCTGGAAGAGGGCAATCCTCTGGGTGATTTCCTCATTTATAATGTTAGATGCCCCCTTTTGATTTTTATCTTACATATTTTTTTATCTCTGAAATAAGAAAAGCAAGGCAGTGTTTCTTCTGTTGCTTTCAATTTCTTTTTACTTCTTGATGCTCCTTGTCTTTTCTCAAATCAGCTTAAATTCCTTCATCCCAAGAGTCAGGGGAGAAATCCTGGTTTTTACTTAAATGGAAAAAGGATTGTGTTGCTGTTTCCACAAGGGAGTAAAAGAAAAGCAGATTTGTTGCAACGGCCTTCCCCCCCTTTCTTTTAAGTATATCTGTGTTTTGTATTCTTTAAAACCAAAGTGGAAGCTTTAGATGAAACAGTTACACGCATAAGTTCAAAGCCTATCCTGGTTCATCAGTATTCCCAGAAGAAACATGGATGAGAAAAAGTAGATTAGCAGAGCCTGGCTGGACTCATCTCAGCAGTTTGGGTAAAAGAAAATAATAGGAAGGGGGGAAAAAATAATTTTAATTTTTGTTTGTTTACTTGCTTTCATTTTTATTCCCCTCTAGGCACAAAACAAGCAAACTGAACTCTATTTAAAAACAGAGCATGCCCTTGCTCCCACACACCATCTTTTCATAATCAGAATCTTGGTAATCTTGTGTTAGACTTTCTCTATGAGCATTTTCAAGGATAAAGAAATTCTAAAAGAGCACCTGGGGGAAAACTCTGCAGTCTCAGGAAAGATAATTTTCTACCTGATTGCATAAATAAGAGAAAAAAATGGTGTGTTGAACTTCTTGTATCTGTTAGTATTTAGGCCATGATTCAGATAATTGTTTTTCCGTAGGGTCAGGCTTCTATCTGAGCTCTTCAAAGTACTTCACCCCTGAGTGTACATTCATTATATCATCATAAAATTATATCCAAAAGGAATTGCAAAGAACTACAGAGAATTTCACCAGAGAATTCAGGATTTAACAGCGTGATTTAGGTTATGTCCTTTGCAGCTTTCTTCAGCCAATGAGTTTGCTTAATGAAGCTGTGAGAATTTGAAAGGCAGATAGATTTTTCTTGTGCCTTAGGGAACAGGACAATCTTGAGTTGAGATGTTGGGAGGAAACTGCACAATCTGCACTTGCTTTTCTCAGATTTTCAAGACCTGACTGTTCTGACATCAGCCTGTTGGAGACACGGCCGTGGAGTAACGAGGTTGATTGCCAACTTTTGAGTCATTCTGGATGTTCTGATAATCTTTGTTTCTTTGTTTTCGTAAACAAATGTAATTAACGGTTGCTTCAACCCTAGGCGCTTTGGTATACCTACCATACAAGCAGACCCCACGATCATGACAATGCATAGCTTAGAAAAGAACTCCATCAGAAAATGGGTCAGTACTTTAAAGAATTTCTGTACAATGGGGGTTTTTTTGGTTGTTTTTAGAGCTATAATGTAATTCCTTCATATATAAATTCCATCCACTTCCAGCACAACAAAGAATATGGTATCATACCAGTTCTGTCATTTGTCACTATTAAATCAGAGGTTTGGTAGCAGCTGTGAGAACTGATAATTAAGATTGATGAAGCAATGCAAATAAAGCATCAGTTTGTAATTGAATAATCGTCTGATGTACAGGCAGGTTTTTAACCATATTTGATCTTCATATTTGTTGAGCTTCACAGAATGAAGATGAGAACTAAGAGAACTCTTGTCTGGCAGCATAGTGGGTTACCTAAAATGCACTTACTGAAATTTGCCTATTGCTAGTTGGCAATATTTGCACCTCTCATACTTAGTAGGAATCACTATTAAGTATCATTTTTGTCACCTTCTTTTGGAAGGATGATAAATGACTAGTTGACTTTGCCAAAAACTGGCATGATGGCTAAAGCTTCTTGTACTTGTGTGTCTATCAAAACCAGTAGCAAACAACTGCTTGGTTTCTTTAGTCTCTCAATGACCAGCCACTGAAAGATTTAAAAGACAAGATTTTCAGATGCTTGAGTAATGACAGGAGTTCTTTTTTCATCCATGAAGATCTCTTGCCCCCTTGCGCAATTTCTTGGCCAGGTTGTTACACGATCTGCACTCAAGACTCCTTTTCTAAATCATTAAGCTTAAAATTTAAACTGTATATTTTTACAAACTTTCCATATAATAAAAATGTTAAAAATGGTTTTGTTTCAGTTGCAAGCAAAGGCAAATTTCCAGAGTGTGAAAATTTCCCTGGATTGCAACTGTATCCACCAACAATAATGTACATTGAATTGTGCTCAAACCTCCTACTTTGCATATAAATTTTTGAGTCAAGTCTCCATTGCCTGTTCAATTTATTTAGGCAATAAAGTCCAGGAGCTTTAAGTTTGCATGTCCCAGTTTTATGAAATGAAGAGTGATGAAGCATTGGTGCCTGCTGTGTGCCACTAACCAAGTCTCTTCAAGGCAATCCATGGGCTTTGTTCACCTTGTGAGGTACAGCTGAAGGTGTAATGTGCAAGGGCATCATGCCTGCTGTGCTGGGACCCTAGAGTTTATGCTAAACCTGTTTATCAGAACTGAGTGTGTGTACATGGCCCAGTTGTGTTGGCCCCCTACATGAAATTGCTAGATTCTGCACCAACAGATGAAAGACAAACTGATGGGCAGGAACCCCTTTCACTCCACTTTGATAGGTCCTAAGGTCTACCTACGATCTACCAAATTTTAACCTTCCTCTTGAGACTTGTAGACTGCATTCAACCTCTTTTCATTTATCTCAGAAAACATTTAGTGTAGCGTGATCTATAAAAACTGACAGTTTCCCCCTTTCAGCACTTACAACCCCAAATACAAGGTAGGACAGACCTTTGAAAGCAGGGAGTCCAACATTTATATTGAAGAGTTGGCCTTTGAGACATCAAATCAGAGATTACTTTTTCATGTTATCCCACTGACTTATTTCAAACCAGATCTGTGAGGATCACCACTGTTAGAGGAGAGGATTGAGCCATCAAATGATCTTCCCACAAGATGTTCTTAAGGACTGGAATCATAGTGGTAATTTGAAGAAAATCTGCTTTCCGTCTTACTGCAAGTTCCATAAATAACCAGATTTTCCCTTCTGCTTATTTTCTGTCTTACTTGACCTGTCTTTTCATTTTGTGCATTAAATTTGCACTCTTAGGGCTTCTGTTGCCTTTTGAAAGCTGTCCTCCTTGCATCTGGTGCATCTGTTTTGTGTTCATAAGATGCCTAAGGCTTAAACAGAGTGTCTTTGTCAACACCAGGATGAAACTGACATGGCTGTAATGGGGGAGTTGTCAAACCGCTGATTGTCTGGCTCTTACTGTTCAGATGAAAATCTGAAAACCACACTGCTACTGTGAACAAAGTCCAGTCTGTAACTGCATCACAGGAAATAAAGTCAAAGAGAAGATCTGCTCTGTGTGCTCTCTGCCTGCGTAAGTGTGGTTATAAACACCTAAAACAATGCTTGATATCAACTTTTGCGTAGTTTTATTAAGAGAAGTAAATGAATGTTTATAAAACTGAGAGTTTAATGTTTTTCTACAAAAAGTCTCTTAAGCCAGAGAAGATGTGAGTAAGCATAATTGAGAAGCGTATACAAAGTTGTAGTTTTGTTTCTAAATTACTTGTTTAAGTGAGGGGGACAAAGCTAAGAAAAACTTAGGCCTGTGTTATGTCCTCAGTTTTCAAGCAGAACTGCCTTTTGAAATTGAGACTGTTGTGACACCTGGATTTTCATCAATGCATAACCAGTTACTGCATTCAGAAGAAAATTCACATTGATAGCTATCCTGACATCCTGTCCAGAAGGAGCAATTCCTTTATAAGTTGCACTCCTTACTCTTGGTCAAGCTGGGCTTGGGTAGCTGTGAAGTACAGTATGCTTAGATACTGGAAGGTGAACAGCAATTCAGGCAGCGTGCTCTTGATAAAACCTCACATAAGAGACAGATCTGAGGGCTGCATTTGGTCTGACCCGTGCAGAATTACAATCATTATCATCAAAATGCATCACCCAGGGAGGAAAAAAAATAAAAATAATGGCTTCCATAAACAGAAAAGTAAACATCAAAGCCTAATATTTCACCTCATTAGTTCTCATTAGGATTAGGAAGGCAGGTACTATGTCAATAAGACTGATTAATTAAGGCATAGTGAATCTTCTTGACAATATGTGCTGGTGTCAAATTTCTTGCTTGGGGAGTTAGGTGCTTGAATGAAAGACTTCCAAGTTTCAGGAAGAGTCAGTTCTTTGTGGTAATGGAGGATGTCAGATTTCTCATTTCTTTAGGTGAAAGCTTCATGGTAGCTTACTATTTATTGGTAGTTAGAAGGGAAGAAGTGTTAAAAAACAAAACAAAGGAAAAGGTATTTCTGAGTGGGTGGAGGAAAATGTGTTATCTACAAAGGACCTCAGATTGAAGATCTTGCCTTTTTAAACATATTGATGAAGGAAACAGGAGAGCTCAGATACATATTCCTGAATGATGGCCCTTGTCCTAAATACAAAGGTGCTTTCTTCAAGTGTAATGTAGTTCTATTTTTAATACCATGTCAGTTTTCCATAAGTAGAAATTGCTGTCTAAAATTTGAGATATTTTGGGCTCATGCTTGTCAGGGCCTCATTTTCAATGTTGACTTCTTTTCTCTAGGATAAATGCAGACATAATCCAGCAAAATCCTAGTCTTTCCAAAACTCACACAACATTTTTTCTTTTAATGCATGTGTGTTTTCCATGGCTTCAACATATTGCATTTTCATGTTTTGCTATCTTTGCAAATATTTCCTTATGGCCTTGTCAAATTGCTGGTGGCCTGAGTAGGTGCATCCAGGTCCACATACATTGTTTGCTGTACTGATCAGTGGGACAGTATACGGACTGAGCTTAAACAGTAGGTTCCTGCCCAAAATATGTGGGTTTTTGAAGAGAATTTCAGTTGTTTATACATTGTCTCACAGGGAAAATTATCTCTTGGCACACAGGATGAGTTATTTCATCTGTATATTTGGTAGGTTTTTTGGGAAGAAAATTTTTTATTAGCTTATGTATGGAGAATTGTGTAGAACTTTGGGGCAGCCACAGAGTCATGGATCATGAACTGCTCAGTCAGCTGTGCAGGGCATGAGGGGTTTCTGCTTTATGCTAAAGGAATAAAGTCATGTTTGGGAGGCTTTGTATGCACATGAATGAGTTCAGCTGTAGTAAAAGTACTTCCTCCAGAGGTTGATGCTGCTTTTCAGAGAGGGAAAGCAGTAATTTCTGTAAGCAGCCAGTCTTAATATAAACACTGGTAATTTTCACAGTACTAATTGATGTATTAAGCTTGTTTTGCTGAACCATATGCAAGAGATTAAGTTCAGCAAGCATTTTTCAAACACACGTGACAAACAGCAGACTATATGCAAGCATAGTTCTAGTGTGTGACTTGATGATAAGCTTCACAATATCTTGCCACCATGACAGCAACACAATTTAGAGACCAAGACAAATAAGTTGTAACAGAAAGGACTGCCAATGAATAGGGCAAGCTCAGCTTGGTGAATAACATGTTCAGGGGCTACAGCTGCAGTTTCTGATGCAGTCTGTGAACAAGCAGGCTTGGGATATAGATGTTGCTTGAGAGATTTATGGATATCTGCTCCTGTTATTTCTGTACTGCTTGCCAATATCCTTACTGTTGTGCTGTGTCTGCTTGGTCTTTCTGACTAACATGCCACACTGGGGTTTTAAGCCAGAGTGGGAGGGTCTTCTGTAGCTTTGCTCCGGCTCTACTGTACTACTGTATATTGCTAGAATTTAAAGCCAGAGTTTCATCATGGAGGAAACCCCATGTTTCAGACTGTTGGAAAGGCTCCCCCTGAAGGCTGGGGAGCTGAAAAGAAAGAAAAGTGCTGACGTGTTGCTTTTTGAATGCATACTATTAATAAAGCCAGCTGCATTGCTCCAGCAGCCATGTGCTTAAGACAAAGTTTGTCTAGCATCCCATGGTAAAAGTGCTTTTGATGATAAATTTTCTCTGCTATGCTCAGCACTTTTTAGTCTCTGAGGTACACTTCCACCTCTGATAAATTTGCAATTCAGTGCCATTGGAGTTGTCCTATGTCTGAAGAAGGGTGACTGAAAGGGGAATGAATGTTATGGTTTCCGCACTGTGTTAAGAAAGGAAATTTTTAGACTATGAAACAGCAGCGGTACACTTCAGGGGGTCCTAAAATATTTATTAAATGGATATCTAACACCTTCAACCAGAAACATGCCAGCATAGCATGAAATTATTTGAGATCAAACATGCTGACTTAATGCAGTCCCTTGTGAAATACCAGATGATAGAGTCAAGTGGTGTTTAAATGGTAAGGAAAACAAATAGCTGCTAGTGCAAAGGGCAGGTTTTCTTATAGCCAGTGTAGAGTAATGAGTGCACAGCACAGACAGTAAGATTTGCCCTGAAAATAAAGTACAAATATCTCTCCACCAAAATAACAGCTATGTACCTGATATTTCCAGAATATTAATGGAAAAATAGGTGATATCCACTGTTAGCCAAAATTGCTTCAGATTGGTTAATCTACTTTGAATAATGGCATTTATCTATTTAGCCCCTAATGATCCCATTTTCTTTCTTACTTTTTCACATAACTATCTTTAAATGCTTGGTTGAAATAATTATGGATATGTATTCAGGTGTGCTGGATTTAGCTGGGCTAGGGTTGATATTCTTTGCGCTGGCTGGTATGGGGCTGTGTTTTGGATTTGTGCTGAACACAGCATTGATGATGTGGAGATATTTTTGTTATTGCTGAGCAGAACTTACACAGAGCCAAGGTCTTTTCTGCTTTTTGTACTGCCACACTGGCAAAGAAGTTGGGGGTGCTTGGGAGGTTGGGAGGAGACAGCCCAGAGAGGCTTCTACCCTTCTGATTCTCTTCCCAACCCTGCTGGTGGTGGAGTGAATGAGCAGCTGTGTGGGGCTTGGTTGTTGGCTGAGGTTAAACCACCACATCAAGTTTCACTATTCCTCACACTGTTCTCAACTCTTGACTGACTGTTTCATTTACTACATGCATATATGTGCTTATGCTCCTTTAGCATTTGAAAGATACTGGATAATCTGAACAAGTTATGATGCAAGCAGAAGCAAAAATATATTGGCTATGTTTAATAAATGAAGGGACTTAAAGGCTAAATGCCCAGCTGGGTTTATGTTTTAATGCTTGCTTAGTATTATTAATTGACCTTCTGCCATGGAGAGGTCATGATAGGAAGAGCTCTGCTGCCAGGTATGAGGTACCATCCCTACCTGAGAAGAGGGCAAAGCAGAAATAAGGTCATAGCTCCATATATAAGTATTTGCAGAGGGAGTTTCTTGGCTTAAGGAGAATTGTTGTTGACCAAATGAAGGCAATTTTATAACCTCCTTCATACCACTTAGTTTCTATACATACACATTGCTGAGCAATCTTATCTGCAACAGAGCAGTAGTAGATCATTAAAGCCAAAACATAAAGAGTAAGCCAAGTTGTTTACCTTTGCACATTTTACACAGTCTGCATATGAGTTACATTTGCAGTGGGAATACAGAGCATATCACTGATATGCAAGTCTAATTAATTAAATTCAACCAGATAAACAAGACAAAACATGAGAATGCATTATATCCACTAAAATTCCTGTTATTCAAAACCTCATTCAAATAAACACTACCTGGTATCATGCCAGCAAATCTAAAGTGTTCTGGACTACATAATTTATCAGGGGTAACCATATACCTTAATCTTCTGCAATTTTACTTTGTAGAGTGGATAATCAACTTTTATATCTCTGTATATTCTAAAATACAACTGAATATTATTAGAGGACAAGGCCATTGAATAGCTCCATCTCCTCTCCTTTGAAGACAGCCTACTGGCTTCTGTGTACTCTGATAACTGCTCTTTCCAAAGACCACCCCTTTTTCCAATAAGTGCTTAACATATTGGTTATAAAAACAGGTATTTTGAGCTCACTTATGTAAACTGTCTGCAACTATGAAGTCTCTGGGAATCAGCTGTTTCAAAAAGAAAAGAAAAAAAAGACAGTGAACCAGATGAAGGCTGTCTTCTTTCTAGAGAGCTGGTTTAATTTTATTTTCTCTAGCTTTTAATTAACTGTATAACTAAGTGTGAGTTTTGGTGCGAAGGAGATACTTGACTCAGATGTCTGTGTGTGTGGTTGTTCATTCCATGCTTCAATTACACTCCATGTACAAAAATACCTCATGAACTCCCTTAATTGTGTAGCTATCAGTTTAGAGAGGCTTCCTGAACAGTGTTGTGGGATCCACCTGTTGTGAATTTAAGAAGTGGTGTTGTTCAGTTACCCTGTGTTTTGCTCAGTGACCAGCAATGCCAATATGTTCAATGGTTAAGTGTGAGAGCAAAGGGTGCCAGCTGCAGTCCTGGAGCAGCACAGGGGTGCCAGTGTTCAGGAGGTGTCCCACAGCTGGGCAGGGTTGTGCAATCAGAGCTCCATGACTGCTGCAGCATGTGATCCGCATTAGTCTTGTTATTGACAGCAGGGGTGTGGGTGGGGGGAAGCTGGAGGAGTACGCACCTATAACTTGCCTCTTGTTCTCAGCCTGTAACGTTCCGGCAGAAAAGAGCTGCAAAGAGTGAGGTTTGTGTGCTGAAGATTTAAAAGTTTTCTTGGTTCTGCCCTTGAGCAGGGTTGATTTGGGTATGGGCTTCTGTGTAACCTGGGCAAAATATTAAGCTTGTGTTTTACTAGACTGAAAGGAGTTAACTGCAAAGACAGCCTTCCCCTTTGTCCTCACCTTTTCTAATAGAAAATGTGACTTTTTAATTTTATTTCACTTGTCACTTCTAAGTGTACCTTCAGACTCATTCTTTCTCCTCCCTACCTAATTATATATTTAAAAAGTGCAGTTTTCTGCAGACTTTGAGAGGCATCAGCAGCTCCCTTTCTTTTGGCATCCTAAATAAGATGAACATTCACCAATAGCAGTATAGCAGTGGGAGGTTAACAATGACCCGCTTTAATCAGAATATTTTACATTTCAAATATAATCTAGATCTAGGCTGGGGAGAGCTTTCAAAAAGCTGCGCTATTGAACAAAATGGCTGCAGCTTAGATGTTATATTTGGCTATTTTAGCTTAGATCATAATTCATTCTTTTCTACAGGTATTTTTGAGCAAACAGGAAGAAAATATATCTAAAACATCTGCTGTAATTAAATATCATACTTTCATGGTATTTTAGCTTCTAATAAGTTATTGCGTTTTTTGAGTCACTTTCTGTCTTACTATCCTACCTCCATTTTTGACCACATATATTGAGAAAATGTATTGGTAATATTTTTCAGACTAGAGCCTATTTTATTTCTGTTGCTTCAAAATTTGCAAAGTATCATATGTATCATATTTTTGTTGCCTATTTAACACCTTGGCTTTATAATGGTTCTGTGAGCTTTAAATAAAGGCAACTGGAAGGCTGAAAAACCCCTTATACCAGATGGAAAATTTGTTAGAAGTTCCTGCATGGCTTACACTTCACTACCTTCTGTGGCTTCCGTACCAATGCCTCTTACCACTGAAGCAGGCATGAATTTTGCTGCTGACTTTGGAAAGGATAGGTAGAAGCCTCATAGCTCTGCTCAGGCCCTAGTAATTTCAAATTACATTACTCAGTTCCTCGCAAGAGATTTCTGGTTTCTCACAGAATTGGCTTTCCAGCAGGTGATTTCATCACTGTCTACAAATAAAAATGTGTTTCACTTGACTACCTATCAGGAGGTGAGTACTGGCTTCATGCCACTAAGAACAGACTTAGAAGGATTTAGCAAACTCATCCATGCAACTCTGTTTTAATTGCTCCTGCATTGCTGGGAGTAATGTTTTACTGACAAATATCCAAATGCTGCAATTTCATCTTGATGACTTCTCTTGCTGGAATGATATGTGTGCAAATCATGTTCTCTGCTTACCAAAGTAAATATCACTCTATAACCTCTTATTGCCCTTCCCTTCTCCTTAAAACCCTTTCAGAACAACAACCAAAAAAAATATATGGTATGTAACAGGAGCAAGTTCTCTGGTACTGTCTTGTCTGTTTATCTCATCCTGCTATTACTTGTTCTGAGACTGGCTATTAAGGATGTCAGACAGCATTCTTTGAGACAAAGAACAGAGTCACAGACCATGCTATTGCTCTGAGGACTCTGCTCCATTTCTGCTGTTGAAAAAGGCAAGTGCTGAAGGAATTTTTCTCCCATCGTTATTGTGGCACAGGGATACTTGCATTAGTGTCATGGTGGTTTAATGTTTTAGCTGTCAGTGATTGTCTCTGGGCGAGAGAGATTGTTTAAAACAAAAGTTAATTAATTTAGGTTAATTTTATTTTGGATTCCACACTTAAGGCAAAAGGGTTCCTCTACTCTGGATTATTTTGCCATTGATGTACCACTTTTGTGATTACTCAGAAGGTACTTGCTTTTAGTTGTGTGGTTTAATTATATTTTCCTGTAGGTTTGGCTTGTCTACTAACACTAATGTTAGGTTGGGCTTTTTTCAGTTAATGTAAAATATTTCTTTTTTCTCTCTTTATTCCTAAAGCAGCCTGAAAGATACAGCATGACTCGCTTTTCTTGTTAATTTATTAGTGCAGAATGTCTAGTTGTCTGATCTCTCCTATGCACATATGTTGCCTGCATTTAGGAAATACTAGATTCCATGTAAAGCATGTGAACAAAAAAATGTTAGAGTCATTAAGCAAGCATTCATCATCTGTTGCTTTAATTATAAGGACTGGAAAAGAGAAGAGAGATTGTTAGAGTCTAAACATGACTTCCCAAGAGTTTTAATATCTGGGATAAGATTTCAGAGCCATGATTCTCAACATACGATGACTTTTGTGAGTAGCATGTTCGGCAAACAAATTACCTGAACAGTACCATTGTTGTAAAAAAAATAGGAAAGAAAAAAGAAAAATCTAAACACACAGATCAAGTACTTTCTGCTGCTGGTGACTTTACCAAGCTTGAGGATGCTTGAATATAATTCTTAAAACAATAGGGCCACTCTTGCTTATCCTAAGCAGCATTACTCCTTCCAAGCATCCTCTTTGGTTACAGTGGAATTATTCACAGAGTCAGAGTCACAGAGTCTATCCAGTTTCTTTCTTTCATCCATCTCCCACTATGCTAAATACAGAATCATAGCATAGCTGAAATTCAAAGACACATCTGGGAGCTCTCCTACTCCAATGTGTCTGCTCAGAGCAGGTTCAGCTCAGGACTGTAGGTGCAGGACTCTGCAGTTCCCTTAGCTGAATTTCTTGATATCCCCACTAGCTCAATTTTCTGTCTTAGCTATGTCCCTCTGAATGGCAGCACAACCATTGCTCTCTCACCGACTCCTCTCAGTTTTGTAGCACCTGTAAACCTGCTCAGGATGTGCTCTGTCCTATTATCAAGGTGGTTAATGAAGATGTTAAACTGTATCCACTAGTTATCGGGGTGTCGACTCCAGGAGCACACCATTAGTGAGTGGCCATCAGTTGATGTCACTGATTTGAACCCTCTGAAACTGGCATTTGTGCCACTTTCTGTCAGTTTGTTGATGAGAATGTTATGAAAGAGCATGATAAAAGTCTTGCTAAAGTCCAGATAGACAATATCAGTTACTGAGCCAATCTTCTTGTTGCAGAAGGGTTTTACCTTAATCAGTTGTTATGATTTCCCTTTCAGAAATCCATGCTTACTACTCCAAATCACTTCCTTGATCTTATATGTTTGAAAATAGTTTACAGGATTGTTTGTTCCACCAGGATTGAGCTGCAGTTAACTATCCTATAGTTCCCTAGATCCTCCTCCTTGCCCTTCTTGAAGATAGGAGTGACATTTGATTTCTTCCTGTCCTGGGGAGCCTCCTCTGATCACTGTGACCTTTCAAAGATAATTGAAAGTGCCCTTGTAATGACACCAGCCAGCACCTTTAGCACTTGGGAATGCTAAATCCTCGCCTTTTCTAGCTTTTATATGCAACTTGCAAGTAACAGTAATTAATTAAAAACATAACTGTATCAAAATGGCAACAACTATTTCACAAACATCTTTTCCCCCTGAAGACATAGTTACCTTGATCTGTTCATCCATTGAGCTCTATTGCTAAGTGGTATTTTACCAGGTGTACAGTTTAAAATCTTTGACAAACATAACAGAAAAATCCAACTATTTCTCTTACAGCTAGGAGGGAGGGAAGTTTGCATTTCTAATTTTATAGTGATAATTATCCTACTATCATTATTCTGTCTCATGCTTCTGCACAGATTTATTAAGCTGATATCATATGCCTCCTAGGATGGCTCTCTGAGAAGCAGATAAAATTCAGTCTTTTTACAAGCCTGCAGGGAAGAGCTAATTCAACCAGGTTAGTCATGATTTATGGGCATTTATCCTAATCAGCTTTTCTGACAAGCCTCCCATTGGGATACCACTAGATTTGAAGCAGACACAAAAATATAGTTTCATTTCTCATTGTGAGATGTGCAGAACTTTTCAATTCAGAGACTTCTGTCTGAAAACTTGGTAAAACTGACTTGAACTGTAACTGCTTTGTAAGGGTAAATACCTATTTCTAACAGCTTACCAGGGCCACCAAGGATAGTGTACAGCTCATCTGTGGCTAATATTAGGGGTGTTGCTGAGAATTAAGGTGATACTTCACATTTTTATTGAATATTGATCTGTCTAATCTTTATAGTAACTCCAAATCCACCCTTTTGGAGTAATTAACTCTTTGAAATGTAAGGAAATAGAAGAAGCAAAATTAAATGTGCTCTCAAACCAGAGATTAAAACCCCAGAATTATTAAAAATAATGAAAAAATAATCTGTCATTGCACACTGAACAGTTGCTGACTTTGGGGACTCTTGGCAACTCTTTTGCAGACAGAGTAGTATGCGAAGGGCTTCTTTGATGTTCTGAATAATGATTTGCCACCCAGACCTAGTGATGGTTTCATTGCCTCTTGTCCACTAGGGATGTTATCTTCTGTGACTTTTTTTCTGATTACTCCCTCCAAAAGTGACATTTAGAAGGAGGTAAATGTTCATTAGATGGAAGATGTAATTCTGATGTGCTTAAGTGCCTGCACATCTCCTGCAAGCATTGGACTTTGCTTCTTGGGCAGGTTGATAAGGTGCAGAGCAAATTTAATGAGCAATCCTACTGTTGCATCTTTTAAGGCTTCAGCATACCTTTCCTCCAATACACTTCTTTGAGCATTCAGCTTTTAATACTCACTGTGGCAAGAAGCACTTTTTTAAAAAATGGAGGTAATTACAAAATTCATATGTAAATTGGGAACGTACAAGGAAGCATTTATTACTTTGAATTAACAAACCTATTGAGATTAAGGATTTGGGCAATGAGGTTTGTATCATCATTCAAACCACAGTTTTCCTCAGATGCATAAGGAATCTAACCTAGAGAAGACAAACTCATTCTGAAGGATAATCTAAGTAAACCATGACATTTATGTGAACATGAAACAATGGTTCATGTCAGATTCAAAAAGCATTGTTAATACTCTGGAGAATGATGGAGATTCTTTGGTGTCAGTGTTATGTGAGCCTTATAAATGAAGCAGAGTCCCAGCTAGATTCACTGCATCTTGTGTTCTGTGGCTAGATCTTCCTCAGCAAGGAAGCCTGAGTTTTTTCACTCTACGCAGCTCCTTGGGTCTGATGATATCTGAAGTTGAAATACCAAGCAGGATAGCTGGAATTCAGCCATCTGGAAAGAGGTCATCAATGTTTCATCCCTTCAAACTTCTGTAGCTGATGCTTACAACCTTAGCTGTACACTCTTCTTTAACCTGCATCTGAGAGCTTAGTTACTTAAGAAAAGAAGACATCGTAATAGGAGGGAAAGGCTCTTACTAGGTGGAACAACTTTTAAAACAGCAATAATAAGAGCATTTGTCTGCCAAGAAAACTGGAGGTGAATGAGTTCCTACAGCCAAATGAATTGAAAGCAAAAAAAGTAATGAAATGTTTATCCACATTTGCAGAAAATGTACAGAGCATAGTTTCACTGGAAGCCATATCCTTCATTGCAGTTTACACTGCCAGAGAATCTGAAGCACTCTTTTTCACCTCTTCACTTACAGTTTTTATCCTCTGATGTTATTTTTATTTTCCAAAATATTTTCCAAAAAGCATCATTGCTTTTTGGGGGGAGAGTGTACACTTCAAGAAGTGTTTCGGAGAAACTCATGATTTCCACTCATCACTCAGGCAAGGATGAAATATTCGGATTAATATCTACTTTTTGAGTAAAATGTGTATGTATTTGTTTTCCTGAGTACAGTGATAAGAACACTCCAAGTTTTTTGTAGCTTATGCAGGTAGAGACTTTTTCTGCTAATTGCAGTTTTCAGAAGGAAAAGGGAGAGAGAATTAGTACACAAGCTAAGGCCACTCAGAATGTCGAATTATTTGAATAATGCTTTTTTATATGAAATTTTCATTTGCATTTAGAACCAACTTCCACCCACCTCTGTTTATTATCATACAAGTAATTGGTGACTTATGAAAAATGATGTATATTACCTTGTAAGCCTTATAAGCAAGTATCTTTTACTGGCAGAAGCTCATCTTTCTCCCTGAATGAAAACCTTCTCCTCCACTGTTCTCCATAGTTAGGAGCTTTCCTTTTAACAGGTATAAAAGCAGCATGCCAGAGTCCAAAGCCTGCCTTAGGGCAAGCTAAATATTCATTCATAGGAAAAAAGAAAGGAAATTAGACATTGGCAAGTAGTCAGAATATATCTAAAGCCCCAAAGCATAGATTTACAGCTCAAGAAAAATTAGTGTCTCATATCACAAAAATATTGATGTGAATTTTTAATATCCTAAAGTTCAGCAATATTCAATCCCAGAATTGTGGTTCAGCCCGTCAAAAAGGGACAAATCATTTATAAATTGTGGTGACAGATTCATGTCCAGAATATTTATATCACAGTTATGACTCATACATGAATGTAGACAGATCAGTTTGTAGATTTGCCAATGCTATTTCTCTGTCATTGGTTTTATGTTTGTGTTTGTTATTGCAGAGCTTGAGGTGTTGTGAGGTGTGTTCCTAAGCACACAGTGACCTTCTGCTAGCAGATTTATTAGAGAAATTGGCTACAGATTATTACTCATCTTATCAATACCTTTTATTCTCACTTTAAGTAGTTCTTTAAAAATGTTATGAGAGAAGCATGCATCCAGCTAACAATAAACAAATCACATGCAAGGCACACAACCCAACAATTTTGCATGTGCTTAGTGAAGTAGCCAGCTCTTGTCATTGCAGGCACCAGCACTGAAGGCAGCAGCGCAGCTCCATCCAGCACACTGCCAAAGCTCCAAGCTCTCTCAGTGAAAAGCCATCACGAGGTTACACACTGATAGGCATGTAATTACGTGCTTTGGATGAAATCCTGCTCCTGCTGAAGGCAGTGGCAAAATTCCCATTGATTTCTCTGGAAAGCAGCAACTTTGTTTCATAGAGCCAGCCCAAGTATTTTATGAGTGAATATACTGTCTTAGGTTATCCTAATGTTTTACTTGTGCACATGCTCATGTCGGCTACAGTAGCTATTTAGAGATTGCAAAGATAGGGGGAAGCATTAAACAATTGTTAGTTTGAGTTTTGTTCTAGCATTTGATCTAAGGAAATTTGAACAAGGTCCCGAAGTAGGTTAGCTTGCAGGGGAGGAAAAGCCTCTCATGGTTGCTTGACCCAAAGATCACTGCAGGCTTTTGATCTTCACATCAGCTCTTAATAACCCACTGATCTGGCATTTTGCATGTCCATGATCTTTAAAAATCTTCTCCAGTGTGCATATTAAATTCTCTGCAAAAGATACTTGAGAACTACTTTGTTAAATTGTATAGTCTAGTAATTATGAAATCATATACCAAAATAAACTGAGAGCTTTCTCAGGTGTACCTGGGAAATAGTTTATCATTTTTTCCTGTAAATGTCTCACTCAAGGGATTCCTGAATTTTAAAAACATAGTCCTAGAATCACTTTTTTAAGGGTTTAAATGAATTCAAGGTGAAAGTGTGTTTTCCACTATGAGGTAGAAACTATGCTACAGTTAACTCTTGATTGCTTCGCAAATGTCCCTGGGCATTATTATTCATTTTGACTAGAAAAACACATTCAAATATAATGAAATACCCTGTAGGTGATTATAAGCAGAATTGTAATGGACTCGGGTATAAAAGAAAGAACTTACCTTCCACTGTCTAGAATGGAGTTAATGATCCAAATAAAACAGTGTACGTTTCAGAAAAAAAAAAAAATGGAAATTGATGTGCAACATAGAATCTTCCTTAGGGTGTGAATTTTCCATGGTACCATATCACTGTTTACCATAGATCAGTCAAAGAAGGTGCCTTGGTGAGGATTCAAGTGTGCTGGCCAAGTTGTTGTTTAGGCTAGTGTCACTGTTAATGGAATAAAGCTTTTGTTATGTGTTAATATGATGTTGGCAAAGCAGAAGTCTGGCTGAAATGTGGCCGTGGCATGGAAGAGGCAGAATTTGCCAAAACCTGTCACAATGCTTTACTGTGAGATGTTTTTTTTCTCCCTGTTTTCTTCTACTGCTTAGACAGTGAAGTTGCTCTGAAAAATTACTGCCTAAAAATGGCATTCTGTATTGTAGTCTCTCAATAAATATGAAGTCAGATCAGCTTGTATACTACAGGTCCTGCAAAGTCATCCAAGAATTTGCCAGGTCAAGGGACTTGTACTGACTTGGGCAGTAACACCTATAAAGATTTTGGGGTCTGTCTGTGCTAGCATTGTATTTCCATTGATGTTCAAACTAAAATAGGCTCAAGGTTTGTTCACCACCATCGACACCACTTAGAGACATACAGTTTGCTTCACCCACTTAAAAAATAGATTCAAAAAATGTCTAAGTTGAAAAGTAATTGAATTTCAGCTGTGTGGCTCCATGCTGATATTGGAGAGTAGAGTGTCTCAACAAAGGGCTGAAGGTCGGTGAGTTTACCAACACTTTAGCTTTATAGGGGCCATCAGTACTGCTGTTGATTTACATTGATGAAGCCTTGACCTGGATCACTCCTCCATTCTTTAGAAAAAGGCTTCTGTCCTGGAAGTAGACCTGAGTGCACAGACAATAGCCCCAAATGTTATTTTGTGGTCTTCTCTGGATTTATATCTGGGAGTGAGCCCACAGGAACAAGTCCTTAGTATGATAGGCACAACAGGCAATAGAAGGTATTTACAGGGAAACACATGAAAAGGTGTACAGCTCTATGAGACAGCTGCAAGTGTACTTTTTATCAAACCCAGAGAAATGAGTTGAAGGCTATCAGGAGCACAGAAGGACATTTGCAATGGCAGCAAAACAGAAAGACAATCCAACTAAGGCTTTTGATCTATCAAAAGAAAAACACTTAACCCATTGCTAGTGCACTATGGATGCTCCATTGTCTGCTGTGACATGTGAGTCAGTTAATGGGAAAGGTCAGTCAATACTTATTAACATTAAAATCTCATTTAGATCTGCTGATCCCATAGAAAGTGCTTCTTATGGCACACTGAGTTTTATATTCTTTTTATTGTTTGGAACCAGGCATGTTTCAGTGCTCTTTTTGAAAACTAATAACAGCACTTAGAGGATGAGTTACGTGTCATGATGAATGTAGATCATTGCCACTACGTCTGAACTGCTGTTGTGCCTCCTACCATACTCCTGATGCTCTTCAGAGTAATTCCAAGTCTCTGAAAAGGTAGAAGAGCTGTGAAATGGAAAGCTCATGTGGCTGCCATGCAACTTTCTTGGCTTCTTGCCCATCTTCCAGATGGAAGGAGCTCCATCACAAACAACCTTCTGGTATGCTGCCTGGCATTCCTGGTGGTCAACTCACAAGAAAGTGAGCCAAGGTTCAGATATTGAAAGAAAATCTGGTCTGTGTTGTGCTGTTAGCAGACAGTAGGGGCATAGGCTTTAGAAAGGGATAGTCACAGTATTTCCTGTCTGTTTGGGTGTTTGTTTTTGTGGGTTTTTCTCCCCCCAGTCTATTTTTTTTTTTTTTTAAAAAAAAAAGCTAGTTACTAGGACAAACAGGGAGTAATAATGATGGGACATACTTGCAAACTCTCCTGGGTTAATCAAGCATACAAGTTAGACTGAAGGCAATGCTGGCTCTGTTCCCAATTCGTGCATATTCAGGTGATCTGTATAGCTTGAAGAAGTGTTTGAAGAGTTGTTTTTAACCATGAAATTTGGTTCTGTATTGACCATATTCATCCACAGTTTTTGTGAACCTAAAAATTTATGCTTTCTATATGGTAACCAGAAATTTCTTTGTGTGTTCCTAACAGAAATGAATAATTACTATGAGGTATCTGTTTGCTGCTGGGCTGACCTTTCTTGGCATTACAAATCAATAAATCACAGGCAGACATTTCTGTGTCACCTTTCTCAGGATATGAATTCTCCTACTTATGTGAGCATTTCTATTTTAGACCAGTGTAACCTACATAGGCATGTAAATACTGCAGTCAACACCACAGTAGTTCTTCCTGAAGAACACCTTGTATAGTCACTAATATATGCTGTTTCTACTTTATTCACTTCCATTTTCTTCATGCGGGGAGATGAGGTCAGCTTTGTTTTAGCATATTTCAGGGTTTCCTCTTTGTTTAAGCATATATTCTATTAGAAAAGTAGGATTAAAATCCTCTTTTCCTGAGCATTAAAGATGATAAGGTTTGTAATGAAGCTTTGGATTTCTTTCACCTTTCATCCCATTTCCTGAAGAGTTCCCAGGAAAGCTCTGACTCCCATGCAGATAAATATCTGGAGAAGAAATGTATCGTTACCTGTAACACTTATACCTGGAGGGCTTGACTAGTGACTATATGATGTGTCTTGGAGCTGTGGAAGAGTTTTAGGTCTGCTGAGCTCATGCCATTGAAGGAGCTAAAGCTGTGGGCTTGGGCCGGTGAGGCCCCTGGGAGAAGTAGATCCTAGAGAGCCCTGCAGCATTCATCTTAACAGTTGGACTAGGAGGAAAACTAGCAACTAAAGGAGAGTTTAATCATGTAGGTTTTTCTATAATGGCTGTCATGACACAAAGTTCTGCTTTGCTGTCCAAAGACAACATGTCACTCGGCTGCAAAACTTTCAGGAGTAGGAGGTGAGGTACAGCTTTAGTTGCTTTAGCAGATGTATGCAATATATTTCACTCAGATTAATTTTGAGAAACACATCACTTAATGGGCTGTTTCTTTGTGGAGTGATTAAAGAAAGAAATCAAATTGTTAATTAAGATTTAAATAACAATTTCTATTAGGGGACCATTTGCAAAAAAGTAATTTAGGAATTAGTAAATGACAAATACATGTTAAAAACTTATTACAGAAGTTTATTAAGAACATGAGTAAATATCTTTTGTGGAGTCTTATAAATACACCTTCAAGCTAGAGAGGCTTTGTGATTGAACTCACGAAGATTTTTTTGTGCTTAAATTTTGTTGGCGTGTTTGAACATTACTTTTAAATATTGATTCTAGTTAGTTCCAAAATAAAGCAAATGGTGCAAGCTAACAGTTAATGAAAGTTACTCCAAAAAGAGTCTCTCAGAGATTTCTATCACGAGTTTAAACCGTGAAGGGAGTTGGGATGCAGCTCTGTCTTGGGGCCTGAGTGACTTGTTAAATGGAGAAGTTAGCCCATAGGTTGTTATGTTAACAGCCGCAGAGTCTGAAACATCTGAAGATACTTCCTCCTTTATGTACAATGTGAATTGCACCCTGATGTGCCTTCTCAGCCTTCGATAATACTGACAATACAAAAACATCAGGAGCAGAATAAAATTCCTCTTGTCTCTACTCTGCACCATACATTCCCTATACACTTCTCCTTTCTTCTGTAGTACTGTGGGGTATTTTTTGGGTACTGGATGAAACTGCCTGACCTGCTAGCGTAGGAAAATCCCTATCTGTACAGCTATAAATGACCATATGTTTGGATTTTATAGTGGATTTTTAAGAGGTCTTTCTTTTTTTCTCTTTATTATGTCACCAGACAATGTTTATCATCATAACAAGACACTCCAGACTGTACTTTTTTGCCTCAGAATCACAGTCTTTCTTCAGTTGAGGACTCTTATCTATCCACTTTATGTCTCTTATTCCAGCCCAGATGTGTGATTGTGACTAAACAACAAGCTTCCTGGTGTCCAAATCCTCCACACCCTATTATAGTTGTCCTCAAAATTCTTTGGAAGCACCTACAAATTTTGCCAATGTACAAAATCCAAATCAAATTATAGCTGTCATATCGTTCTCATTAGTCTGTGTTCCAAAACAATGCAGGGTACTAATAGAAATGTAGACAGCTGAAATTAATAAAGGTCTAATTTGGGTGATTTTTGAATTGCTTTCCGAGCAAACAAAACTGAAATAAGCCAAAACTCATTTCTTTCATCTGAATGAATATGATACTCCCTACAGGATGGTTGTGATTTCTGAGCAGTTCTATTCCTAATTTATATGTCATTCTCCAGAAACAAAGGTTAGGCCAAAACTGACAATTGCCTTGGTTTTAAACTGTCATGTTTCCAGCAAGCAGCTAGTCTTGCTCAGCTGACAGAGTCATCAGTCTGGCCAGAATCTCATAACTTAAGGATCAGAAGGGTCACTTAAGAATCCTGGTCTAGTGGAAGTGTCCCTGCCCATGGTTTGCTTCTATTTTTAATTCCAATTAAGTGAATTCACACTTTTTAGAAATATCTGACCTTAAGCTAGGTTGATGTGGGACTTAGATGCAATGCTATCTGTCATAGAATTACAGTTTTCAAATGCAAGGACAAGATCTGCTTTCAGAATCAATTGATCACTGAGGTCTCTACTCCATTGGTTTTCTCTGGAAGGATATATCAGTATCGCAAAAGTACAGAATGCCTCTGTTGCAAATGACACCTGATTCGGGACAGCATAAATATATGGGCAGAAGGTTCCATCCCATATTCCACACCCAGAAGGTGTCTTTCTTCTCAGTGAATTAAACAGAAGAGTTGCTACTTGGAATAGGTTCTGGAAAAAATAATATCCTCATACTATTTGTCATATTCTAGAAGACATTTGTGTTGACTCTGAACCTCCTCTAAATCTAACCTGCCCTTTATGCTGGCCAAGTGGTTCTGTTTGAAAATCTCAGCTCTTATGAGTCCAGCTGTGAAAGATTGAATTAACAGCGCAAATTTAACAGAGCTCCTTGAACTGAAAGAACTAGGCCAAATACCAGTTTTATCACTTTGCTTTGGAAAATGAAAATACTAATTATTTATGGAGTTGTGCAGTATTTCATGGCATGCAATTTCATTTCCAACAGGTCATGTAATTATGTTATAGGGGATGGGATTTGCAAATGCAGGGTACTGATTCAAGCCTCTTCATGCCAAAAAGCTTGGATTATTGACAAGGATAAATTTTGATTTTATTTTATTCCTTTCTAATCCATTTCCTCAAAAGTTTTAATGAATTATGAATATGTTCATGCATGTGTCCAAGTATAAAAGAGTGCATACTTTCTTCAGCCATTTTCATTAAGGCTTTCGTTGAAATGACCTCTGCAATATAGATTCTCGAAGGGAGTAAAACAGAACAATTTTTTCTGTAGATATATTACAACAATGTGGCCTTCATAGCTTTGGCTGTGTCTCTTTTGTACAGGTCAAAACTTCAAAAAACAAATTAGAAAAAGAGCCTGTACTGAAAGTTATTGTTTTTATTTTTATACAAATTTTTTTTCTCAGATATTCTGACCTCCATTGGAGTTTCTGCCTTCCTTCTGACATCAGTTTTATTTATTCAAAAATTGATATTGGATAGATATGAAATTAGCATGTTAGCAATTAGAATCATAGAATTATTTAGGTTGAAAAAGACCTCTAAGATCATCAACTCCAACCATTAACCTGGCACTATCAAAATCACCACTAAACCATATCCCGAAGTGCCACATCTACATATCTTTTAAATACCTCCCAACTGCTTACCTGGACAGCCTATTCTAGTGCTTGATAATCCTTTCGGTGAAGAGATTATTTCTAATATCCAACCAAACCTTCCCCTCGTGCAACTTGAGGCCATTTCCTCTAATCCTGTCACTTGTAGAAGGTCACTGATCGTTTCCCTTTGGATTTATGGGGGCTTCTGCTCCTCATCCCTGTCTTTGAGCTTAGGATGCTGGGTACCTGGACAACAACTGGTCTGACTACAAAAACTGAGGCAAAGAAGGCATTAAGTACCCCCTGCATCCAGTATAGGATGAAGATTCTCCTTAACCCTCATTTTGTTGCTAATATATTTACAGAAACATTTTTCATTGTCTCTTATAGCAGTAGCTGCACTAAGCTCTAGCTGGCCTAGAGTTCACCAGTGCTCTGCTGAACCTTGTAGAAACAATTTCATATAGGTAGATTTTTCTTACCTAAAATTATAGCTGGCAAGATTTAAATTACTCTCTCCTTTCTTCCATTTGTATTAAGTGTGACCTACCTTAACTTATGCAGTATCTTGTCCCAGAGTAAAACCAAACAAAATAAAAAGAGCGAGAATGTTATCTTTCTAAAGGTCATGTCTCTTATGATTAATGTGTTGTTTTGAAGACAAATATCACTTAGCAATTATAATGTGAATGCAACCACCAAATTTTTAAGAGAAAAAGGTCTTGCTTATGTATTTATTTACAGTTATGCTACCCAAAGCCATTTGGAGACTGAGTGTTTCCCACAGGTATCCACAATTCATTCGCAAATCAGACCAAAAAAAATTGTAAAGGCCATGAGTTCTTATTTTCACACTGCAACTTGTGATTTCAACCTGGTATTTTCCAACTGCCTTAGATGAGTGGCTTCTGTACTAGCTTTTATTCTGTTGTTAAATACATAGTAAATAATGTGGAAGTTGAGGGGTGAAGGAGGAATGCTCATGGAATGTGGATGAAGGCAGGAGCTTTGTGTCTTTGGCAACCATAGTTGCTTTCTTTTTTCCTTTTTTTTTTTCCCCACTTGTACAGTGTGAGAGAGCTGCATGGACCATCCTGAAATGCCAGCTGTCTGTCAGTGTCATCCATCAAGGGTCGAACAAGGACTCACTCTGACAGACATCTGTGCCCTGAAGGCAATTACCTCAAACTTTGTAACACTGAATTAAGCACTGGTTATAAGGGAAGACACTTAAGACCAATGTGGAATGTAAGGTGTTGCTTTGTGTTTATTTTACAGCTACTTTATTTAGACATACTGATGACATAAATTAATCTTCTTGCTCTCTTTAGATCATGTGAACTGTCTGTACTGACATTAGAGTGGGTATTTCCTGGCACAACAGCAGACTGCATTGATGTCAATCTTACTGATAGTAGTAGTCAAAGGAGCATAGCCTTGAAACTCAGGCATCGTGGCTGTGTCCCTGCCTTTGGGTGACCTTAGGTAAATTCTTTGTTTGCTCTCCACTTTAGAGCTGTCACCCCTAGCTCGAGAGAGATCCAGTGTACCCCCAGCTGGATAACTGCAGCAGAGATCCAACACACCATTTGGAGGACTGTGGTTTAAAAGCTGGGTGTACTGACTATCATCAGTCAGTAAAATCAGTATTTTTTCAGCATACATTTAAAAATCAGAGTAAGCAGACTGGGGCTGGAAGGATTAATAAATGTCTTTTGATACTAGAATTCTATTGTTTATGACTGTGCACTGCATTTTTATTCTCAAAGACTGTGTATGAAATGCTATTTGCTGACTTCTCATCTATGTAATTAAAGCAAGCCAACTATCAGAAGGGTCCTTATGAGGCTGTATTCACTGTTTTACATGCATTAAAAATTGTCTTCTAACTTTACCTTTTAGAGTAAATTTCAGAAAATTTAGAGAAAGTATCCAATTGTCAATTTAGAGAAAAATAGCGTGCATTTGATTTTTTTTCTAATTCAGTACTTAACTAATTAGCTATGGGTTTTCTAATTTGTTTGATCTGTAAATTCAGCCAAATATTTCTAGTCTCTATCAAACATTGTGGATATGTGCTTTTGCTCTAGATTATGTTGAACACATCATGGTAATGGTCTCCTTCCTCAGGACCCTTAGCAATGAAACATAAGGGGCTTCCTACATACATTCAACTGCAAATTTGATTTTGAGATTGCTTTCTTAACTTAGGGAGGAATTGCATTCTTTGTTTGTAAGGGACCTTACATATAGAGCTCTCTGTGAGCAAGAATGCAGCCCATATTCTGTATGATGCACTGTCTCTGTGTAACTTCACTGTCAGAGGTATAGCTCTGCTTGTGTTTGCACTTTCCTTTCTGAGACACAGATCCTGTAGAAAGTACTTAATTTGTTAGTAAATATTCTAACACATACAAAGTAAATTAACAAAAATCTGGTAATGTGGTTAGTGTTCATATTAAAGGGGATGTGAGAGGTTTCTCCTGTTTTGAAATCAGATCTTCCATGTTAATCTGTTTATTTGCAAATACTCAGTATTGCTATACTGCCTTCTCAATCAGAAATGCTCAGGATAAATTTTAAACAATCAGGAATACAAGGATGACTTTAATAGCACTAAATGTGCTGGTAGGAACCTGGAGCATCTCTCGGCCAGTGGCAGAGAAAGTGTTAACACTCTGTTGTGCTCTGAGAAAGAAAAGACCTCAGCTGGTCCCACTGATTGCTGAGATTGTCAGCCCAGCAGCCCGGGTGACTTGGGAAGTATTTGCCATGTTGTAAAAAGAAACTCTCCAAAATAGAAAGGTTTGCTACTATGTAAATGTGAATATTTGGGCTGATAGAAGACTTCAAAAAAAACCTTTTTGCTGTGCTCTTTCACAGTTTGTTTCAGAGGTACTTTTAGCTGCGTGTAGCCTTTCTGAACTCTGTCTTTGCCACGTTGCTGAGGGGTAGCTGGTTTGTTTGTTTGATAAGACTCCTGAAAGTGCCAGACTAGAATAAGCTTTCACGTGCAAGTAGAATTCAATTTTTATAAGGAAAGTGTCTTGACTCTCCTTTAACTCTGCTTTAATTTCTTCAGACTGAAATTCCACGTAGTGGTAGAGAATGCCACCTCATACTCTTTGTCTCATCCTCTTACCCACTTTGTCTGACACTCTACTACCCCATGAGGAAAAATGGAACTGGATCTTAGCCCAAAGGAAAGACAGCTGAGCCATACAGCAGGCTTTAAATATTTTAAAAGTTTTTGCAAGGAGGAAAAGGAACAAACTGTTCTGTTCAAGTTGTGAGACAAAAAGCAATATGCTTAAACTGGAACAAAAGCAGATTTAGGAAGAGCGTTGTAGAAAGAATGCTCCAGTGACAAAGATAATTAAGGACTGGAATAGATTGTATATAGAGGCTGTGGAAGCTTACTCACTGGAGGGTTTAGGAGTGGTTACAGAAGCATCTGTCAGAAATGTTTTGGTTGATTTGAGGCGGGTGGATGCACCAGATGATCCATTTGAGTCTTTCTTACCCCTTTCTAGGATTTAACAATAATTACCTAAAGAAAGGGAAAAGACTACCAAGCATCCACAGCAGGATGACTTTCATATGCCAGTTTGAGACAGACTGGTTCACTTATGCAACTCTAGCTCCCATATCACGGCAGTAACAGAGGGCTCCAAAAGTACTTAGTGTAAGTGATGTGTGTGCATCCTTCCAGCCATTTCAGTCCTGTGCTAAAGGTAAAGAAAACCTGTACGGCACTAACCAAGTCTGGATTCCAAGGGATCTGAACTCAAAATATCAAAATATACACATCATTTCTTTCTACATAACACACCTTGGGAAAGTGGTTGGTGCAAGGCATTAAGGAAAGGAGGCCTGTGTATGACCAGCCTCTGCATTTCCATGAGGCTAGCTAATTCCAGAGGACGATAGGATTGCTGTGTTTGAACACAATGAGGAGTATGTAAAGAGGGTATCCAAGTGCTGAAAATACAGCTGTAATCAAAAACTTCCTCATACGCTGCACAGCTCTAGTCAAACAGATCAAGTATTCTATGCCACCTCCCCATCAGGCATTTGCAGTGGAGCTATGCTGACTGCCAGATCATTGGTTTTAAAGTATAAGAGGGGGTTTTAGAGTATTTGTTGGACAGTTGTGCATGATTCTGATTTACAATAGTGTTGTCAGTTTTAAAAGGAATGGAGTTATGTACATTTGTATTAAGTTGAGGAATGGGAGAGAAGTTGTCATCTCAGATCATACAGTCTCTTTTGTGTTATATTTGATAACTTTTGTGCAATAAAATTACCTGATGGTGTAGAGGGTTATTCTAGTTTGTTCTTCCTGTAAGCAGCAGTTTTAACTGGAGGTGAAGGGGTTAGGTAGTCTGTAATATCTGCATAAGTCACACAGTGTTAATTTAAAAAGTTAATTTAGTTCCTTTCTCTAGGAAATATTCTGCCTCCAGGAATTATCCTTTCTGTGAAAACTGATCTGACTGTTTTCTATTGTCTATTAACATGATGCTTTGAGGATATTTTCTATGGGAATACTCAGCCTTAGAGCTGTGCCCACCTGCAATGATATAACTAGCAAAGCAAATTGCATTATCCTCTCAGTAAGCATTTTAGTTCTTTATTGTTTTAACCTGAGTTCTTGTAATTCAGCCAGAGCAATCAGTTTTAATGACTCCTCTAAGTGAAAAACAAACGATGGAAAACCTCTGTTTTTAAAGTTAAACCCAGAAAAAAAAGCAAAGAGGCACTGCATTTTCCCCTCATCAAAACTCTGCCAATAAAAACCAATTCTCACTGCTTGCTCTGTGCTGGAGGTTATGAGCTTCCTGAGCATGTTAAAGGTAAAGCTGAGAAGTTGTTTTTCAGTGTTTGCTGTGAACAGCAGTCATTCAGCAATCTGTGCAAAGGACTGCACCAACAAGAGGGAACAAGATAGTCATGGTCCAAAATACTCTGATTCTGGTCATTACATATGTAGTGATCCCCAAATAAGTTTCCATCAATAAAGGGCTGATTTTTTTTTTTTGCACTGAAACCCAGTGCATTATTTATCAGCTTAATTTAACTGAACCATCCTTTCTGCTGACCACCCCTCCAAAAATGTATTTCTTTGAGATCCTTCAGTTTTGAAGGGAGAAAAAAATTGGAAAATTTAAGGAATGAGTGTAAAACCAAGATGATTAACTGAAATCTTTCTGATTGCCAGGCTTCTGCTCCTTCCAGCTCTGGGGAATTCCTTTAACAGTAGTGTTGAGAGCCCTAAAGAGAAATGGCAAAAACAATGAATTGTTTAGATCTGATAGTATTCTCTCTGTTTAACAGCCTTATTCAGTAATAGCAATGTATGCTGCTGTTACACAGCAGCAGAAACAAACTTAAAGCCCATTTCCATTCAGACTTTGCTGGGTACTTCTGTACTTTATACGTAGGACAAGTTTTATTGACTTAATTAAAATTGTCACAAAATAAGTAAATTATTCAGAAATTTAAAGAGTCTCTGACATAAAAGAAAATGTGTAGAAAGATATGGAAAAATGTATTTATATTGAAAAGTTTCTTCCATATCATGGTGCTCAATATGTGTTTTATTTATTTATATGTTATTTTCCTCAGAAAGAAAATGACTGTGGGACAAGAGACTCCTTGGAGAGGAAGCAACACTCTTGTGCCCTTAGAGCTATTGAACATGCAATTGGGAGAGCAGCTTCCAGAGCACGTGGGCAGACAGGCAGGGGAGGCCAGCAACAGTAGTGTCTGTGGCACAGTGGAGGCTGCTGAGAAGAAACAGGGACAGACAACCTGCCAAAAGTGCAAGGTACTGGAGAGACTTCTCCTGGTGCATAGAGAGGACTGTAGAGTCTGCTGAAACCCAAAATAAAATGCTGGATTTACACCAAGACTAAGAAGATTTATTCACTGAGACCACGGTAAGATCTTAATTTATAAATGCTCTTATCTTTATTGTTTGTTTTTACCTTTTAAAGTTTGCCTTCTGTTTGTACTTTGAAAATGACTAGGTTTTGCTTTGGAAAGCCTTCTGCGTATTTCTAGTGGATTCAGATTGATTTAAGGATGAGATTGCATGACTTTCACTGGGTCTTGTTGTGCACCTTCTCAAAAAGTTCTGTGGAAGTACTCTGTCATCAGTTCTTCCAATAACCCCTTTACCATCTATGTAACCACAGTCTTTCAACTAACAAACAGCAGCTTCTGCTGAAGCATTAAGTGTGGTTCAGTGAAATTATGCAAAGTGTGCTGGTGAATTAAGATGTTAATTTACTGGTTTTCCACTGGTTGATAGTCAGGTTTTATTCTCCTTACATAATGTTTCAGATTATCACCTTTTCTGAATAATAATGACATATTTCATGAGAGTGTCACAGTGAGACTCTGACCTTTTCCTCTTTAGTCTATTTGTTTATTTTTTTCTTTACAACTCTTAAAAGCACATCTCTGATGAAATTGTGGACAAGCTTGTTTTTGCACCATTTAAGGTAGAACCAGTATACTATTTTACACTGGGTTAAAAGCCAGTGGGTTTCATATATACAGTTCTATGAATTGCCCAGTTTTTGATGTCTTTATATTCTTAAATGGGCACCGGGGAAACCATAATGCTCTCTATATGGATGTATTAATTTACTATGCCTTTGAGATGGCCAATGCAACCTCAGAAAGTTCATGTAAAAGAGGCAGTTATCTCAGATGAGCAATAATGTCTAACCTACCTCAAAAAGAGCTACTGGCCAAATACCATAATTACAGCAAAGATGAGTAACTGATAGTTAGTCACCTCCAATTTCTGTTCTCTTTCATCTTTAGAAGATCGGAACCTGCTCTATTCAACTGGTTTATTTCAAGAATGCTTAATCAGCAAAATTACATAGTAAAATCCAAGTACAAACTATTGAGGGGATTGAAAAGAAAACTTTATTTTAAGAAATGCTTTTGGTTTTACTGCACTGTAGCTCATTTAGATTCAATTTACACTCTGCTTCCTTCAGATTTTATGGAGCTTTTACTTTCATGACTATGAACAGCATCTCTGTCAAAATCCACATCATAGAATTAGATCTGTGGAGGCACTTTATGACTTGTTCCCCTGGATAGCTGTGAAAGAGAGGAGAGTCTCCACAGTATAAATGAGATCAGCTAGACAGCTTCCCATTATTAAAGCTGTCATGCCAGGATCTATAAAGGGATCCAGTGTTTCCCTCAAAGCTTTGTCTTTCTGAAGTGAAGGCTTACCTGATTGTTCTTTTGGATGTTCCCTATATAAATGGCCTCAGGATAAAAGATGTTTCCAGATGATACTATAAACTTCTATTATTCTACTTGTGAAGACATGAAAATATTCCTAGCTCTGGCCTATTCAAGTTGTAATGTCTTTTTATAGGTAAAATACTTACAATGGGAAGATACTTGGTCTTTTGCAGTGAGATCAATATTATGCAATTTCACTGTATTCCTTACCTGGAATGTAAAATATATAATGTAACATAAAATATGGAATATAGCAGAATATAAGAAAATGTTTTAATGGAAACACAAAAGTTGCCATCATCAAGACTGGCAAATAGAATTGATTATTCAGTGTGGTATGTCTTGTTTGCCCTAGATGTTGCCCATGAATTTTAATTGGACTGATAGTTTAGGCTTTTCTGCTTTGCAAATATATGGCTTCAAACTAACAGACAAGCAAGCTCAGAATACCCTCAGTAGTGGGAATACACCCACAGAACTTGCTTACTGTCTCTATTGTCTAACA
Organism: Xenops minutus; assembly: GCA_035221455.1. Lineage (NCBI taxonomy): Eukaryota > Metazoa > Chordata > Aves > Passeriformes > Furnariidae > Xenops > Xenops minutus. Next base: position 8,932,842 of record JAWWEE010000159.1, on the reverse strand, counting down.
GAGTATCTACTGCTTAAAATTTGAAGGGTTGATACATTTAAATAGAAAATCTTTCACGTGAGAACTGTCTGATGTAGCCCTCAGGAGGACTAGCAGAGACAAGAAGGCTACTCAGCACGAGCTTGAAGTTGATTATGACACATATTGGCATTCTGTCTAAAAACATGTTTGAAGTGAAACATTTTAACCGCAGTAGACTGAAATCTGTCATTGTTACCTGAGTATGTGTAATAGTCTCTAGACAGCCTTTAGAACAAAATGGTTTACTTGCAGAAGGCTTAGTTTCCTGAAAGGCAAGTTTTTTAATGTAAAAGACTGGGCAATCCAAGCAGCGGTGGAAAACACAATCCAGCCTCTCTTGGATTGGTAAGTAACAGTTTACCTTTAAGCACCAGTTCTTGAATGGGAAACTGTTTACAGCTTAGTTCTCATATTTTTCACTCAATCTATCTTGAATTAGTTATTTAGCAGTCATGGTTCTAATGTAGGGATGGGTTGTAGTCACAACTAGGATGCCCTACCTTTGAATAGTCTGGCTATAGGTATAATGCTTACAGATCCATACTAAGGATTTGAGGGCTTGGATATGAGGGATATGAGAACCATCAGACTCTGGGAATGTTTATAGTATCTGCAATGTTAACACCAGTAAGAAACATGTGGATGTAGAGCCCTATTAGGTGGGAATGACTGAACTCATGCTGGCATCTAGAGCATACAACAAATAATGTATCTTGACATCAAGATGGCATCCTAGGCACTAAAGAGACATCATTTCTGAGACCATGCTTGTGGGTTTTGCTCACTGACTGAGTAGATGGGAATTTTGGTTGCATGTAATATGGGCAGATTTGTTAAAGCTTGCCTGGGTCGATAAATCATTGGTAGTATTTCAAACAAGATCACTTGTTTAATAGACCAGACCTCTTCTTCAGACTATAGAACCAGAGAAAAAGGTATGGTTTTCTATTAGCAAACTATTGGTAGGGATAAATGTAAATATCTGTAAGATTTTTTTTTTAGGGAAAAAAAAATCATAAAAACTTGAGAAAATTTTTTCACTCTCTGTTAATATGACAAAATCATAACTTATTGCTATTTATATTTTATCTTGCTATTTATAAAGCTAGTAATTTTTCATATTTTTATGCTTCCCAACAAATCATCTGCAGTAGTTGTTAATTGTGAAGCAACTCAAATTGTTAGTAATCAGAGCAGAGAAAAAGAGAGAGGTAAATTCAAGGGTTCTATTACCAGCTCAAAGCAGTGAATGCTTTAAATATGTGTTGGGCTTAAGTTTATTCAGAATGATGGATTTGGAAGAAAATAAAAGACCAAAGAGATGAACCTTAGGAATTTGCTATTCTGGGGAGAAGATAGGTATACTTTGGGTGTGGCAGACTACTCCTATGACCTCATGTGATCTTTGTTTGCAAAACCTATTAGACCTCAACACAGAATAAGTATCTTACCCTGAACCCTATGCAAAAAATACCTGTCTTCCCTTAATGTCAGCTTTCTGTAGCTTTCTCTGGTTAAAGAAGGCCTGTGCTTCCTTTAGTGGACAATACTTTTGGTCAGTGATCCAGTTTGCCATACTGGTTAGATCCTGGTCACTGAGGAGTAAGCCAACACTGCAGCATGGGGTGTTGCCTTCAAGCATGAAAGAATGGAGATGAATGAAAATTTCCTTATCCAAAATTTGGATGTGTTATGTAGCTTCAGAAAAAGGCATGCCTCTAGAACACTGTTGAGCTATAAATTGCAAAACAATTCATTGTATGATCATTTCTTTCCTTTAGTGAAAGGTAGAATTTCTTTCAATTTTAGCAAATAGAGGAACCAATGTATGAAACTCAGTGCTCATTCCAGTTATGTGATTCATTCTATCCTGTATTGCATAAAATTAAAACAGATGCAAATTGCACTGTTACTGTTAATTTTGGGGGACCAGCCCTGTTCTGGCATTGAGGAAGTTGTGGTGATGTGTTAAAGCTGAAAGTCTTGCTCTGTCAGTATCTAATTTTGATGAATGGTTTCAACAGAAGGATTCACAGAATGATCTGTCATCCATAAGTATCCAATCTAACAAGTATTTTTAAGTATCATAGAATCATAGAATGACTTGGGTTGAAAGGGACCTTAAAGATCATCTGGATTCAATCCCCAGCCATGGGCAGGGACACCTTCCACTAGACCATGTTGCTCAAAGCCCCATCAGACGAAGCCTTGAGCAGTCCCAGGGATGGGACATCCACAGCTTCTCTGAACAACCTGTTCCAGTGTCTCACCACCCTCACAGTAAAGAATTTCTTCCTGATATCTAACCTAAACCTGACTTCTTTCAGTTCGACGCTATTCCCCCTTGTTAACATTTAAAGAAATAAGGAGGATGTCCGTTAGTTAGATAAGGCCTAGAAGATTTTCTTGTCATCATGATTGTTACATGAAGACTGTTGAGGTTTTTAGTTGTTAATAAGTAATTTTTCTTACTTGCTGGAAAGCATTAAGGAAAGACAAAAAGGCAAAACTTCTTCCACCTAGCAGCACGATGATGTTCCATGTATCTGTAGGTGTGACCTGTCTTTGAATCTGAGTGAATTGATAGGGAAAACTGAAAACTGCAGAAGAGGCAGGAAAGAGCAATCTGTTGGGTTGTGTTGGGGACTGGGTGTGCATGATCAGAGAGTGTACCAAGAACTCACTGCAGTCTGATGATTTTAACAATCATGTACTCTTCTTCCTGAGGTATTTCCATTCTAGTGTGGCCCTGCCATTTGAGAGCAGAGTGCCTGTAAATCTAGGGGACATTTGCATTTTCTGACATTCTCTTTCTCTAAATTCCTGCCCCTCTCCCCCCCCACCTGCTCCATCATCTAGAAATTCAGTCCAGCTGTGACTTAACACTCTGGTGGCAGCACATTCCTGTCCCATGACACCACTGCGTGTCTGCCCAGTCCTTTTGACCCTATTAAGAAATCCTTTAGAAAGCTCAGCTCTGTCTTCCTGTGTGTGACCATATTCCAAACTAGGACCTAATCTCCTGCTCTCACTGCCCTCTGGTATCTATTCCACTTCGCTAAAAGACCAGATCCATTCCCCCCAACTTGTGTCTCTGGTGTCACATTTCTTGCTCTCACATCTCACAGAATTTAAGCAATCACTTCCAGCTCAGAAAAGAGCAGTGAGGAGAGGGGAACACTTGCTATGGGATCCTGGATCTGGTCCTGCTGGTCTTCAACACATCATGGGCAGCAAGATGCCAGTCAGAGCCCTGCTGAATTCAGAGCTTCATGCAGAGGCAAAAAGGAGGTCAGGGATGCAACTACATGAGGATGTGATTAAAGTAAGGGGAGGCGGGGGAAGAAGAAACTAGAGTGCTTGTTTCATTCATGCTGTAGGGAAGGGAGGGATCAGTCCTTATGTTATCCAAACTGATTTGTTTTCCTTTAAAATAGAGCCTTTTTACAGAGATAAGCTTCCTTAATCAGAATGTTCTCTGATGAAAATATATCTGGCTGAAGTGCTATTTCAGTGAGCATTTTCTTAACAGTGCCATTGTTCAAAAAAATGTGTTTTGGTCTGTAGTACAGGAAAGGTGGAGTGCCCTGTGGAGCTTTTCCCTATTAGTATGCTAGGCAGTCACTTATTTCTCCATTCACTAATCCCTCAGCTGAACCCCTAGAATTACCATAGTCAAATAGAAATATTCACAATACATATAAATAAGCTTTGGGTTGTGAATAGGATTTGTTTGCTAGCTGTTGATCACTTTCTTTCTTTACTGTTCTTTATGCTATTATTTTCAAAAGCAGTGTCATGTAAAGTTAGAAAAGTAAGTATTTTGAATGGATTCTTCACAATATGACACCACTTAAAAACTGAATGTTGTCACAGGCAGATACTTAATCAAAGCTAATCAACAAACTGGAAGAATCAAAATTAGTTGATGATCAAAACAAAATATAAATGTATTCTCTAATTGATTAGAGTGGCTTGGGAGGTTCTGTAAATTAAAAGATTTTTCCCAGCTGGGATAAAAATCAACCTTTCTTCCCATTTACCAGTCAGAAATAGTAGCAGTTCAACAATCTGTGTTCCTGAGGAAAAGTAAGAAGATGAAAGAAATAAAAATGGCCCATAGAAAACACCTGATAATATAAAGAGTGCTACTTTGTATGTGTCAATTTAATCAGCACTGGGGTGGAGGCAGGACAATGGGGAAGTTTTGCAATGAAACATTTTTTTCCCATGTATTTTCTTGCCTCCCACAGAAAAATAGTCTGTTAACATTTTATATATATGTATTTTTTTAATTTTTTTTTTAAAGGAGAAAGTACTGGGAGGTAGAAGGAACAGCCTCTTCATGTCAAGAACTGTTCTCCTTTGACCTGCATCTAGCTTTCACTGTGTGCCATGGGTGGGGATTGTCACAGTAGGTCATTTAATCCCATGAGAAAGGGTGGTGCCTGTGCGTTGCAAGTGTGTGATGCAAGAAGGGAGACCAGTGGATAGCAAGTCCCTGGCAGGTGTGCAGTGTCTTAGGTGCAGCTTTTCCAAACTACAATATTTTGTTTCTGGGCCAAAATATTTCAGATTTCAATCTAAACTTTTTTATACCTATAAGTTTGTCCAGAAAAAGCATTTTTTCAATAGACTGATTTCAGATCTACAACGGCTACAAGTGAAAAATGTAAAGCAGATACGAAGCTGATCCAAGCTTCGGACTGGGGATGCAGTAACATATTGGATCAACAGATCAACATATTTGAAGTCTTTCTGTATTTCTATTCCAGTTATATTCATCTGTTTGTTAGTTCATAGGAGAGGTGTTGACATCTAAAATCTGCACTGAGTGAATTGGCACTGATATTAATATAAGTTAAACAATATTTTAATTATTTTTAAACTATTTTAAGCCACTTCTATTTGCCAGTTACTGCTGCCGCCGTAGGAATCAAAAGAAATCCTACAGAATGTTGATGCATTCAAATCATCTCATCTCAGGGAATTGAAAGGCCATTTCTAAAAAATGAGGTTAAAATAACACTGGCTGGTGCCATTCACAAAGGCCTGCATGTACCTGCATTGAAGGGCAGTACAGATCTAACCATCTGTTCTTGTAGTCAGATAAAACTCACAGGGAAAGGGCTATAGAAAACTTTGTCAGCAGTCATTAAAGAATTAAAGAATAGTATTTTCTCTGGGAAAAGTAATTGTAGGCATATTTATAAATATCTGTGTACTTAGTGGGGTGGAGGGTATTGTTGGAAACCTTCCTTTCAATTATATTTGACATAAAATTCTTTTTCTTTTAAGAACACACTCAGTAAAATGAAATGAATATGAAAAAGCTGTCAAGCGTGCAATTGTAATGGTATAGTGTGAAAAGCTGGGAAGTGAAAAGACGATATATTGAGAGAGACATCTAATTTCTGAGTCCTGAAGTTTAATTTTGGCTGCACATTGCATTCTTAACAATAATAGAAGAAAGGCTGGAGGTAAATAAGCCAGATGGAATTTGCCAAACAAAAGTTTGTGCATCTCAGAAATGAGAAGCAAAGACTTGGAGCAAACATCCAGGGAAACTGGCTTTTGTTCCCTAGAGGTAGAGCAGCTTCTCACTCAAATTGCCAGGACCATTGTTAGATTGAAAAATAAAATTTTGAATAAATTGTTTGCAAAAATATGACGGGCAAAAAATAAGAATGATCTATTAAATGAGAAAAAAAAATACTGATTTCGCACCAGAATACCCAGGAACTCTGGAATATTATTATTTTTGTCAGTTCAGCTGCCTTCAATTAAGTGTGTACCATATGTGATATTATAAAGATCCTAAAAAATTCACTAGGCATAATTATTTTTTTGGAGAAAGACATAGTGTTAAGTATATTTTAGATTTTTCTCTTTGCTCTAAATGGTTTTCTTTTTACATTACCAAACCTGGATTTCCTGGCAACGTAGACATTTTATAAATTAACTGCCTCTGTCTAGCAACTATGGAAACATTTCAGGGACAGTCAATGATTTACAACAACTCAAAATGTAATGTAGAGAAAACCTCACATGCCAGAGTGGCTCTTACACTATCCTTGAGAGAACTCATTTGCAGAGAAAGCAAGTGCCACTGAGATCTTTTCTAAAACTCAGATCAGCCTTTCTGTTGACAGCTCAGTGTTCTGGCGGGAAGCAAGTGCAACACTTGACACCCCGTCGGCCCCTTATTGAAGTTTCAGCTTTAAGGTCTACTGCTAAAATATTTGCAGATCAGTCACACAAAGAAAGTTTTTATTTTAAAAAGTAAGTTTGTATACGAAGTTGTGTAGCCTCCTTAACTCAGGCAAGTATAGTTAGTGTTATTAACTTTAAAAAGCCAGAGCAACCATCATGGGTTTATGGTTTTTCAAGTAAATGGAAGTAAAGCAGATCTATCCTCCTACCAGTTTTCCTCAGTTGCAAAAGAGCAATGAATTAGGAGGTTCTAATGCATTTTGAGGTTCCATGTTTGATATTTCTTTTCCCTTTTTATTCTGTCACTGCTAGTGGTATGCTTTCTGTCACTTATTTTCTGCTAGGGCTGTTTCAGAGTGCCATGTAAGGAAATATCTCACTGGAAAGGTATCTAAATGAAACAGATAAAGTTGAGAGTGCATCTGAATTAAGATAATTTGAAATTAAGAAGCTCTTACACAAATAGATTTAACCAACAATCTCCCCTGAGCAGAGGTTAGAATGCTAAACTATAGGTGTCAGAATCACTTATGTTTTAACAACATTAATTAGGACATGGGGAAAGACCCTTGAATTTCTCTACTACAGTCTTTGTCTTCAGATTGGGAGTGGCTCAAGGACATGAGAAGTTTTTCATGTCTACTGATGACAGTGACAGCATCACTGATTACAGTGACAGCATCTATCAAGGACTAGAACACAACCGGAACAGAAGCTGAGCAAATGCAGAAAGTAAGAATAAGAAACCCAAAGCCCAAAATAAATACCCTTGATGTGATTTCAAACAGCAAATTCTCAAAGTTAACATAGAGCAGTTGTATTCCATCATCCAGAGGATAATCAACAGGAAGACAATATCCTTTAGTATGATTGTCTCAAGAGCTTTGGAAAGTTAAGCCATTGAATTCTGACTGGGCAGCAGAAATCAAGAATTGTAATCAGTAAATCGGATAATGCTGAGTGCAACAGGACCTTACACAGGGATATTCCTACACACTTTGGCTATGGCTCTTTTCATTACCATTGCCTGTTCAGTAACACTAAATTCAGCTACAGAAGTTTAAAAACTGAGATTAGAGATTCTGTGCTAGGCAGAGAAAAAGGAAAAAACAAAAAGCTTTATCAGTCTTGTCTTTCTCTTTTAGGTTTCATGCAGCAGTCATAGGGGAGCCTCTTGAAAAAAGAATCAAAGTTCAGTGAAAATGCTTTCTAAAAAGGTCTTTGATGACTCCTGAAGATACCCTGTTGCTTTACAGTAGCTAAAAATACATGCTACTAAAAGAAAAGTAATCCCGATTGTATTCTGATGGCATGTTCTTTCAAAAAGGTGTCATATGTCTATGTCCTATCTAAGAAAATAGCTGCCCTCCCAAGCTTGCCAATAGGTAAATAATTTGTCTGGGCTGAGAAAGTCTCTGAGACAGTGGAAATTTCTTGTAGCACTGTGCTTCAGAAACACTGAAAATGAAGGGCAAGGGTTTCATGGGATTCCATTTGGTAGTGCTTGAAAAATAGTCACAGTGCTAATGTGTTTACGAGTCATTAAGTGAAGCCAGTTGCAGGCTGGTGTCTCTGCCACAGTTTTTCTCATAGTATGAGTTAAAGTAAATCTAGTGAAGTTACTAGAGCTGGAAGCCTACACATAAAGTTGCAAAATGGTTTAGAAAATAAACTATCCCGCTGTTTAAATATGCAAAAAAAAGGCTAGTACTAAGATTAACATTATAATGTCTAATAATATTATAATGGCTAATATTAAACAGTATAATACTAAGTTTTATGGCTAAGATTGAGTTTGGTCGAAGCACGTCTATTGCAAAGAAATTTTCGGTAGTAATTTACGCGGTCAAAGAGCTGGTGCCCTACCAGATCCCCCATCTTGGAATACTTCAAGTGAGAAGGAATCAGCTAAAATGGAGCAGAGTGCAGGACAGGTCTTCCTCTCTGTGAGCAGTAATCTCTTAATGCTCTGAAATGCTTATCTCAAATCCTCTAACCTACAAAATGAGGTTGCTGTTGTTAAATTTCTTAGCTTGTTATCCTGAATGTCACTACCAGCTATATTGCTAAGTCTTTCAAGAGAAAAAACGTGTAACCCTCAGATTTTGAAACAGTTCCATCTGTGTTTGGTATAGCTAAATTTACTTCTTCACAGCGACCTTGGAGATAGACAATGGGTTTAAATAAATAAGTAGAGTCTGTGTTTTCAAAAGGCTTTAGAGTGTGAACAGAGGCAAATGTTAAAGTGCAATAATAAAGGAATAGGAGTAGACAAATTTGGGGAGTTAAAAAAATTAATAAAGGTAGAGGCTTTTTTGTAGCTGGAACTTTCTTTAGCATTGTGGACTTTGTTGTACCACCATGGTATGCTGCAGGTGCTAGAGAAATGTCAAACCTCAAGGCTTCTGGTTTGCATTACCTCTTCTGATATATCAAAGCTTTTTGAAAACTTGAATTTTGAAAAATTCAAGTAGTTCCTGCACACAGTTTTTCCTTATCTTGGGTAAAATTCATCCCTGTTCAAAATGCATTTGCATCACTTTTAGATGCCAGATTTTCAGTTCTGTGGAGAGCAATGGCACTGAAGAACAGACTAGAAAGAGGTAGCAGAGTACTTTGCCTGAGACATGAAGGGTTTTGTGCAGTGGCACATTCCTGTTCTGTCAAGGGGTGGATTTCGTAGAAAGGAACATTTCTGGCGAATTAGCAACCTGGGCTTGAGACGTGTCAAAATATCAAAGGAGGGGAAGCTGACAAGCAGGAGAAGAGAGCACTGCTGTCGTTAACCCTCACCAGTGTCCTTCTGAGCATTTAAGACTGCCTGTAGCGCTCAGACTTCCCAGTACAGGGAGTCCTTTCTCAGTCTAATGTCCCTGCTGATGAGGCAGGGCCAGACACAGTTCCTTTCTCCCCTTGCATATTAGAAAAATTAGGGGGCAGAGAGAACAGTGTAGAGGATGACTGCCATCATACTTACACTGTGATATCTGGAAGAGAAAGGACAGTTAGTGGACTGACTGAATGGAGCTGATGGATGGCTACTATCCTTACGACAATTTTTCATAGGAATTCTCTTCAGTATGTAAGCATAAATCCTTGAGCAATTACACTGTTTAGCATGGTGTTTTCACATTCTTCATAAATATTGTTGCAAGTTGCAATATAGTGTTCACTTAAAGACCTACTTCCTGCAGTCCAGTTACTAGTTTGTAATTTCAGCTTGCTTTTGTCTTGTATTTTTGCAAGGTTCTAATGACAGGATGGTAATAAAAGTGTTAAAAAATTATTTACAAAGGCTCCAACTAGAGTAAAATAGGAGAAAAATAGGAGAAAAATCATTAGCTTTTGTGAAAATGAGAAAACTCACTATGGGTGGTTTTTTTGTTGTTGTTGTGGACTTTTAACAATTAATTTCAATAGATGTTTTAGAACTATGCATGAATGCTACTATATTTCTCCTTTCCTACATCATATCTGTAAGAACAGGTGAATGACTGAAGTGCAGTGAAACTTTTCACTTGTTAGTTAAAGAATTGAATTGTGAATTGTGATGGGAAGAAGCACTAGAGCGTGGTTCATTTGACCACTATCCTTTAAGAATTTGAAACGTCAAATTGAATCTTGTCTTGAATTTCAAATGAAAATAAGTAAATACTTCATCTGTAAATCTTAAGTTTTCACAGATGTCCTTGATGAAAGTATCCATCACAATAGTTGATATAATTGTGTAGCTCTTCCTTGTTGAGGACCATAGAACCCATAGTAGGGTTATTGATTGTAAAGGAAGAAATGTATGTCTCATATTCAGTGCATAAAAACTTCCACAACAGCAGATTTGTTCAGACTGGGAACAGGGAGAATTTTCAGAGCAGTGAGAAAAAATGAGACCAGAGTCCCTGAAATGAGCTGCTGGAATCTTTGTCACAGTTCCAGGTTCAGTTTGGCACCCACCATGGCTACACCTGCTGATGCCATTATGTTGACAGGTACAAATCACCAGTCATGAAGGAGAAAACCATGAAACAGGCAACAACTGGCTCTGACTAAAGTAATTACCAATGCCAGAACCCTAGGCAGTGGTACCTAAAGGTAGCAGGTGGACCACCAGGGACTGGTATGTTTTCTCCCTTCTCCCCGAGGACAGTAGCCACCAAACATGCAGAGGTATTTTGCAAAGTGCTTGCTAAAGTGAGCCTCCCAAGGATGTGACAAATCTATTCCTCGCTCTCCTTCTTTTACACATATCTTTCACATCTATTTTCCCTCACATCTACTTTCCTTCACAGAGATTTTCCACTTGTATTTTGGAATTGAATGTATTTTGCATCTTAAATGAATGTGCTAAATGTAAGCAAAGAAAGATGAAGGTTTTGTGTGGTGTCAAGCAGTGTGAGCTTTAGTTTGGCCATGTGTCTAATTAGGTGGCTTTTTTAGTGTGTACTCTGTATCCGCTAATTAGAGGAGCCTGGCTTACAGCCAGGCTATTTCTTCCTTAAAGATTTGGTTGCTCTACAGCATTGTTGGAACAAATTTGTCTTTCTGGTTCAGACTGTGAATGAAAAAATACCACAGGTGGCAGAATATGAGCACAGAGCATTACCTGCCTTGTTGATAAAGACAGACTGTAAGTCCTAAATGAATGATATTGGCACTTGTGAAAAGTCAGTTCTGTTCCTCACTGATTATCAGAGACATTTCAGTAAAATGTCCAGCAAAGCTGCAATCACAGTAATTGCATAACAATTGCAATCACAGGCTTGTTTGGCCTTTCTGGAAGCAGAGCAGCTATTTGTTATACAGCTGTGGATAGGTTTGCAAATGACCTGGCAGCATCAAGTTTGTTAGTGAATGTGTGTCTTGCTGAAAAACTATTAGAGATCAGGAGTAAGGTATGGACAGAAATGAATGTGATCTATTTTAGCTGAGCTTGGCACAACGCAGAGCAGTGTCCAAACAAATCCCAGCATCTCAGAGGCAGCCAGGGAGCAAGAATGCTTTCAAAACTGAAGTTTTTGGAGCTATGTTTTCCCTTACATTATTTATCCTGGTTTCTGCTTTTACTTCCCACACATGTATCATATTTATTACCTTCCTTCTACTCACTTCACTGTAATACTTAATGAGAAATTCTATGTTTTCTTGTCATAGATAGGAAGTATTTTCACATACACATCTCAGAGTAATGTACAATAATGGCCAAACTTGAGAAAACCCAGGAAAAAATTTGTTCTTCCTTGAAAGGCAGGATTTTCACCAACTATGCAAAATAGAGCAGGAGCCCAATGTTTTGTGTAACTATGTATTAGCAGGCATATTCTGCTCTTCTCTCATATCCTTAATAACAGTTTAGCACTCTTTCTCACTACTTCTTGCAGGTGGTGGGCTTATTTCTGCTCCATATAGTCCCAGATGCTGACCATATGAACTCTAATCCTAAATTGGAACAGGATATTGGTTAGCTGGAATATGTACAAATATAAAGGCCAAATCCTGAGCTCAATTTGTGCAGCTGAATGGAGCTCATCAATTGCAGAGAGCTGTAAGACCTGACCCTGCATCAAGTGAAACAGATTGTGGCATAGAAGGGCTGACGCTACGCAGACACTGAGCAAGGAAGGGTATGTGGTAATATTACCAGTGTACAGGTAACAAAGAGCTCTGCATTCACTTGAAAATTGGAAGAGAACTGCAGAGGAAGAAAGTTGTGCAGGTGGGTTCCTCAACTAGCCCCTAGACACATATTTCAGCTACCCTCTTCCACTTAATGGGAACTGGAAATGCTGCTGTTACCCAGTTAGCAGATGCCATCCCTCCCTTGCCTGTTGGCGCTCTGTTCAGGTATATTGGCTGTTAGCTCCTTCCTATCCATTTCTGTCTGTCCTGTTTTAACTCTGCTTCCCATGCTTTGTGCTTGTTCTCGCTTGCACTCTCAGATGTTTTTTTGGCGCTGTTTCTTTTTCCCCTCTTAACCATGTTCCTCTTTGGAGATGTTCAGTGTAGATTGACAGGGCTGAGTCAGATATGGATTTGGCACAGAGCAGCCGTCTGGGCTGCAAGACCTGCTCTGAGGCTGCAGGGTTGCACGTGGTTTTGGTGAGAGGTGCTGTTAGAAGATGAGTGGGCAAAAGGCATCAGCTGCTGCTTTTAATTACAGTCATGAGTTCACAACATGGAAGTCCAGAGTAAAGCTGATTTCCTTGCTATTTTTTATCTGCATTTTTCACTGAATGGTACTAGAGTCATTTCTCACAAACCCATCAGCTGTTTTGCAAAAACCTGTCGCAAAGCTTGAAGGTCCTTCTGAACCTCAAACAAATCCTATATTGCAGTCAGGAGGCCTAAGAAAGAGTTGGGTTCATTGTCCTCTTTTCACTCATCTGTGACTTGAGAAGGAACACGTGTGGTTGTGGCAGCATGAAATGGCTGTTTGGCTCAGCGGGCTTCACTTAGCTCACAACTTTCCATAGACTTGTGGTGTCCTCAGCCTTGCCCAGAAAGCTACATGTTTGCCTGCAGGTGGAAGTAACTCTTCCAGGTTTACCACACAGCACATGGAGGGGACAGGAAAGATGCAGAAGATAACAAGTGAAAGTTCATGTGGGAGTCAGAATACCAGTCCCAAACAAAGTCAAACAGTTATTGTAAGCCACTAAATGGAGTAATTCTTGCTTCAGAGCCAAAGGGCCGTATGGCTCAACATCATCTTTCTGATTTCTGGAAAAAGGAATATGAAAATACAGTGGTGGGTAAGAAAGCTGAATGTATGGTGTCAGAGTGCAAGAGGGTGCAGTTAGAGGAAGAGACGAGCTGGAAACAGAGTGAGCAGGGACAGAACAGATTGTGCGGCAGTAGGAGCTGAAATGTAATCTTGGGTGAGTCTGCAGCATGTAGGAATATTGGCTACTTCAGCAGAAGCTGGTTCCCCCCTCCTCAAGAGAAATATAAATAAAATGCATTGCAGGTTGTCCTTGTGTTATTATGGGGAAATCTTGACACAGAGGTGTCTTCTTTATGTTATTTGCTACTCCAGGTCAAGGATCTGACACTGACTGTTAATTGACAGTGGTTTCTCAAGTTACTTTCTAATTCCACAAGGACTGAGAAGGTGGTCTGTTGTGTGTAGGGAAAAATGCGTGGTTCCTTAGCCTGCTTTAGGTAGACATCAGTATTCAGCATTTTGGGAAGGACAAAATGTCATATGTTCCTATTCCCAGGGAACTTTCAGACACAGCTTCTACAGCTTATTATATTTTTCACGTTATCACAAATTAGGGTATTTTTCTATGACTGTTCCTCAGCCCTTTGGTCAGTTAACCTTATTAAGAAAGCAGAATGAATTTAAAACTCCAAATAGGTAAAATAAATTATATTTCATTTCTTGCTCTTGAAGTAATCATGTCTGCAATGAGTTTGGGTGTTCAAACCTTCATTTTTAACCCTAAGGAATGAAAAGCCCTTAAACCTCTAGAAGAGGGTAAAAACATGTGGAGGATATGTGGAATTAAAAAAACAGGCCTCAAAGGATAAACTGCACAGTGAATTATGATTCATGCTGCACAGATTTGTGCTTGCCTTGCGCAAGAAATCATCAGGAAGCAATAAGCAGTTAAGGATGAACCCAGAGCATGCCTGCAACTTTAGTGGCAGGAGCAAATCTTCAGAAGGCATGTTTGTTACAGTGAGCCTGACGAGTTCATTTTGGATGCTGCCACTTGAAGAGTATTGTTCTCTTCGTCTCTTGACTCAAGCATAAGCACGTAAGACGGTGATCTTGCACAAGGCTTAATGTTTCAGGCAATGTGTATCCTGTTTGGAGTAACATTAGCAGAGCATTTTGGCACATGCAGGCACACTAACAGATTGTAAAACCACACTGAAATCCAAGGAAAAGAAGCTGTTCCCTCAGATGGCTCTCCATCCGTTGATGCAAGCCAGCCAGCTCTTCCCCCTTGCATTTCATCCCAAGATTTGTCTGGGGATTTTTTAATCTACCTCCTACTTACAGGCAAGGTGACAGAGTGCTGCTGGGTGTGGGGATTGTTCCAGCTGCTCTTTAATTTTAAAGACTTCATTATCAATTAACAGCTGTACAGTTTAACTGGAGAAAGAGAAGGCAAGCATAGCTTTTCTTCTACTATTTTTATCTAGTTGCCTTGTTCCCATTACTCCTGTACCCCCATTTTCTGTAACTAAGAGCAAATAATGGTCCAAAATATGGAAAATTTAATGTGCCTCTGTTCCTGTGATCAGTGCTGCAAAGTCCGGGCACCCTTGCTGAGGCCGTGCTGGTTGCAAATTACAACAGGGCATAACCTGATTTGCTGCAGGAGGTGTGAGTGTCCCAGGACTGTGTTCTTCCACTGATCAGATTTTCCTGAGAAGAGATCTTGTCTTTCCTCACTCTCTCTGATGTAAATTCTTGGCAGATTGACTGGCATTAATGATAGAGGGGAGAAGGTTCTCCACATCCATTTTCATTAATGGAGAAGTTCCTGCACTCTGTTAAAAAAAAAAAAAAAATAAAAATGCATTTCTTCGATTTTGGAAATTCTGCAGTTTAATGAGGTGAATGTGCCTCTTGAGAATGACAGTTTTGTTAGTTGTGCTGTTTATTTTTATAATGCTTTATGTCCTTGAGGTTTCATAGGTTGGAATAAACTAGGCAAAGTAGAAAGCCAAAAAGCAAATAATGTTTAACATCTGTCAGACATGGTAAAAAGGGAATGTGGTGTTATTCATACTTTTTTTAGAAATGGAAGGTTTACAAATTGAAAGAGCCCAGGTAAAAATCTCTAACAAAAACTGGCTTCAGTGGTTCAGATTACTGGGTTTTGTGGGGCTTTTTCTGATTCCTTCCTTCCTGCTCCAGACACTCTAGGGACACTTAAGCTTTCTGGTAATGATAGGCAGCTAAAAATTTCTGTGCCTTTAGGACTTACTACAAAACAGAGAGCCCAAAACTATCATTCTGTGGTGAGCTAAGGCCAGGGAAACATCTATGCCATGATAGGAGAGGGCCAGAGTGAGGTGTGTGGCTAGAGCACTGCCCTTGCCATGGCACATGGGTGAGATGCCCCTATTGGGATGGCGTAAAGCCCAGTGCTCAGTGATTTATGCATTTTTACCTTTGGTTCTTCTTATTAAAAGCACTGGGTTATACCATGACAGTGTGTACCATGGTAGAGCAAGCAAGAAGGTAAAGCCCTCTTCATCCTTCCAGAAAGGGTCTGATTGCAGGATGAGAGGCAAAACTTCCATAACGCTCCATGAAGACATTAGCATTATGGACGGCTAGACTTTACCTTTCTCTTAAAAGCAACTTGTTTTTATATTGTCCAGAATAACAAAATAACAAAGGCCTGGAGATGTGTTAATGAATGGTGACAGAGACTGCAGCCAAAGTGAATGCCTGGCAGACAGCCACCTGTGTGGCCTGTGCAAGCCTAGGAAGGGTTAAACAGCTGTTAATGGCATAAAATAAAAAAGTCAGTTACCTGAGAGAGGAATATCCTCAGCATCACCTCCACTGGAACTCACAAAGTCCCAGGACCTTCTTCCCCTGATCTCCTTCCTGGTGGTGCCTGTCTTCCTTCCACCCTCATTGTCCCTTCAAAATATGTGGGTTGAGGAGCAGCCAGAGCAGGTTGAGACAAGTGCCCCTTCTCGCCAGGTTGGGGAGCACCACCTCTTTTCCACTGGGGATGTGTCTGTGTCTCTCTTCATGCCTGTGGCCAAGGTCTCTAAGATGCCAACCACTCTCTTTTCTATATGGTTTTCACCAAGGAACTGTAATACCAAATGAGGACTTCCACAACAAGTGGAAAACCATTTCCTGCCTCATTTCTTTCTTGCCTAAGGGTGAGGTCAGTGTTCATTGTGTGTATTCTCAGTACTGTACAGCAGTCACACAGCTACTGCAGAGGACAAGACCAGTTCTGCCAGGATGTTCAGTCCCACGAGGGACTGTCCTGTGGTTCATGGGTTTATACCTATTCGCTGGCCATGAGAGGCCCCCATGCACATATAAATATGCTTTAGGAGCAGTTCTGCATGCCTTGTTGACCAAGGCTGTTAGCTATTACTGTGACAGATATGATAGCTGAAAAGAATATGAATGAACAGCAAAGGAGAAGTGGCATTATTTCAGAAAAAGATTCATATTGAGCAATTTGACAGTGGGGAGTGCTTTCTCCAGACAGAAATTTCCCATAGCAGGGAGAACTTGGTTTCACTTGGTAACTTTTTTTCTCCCTATCTTTCTATCAGAACTCATTTTTTCATACTGATTAAAAGAAAAAGCTTTGGAACTAGCAGAAATGATTTACAGTTTAGTTCTTTAGAATAAGAAAATCCATCAAAATATTTTAAAAATAGAAGATAATAACTAGAGCTGCTCATCAAGATTTAGGAGTAACTGCAGGCTTGATTGAAGACTCTAAACTTAGCTTTTATTTTATTTTTCATGTAAGAGTGTGCAAAGCACTACACAATAATTATCAAACTGAATTGTCACTGAAAAATTACTTAACTGGATCTTTGTAGGAGATTAAAACAGAATATCTTTTCCTGCTGTATATCTCTTCAGCAAATGTTCTTTATCTCAGGACACGTAGCTCCTTGTTTGAGGCTGTTTCCACTTCAGATATTTTGCATGGCATAAACCATGTATGTACTTCAGTAGGAATACTCTGATTTACACTAGATGATGAGACAGTTCTACATTAGTTAGCCATTTGCATTTCTCTCTCCATGGATTTAAAGTCTGTTGAAAACTGGTATCAGCAATGAGTAGACTCAGCACTGTCCTGAACTGCCCCTTCTCATTGTCTTCCTTGAATCTTCATTGCTTGTGAGCAAGGGGTGGAGCCAACTGAGACAAAGAACTTAAAATGTATTTGCCTGCCTTCAGTTTTTGTAAAACTTCTTTCTGAAACTCTCAAATCATTCCATGCTTAGAAAACTGTCAAAGAATCCCTCTGCAGGCAGTGTGGTTCGCACCCCATTCCTATCCCAGGAAATCAAGGTTTATTTAATGACACAAAGAACAAAGAAGCTGCGATTATAAGAAACTGGACCCAACATGCAGTTTTACTTTGAATGTAAAACATTCTGCATTGCTCCCAAATTGCAATAAAAATTGAAGTCTTTGTGCATCCTGGTAAATAAGAACAGGTGATTTCTAAGGTAAATAAGTTTTGTGCAGAACACCTTATAGGCACCAAAAGGGTACTCTAGAGACCGGGTCCCTATTCCACTTACTCATAATGCTGGGCTGTAATGAAGTCACTTAGCTCTTAGCTGCTCTATTGCAAAACTGAAAATACTTTCATAGATCATCTAAATGCGGCATCTGGGCATCTGTTCCAAATGTAGTTGGTCTCTTTCCTTCCCTCCTGCAAAATAATGGTATTTCTTTATTCAAATTGCCTTATTTTGTACAGGCCACTGGTGTTGTTATGAAAAGAAAGCAAAAGTTAATTGTCTAAAATAAAAGTAGAAAAATGTTTCCAGCATGGGAATTGATAGGGATTTGTATAAGACCCAAATTGGCTCTCTCTTGTTGAGTTTAAATTAATATTACGTAATATATATATAAGTATAAACATTTGAGAAAGAGTTAAACATTTTCCTCAAAATAAATAATTGCCAAATTTAAGCTAAAATTTCTGTTACCTACAAAGAAACAAATGTTCTAAGATAGAAAAAAATTAAACCTCTAATCTTGAGGGCATCCAACCAAATGTCATTTCACAGTGTTGTGGGGTTTTTTTCCAGTGGAGTTTCTTCCAGAAGCAACCTGATCAAATATTAGCAAAGCTGTTCAGTCAATCCAAATACTTGGACATGTATGTTTCTTCACGGAAAAAAAAAATAGCTGAAAATGTTTTCCCAGCTCACATAGCTGAAGCAGGCAGAACTTTGCTATCCTCCTATGACCTCCAAGTTCCGGATGACTCTTTCACTCAGGTCTGAGCTTCTTCTAAATAGAAACTAACAAATCCAAGGCTGTTTCATGAACCATAAAGTACATTAGCCATCAAAGGGAATGGAAACTTTCCTCCATTTACTGAAGAATTAATAAGCAAAGTGCAATGACGGTTACAATTTAAGAGGCAGGAATGCAGCCCTGGTTGCCTGGAAACAGGAGGATGGCTTTGGAAAGTCACACCAGGCTTGCTTAGGAGGGCAGTTCTAACACAAATTTATGCCCATCTCGTCCCTTTTGAAAACATGACTTTTCTCATTGCTTTTTATCAACACTTTAATGAGGTCCAAGATTCATTTAGGCTTTACCATATATTTCAGTGTGAGGATATGTCAAGTGGTATCCAGGAATTAGAGATGGACCTGAGTTAGGGTCCCCCATGCAAACTTTGAAGAAATGATCCAGCATTGGAATTCATAACTGCTCTTATCCTTGTACTGATGATCAAACTGCTCAGGAGTGTTCAGACCTGGGTCGACCTCTGTAACTAGAGCAAGCAGATTTTGCCAGAAGCCATATATGAAGCTGGGCTGACTTTAAAGCCTGTCTTTCATCTTAACCAAGCTGATTTAAAGCAGCATGCATAACATACGTTATGTTATATGTCTGCAGGAAAACTAATTTCAAATCCTGACCTGTTGTGGGAAAACAAAAGTAATCTTTGACAATGCCAATGCATTCAATTTTCATGCATGTTTTCCATGCAACTTCTGCAGACAAACCATATAAATAATATCTCCTGCAGTAAAAAGATGCTAGGAATTCAGTATATATTCAGTCTTATGAGAAGAAATTAAACCAAAACTGTAAGGCACTGGGCTACTAGAAAGGTCATGAGGTTTTATACACATTCCAATCAGCCTGAGACTGTGTTCCTGGGTTGGTCCAGCACCAGCTCCACCCAGACCAATTACCAGCTCCAGAGGTGCCAAGCTGACCTACACTGGTTGCCAACTTTCACCTGTGACATTTTGTATGTGTATTGAGATCGGGGGACACAAACCTTCATCCGCACTGTCAAAGGAGAAATCATGTAATTTCTTTGAAATGACTCTCTGGGGTAATCTGCATGGCTCATCTGGGGTCAGCTTCATCACAGAGCCCTGCCTTTGAGCTGTGAGGACCATGAGAGAAGGAGATGCAGGTATCACTGGTTTCAGCATCACAAGCCTCTGAAAGTGGTGACTAACTTGATGAAAGTATCCAGAACTTGACCTAATTTGGGGGTAAAAAAATCCAAATCCAACAGTTTATCTAAAATATGTCTGCCTTCAACAATTATTTGTACCCACTGCAAGTGAGAGTGGAAAATGCCTTGCCTTCAGAGTTGTGTTTTGCAGAAAATTTAATGTTCCCAGCTTCTGAGTAGCAAAAGTAAGTGGACACACTAAGAACAAAACTTGTCAGAGTCCCCAGGAATGGATGGAGTTACTTGGTTCAAAAATAAGTAAACAATAAAAACCCAAACCCACTTTATAGGGCAGAACAGGATAGATTCAGGCTACCAGGCTTATGCCTTACACACTCCGTATTTGATTGTTTGAACCTTTCATTACCATAGTTTCCCTCTGTTAAGGTGGAGATAATGCATTTTTCCTAGGACTATTGTGACAGCTAGTGCTTTGCCAATTGCTTTGATGTCTTTGAAGGAAAAAATACTCTATCTGCTTAAATTTAGACTGACAGAACATTGTGAATCAGGTGCAGGTGGCTTTGACCAGATTCCTGTAGAGCCCTTTATTGCATGAGGTATGGTGGTTTTATCAAATACAGCTTTAAGTTTTTCATAGCTTCTGAAAGCATGATGATGTCCCCCATGACCTGACACTTCTGCTAAGAATTTTTTGTTCTTGCATAACTGCTGTGTGTGCTGAAAAACAGGAATATTTCATGAGAGTCTTTGTGCCTGGTAATTTTATCAGTTCTTATCAGGTTGCAGAGAAAGAAGTGGCAGTAAATTGTATGTCTTACCTTGAAAAGCTTTCAAAAAGAAAACGTGACATGGTGAATAGATGCCTGGAGGGGAAGGGTTTTTTTCATCTTGGGTTACAGGAACACAGACAGGTCAATATGACAGAGAGTTATGTTAGTATTCATGAGGCAACTTTCCCTTTGCCTTGAAAGCTTGCTGTAATGTCTTGAGAAACGTGTTCCACTGTGGTGGCTAAATGGCAGATTGTATCCAGCATCAGAGGCTGGGGGAGTGGTGACAGGTCATGAATACCACTAAAGCAGGAGCTGATGATTGCTGCAATTTGCCAGTGGCTGTGAAGTGCCTGAGACACACAGTGAAACCTTCCCTTTTACTTCCTTTGTGTGTTTATCAGAGTGCTTAGAGAATACTGCATGGCAGCTCAGACAGCTAAAGAATTTTCTCATATCATTGGTTCACATGGCACAAGGACTCACGAGAAACATAGGAACCCTCTCTAATTACAGCATCCTGGGATTTTAAAATGGTTCTCCTCCAATAAATAAACTTCATGTTATCAACCTAAAGGAGGAAGGGGAAGTGGGCAAGGGGAATCCCTTGAGTACAGCCAGTTCTCAAAAATTTGTTTAAAATCTGAATGTTAAAGTTGTGTGAAAATCCAGCTGCAGTTAGATTAAATCTTTTACCTTATTTGAAAAAAACCCCAAACACCTATGTTTCCATTTCATTATTTTTCCTAGCTCTTTTCAGTACTGTGGGCCAATACTTGAGCTGGCATACATCAACATTTTTAGGGGTGTGATTAAAACAGCATCTGAGGCCCAAGGGCTTGTATGGATGGGTTTACATTTAGCCTTATATTCATGGTTCCTTTTCCCTGTGTTGTTTTTGTTGTTTCCAATTTGTTTTCCTGTCTTAAAATGAGCTCTCTTCCTCAAAACCAAAGGGTTAAGCTTGTCTCATCTATTATGAACAGACTGCTTATCATTTCTGTAGATCCCTGTATTTGAGGCACTCACAGCAAATTTTCCACTGCCAGACCTTGGCACATTATGGCTCACGTGCCATTGCGTGCGTTTGCTGAAGCAGCATCCCCGGTCAGTGCTGGCAGTGAGCAGCTACAAAGGCAGCATCGATCTTAGCCTGCTTTATGCACTGTCTGTGCCCAGATCAAACCTTCCAGCCCGTAGGAAGGCAGGTCTTCCTGTTCTTAATTGACATACCAGGAAACAGAGGCCAAGAAGAGCCATCTAGCCTGCCTGACTCTGTTTGCAGCCTAACCATGGATATATACACAACTTCATGAGCTTTATTTTCAGCTGCTTTGCTGATGAAATAAACTTAGTGACTAGCACAGCCAGAAAGGAGGCAGATACTCCAAAAAAGAAGCAGGCAGATACACACTAGGGTACAAATTATGGACTAAGCAGCTACAGTTTTGTCTGGTTTATATGGAATACACATGGAGATGTTAAGAAAATTCAATGGATTCAGGATTTTGTAATCCGTCTGCTGTTGGGTGAGGCACAGAGTGCCTGCACAAAACAGCTCCCTGGACCAGAGGAGGCGGGTCCTTTCCTAGCAGGTCTCCCTACCAAACAGGAGAACAGGGATCATGACATGTAGGATGCCCTAGTGAACACAAGTGTTCCTCTGCTGCTATCATTTTGCAGGAGGATTATTTATGTTTTTCTGTTTTTTATTATTATTATTCTCTACAGAGAAAGCAGGGTAGAGAGCCCTCGTTGCTCCAAGCCTGGAGGTAGTTATTCAAAGTAGACTTTATAAGGTGAATGACACTCTGCCTGCTCTCAGCTTTTCTGCAGTGCCTTCACCCGTGTTACAGCTGGGGTGACACACAGGAAAATGCCACAAAACACCCAGGGACTGCGTGTGTCTCTGAGAAAGCAGACGTCAGGTCTTGTGTCACAGGGACACCTGCTGGAGCAAAGCCTCAGCAACATCTGGAGGCAGCGCCCAGTGCTCTGGACCATGGATATGTTTAGAAATACAGCTAAATTCTCATTTAAATGCAACTAAGCTCTCATTATTTTCTTTCCTCAGTTAATTGTACTGCTCTGAGTCTTTGTTATATTTCCCAGGCATCAGCACATATGAGCAGATGATTAAAAATTCTCTTTGATTTACAGGATAACACAGATGACTGACCTTGTGCCATACAATAGCACTTTTCAAAATGCTGCTTCTGTAATAGTATCTCTTGCTGCTGCTGTTTCTGTGGAGTCCTGACTTAGTCCTTAGGATGATGTAGGGCTGCACTGTCCCCTTGGACCACAATGTCATCTGGACCTGACCCTGCTGCAAAGCCCTGAGAAAAGAGGTTGTGCATTTTGTTCTGACCCATAAGCAGAGCAGCTTATTACTCCTTGCATACTGCTATGTCTATGGACAGACAAATAAAATTGTTACAGACAACATCCTATACATTCCTTTCCCTTGTCCTCAAGGGCAACAAGTACCCTTAGAAGCAAATGTAAGGAACAGACCTTATTCCTCAGGATCAACTCTGATGACAAGCTCAGTTCCTATCATGCAGGGCAGGAGACACTCCTTTGTGTGGTGGGTATTTCTATCCTTGTGCTGTGGAGCTGTAGAGATAATAGCTGTTAGTACTGGCTTTAAGAGATTTACTGCTTAAGCATTTAGGAATAGTAAGTCAATCACTGTAAATCACATCTCTAACAAGGAAATTTCATTCTGAATTCTAAAGTGTTGTAGTAGTACCCTTAGGAGCAGTCATCTGGAATTGCTAAGGCCATAAAATACAGTTCTTTTTTTATCTTGTCCACTAAGCAAACACCTTTGAATCATCCTTCTGCAGCTGTGGTAGTGTACTGCTAATTGTACAAGTAATGGTATCTAGTCACCTCTCTATGTCTCTAGTGAGCTGTAGGGCAAACATGGAAATTCGCCAGGTTTTCAGTTCCTTTCACACAGGTTCAGTTTGCTGATCATCAGACACTTCACATCTCCACATACCTGAGTCATTTCTGACTGATCAAACAGTAGTGATCTGTAAGGTAAGCCCTTTTTGAAAGGCTGCTCTCCAGCCTCTCCTCTTCTAATTTGTACTTATGCCTGGCATAAGTTACTCTGTCTTAGATGCAGAATTTTGACTTGTTTTTTTCCCATTAATCATCGTTTAATGCCCCAATCTATTTAGACCTCTCTGCAAGGCATTTGGAAACTAACTACTAATGCAACATTTTCAAAAACAAGCATCAGATTCTGCAAACTACTGATATCTCATACTGTGATGCAAAAGTTAAAAATGGGAAGCTTGTGGTTCCTCAAGGAGAACAACATTGTCTAGGTCAAGTTTCTGTCTCAGTCAATAAAGTCGATATAGCCAGGAAAAAACAAAGTATTTTGCTGTTTGCTGAAGATGAATTTGGCAAAACTCAACTTCTGCTCTTCCATTCCTGTATACATGCAAGGCTGATAGCCGAGAACCATGGCCATCATTCTGTGACAAGAAATGGGTGTAAATATATGCCTATTAATGCACATAGGGGTATAAAATAGGGGTTGAGTATAGCATGTGTTAACTATTGTGAGGTCTCTATTCTCCTCCTGTAGTATGTAATTTTTATCCATACTGTAGATCAAGGTAAAGAGGCCCTTTATACCACTGAGTTCTGCAAACACAGCTTCTCAGTGCTCAGATGATGACTATCAATCATTATAACTTAGATTAGCTCTCAAGTCCATCCAAAGACAAATCTCTCCAGTATCCTTCCTTGTCACCACTATTGATGAGCATCAGTCAGAAGTTTCAGTTTCTTTGATAATGTCATTTTAGATGTTTGTTTCAAACTTTTGTGATGCAGAACCTCTCATGGAAAATGACAAGTGATACAGTTTTATAGTACAGGTGCTGTATGATGCTGAACTGGAATTCTGGGAACAAATGTTCTGAACAATACTTTTTCAGTACTCTCAGAATCAAAACAGGTAAAACTGAAGCCTGAGATGTACTAATATTTGGTGCTGAAGTAATATATCTACTTATTATTTATATATTCAGAACAGGAAACTGCCTTTAGTATTGCTGCTAAATACAGCAGGGTGTTCAGCAACTGCAGAAACCAAAGTCATATTTACATGCAGGTAACCAAGCAGATGAGCTCAGTGACATAAACAGCTGACTAGGCATCACCTCAGCTCCGTAGCTGGCAAAATTCCAATGTTTTTGCAATTAAGCAGATTTGGGCAGTATAGAGACTGCAGAGCTCAAGACTGGCATCAATTCAATGGCTTGCAGCAGCCACATGAACAGTACATGCAGGTATGTTCACAGTGAATCCAGGGCTATTTCTATTGGTGCTCATAATAAGGACCTCTGGCACAGGTAATCTCACATACATATTGCTCATTTGGAGCACTAGGACAGACGCTCCAAAAATGTCCAGTTTCATGCCGTGTTTGTACTGGATTTCCCATGCAGGCCATCCGTTTCCAATATACTCTGTATATAGACTATATATTCTGTATATACACTGTGTCTATATATAAAGAACAATGCAGTGCTAGCAAAGTTTTCCCTGTGTATGGAGGCAGCTGAGCATGTGTCTGCAGTATTGTAATTTTCCATAAGCTGCATTTTAAATCCCTGTCTGGAACAACTGCACAGGTTGAACAGTGCTTGCTGCACTCTTACTTACCCTTTTCACTCCTGCCATTGCTGACTCAGTCGATGAGCAATGGCTCCAACTTCTGTAGTGTCAAGTTTGATTCAAGCAGCAAACCCTCTCTAAAGTGAGGGGTAGTTGTTTCTTTCTGTAAGGTGATCTCAAATAATTTTGTCTGCCATCATTCCAGGCCCACGTGCTACAGTCAGCTCTCATGATACTACAGTGTCATATTCTGCATGTTTTCAGTAGTCCTTTTCCAAACTGGCAAAATTTATAGCATTCAGCTGCAGCACTTGCTTTAAGTGCATATAAACATCATTATTCCAAGAATACAATATCACCTTTATCAGCAACTTGGAAAAACATATATAGTTTGCACTTCGGCTCTACTTAAGTTTGAGATTTCCTCAGGAATAACCCTTGCACTACTTGTGAACACACAGTATCCAGACATGGATACTATATTGGCCAAGCAATAGGAAGGTTACTAATCTCATTCACCTTTTGCAGGAGTGCAGTGGGTTTACTAAGGACTGTAGCAACGTACAGGTGAGAAGTAGAGACACTGAGAAATTCAACAAATAAAGCAACAGAAGTCAGCTTGGCATGCCCCTAGTTGATGATAATATGTACAAAATCACATGGAGAAATCAGCCCATAAGGAAGGCAGGGTGACTGAGGTTTGGGGTTTTTATCTCAGGAGAGCTGAGCAGACAAAATCCTACACTTCATCAATCTGTTGGGAGGAAATTTTACTGTTAGTGCAGAGCAGCTGTTATTAAGAGGGAGGACAATGGCAGTCCATTCTTTTGAACTTTGCAAGGGTTGGCTTATGGTGGCTTTGGGCAGAGAAAGAGCATGGCTGAGAGCAGCAGCACCTCAGTGTCACCCTTCTCCCAACTATAGGAAGTAAAATACATTTCTGTGGGATGAGTTATCTCTCACTTGCTGAATGAGGTCGGCCCTGCCAAGATCAAGCCCCTGAGCCCTCCATCTGCAGAGAAGTGCTTTTAGTGGCAATACTAAAAAGATGTCCAGATGCTCTTCCTGTTTTGCATTTTCAGACTGCTGCCAAACCAACTGGGAAGCCATATTGTACAGATGAGACAAGTCATCTCGTGTATAAATTTCTGTGCAATTCATAGCCCATGCCTTTATTTTCCAAGAAACTTTGTTTTAAAGGTCAAACCAGAGATTTGGGAAGGTATTTTGTCTCTCTCAGGGACAAAATGCAGCCTCATCTCAGTTATGGTACCCAGTTGCTTACACAGAGTGTTAAACTGGATCTTGTTGGAGGAGAAATGTTCAGCAGGAGAGAATTTAAAAGTAATTAGTAACAGGGGAAGTCAAAAAGGTAGCTCTAGTACAAGTAGAAAGTAGTGCATAATAATGATTAACTGGAGAGATAATATGTAAGTGGAGAAAAGAACAGTTAATTTATCAAGATAAACTATAAGATAGTTAAAATTAAAGGGAATAGAGGAAGAGATAATTAAAATCCAGTATTGTTAAATACAAAAACATGCTTTGCAGTAGCTAAGTTGTTTTGTTTTGTTTTGTTTTTAAATGGAGCCCAGCTGAGCAATTCAGGGAATGCAAGGTATTGGTAAAGAGTTCCTAAAAGAACAGTGGAACATCAGTGTGAAGGTATCCTTTAGGAGACATTTAATCTGCGTATAAACAAAATTATTTTGCATCTATTTTGCCACCAGCATCGACAATTGCAGTAAGTCTATTTGTCTGCATCTTTATAACCCCTAACAGGACGCACATGGAGGATAAGAATGTGATGCTGGTGTAAGTCAGAAGTAAGGGATTTTTCGTGCATTCATTTTTACTGGTGTGACACTCATACCAGTGTACCGTACAAACGATATGTAAAAGCTATATAAAATGAGGTGTAGAAAGCAACAAACGCTACTGTGCTACAAGAAGGCAAGCAAAGGACCTGGGAAATAAAGGAGATGTGAAAAATGGAACCAGCTCTTCTGTCCTGGATCAGAGCTTTGCTTTTTTGGTTGTTTGTTCATTTGGGGATTTTTTTGGTTTGTTGTGTTTTGGTTTGGTTTTTTTAGTATTTCACTATTATATAGAACTAGATTGCCAATAACATAGTGTGGACCAAAATTTTGGTGCAAATTTGAGCTTCTTTGTAGACATACCCTTTCTACCCCGATTCTTAGCAAAAGTCCATTTGTGAGTAAAAATATTGTTGGGACATGAGTTTGGAGCCATATACAATCTGCAGAGGTGCAATATATATATTCATACAGTTACTCAGGGATCAGTATCATTCCTGTGATTTATAGATGTCTGAGTATATTTTAAATATTTCAATTTTTTAAAATATTTTTTATTTATTTTATTTAGAATTTTGGCATGACTATGTGCTGCATGTGAGTTTTAAGAACTCCTTTATTTCCAAACAGTAGTGAATCACAGATAATAAGAGCAATTAGGAAAAGAAATCAAGATCATTGTAGTTTTAGCTATGAAAAAACTACGCTATATCACTGCTTATAACTTGCGTCATGTGGGAGGAGATATTTGGAGGTGTGGAAGAATCTGTGCTGCCTCACTTTCCATGACAAAGTGCCACATTTTTGACAGACGTATACTCATGTATCTCCCTTAGCTTGAAGGCTGTTAAGGTATTACCTCCCTTGAAGGAAATACATTGTGGTCAATGCAGTAGTGAGGATAAAGCAAGAGCAAAGATGGCCATAGACATGCATCTGTAGCAGAAAAGTGGCTTGACTAGAAAAGCTTTGAGCCCAGGCTGTGCTCTGAACATGAGGTACTCTGGAGAGAGAAGTGTTTATAGGACTCCTCAGCATGTACTAGCAGCTACCAAAGCAGTGTGTGCGCACTCATAGGAGAGAAGAGGCACTGTCTCTCTACTTGTAAGGGAGAAATATGGGGCCAGAAAAGTGCAGTAGAGGCAGCAAAGGTGTTCATGCTCATACAGAGCCTTCTGGTTGGCAGTAGTAAGAATGACAGTCACAGCAGGGCATTGCTTGTCTGAGCAAGGCTATGGACTGGGAATTAAAAAGAGGTACCTTACCAGGGGAAAGAAGTTTTGCAGGAGACCAAGGGGAACAGAGAAGCCTTCTAGCTCACTGCTGCAGTGGCAGAAACAGAGCCAGCAGTGCCATAAGCAATGGAGGCCTCCTGGTTCCTCTTATGTGGCTTCTTTTGGAGTCGCCTCCTGTAAGAAACCAGTCTGTGTAATGTGTGCTGCCCCTCTTGGCCAACTAGGTGTCTGGAAGGAGGTACTGGTTTGCCATCTGAAACACAGAATTCTTCAGCTATATATTTTTTCCTTCTGTTTCTGGATCTAGAGAGGCAGATGTTGCTGCCTGCTACTGCTCATTGGGAGACTCCTGGTGCCAGAAAGGGTCATGCTGTCGCACACCAGCATCATGTGTCTGGTCATCCTCCTTCACAGCTGGAAGCAACAAACAGTTCTCACTACTTTATGATCTTTGTAAAATAGTGAATTAAAAAAAATAGAAATTAAAAGATGACAGGATAAGAAAGCATTGCACAAATTATTTAAGTCATTATGTAAAGGAAAGGAGAAAGGGCTTATGTGAAGTATTTGAGTCTCTTTCTTATTTGTGTAGATGTGCACAAGTTGTAGAAGTCAAAAGTTCTCAGGTCAAAAAGGGGAGTGAGGTGCTTCACCAAAGGAAGGGATTGGCATAGTGTGTGTTGGATTTGATTAACGTAATTGCAATTACCATACCCTTCACCTCAGTGAACAATGAGGTAATGCCATTGTGTGAACATGGCACACAGTGATGTGATGGGGCTGCTGGTTCCTTTTGTTAATTTTTTTAATGACTGATGATTACTGATATTGAATACAAGAATGTCCTTTTTAATCCACATATGCCAGTTTTACAGAAGTCAAATAATGTCTGTTGGACAGCAACATCTGGGTCTGTGTTTAGGTTTTTACCCATCTCAGTCACTTTGTGTGAGATCTCAGCTAGAAGGAGAACTCCAGCAACAAAAATACCTTGCTGCTTCCAAGCACACCTACCCCCTGGACACTTGAGATGTTGGCATTTTTTTTAAAGACAGAAACAGCCTTAAGTTTCAATCTGATTATTCTCTGTATTTCACCAAGCTTTTTATGCCAAAGATACTTTGCAGTTTATGTTTAGTTGACTTAAAATTTTCAGTTGTCCATGTAGGAACTACTTAGCATATACACTGAGAGCATCTTTGATTTTTATACTCTCAAAATGGGCTGGAAAATACAGGAATTTCACATCCATTTCATGGCCTAAGAAAGATGACTTGAGTGAAATTATATGGTTTATCCAGGATTACTCTGCCAGCCACTAGTACAATGAAGACTAGTAATTTTATTTTCAACCTTTGATGTTGTGCTGTGGAGACAGGCAACGAGATTTTAAATATTCACTGTAATCTTAGAGATGCCATCCTTCTGTCTCCTCTGAGAATGTGTGGTTGAGTTTCAGATTTGACAAAAAATATTGGATATTGCCAATTGTGAGAGTGAGCTGGGTGAGGAAGTTGGGTGAAGAGGATCCACAAGCTTCATGGGAAACTCACAGAAAAGCAACCTACATCTATGCAAATACCTAATTTTCTATAGTGTGTTTTTTCTATAGGGCGTTTTTTGAATGAGCAAGAAATTGAAAAGGGGGAAAGATGATCCACAAATGATACTACAGGTCAGAGGAGTCTCAGAGGTGTATCTGCTATGGCAATGTTCATGGCTAGCTAGAGAAGGAGAGAGAAGATGATCTAGAACAACAACAACAACAACATTTAAAAAAAAACAAAAAAAAAACCAAAAAAAACCCAAACGAACAAAAAAACCCAAACTAAAACAAAACAAACAAAAAAAAACCCACACCAAAACAAACCACACAACCAAACAAAAAAGAAAAAAAAAACAACCTCCCCATGTCTGCTTCTTTGTTTAAGTACCAGCAGCCACACATTTGACTGCAACCAGGCAAAAGACAGAAAAAAGATGTGTCCTTCCTAAGAGTGTTCCTACTCTCTTTGATCTGACATCCTGCCCTAGTAATGTTCCCAAGGCAGAACTTCAATGGGAAGCTGAAAACTATCCAGAATTTGGGTTTTGTACATTTTTAACACTTAGCATTCAATAAAATATATTGGAAGGCATATGCTGCCATAATTTTTTTAATGCTGTGATACCACTGAAAAGAAAATAATTTTTCCCTGGGTGACAAATTCTTTTCAAACCCTGTTTCACTGCAGCAGGATTTGCCATAATGGGACTGAAGATGATTAAGATCTACAGCATGTGATAGGTTTGAGAAGGAATACTGTTTTCATAATTTAAAAAATAATAATGGAGGGCTTTTCTGCTTTAGATGCTAATATGTGTCAGCAGAAAGATAAAAGATGTCTTGGAAAGTGCCTTTTCCATAGATGAAATGTATTATAAGAAAATATGTTTCCCCATGTTGCAAGAGTAAATGAGACGGGCACTGTAGTACCTTTCACATTTATATATCACCTCTAATTCTGAAAAAGGAACAGCTGATTAGAGATTACTGTGGATAGAGAAATCCCTTCACCCACCACAGAAATGCAGTCACCCCCAAGAGAGGGATGTAGCAGGTGTTTAACAGCGTATGGCACAATAGTGTGAACAAAAACATTGCTGCCAGGTGAAACGTACTGGGGAATTATATGAAGGCAAGGATGCTGTGTACAGGCTGAAACTAAGCCTGGGGTTTGAATTAAAGCAAAATTGGATCCAGATTGTGCTCACCTTTTTCAGCTTGTCACTAAACATGGTAATGCTTAAATGCAGAATTTGCACCATTGATTTTATTTGGTTTTACTCACATCTACTTCTTTCTGTGCACTGCATAGAGCTTCCCCTCACAAAATTGCCAAGCTGTATCAATGAAAGCACAACTGAACCAGTTCCTAAAAGTGGAGCAGTGAAGTTCAAGAAATGATCAGGGACCATGTCACTGGAAGGGTGATTCATTTGCTAATCTAATATGTTTCCTTTCACTATTTCCCCCCCTCTTTCCCTTTCCATTATATATCCTTCTTAAGTGGGTTCTTACCCCATTTCACGTAGAGATGGCAGAGATTCTTTTCTTAGTGTTGAGTCACCTAAATGGGATGTCTGGGTATACTCGTCAGGTAGGATACTACCAGTCAGGTGAGACATCATGAGAAAGATCTGACCCTTAGTCAACAGAAACATCACAACAGATGTTTTGATCACTCATTGTGCTGGGTTGCTTAGGTCAAAATTTTGCAGACCATGTTTTCTCTTGCTTAGGCCATAAATATGTAGTTTTGGTGCTTCTTCGGTAGAGATAAGGCACAGGATATTTGAATCAGGATGTAGGTTTCAGCTGGAAATAACAGATGTTTCTTACAATAAAAGGCATCTGAGATGTTTTTGAATTATTTATGTGCACGATACTGCTTGGTATATTCCAAGCAAACACATAAATTCCTGCAATCCTAAAGTGTCTGCCTAATTGTAAAGACTATTTTATGCTCAGGTGACCTCTGCCTGGGACTAGTGAGAGCTGACCTGTCAGGTCAGAGGTGCAGGTGTGCAGCAGGGCTTAGCTACAGCCTTCTTTGTTCCCAGCACTGAGGACTGCAGGAACCTGACACAATAAATTGCTGCTCCTGTTTTTTATTCATAGAGCAGATATTACTATTCTTTCACACACAGGAACACTAAAAAACAGATGAACAAGCTATGTGTCTGAGAAGGTCTGTTCTGAAGAGGATTGCGCACCAACGGCAATGATGTGCTAAACTTGACTTCTTTTCTTTTTATGTAATCAATATCCATATCTCCTAAGTTAGTTTCCATTTCCAGTAATGGAAACTAATTTGCACTGATGTCCAAACTTTGGGGATCTTCGTGTGTGCACACACTGAAATTCTTGGCAAACACCCATGCTGGAAATGACTTTTAAAAAGTCTTATAGGGAATCAATTTTACAATCAGGAACAGACCAAAACCCTGGCTCATTTGTTACTTACCTGGTGTGCTCTTAGATGAGAGATATCTGCCACCTCAGTTAACTCGTTTCCTGTCCTAACTGTTGTTTGTGTGCTTTCTTCAGGAGCTCCATATTTTGTCTTTCCTAGCTCTGCTTTAGTACACATCAAGTGTAATCAAATTCAAGCTATTATCTATCAGGAAAGAATGAAATTGAAATTACAGCTAGGCACTCAATTTACAATAATTTGTGATGTCAACCACTGTGCTTACTATCTTCCAATATGTAGCATTTGCTCCAAGAAATTGAAAGCTTTTTTTTTTTAGCATTTTTTTTAGCATCTAGTAGGAAGAAATATATCTCTTGGAGGTAAGGAGTTCTCAAATAGTTCAAGAATATATATATATTTATTTTTTTTTTTAAATCCAGTTCTGGAATGGTAGAATGCATGCAGCAAATAGGTTAAAGAAGTGTTAAAGTGTCTTCCCAAAGTTCTTACCTTTCTTTAACTGCAGATGGATGTTTCCTTGCTTTAGCATAACTATGAAAAATGATCCATAAAATCTCTGTTCATTCACCTTATTCACATCACTACTGCTCTGAAAATTATCTCTAGGAAGGGAAGGAGGAGGAAAAGGAGTCACAGCTCTCTCCAGCAGTGAACACAGCACTGGTCGTGGTGTGGCTGTCACCATCAAAAGTGACTGATCTGGAGCTAATAAAAGGGCCAGATTCCTTCCCTCTCCTTCCCAGGAATTCTGGGCCAAATCATAATGATAAAATATCCACTCTACGAAGGAAAGATTTTATTTTTTCTTGATAAACTGTGCCAAAATGTGGCTGGAAGCTGAATGCCTTTCCCAGTGGTTATGTCTGGGAGATATTTCCGTGCTTTCAGCAATGAACTCATGTAATGAAAATCATGCCATGCAGTAGCTCTAACCTGTATTGGGGGTGGTAAGTAAGCTGCTCTAATTTTTTGCATATTACTTGGTATTTGCTATTTAATTTATGGTCACAAATTTCGATGACTGTTATAGAAATGTCCTTGCCTTTAATTCCTCCCATATAATACTACAGAAATTCTACAATTTCTGCAGAAATGCTGCATTTCTCATCTGCTCATATGAGTGGATTTTGGTTTGTTTTGTTTTCTCACAGCAGTGCTGCATCTCACAGACTAAAGTGATTTTTTTTTACCCCACCAACACCAAGGACGCTATTTTGGATTTAATTCAAAATCTGAAATATGAGTTTGTGGGAACAGAATGAGGACAGTAGTTTAAATGCGTGCTTGAGACTTTCCAGGTTAAACAACCTTAAAAAATCCCACTCGACGGGGAGGTAAATTACTGAATCTATGGTAGTCTAAACCCAACATTTGTTATTACAAGCTAGTTTTACTTATATTAATTCTTTAAAAATACAGTCTCACATTTATTCTGCTCTTCCTCATCAACCCAATGATGAATGCTTTTCTAGTATTACCAAAAAAAAATTTCATTTGGCCAAAATTTCCACTGATGAATAGAGGACTGAGATCAGGCAAGCAATAATGAAAAGCACAGGATGGCTCTTAATATTATTTTATTATTGTTATTGGATTTTATTATTATTATTATCCTGTTACATTAGGTCATTATAAACTTGTGTGTGTCCTTGCTGTATTAGGAAAGATTCATGATTTATATGTGGGGAGTTTGGCAATTATAAAAGCAGATGAATCTACTTGTTACTTGTTTTATTAATCTAGTTACTTGTTACTAGTTACTTTATTTATCCAGTTACTTGTTTTATTAAACCAAGTGCTCAAGTTAATGTGAGGAAAGGTTTTTGTTGGTTTTTTTTTACTGCTAAGAAGCATCAAGCAATAACAGTTGGTTTATCACTCCCATTGTGAGAGTGATAAACCAACTGTTTATCCTTTACAACTACCATTTTACTGTAAATTATACCTTTTTTCCTTGCTATTCTTGTAAAGATGTAGATAAGTGTTTCAGGATTATTCAAATGGACTCTTTGATAGAAGCTTTCTTTGCAGATTGCAAAGCCATATGGTCAAAATGGCCAGATGACTTCTAGAATAGTCTCATTAAAGGTTGAATGTACCACTCTGGCATGTGAGAGAGTCCTCACCTGTAGCACATGTTGTTTAGGGTTGTGTTACAATGTTAGGAATCCTATTGACAAACTTACTCTTTGTAAGACCAAAAAAAACCAAATCAACCATGAGCTCTTACGAGATTTTTTTATTTTTTTTTTTTTAAACTGAGGAACATCTTCATGTTTTCAAAAGTTTGTTAGTGGTACGGTGGCAGTTCTTCTTTTCTAAATCTCTAAAAAACACTGATGGTTTTCCGGAAACCTTTGCTATTTGTTAATATTTAACACATTTCAGTAGTTGCCTCAGTGCCTGTGCACAGAAGATGTCAATGAGGGCCAGAGACCAGAATTCTTGCAAAATAAGAGTTATCAACAGGGAGATGCTCATGCTGAAGAGAAATAGCCAATGATTTTATTAGGTGAGAAGTTACTTTCCTTTTCCCAGATTAGCAATCTGCCTACCTTAAG
The DNA here is from genome assembly GCA_035221455.1 of Xenops minutus. Taxonomy (NCBI): domain Eukaryota; kingdom Metazoa; phylum Chordata; class Aves; order Passeriformes; family Furnariidae; genus Xenops; species Xenops minutus. The sequence goes on along the minus strand of JAWWEE010000159.1, from coordinate 8,898,462 downwards.
CAATTTCCATAATATATAGCAGTCAGCCCCAGTGTCTGGTGTGTCATCTTGGAATATTGGTCTGCTCTAAGGCAGCTCATGGGTAGGGGGAAGATCCTTTGTGAGTTCTCTAAGCAACTGGAGATCTGAAGGAATTACATGAAGTCAGTGGTAATAATTGCTTAGTAAATGCTGTAGGTACACTGAAGAGCATGCAAATAATTCTCCACAATAAGCAAAGAGTGCTAGAGGTGAACCTGAAAACCCGCTAAGTCCCTGATGTTAACTTCCAGAATGCATTGCCACTGCCTAGGGTCCTTCTTTAATTGAGTTGAATTTTACTGCTAGCTGAAACATTTGACTTCTCCCACTGGGCCAGGGATGATAGACAGGCCTACTCATTTTTGCTTTGTGGCAAAACCTTTTCACTTTTACTTCTGCTGTCATGAGATGTGATTCTGTTTGTTCTGCTCTGATCAATATAGAGCCTCCTCAGACACAGAGCAAATCTTTTTCATGTGAAGTCCCCTCTCTTCTTTTCTTCCTCATTTGGTCCTGTTTAAGCCTCGTCTCTCTGGATTGTGGAACAGAGCTGGAGAGGTCTGTGGGCTTGGGTTTTCTGTGTGTGTGAATGGGAACTGAATTCTACCTCCCTTCTATAAATAGGAGTGAGGTTATTTACAATACAACTGCTTGCTTCAGTTCCTTTTAACCTCTTGGGAATGCTTCTGTGGTGTTTGACCTAGTCTCTTTTGGCTCTAGAGGCAAAATCTCTCATGTTGTGCGGTATGTTTTCTCTTGATCATTTACGTATAAAGTCTCTTGATTTTTCTTAATCTTCCCTTCCTTCCACAGAGGTGTTCCTATCAGGTACTTAGGTACAGTGGGAAATATTTTCTTTTCAAATGAATTTAATGGTGCTGAAAGATACTGGGCTGGCAATACACAGAGCAGTAACCTCTGTTCACAAAATGAGACCATGAACCCCCTCAGGCACAGTTTCAGGCTGAATTGCTGTGGAGTATCTTGAGGTGATTGGGGTGGCTAAGCAGCTGATCACCAGGAATGGATCATGAGACATATTCAGTCTTCTGGTCAGTCCTGGCTAATGGCCAACAGTTGTTGCTTTTGGCTTTGCTTTGTGTTGGCCTAATGAAAAAATGTTAATGTTGGAAGATGACAGCTGCTTTGATAGCATGCTAATGCACTCATAGCCAAACAAGCCCCAGCTCTGTGGCCACAAACGGGGAAAGGTTTTTGTCTTCTCAACACTGAACAAGGAATCTTGCTGAAACACGTATTTCTCTGTAGTCCACCTGCCACTAGTGGCAGACTTGAATAAAAATGTTCCATCTTCTCCATTTGGATTGGTTAGTTTTTCTTTGCTGGCATTTTTCTTTGCACCTGGTATGTGCTAGAAGATCCTGAAGTGTTCTATCACTCCACAAAGCAGGGAGAACTACCACTGGCTTGCAGAATATGCATTTGCTTCCTTTCTATATCACATAAAAATCATTTTTATGCTTGCATAGCATTTACCAGATGTCAACCTCAAACTGGAGAAGCTTTAGCAAGCTCAAACCCAGCAAGGAGGGAGTAAAATTGGTAGGAAGAGCATGCAGATGGCCTGAGTACAATCAGCTATCACACTCAGTCAAACTGTCTTTTTGTCTTGGGTTTCCTGCAGGTGGAAATTATTGTCAACAAACATGAAAAACGTACTAAACTTGAGTGTAGCAAATTATGGGACATTTAATTTGTGAGGAGGAGAATGAGAGAAGGATCGTGGTCCCCTCTTTTCAACTTTATGGATAGTACTGCCATATTAAAGCTGTGCATAAGCTTGAGGGAGATAGGGGAGAACTCGCCATAGGCAGGACCCATCAGTAAACTGTGGCCTAGCATCACTGCACATTTGTAACCTGTAATCAAGAACTCAGCAGGGTATGAGATACGTTTGCTTTTGTGATGCACTACCTTTCTTAGGCAATATACCATTCCTCAGTCGTGTGACTTTGTCTCCACGGCAGCTAAAACAGGAGATTTACACAGAGATTCTGCAGAGGGGAGAAAATCAAAGCGAGAGAAGAAAAGCTCAGTATTTCTATGGCAGCTTGATGAAATGCATATTAAGACTAAAACTAAACTTAAAAATATATCATGGCCCCCACTTGTTTCACGGGCAGTGGCAAAATGTAAGTTCTTTCTCCATTTCCTTTGGTATAGGTTTTCATGACAGTTCCCTCATTTCTGATTGAACAAAATGTTGCTCTGCTTATTTTGTATCACAGAAGCACTGTTTCCATGTAGGCAGTAAAATGAATAGCAATGTTTGCATCTCACAGCGTCAATTTTTTCCTTGTAGCAATATATTTACAGTTAAATTTCACTTTGTTAACTCTGCAAGTATATGAGGGCTCCAAAATCAGATGTCTGACTTATGAATATCTTATGGAGAGTCCTGAGGGATCCTGGTAGAGTTCAAGATGAAATTGGCCTCATTCTTTACCTAAGCAGTTAATAATTCATTTGGTGGTACTTACTGTGTGTTCCTTCTGCCCTCAAGATAGAAGTCAACATTTCTTTAAGGCTTCAGGCTGTCTTTCAAAATACATGCTACAATGATAATGGAGCCCTGTTACTTAGGTCCTGGCTCCAAGGGCACACAGGATGTTTTTCTCGGTGAGTGGGATATGAGCTGAGCAATGCCCACATAAGTCATTTCTGGAGCACACTGTTAGCTGGCTGCTGAGAGGGTGAGGTGTGGGCACATGCAGAGCATTGGTGCACAACTGCTGAACCACAACATCCCCCTCAATGCCAAGTTAGCTGATTTTGGCACAGTATTTCTACTCTGCTGCCTTGGACTTTCCTACTTTGTAGAACAGCTTTGATCTGTTTTCTGAGGGGAAAAAAAAAGGCAATACATAAGGTTGGTGGAGGTCCAGTCTTTCTTTCCAACCTATACAAGAGATCATGGTTTGTTTTTTGTTTGTTTTTTTTTTTGTTGTTGTTGTTGTTTACTTTTTTCAAAGAAAAATATTTCAAAATAGTGGCTCTGATTTACAGAGTGGAGAGCTTGAGACTGAACAAGTAAGAAACATCATACCCAGTACCCAAGTTCCTGCCTGTTAAGAGGAGTGTGTCAGTTCATCCTGCAGAGGTGTAGGAACCCTTGGGAAGGGCAGACATCCCGCAGCAAGTTCCTCACTGCCACCACCAGGGGCCAAGCTTGGGACACCAGAGTGTGGTGGCTGGGTGAGCCCTGAGGGACCTCAGGCGGCCAGCATTGACTTAGATTTTATGGCATGTGGTCACTGATAAGCTCAAGGGTTGGTAAAGTGCAAAGCTGGCTGTAAGCAGCTCAGGCTGCAGCTCAGGACACGCCTGCTTTAGGATCCTGGAGGATTGGTACATTCATGATGCTGTTGGGCATGGCAGTAATGCTCAGAGATATACACTCCTGACTTTGATGATGCCTCCCTTCCAAAAACATTGGGCTCAAACTATTTGCCAAAGCATCCAGGTTGGTGAAAGTCTGCCAGGCAGGAAGAGGGGGGGGAAGCACTGTAATCCCAAACCTGTCATCAAGCAGTTAAGGTCCAGGGAGTGTACTTTAAAACCCAAGGTGAAAAAGCATTGCAGTGCTGTATTACATGACTAATAAAGCAGACAAACATCATCAAACACCCACAGTACATTTATAGGCTTTATTTTAAGTTTTGCAAAGTGGATTAGAGACATTTTTATTCATTAAGGAGATAAAAACCTGTTTGCTGGAACTCAAGTGTTTTATTAAAAAAGTTTGAGTTTTATAGGTGGTGAAAGAACCATAAAAAGAGCAGTGAAATGGTCAGGAAAAAAAAAGTAAGTTGTGTAAACTGCTTTAAAAAGAGCAGGAGCATTTCTTTTTCTTAAATCCCTATTTAATAGATTAATGCATTATTAAAAAAAAGACAGATGATATATATGGATGGGAAAATAAGCTGGGCCTATGAATTCTCTCTTGTCTTTCTCTCCTATTTACTACAGATTGTCTCCCAGTAGTATCTAGAGGCACTGAGACTGAGGCCACTGTGAGCGCAGTAGAGGCAGTCCTAACCTGGACAACAATCACTTGGAGTGGAAAAGTCAAAATGAGGCGGGGAGGGGAAAGGGAAATAGTGCTTTGTGTTTAAAATTGGGCATGATGGTTATAGGCAAGGCTAATGTGCAGCTGTAGAACTTGAAGCAACTCCTTTTGATGGCTAATATGGGAAGGGCTACTGGCATAAACTTGCTGTCTTACTATTTACTACATTTCCATGTCATGTTTTCTCTATTCTCCATTTCCCTCCACTATATCCATCCTGCTCTGCAGTTTTTCTTTCCTTGGCCCTCCCTCCCTCCTCTCTCCAGTAAGAAGGAAAGATTCTTGTCCCAATGTACCTGGAATTAAAGCATGGATATGTCTGTTGTTCATCCTGCTGCTTTGCAAAGTAGGTTTATTTTTGCTATTTTTTGCAATTATTCCCAGGCATCTTCTATTGCAGGTCCCAAACATATGCCAGCTCAATAGTCCTTTAGTTTATTTTTGTCTTCCTGCAAGGTAACCATTCATCCATGGTGTAATTTCTTCAAATGAGGCATTTTAATTCAAATTGCCAGTTAATACCTGCAGGGTCAGCTTCGCCCCTGATCAGCTCTGGATATTAAGGAAAACTTCAAAAGCTGCTGTGAAGTTTTGCTTGCAGATATTCTGAAGGATTTTTGAAACAAAGAGCAAAGTTTGTAGAAGCAGCTCTGAACCTTTGGACAAAATGCAAAACTGTAGGGGAAAAAAAAGTCAAGTATCAAATTAACACTGTGTCCCTGTCTCTCAGGTTACGTGGGTCTGGGTTCAGTTATGGAGGACCCTGTAAGTAAAAGTAAGGCTGGAGTGTCACCGCTCTGCACTAGTTCGTTAATGTAGAATGAGCAGCATTTTGTTCTTCTGTGCTTCTTCCTCTTGAACTGATTAGTTGCTACCTGTGGTACAGTAAAACTGAATGAACATTCCATTTTGGCCAATTTGTGTGTTTATGTAAAGGCAGCTACTGTAGTTTCCAGTTAAACTTCAAGGGAATAGGGCAAGGATCTGTCAAATTATGTCTGTGCAAGGGTATTTCCTTTGAAAACCTAAGCCAGACATTCAGACCATGATCCGAACAGCCTTCTGTATTCGGAGCACATATGAAATTTGAGGAGAAACTTCCCTCTGCATAGTTATGTGGCTTTGACTTATTTGTAAATGCTAATGGATCCAAAGTGCACAAAAACATCTTACTAGAAAAATCATGCAGGTCTATTACATCTTCCACTGGAGCTGCTACTGAATCAATAGGCTCCTCTCCAAAAATTAGAATGAAAGGCATCCATTACAGCCCAGTGTGATAATTCTTTTAAATGGTCGTGGCTGTCCCTATGCAATACAGAAGGAGAAGGAAAGCACATGGATGCAAGCCAAGTTCAAATAAACTAGCTAAATTCATCTCCTGTTCCTCTGTTGGATCTATTGGTTTCTGTAATCTGCAAGGAGGAGAAAAAGCTTCTGAACTTTATTGGAAGTATTTTTAAGATTTTAAGCTTGCAGTCCTACAAAAAAAAAAAAAATCTATGTTTCCATTCCCCCTGTATTTCCCACTCTGTACGGCCTCTTCTGGCTGTAGATGCAGTTTAGCAGTCAGCAGCAGATCAAAGAATTAATACTGAGAAGAATTAAACAAGAAAAACAACACCTGTAATTAAAAAGGCTCTAAGTTACCAACCAGTGCTGTATAATTAAAAATGTCAGTAATTGTAGTTGATCTCTAATCATTCATTCATGACTTGTTCCTTTTAGCATTTTTATAAAATGAAAAATATAGCTACCTGTTGATAATAACCGCAGTCTAATGACTTTGTACACTATTAGATGGAGAGGATATGAAGCTGTTTATATTTTCTTATAAATAGTACAAACCATGTCACAATGCCATTGCATTTATTGGACTCAACATTTAAGCAATCTGTCAATTATTGCACAAGAAAATGTTCAGAGCAATTTTCCAGGCACCTATTCGGACATTAAGTATCCTGAACAACATATGATTGTTGTACTCTGAGCACAAATAATAAGCAGAGCACTGAGTGTTCTTGCTTTTAAAGCAAAATGTAATTGTTTCTGGAATACATGCATTTGAAAAAAAAAACCCTCTGGGTTTTTTAATTGATTATGAATTATTATTGTGTTTTGACTTTGGAATAATACAATTATGTATGGCAGCTATGAGGAAAAGATGGGTTAAAGGGGATTGTCATTACACTCAAAATTGAAGAAAAAACCCCTCATAATATGTTTTCTGTTATCTCAATTAATTTAGCTGAACTTGTACAAATTCTGCCTTTTAAGATGGCATTTAAGCTCAGGATGGTTAAGAGCTGAATGCAGTTTTGCTTAGAGTTTTGCACAATACAGAAGTTCTGCTAGAGTCATCCCAATTTTCACAAATATTTCAGCAGGTTCTGACTTTCATTCTCTCTTTTTCTCCCTCTACAAATATAAATGCAGTTACACTACCCATGCAGATGACTGAGTCTGACCACTGTGATATATTTGATTCACTCAGTCAAAATTAAAATCTACCACCCCTTGCAGGTCTCTTATCCTTCACCTCTAGCTGATGATGGCTAACAGAGAGCACTTGATCCCCTCCTTTTAAGCCTTCCTTACTCCTCATGTTTTATTACAGAAAATACCAATGTCCTGCCTGTTATGTAAACTTAATTAGACACAATTTTATGTTGGATAAGTCTTGAGCCTGCAGGTATTTATTTTCTAAGATCTTTAAGTTATGGCCTACTGTTTGCCTCTTAACAACTGACATGCTTTCTTCTAACTTCTGCCATTCTCTATGTATGTTTGATTGCTACAACACTATTGTCTTTGTTCTCAGCCAATATATAATTTCACAAACTGCTGCTGCAGGTTTTTTGTCCAATCTATCAGCTGACTATGTTCTATTCCTCTTTGCATCCTGATTCCATCTTCCCTACCCTGTAATTCATATGTGGCTTTCAGAGATCCTCTCTGCACCCACCCAGCACTCAAAAGTCCAGTTCCTGCTTCAGAATAATCATGAATGACTCAGTCCACATATCAGATTTCCAAACAAGTATATACATACCTTCTGCCATCAACACACCTTGAGACAAATCCCTCATAAGCTTCTGCTGATTTACCTCATTATTTGCCTTCAGGTGTCTCTTTCAACCGAATGACTCTCAGTATGTTGGAAATGGCAAGATCCATTTTCACCTGGGGGCAAGCTACACATTTACCTCTGGAGGAGGCATGTGCATAGGCAGTTCCCATAGTTCAGTTCATGTGCTGGAAATCTGCCCTCCAGCTTTTCTCACAGTAACTTGTCCATAAGGCACACCGTCAGCTTCACCTGTCAGCCTCACATTTGCTTGGAGCTAGGCTGATTTCCCTGTTTCTCCCTCAGTTCACACACTGCAGTGGAATATTTAAACTGAAAGGAGCTTTCTGTGCAGTTAATTGTTTCTCCATAGTGTTTCTTTTCTTTTTTTTTTTTTTTGTCATAAAACTTTTTTCTCCAAATAAAACCTTAAAGGGAAAGGGTAAAAAGTAAGCCCAAATGCTTTTAATTGCTGATACAAGAAGTCTGCAGTGAAGCTTCTGCTTAACAAAGTGGAAAATAAGAAAGCATGTTTTATTAAAATTAAGGGAATGAGGGCCTCATTTGCTTAAAAATTGTCTATTAGTATTCACCTGGTGGCAAGCAGCCTTAATCTCACACCATTAATGAAAACAGAAGCTCATTAAATAGTAATTCTTTTTAATAGTGACAGGAACTTGGGTTTGAGCAGCACTGCTCCAAGTTCCCATGTAAATTGTTCATGATGATCACCAATAAGAATTTTTTGTACTCTCCCCACTCCCAAGAGCTTTCCTTCCATATATAATCACTTATGAATGCCAGATAGGGGAAGAGCCTTGCATCAAGGGAAAGAGGTTTCACTGTCAGATTTCTGATGCTAGAAAACAGGAAAGAAGCTATTGGATACAAAGCAGGCGAAGCAATTCTGGAATAGGGAGGAGTGTCCCAAGAGACACAAGAGCTTTGGGGGTCAGTGAGTGCTCTTAGCTTTGGGCCAGTACCACTGTGGTTTTGAAACAACAGGAGGCATGTTGAATTTTTCTGCTTTGGCAGCTGCTGCTTTCCCTCTATCATCAGACACACCAAGCCAATATCCTGTTGGTTATCTATCTCTCTATGCTATCCTTTCCCTTCCTCCAAATTATTTGGTCATTAATGTCACCTTGTTGCTGGTGTAGGCTGGTTGTCTTACACAACTTATACTATTCACATATTAAAAACCTAAAGTAATGGACAGGGTGCACTTATGCTCATTTCAAATCCAAAGCTAAAGTTCCCATTCTGCTTCAAATGTTGTAAAATATTCTTTGCTCTCCTTACAGTCCTCATCTGTTCCCCTGCTTTGCATGGCACAAATCACTATGTTTCTTTCATGCAGCTGAATTGCTTGTGACTCTTCTGATGAACAATTTCAGGCCACGTGGCTGTATTCCTTATTTAAGATTATTCTGCTCTCTCCTTCACCATTTCCTGTGCTGTGGATGTTGCTGGGCCAGGCATTGTTTGTGTTGGGTACATATGTGAGAAAATTGCTTAGTGCTGCTCCTTAGACACGGTTAATTCAATTACTGCCAGATTTTCTAGGCCTTTTGACATTGCTATATATAGGTCCTTAGTAATAATATTATCAATTATTTAAATTTTAATTAGTGCTTGCCTTAATTACATGATCTTTTACTGCAAAGGGAAAGAGATCTCAGTTTCCACAGTTCTGTGACCGTGGTTTGTCCTCAGAGACCTAAGTTTTATTTAGCATCAAATGGCATCATTGCTAATACTCATCAAATAGCCATCATCCTATGGGTATGCTTCTGTGGGTCCTTGCTGTCTGAGGACATAGCATCTCTAAGAAATTATTAAAGGTTTATTTCACTGGACTGGCCTCCAGTGGATGGGAGCTGACACACTACTCAAGTCTGTCAAGACAGTTTTGTCCTCCCTACTGCCAGTCCAAACACAGGAGCTGCTGCGATCCCTGGCAGCAAACCTGGCAGATGTTTATGCTCTAACAGAGAGAGCTGCTGTCTCACCCCTTATATGCACCCCATCATCTTGCCCAGACTGCCGGAAGGGCTGGCCAGGGGAGGCCTGTGGGAAGGTCCTGGGAGATTATGTGCTTACTTGCCTCAGACAGATCTCCAGAAAGATTTTTTCATACAGGAAACCAAAATCTGATGTCACCACACCAAAAGCAGGAGCTGAATTCTGGTTTAGGCTGCCAGATGGAACAGCTGTCTAATGGAAAGTCTGGCTGAGAAAGGTTTGTGAGAAGATTGGAAGAAGGATGGCATGACATCCCATTAATGGCCTTCATTAGCTCTTCTGTACTTCAATCTCTGTTGCAGATTGCAGATAGCTTTTTACAGTTAAGATTTGCATCAGCGTTCATACTTCTGCTGTGCTATCAGCTACCACAGTTGCTTTGGGTGACAAAATCTCCTTCCATATTTAGCACTCACCATTACAAGAGGTAGATTAGTCCCTTGTCATGTGCAGCAGCAAATACTGTGGCCAAATGCAAGGTATACATTTTCATTTTGTGCTATTACTGTTCCTGTACTACATAAACCCTGGGTTTGTTATAGCACTTGTGCTGTGGCCATTTCTTTCTGTGACTGCACCAAGACAGTCAAGTTTTTTGTTTGGTGAGGGTTTTTCCCAGACAGTAGTGGTAGGGTTTTTTGGGATTAAGTGAAGATTTTGATTCCTTCCTTTCTTTCTGCCACCATATTCTTTACTAACTACCAGCGTTTAGATGCTCACTGCTTTTTCTTTTGTTTGCTGCTTAGCAGTTGGAAAATTGAGTCTGCCCATTGATAAAGCAGCAGGGAAAATTACTATTGCATCATATTTTCTCCACATAGAGCATAGCAAGCAAAATGTTACCCATAGAGGGTTAAAACATGCTGGAAGAAAGGATTTTGTCCCTTCAAATCAGAGAAGCAGTGCAATTCATTCTGCCCTGGTTGCCCTCTTGCCTACAATGTGCTAGTTCACTGTAGCTAGCACCTGTCAGTACTTAAGGCTGAGAATAGTGTTTTGGTGTAACTGAACTAAGATGACAAAAATAATCACAATTTCAGCTACTCTCTTGGATTGGCAATATTTTGAAGGCTGGATTTTACAGGGACCAACAGTAAAGCAGCTGTTGGTTTTCCCTTCTGCTCCTCCTCTTCCTTATCCCCGGGACTTCATCCCTGCACGGCCACATGGTACAAGCAGCATTTGTTGGCAGCCTCTTGTCAGCATTACCAACACATCCCCCACGAGTGACTGATCTGTGGTGATTCACACAAACTCTGGATTGCATCACTGTGATGCCCAGCAATGCCTTGTATGTGGAGCTGTACACTCCCATTATCCAGCCCTTGAATTATTTATAAGAAAATAAAAATAATTGGGGGGGGGGGGGGTGTCATGATGATAATCATAAGGTGTCTTCTTCTGAAGCCAAAACCAGATTCTTAGTACAAAAACACACATAATTTTTATAGCAAATTAAAAACAGGGAAACACAAAAAACAAGCACAAACATAGATACAGAGAAAGACACATCAGCAACAGGACTATCTTCTGACTCAGTGCCCCACAAAAAGGAATGAAATGTATACAGGATGTATATGAGGGTTTGTGGGTTTTTTTGTCTCAATAGTTTTAAAAAAAAATTAGGATTTTTCAAACTATATTTTTGCACATACTATCAGCCTTTTGTACTTTAATTTCACTGGATAAATCTGCTACCTTGGTTTGGTCAGACCCAAAATTTTGAAAGGTCTGGCTGAAAAATAAATTGAATTGCGAAAAAAAGCTTTCACTGAAAATCTAAACTTTTCACATGCTTTTCAGTATGGTAAAATAAAAAATGTAATCAAAGTCTTGCCTTTCCTCCAAAAGTGGTTCCAATAGATGAGGTTGAACAAATCCTTTTTCAGCTGCCTGGAGCTAGTGATGATCATAATCACAAAGGGAATAAGAACATGAAAGAATAATCACAGCATCATGAAATTGCTTTTGCAGAGATTTTTGGTTTCTCCTAAAAATCTACATTTCTTGATTCTGCTTCTACTTGAGGTCAGTGGCTGTATTCCTACTAATTTGAATGGGAACCACAGCCTTCTTGATTCAACATAAAAAATGTAGCCATAATACAACTGTAGTTGTTACTCGCTTTCTTGTGAGCTAGAAACAGACTTTGCTGTGACCCATTACAATTCCTTTCTTGGTATGTAAAGTTAAAACAAAATGTCAAGCAATGACCTACCAGTTTGGGGTTGGTGGCTCCACAGCACTCACATAGACTTAAACAGCATTAAATGCAAACTAGTGTTGCAGCACTCTCTGCCTTAACCCGTCTGCAGTAAGGTATGTTGTTTTAGAACTAATTACATAGGGTTTGTGTTAAAATGCAATAAAAAGATGCATTTTACAAGCATGACATTAGATCTTTCATGTGGTCATGGTTTACATTATTTCTGCAGAAATACATGATACGCTGTGATCCAAAAAACACTGTACACACCCATTAAATATTGTATGACCATCACCACAGGGAACATAAAATATTGAATCTGAGCAAATGGATAGCTCTGGGTAGGGGAATGCAGAGATTTTCACCTGTAGGTCACCAGTTAAAAAAATGCCTCAGATTAGTGCCAACACCACACCAGATGTAACTTGGCAGGTATTCATGGCTGAAATGATTTATATCCTCCAGCTTCTGCTGGACAAAATATTGTATCACACAAGCCACAGTTGTTTCTGGCACCCATAGGACAGATCATTGTTTCTATAGAACGCCTAAGGTCTAGAAAGGCTTGAACTTTCTAGGCATGTCTAGGACAGGGTCAGAGTTTTAAGAATTGAAAATTGCATGGAAGTTTTTATTCTCTCTGCAGAAAGAAGCAGTTTTCTTTCTCCAGGAAGGCTGGGCTAGCACATCCTACAGAGTATGAGACAGTGATGTGACTGCACAGCCCACCCCAAAACACTTTTCTCAGTTGGACACCTGATCTTTTCCAAGGACAGCACATACCACCTGGGCCTGTCTGCTTAGGGCCTCCTACTGTGGAAGCATTTCTGAAGCGGTTGCACTCCTGCTGCTTTTTTGCTTTCCTCCCACTCCCTTGACTTTAGGTTTGTAGCTGCTCCTACCTGCAAGGGAGCAGTCACTGATGTGTTTCTTAAGTTCAGGAGACATAAAGCAGATGTTCTTTGGACCTTTACTGGGCACCCATGAGGAGACTATTTCCATAACAACTGCTCTTTGAAGCTCCAAACTGAATTCATTGTTATTTGTTCCTCATGTGCCTGATCTAAGAATTCCTTTCTCATCTCTTCAGCATGAAAGCACAAGTTCTTCTCCAACAGATACCAACTTTATTGACTATTTGATCTACTCGATTCTTCTATATGAATATATCATTATCTATCCCTGCATCTGTCTTCAAGAATATGTCTGGTCTACTACAGTTCTGTGGATGCCATTTTGGAATGAACAAAGCTGTCTTTTCTCCAAATCTCAACTACAGTAACAAGTATAGCTTTATTGTGGCTTCATAAAGCCTGTCCTTCAGGCAGTAATGGAAAGGTTGAAGTACTAGTATCTAACAGAACAAACTGTTATGATCTGTGAAACTTTTGTATTTTGGAGAGTGACAAAAATCTGTGCTAATTGATCTCTTGTTTGATAATAGGGAAGTTGAAGGCATAGCCAACATTGGCAAGTACAGTTGCTTCTCTGAAGGTCTTAGTGTAGCAGAAATGCATAGGATTTGTCCCTAAGACATTAATAGGACTGGTTTCTAAAGACCCCTATGAAATCAAAGTGTGAGGGCTGTGGATCCATGGGCAATGGATACTGAAAGCAAAATGCATGATTGTATGGGTAGGAGAAAAATTCTGCCTTCCAGCTCCTCCTATCTCTTGGTGACTGACATGCAAAAGCAATGTGCAGTGTCTCATCTCCCCCAGAGACAGCTGTTGAAGCTTCTAGTTGTTGCTGAGGTCTGGTCTAAGTGGGAGCTGGGATGTTGTATCTCTTAGCACAGCAAATCACTGCCTTTGCTTCATGTTTTCAGTGACAGCAGATTGCTTTGCACAGTGCCCCAAGGCTTGTAGAGGGACAGAAGAGGAGATCCCAGCTCTGTGAAAGCATCAAACCCACATCCTGCCCCAGCCACATTTGCTCCATGCTGGTGTGCACATAGGTGCCTGCATTAGTGCTGTGTTCCACAAGAGATGAGATGAGCTGGAGGGCATTCATTTTGCTGCCCTAAAAAGGGAGCCCTCTTTTTCAGGAGCTTGTGGGCACCCATCTCCTCTGCCTGCTCTGGGTGGTGTAAGCAGTGTATTTGCAACACAGAGATGCAGGGTGTGCTCCCTGCAGTAGCTGCTCACCCAGTGCCAAAGTGTAGCACCTTAGGGCTAAACTTCTGCCTTCTTCTGCCCATCCCTTGGCATGGCAGTAGCAGAAAACTCCTCCTTTGTTCTTCAGACTGTAGGGAGGGGTTGATGTCACAGGTGTTGGTGAAAACACAGGTGAAGGTGAGAGAGCTTCAGGGCCCTCACATAGCTGAATAAGGGTATTGCACTAATTACTTGTGCACTTTTTGTGTGAATCCACACCTTGAAAACCTAGAGGAAGTAATTGCGCATGGAAAAGCCATGGAGGAAAGGAAAAACACACTGGAGATAGGTGACAAGCAGATTTTGCCAGCCCAGCAGACTGGGTTTTGTAGGGAACTAAAACTCATCATCAAAACAGCTGGCTTATTTACTCTGCCATGCTCATAAGCAAGGGAGGCTGTTCCAAGGGATGGCTGCAAACTGCTTTTTTAGAAACTGCAAAACTGCTACACCTGTGTTTTGTCTCTATTTTGTGGCTAGAAATCACATTTGTGTAACGACTTGGGGGAGAGCTGGGGGAGATAATGGCAAAACCACATTTGATTTCTCTCTTTCTACTGAGCCTGGGCAGGCAGAAATGGACACCTCTGCTGTTGATTGCAGCACAGATACGCAGTGGCACAGAGCACTTTGGCATCTAGTACATCCACTGCTTCCCTAAATTTACAAGCAAATGAAATTTGTAAGAGCACTACAAGGAATTCTGAGTGGATCCCATTCCTCTGCTGTAAGGTCATTATGCAGCATAAAATTAGGCGGCTTTAACTAACAGCTGATGTCTCCAGCACACGTGAGCCCTAAGTATAGCAGAGGCTGGAGGAAATTCCCCCGTTATTTTCCAGATTGTCTGTGGGAGTAAAACAACAACAATAAAAAGGTAATAAAATGTACAAGTCAGAGAGCATAGTCTGACTTGCAAATCCAGCTTGCCAGTGTAATATAGAAGCCCCTACTGAGTAGGAAGATGAGTCTCTATTTCTGCTGCATGCTGCTCTGGAAACCAGGCAGTCCCGGGCAGGCAGTGTAGGGCTGTGCTGAGGCTATAGCCCCACAGCAGAAGAGGAGATGCTCACGAACACTTCCCCTAATAAGAGCATCGGCTTTAAGTGGGGTGGGAAGAAAGTGTGGATGTTTTTTTGGATGTCTTAAAATGTGTTGTTGAAGAGAGCTGGCAAAAAAAAAAAAATAAGAATGTTTCTAAAGATATGAATGAAGGGAAAGATGTCACTGATGTTTAGAGAAGAGAAAATGGCAGGAATTAGTTTGCCCCTCCTGCAATATGCTCTCCTTAAGGTGTGAACTCCAATGGCATGGATTTCTCTGCAAGATCAGGCGTAGAAATTACAAGGTTTAGGCAGTAATTCAAATTGATTATCACATTCTTGCCTCTTCATACCAGCATCTTGGTTTTGAGATTAGCGTTGCAGAACTGCTGAGAGGCAGCAGATGCCCAGGCCCTTGTATCAGATCTCGGTGGAGGAGGAATTAGGCCATATCCTAAATGGGTATTTTAATTGTCCTTGTTTTAATTACAGATACTCACCTGTGCTAAAAGGAGTTGGTCAGAGGGCCACCTGGGAAGCCTGCCATTCTATAAGAGGTTTCACCTGCAGCAAAACCCTGATGCTCATTTGTAGGACAGAAGCGGCCAGCAGTGGGGTTTCTCCTTTGCGTTGTGTAACACCTTCATCGTGAGAAGCCTCTGCCTTCCCAAAAGGTACGAAATGGTTTCTGTGCTATGGAAAGGGTGAAAGGTGGTATGTATGTAGTTTTGGTTTATTGGGTTTTTTTTTGTTGTTGGTTGGTTGGGGTTTTTTGTTTTTTCTTCAAACAGATCGCTTTTGAAATTGAAAAGAATATGTAAACTCTAATTTCAAAGAAATAACTGATCTTAAGTACGTAAAGGAAAGTTCTTCTCCCTGTTTTCCATAATAACATAACTGCACCTGAAAGCAGAGACAGACCCCGTTTGCTTCCTACATCCTAAAAAGGTTTTAAAATAAACTTTTCTTTTTTTTTGATTGGAAAAAAATTTGTCTAGCTTCCATTTTCGGTCATGTTTTCTTTATTTATTAACTTGTACTCCGGCAGTGCTCAAGTTCACTTGAGGCTAACAAAATCTGAGAAAATTCGCTGTATATCTTTCTGAATAATTGATACTTTTTCAGAAGAATTAAGGAAACTGTTTTCAAACCTTTTCCACATGAAAAGTGTTTAATATACCTCGTAAAAACAAACAAACTTCGTTCATCATCAAACATAGTATTTCTTTATATGAGGTACTTTAATGATATGAATTTGATTTCAAAATTTCCTAAAGAAGTTAGAATCAGAAAGTCAGTAGGTTTCATTTTGAAAATATTTTTGTGTTCACTACATTTGGTGTTGATGTTGAATATATTTTTTTCACCAATTAAGTGTTCAGAGGAACTATTTTATTAAGCCTTGTTTCTTAAAGCTTTTTAGAGTTTGTAGGTAACGTTTCTTAGTAGACAGAACAATAGATCACTAATGCCTATGGGCAGAGATTAGTTTCGTTTTTGCATTTAGATTGAGTTGGTTGTTCCAACTAAAATGGGAAGCAAAATGGAAGAATGCTTTTATAAGCTTTTTTCGTATTCTCAGGAGAATCTGGAAAGAGCAGCCTCACCAAAAACCTGTTCTTTGGCACTACTTGAATTTCTTCTTAAAAAAAAATTTATCTCTATCTATTCACAAAACCAATGGGTTTTTTTGGTTTTTTTGTTTTGTTTTGTTTTGTTTTTTTTTTTTTATTTTATTTTATTTTTTATGACTGCACATGTCCAGGAAAAATAAATCAGGAATAAAAAAAAAAAATGATAGGATTATATAAACATCCGGGTTTGAATTCTTCCATCATGTATTCATGGAAATGCTGGTGTTTCATATAGAAAATTTAAAAAAAAAATCGTACTATTTTGACTATCAGAAAGTACTGAGGTGAAAATTCTCTTCTCCTCAAGAATTCTCAGCTTTACATTACAAACAAATAATTTGGAGGAAATAGCTGTTGTAATGCTTTTATTTCAGGAGCATTACTTTTACAATGTAGTTGGTTTGTAAAAGTGTACCTGGACATTAA
This sequence comes from Xenops minutus, assembly GCA_035221455.1. Lineage (NCBI taxonomy): Eukaryota > Metazoa > Chordata > Aves > Passeriformes > Furnariidae > Xenops > Xenops minutus. The sequence goes on along the minus strand of JAWWEE010000159.1, from coordinate 8,881,794 downwards.
AGGTGCAGAAGATGTAATGATACGTAAAAGCTGAGGTGGAACGATAAGGACAGAAAGATTGATAGTCACAGTTGTTTCTCCTTTGAATTGCTGGGTTTACTAGACTTTGTTTCAAACAATGAATGGCAGGCAAACAATAAAAGAGAGTGACACAAAATCCAGTTTCCCTGGACTGGCTAGATAAGTTAGAAATGCTGGTAATGTGATCTGTGGGATTTTTAATTGACTTTTCATGAACAAAAAAGCAATTAGAAAAGGGAGCAGAAAAAGTTTTAAGAATAGTGACTGTCAGGACTTCAAAGAGCTACCACGCTTTTCAACTTTGAAGAAAGTAATGTCTTAGAACAAAAAAAGCAGAAAATTAGGGTATGTAATGCTTGTACTGGTTTAATGATGTTTTGTGGTTCCTACACTTTTAATAGTTATGCTTACCATTTTCTGTTAGGCTGAGCTATGAATGTTAATAGTTGTTTATACCTACTGGAATGTCAATTACTGGCATGTTTTGTGTGACCTCAGAACTCACGCTCTGTGTGTAAATGGGCAAACATCAGTTTCTTGGAAGCAAAACCTGTGAGAATGCATAAAGCATGTGGCTTGTGCTTTAAACCACTTCAATGACCACATCTCATTCAACATGATCTGCTTTTCTAACTTAGTTGGGCAATTAAATATATGAAGGAAAAATCAGATGAATGTGTATGTTCATAAATTTCAGCACATGGAGGGTTTTTTCAAGACAGGAAAAGATGGGAAAATCCTGGTATTTAGGATAGCTGATGGTCCCTGAAAAGCTAGAGTGCTAATGTGTAAGCTTGCCAGTGGCCAGAAGGGGCTTTGTGCTCTTGCAGGAGTATCTTCCCTGGTAAAGTAATTGAAAAGGAGATGCTTGTGTTGTTTCCCTTCTGAGGGGCAGGGGTGGTGAGAGGAGCTCATCTCTGGCTAGACTGGGCTTTCAGAAGCACCTGTGAAAATACAGTGTAATTCCATTGTTGCATCAGGGGAGCTGCGCAGTGTGATGGTCTGACAACATGGCACTGAATAAAGAAGCTGCTATAGGCTGTCTTTTTTTCACTATTTCCCAACATTTTTTTCACTATTTCCCAACATAAATATCCTCTGACATCAGAGCAAGTTCAGTTTCTGTAGGTTTTGTCTACCGCTTGTATAAAGACTTGCGCTACAGCCCAGTCGTGTGAGGTACCAACTAGGAAAAAATACACCTTAGGCCCTCTAAAGCTGACTTTTAATCTCTTGTTAACTTTGAAGTAACATAGGTATTGTTTAACACATGCACTGGAGAGCTGTTTTTCCTGTCTTTTCTTCTCTTTTATTTTTTTTTAACTTGTGGGTTTGGGCAATTTTTGCCACTGTATTTCTGGCAGAATAAGGGCAATTATTCACAATTATCATTAATTTGGCAAATTTTGCTTTTTCCTATGGTCCAGAAATTGCCCAAGTAATTTGAAGCTCTTGGAAGCTAATGCAAGTTCTTTTTTAAGTTATCCACTGAATGAGATATGTGAATAGCACTTTGTCTGAAGATTGTACTGAATAGTCAAGATCTGAGATGTATAGTTTAATATAAGTCAAATAGTTTAGACTTGAAATTATCTAAAAATGGCACACTGACTTGAATATATTAAAAATCATGGTTTGGGTACCAAAAAGGAATAAATGTCTGAAGCACAGCTTGAGATACTAAGACATAAAATGACGCTTCTTTACTATCTCCCTTTGAATTACTTCAAAACCAGAATCTGTTTTATTCTGAAAATAAATGAATTGAACTGTAAATAAATGAAATGAACTGTAATATTTTAAGAGATTGGGTTTTCCTTGAGGCTTTTGCTTGTTTTGGTTTATTCAGTTAACAAGGCTCAGAAGAGGACTATTGTATCCATTTTCTATAAGTGCCATTGGTGACCATCACAAACCCTTGAGCTGCCCAAGATGCTGTATGATGAAGGCAATGACAGGCTTTTTTACTGCCAAGTAGGATTCAGGGAGATCTTAAGGCCTCTCCTGTGCTGGGTAGTTTATGTCCTCAGACATGCAACACAGAGCCACAATTCCTTTTGGACCTGTTGCACCCTCCCTTGTCAGGTCAGATGATTTTAAATTGAATGATTGCCATGAAGATGTGCATTAGCATTACTGTAAGTCAGCCCTTATTTTGATGAGACAGGTGGGACAGCGTGTGTGCCTCTAGCATGTATTTTAGGCAGAAGTATTTGGCAAATGCTAAACTGAATGTAAGTGGCATCACCTTTATATAGCACTTTTTAATTACAAACCCCCTAAAGCTCTTATATCTGTTTTCAAAGTGCTGTGTGAATAACAAATTAATTAGTCCACCTAATATGAAAATCAGATCTTCCTTTAAAGTGATAGACTATTTCCTAGTCCCTCTTTTGTTACAGGAGAGAAGAATGAATGTAGAGATGTGTAATTAGAAGGACCTTTGCATGGCTGAAGGCAAGCCCTGGTGTTAAAGATGCTTCAGGTCCTATAAAGACATTTCTTTAACATTGCCTTGGAAAATGGAGTCATCTGTCATGTTCCTGCAAGGCAGCCAAGTCTGAAATGCTTGGTGGGGGGCACGTCTGCTGGACCCCTTCCAGTAGTTGGAGCAGAGAATTGGAAACCACAAATTAAACAGCTTGCTTAGCCTTGCATTGGTTTCTTGGGTTCTGTAAGTGCTACATGGTTCCAAGTTTCTGCAGAAGCTCAGGAAACTCTGTAGACCAGCTTGTTGCAGTCTGGATGAGCTGTATGCTTACTGGTATCCAATAAATGAGTGTAAAAGCAAGGATATCTGCAAATGGGAAAATGCAAATGTACAATTTCAGGTGGCTGTAGGAAGAGCTGCACATAGTTTATAAAAAATGTATGAATTTGCTTCACTTTAATTTATTTGCAGTCAGGGGCCTGATGGTTACAAGTCATGGGTAGGGTAAAGTGGGTCAGGTAGGGTTAGCAGGTCCAGTGTCATTTTTTTTCACTCTTAATCTCTGAATCTGTCTCAATTCTGTGTCTACTTTAGGCAGTGTTTCTTTACTTTTATTAGTGTATATTGTACACTTGCAAGTGCAAACACAATCACACACCCCCCCCCCCCCCGGTGTCATCATATCAGAGGGAGTGGTCTTGGACTAACTAATCCAAAGAGGGGAAAGAAAAGTCAAATAATACAGTAACAATCTCTGCAGCAATTGGTGATATGTGAAGGAAGAGGATTTCAGTTACCTTGACAGTGTCTAGCTAAATCATTAAGCTGTCTAGAGATGCAATACCCAAATGTGCAAAAATCCTTCTCAGCTATATGCTTCA
>JAWWEE010000159.1:8857825-8878361 GCA_035221455.1 Xenops minutus | reverse complement strand
TTTTGGGGGGGGGGGGGGGGGGGTGCAGTGAGGAGTTTTAATCCTGAAAATGGCTCTATAAAGCCATCTTACACATTTAAGAAGTAAAGAGCTGTCAAACTAGTATCAGTTTATACTGAGGCAGGACAAAGAACTTGATGATAACGATAGTGGGGCTGAGATCAGCAAGGACTATTTCTGGTCTCCCCTCCCTCACTCCTGAGAGGCTCTGCAGGCTGGGGGACAGTGGCCCAGCCAGCTATGGCCAGTGTGGCCACTGGGGAGAGACAACAGCAGAGTTCAGGGGTTGCTAGAGATTTTAACAACCAGTATAGGAACGATGTGATTTTGGCAGCCATTTCTTCTGAATCAACCCAGCTAATGGAGATCTGAATTAACTATTTTACTTTAAAATCCATAAATGTGAATGCAGCTATGTTCTGGAGCAAGACAGAGAAAAATGATGAGACTAGTGCAGTGTAATGTGTATAATCTGAGATGACAAAACACAGAATGTTTAAGAAAGGCAATGAATAGGTAAATATTTTCATTTTGCTTGATTCCTTGGATATCTGACTCCTGAAAATCTCTGCACTGTCCATATTGATGTGATGCTCTCTAAATGTCTGATGGCTCCTGTTAAAAGATTGCTTGGTTAAATGACTAATGTTGGAGGATATCAGTCTCCCCTTACTGCACACGGAAATGGATGCTCCCTGATCCAGCTAAGCAGTAAAGCATGGGGACTGATGACATGTTTGAAGTGAAGTGGTGGTCCAGATGACTAAGTCAGCTTGCTTGAGATGTGTCTGCAGAGACACACTCCTATAGTCTCCTTTGAATGCAAAACCTCTGCAAAGTTATACTTCGATTTCTCTGATTTCCTTTCCCCTGGCATTTCCCTGTTCTTTTTCACTTTTGCTATTATTCTGACCTGCCATCTGCAGATTTTCTGAACCTTGAACAGTAGCTGTGACTTTGCTGTGAGAACTCAGAAACTCATTAGGAGAAGGACTTGGCTTTAAGCAAATGCCACATCACATTAGTGTAATTCTCAGGCACTAGCTAGCTCTTAGCTTGGCCCATTCATTCAGGCAGAGCTCAGAATACCTCCTTGCTGCATCATAGAGATATTCTGATGATGCTGATTTCTTTTGTCTGCATCTGTTTTGATTGATAACTCAGGCAATTATTAGCATTCTGCACACAGCAGGAGCTTTTCTCAGCTCTTGTCAGCATAAGAGGACAGTGGCAAGGAGAAAGGGAATTTGTAAGCATCATTTCAGGGAAAATAACCTACAGGGTCAGAAAGTATTAATGAGAAAAGTGCTACTATAATTAGATGCTGTGCATGTGTATGGTACATACATATTGCATTATGCTCTTCTTGGGGTGCAGCACTGGAATCTCACAGTAAGCAAGATGAAGCTATCTAAGGATGCCTTCACAGTGCATCTACCTTTACAGGTGAAAGCAAAGGTAAAACCGAATTTAGGATTCAGCAGCTATAGCTAAGAATGCCATTGTAATGGCTCTTCCCAGGCTACCTGTTAATTCATCATTCATTACAAAGACTGCAGAAATAGCACAGATTTGCAGATCTCTGTAACATTACCCTCAGAGCTCATCAGAAGGATCTATCTTAAAATGCTAGAAGAGCAGAAAGGGGATGCAGGAGATTTTAGACCTCTACTAGCAGGTACATTGGTCCAGCATGGGTTGCCATGCTTTGTAGTCTTCATCTCCCTACATGGCCTTTTCCTCCTCTTAATTCACACTGGAGGTTGTATCCATCCCTGGTGCTAATACTCTGCCAAATATCTGTCCTGCCAGAGTATCAAAGGAATATCAAAGTAATTGTGGCAGAAAACTGAAAAGAAGCCTTATTGTGGTTGATGTATGACTCTGAGTCTGGATTTCAAAGCATACCAATGTCTTTCCATAATCTATGGGTTTATTTTGGGCCAGGAGCATGGCTGAAAGTGTCCCCACGTCCCTAGTGCATGGGAGTAACTGAGAAAAAATGAAAAGCTACTTGAGTACATAAACAGGTAGATGGAAAACAGAGCTCTTGATCCTGAACTTCAAGGAATAGATTCAAGTAGTGACTGGTTTCTTTGGCTGTGGCAGGCATGCACCACAGTAAGCAGACGGGAAATGAGGGCAGTAGGGTGAGGTTTTCTAGGGATTTGAGCAATTACTCAATATCGGGATTATTCCTAAAAGAAAATTTAGTTTTATCTTAAAATTTTCTTCCCTGTCTGGGCTGAGTTCTGCTGCATTTAATGAAAATTATGGTCCTGATTGTGTCATTGAAGGCACTTAGTCATCTGAGAATTGAATGCAGCCTGTTCTACCTGCTTACTGACTGGCATGATCACAGAGGCACATCTGTGTCCTCAGTCAGGGAGCAGAAACTCTGATCTCTTGAGTATGGCAAACCATGAAGAAGGGAAAAGTCCAGTCATCAGGGAAAAGATATGGCTCATGGAGACTGCCTGAAATGTGGCCACGCAGCTTCCTCTCAGCACAGCTCAGCGTGTTTAACTCGCACAGCTCCTGGGCCCCACATTCTGCCTGCTTCCAGGTTTCTTGATTTCCTTCTCAAGGCAAAACTGGGCTTGAGGGATGCACAAGGGCTCAGCCTGGAGCACAGACTCTTCCTCTCCTTCACCGTATATGTAAATCCCTGAGGCTGGAGTTTGTTCGTTGCTAACTCAAACCCTGGCAGTTCTGGGGAAACACAGATCTCATTTGTGATCTCATTTGAACCTGTGAAGCTCACTGACAAGGATACTGCTAAAATTGGTATCTGGTTTCATGGAGTGCAACAGGATTTAAATCTGCAAACAGTCTGGTCTGCATTGGGGCTGATTTGTTCAGTTACATTTGTAAATCTCTTGGACAAATGCAGAGAATTATAAACCCTTTTACTTTTTTTTTTTTCATGTAACTTTGCACAAATCAGACTCATATTGGTGAAAATGATGAAAAGACATAACAATGTGATTTCCCTCTGTAAAATCCAGGACTTGTATTCAGGGGCATGAGAAGTGCATACCCAAATGAGAGTGTCTGAGGTATTGACGGACCTGCTACTGTTACTAACTGGATTATGTCTGATGCGCTGTCAGCCTGAAGTTAATGATAGGGCAATAAGGACCTCCTGATAAACAGTTTTACTTGGGGAGAGGGCGTGAGAGTGTTTGCCACTGGTCTGAATTTTAAGGGTCTCAGGTGACAATTTGAATGAGTCATTGATGTGCTGTTCTGCTAGGGAAATTCATTCAGTCCATTATCAATTTCCCCTGATGTTCGCACTCTGCATAGAGTTTCTCGGGTTGGTTATTTGTTAGCAGGCAAAAAGAATTTAATTTTCATACTCCTTAAGTGAAACAAAGTTGGAGAAACAAGTAACACAAACAAGGTCATCTCCTACACATGGTTTTGTAAGTTAGATTCAATTTCACTCACATAGAAAGGGCAATAGCTGGTTTTCTTATTTCTTTGCAGCTTTTCTTTGCCTCAAAGTAATGTGTGGGCTTTTTTATTATTTTTTAAGCCAATATAAAAGACAGACAATAGAGATGAAGCAAGAAAAGTGCACAGTTCCTTTCAGAAGGAACATTAATCTTGTGATACAAGATTGGTGACTTCTAATGGGCTTCCAGCTGCACAGTTCAGTACTGATATGTTTGTTGGTTTTTTTTTTTTTTGGGGGGGGGGCATTAATACCATTGCTAAATAGCTGTTATTGGGGCTTTTTAATTTCCAAGTTGAAATTCTTATATGCCAGAGTAGGATTCTTTATGCTTTCACTGTGTGATGTTTAATGAAAATATGCATGAAAAGTAGTCTTTGGGATGGCTGCCCAGTTCTGCTTAAATGTACCCATCTCAAGGGAAAATCATCCTGTGGCAGCTCTCTTGAAGAACCTAGTAGTTTTTAGTGGAGTGTGAAGTACCAAAGTGTTAATTTCAAATTAATCTGAGTTTTCCTGAAACAAGAACCTAGAAGCAAGTAGGTTCTGAGCTACTTGACATTTGGGCTTTTTTTAGTCTTTTCCATTCTTGGAAGTTATTCATAAGTCAGGTATACCATAAGATTCCACTGCCTCAGTAATGTGTGGGGCAGTTAGCCAAAGAGAAAATTTATGCTAGGATATCTAGAGATTAACAATGTCACTAGATATCTAAGCATTGTAAACTGTATGCACATGAAGAACTTGTATTTCTATCCAAATAGTGCCGAGAAAAAGTAATAGGAAAGAATTTCCATTATCTACTGCATAGCTGTCCTCTAAAAATCTGCTGCAAATTGAAGTACATCCATGTAGACCAGGAAGAACAGCCTCCAATGGAGGTGAGTGGAACAATATCCACAGATTCTCATCTGCGATGAGAGCTGGACACACATGTACAAAGGAAGGGAGAGAGATATTCTTCCTTCTTACCTCTCCTAGTGTCACGTGAGAAACTTGGAAGTGCCACAACCTTGTAGTAGTCAGTGAGGGAATAATGACTAATGTTAAAAAAAATTACTGCTGTCCCAGTTTGAGCTTCTCTTGACTGGGTGTGCTGTGCTTGGAGGCTGACTTGTGCAATATTGTATCAGACTTTCCAGGTGCTTTTTGCATTAAAAAATGAACTTTGCTCAAAAGGTACTGAAAGAAATAAATGTGGCCCAGAGAAAGCTTAACATGAAAATGTCAGGCTTATTTGTGTGAGATATTAAGGGGAACTGTTTCTTCAGGTGAACGAAAGGATGTTAGAGCCATGCATCTCCTCTGGAGATTGAGCAAAATATCTATATTTAGAAGATGCTTTTAAACTCACACAAAGTGCTCCTGAAATATCCTTGAAGTGCAGCATGGTGAAGATTTAGAAGGAAACAGCTGCCTTCTGCAATGCTTTTAGATGAGAACTAAAATAGGGTAATGATTTCTCCTGAAGTGTCAGGAAAATATTTGTAAGCAAAAGCCTCCCTTCAGGTGGGGCACCACACCTGATGTTTTTTTATGGTAATCTCAGGTTTGTGCTCCACAAGGTAAAATCTGTGTAGATGAAGTTGTGCAGGTGAGACTTCTATAAGAGCTTATGTATTCATTTTTAACATCTAATTTTCCTTCTATTGAGTTCTCTTTGTCAAACAGGGTTTAAATAAGAATTCAGAACATCAAATAACAGACTGCAAACACTAGGATATTAAAAGCAGAAAGCCTGGTTGCATTTCAGTTCACGTTTCCTTGGAGAATCTTTAATTTTACTGTTCAGTTAGACATTGCCTGACCCATCCCTTGTACAGATCTATGAAATGTAATCAAAGCAAGGCTTCTCTTGGCATCTCTAGTTTTTCTCTCAGTATGTTGGGGATACTGGTTCATATTGGATCAATCTCAGTCAAAACATCTTTTTCACACTTGCTCTGGAAGAAGGCAAATAATATTCAGGAAAATGGATCATAAAGTAAGAGAAGAATTTTTTCCATGTGTCCTGTTATGTCTTTTCTGTACCTTGCACAACATGAGTAGTATGTTAGATAGTGAACAGTGGGATTTAAGTGACAGTGCTCTCAAGAGAAATGCAAAGTGACGTGTGGAGCAGTTGCATTTGGTACCTCAGTTCCTCAGGCTGTCTTTTCTTTTGTTGCTACTAGGAAACTGTCTTCGGTCTTCTAAATAAGCAAATTACTTTGATCTGAAAAGTGCCAGATAGTATTAGACTTCTCCTAGGGATTAATCTAGGTAAAAGAAGGGCTGGCCCTCTAGGCAAGGAAGTTTTGTGTCTGTGAACTACTGCTCCTCATTCTGTGTGGAGCACTACAAAATTAGTATGTTGCTGATAGCTTTATATTTTCATGTGCCTACACAGCAGTTACATTCCAGTAACTTCCACAAATTGGGTATTAATGATTCACACTCTGCAATTTGTGTATTCATAAAATAGAGTTGCATAATCTAAAAAAAAAAAAAAAAGCAAAGACCATACCTAGGCAGTCCCAAGATGATCCTCCTGATAGACTGACTGATCCTCTGTTCAGCCTGATTTAATGACAGTAAATGAATAAAGCAAATTCCATTGTAGTATCAGCCTAAAGAAGGTGCCCACTAAGAGGCCTGAGTGCAGCAACGGAGAAGGAGCTTTCTGGAGAGGAGCAATGAACTTTGTGTCTTGAGGGTTCACAAAGCATTAACCCTTCCTGGAGCAGCCTGTGGTGATAGTCAGGAACTGCAGTGTGCTGGAGAGATAGCTGGAAGCAGTGACAACAGCACAAGGGCTTAGATCGTGCTGGCAAACCTCTAGTGGTTACTTTGGCATGCTGGCACTGCAGAGCCAACAGTATGAGCATTTAACTTCTAATCCACTCTCCTAGTTCCCTCAGAAAATGTTACCCATATGGCATTTCTTTTGATGTGGCCTCTGGTGTTCTCATTATTTTCCTGTATTGTTGGACAGGGACATTTAGCCTGGCCTTTTGAGGTTTACAACACCCTGTTGGTCTAACTGGAGCCATTGTCTCAATGCTGAAAAGAATTCCCTGCTGTCAGATTACTACTTAGACCAATGGACCAGCTTTCTGCTTTTATCCTTGAAGACTATTAGTGCCTGTAAATGTTGTGACAGAAATGCTGCTCATGCAGAAGGGCAGAAGAGATTTCACTTGTAGATATCTTTTTCTGATTGGGCAATTAGTTATGTGTTAGCTCTAATACAGGCTCTTTGTTGTAGTGAACTAGTTTTGATCAAATATTTAATTGAGAAGGACACAAGGAATGCATGGAAAGTACTTTACAGAGCCCAAGCTTTGATGATTCCCTGCATGCTTTGATACATTTTCCAGTGTAACCACTCCAGCAGTCCATCAGCTGTTCTGGTGTGTGTCTTCCTGATGCTCCCTTCTGTTGGGTTCTCTCACTGGGCCCTGAAATGCCTGATGGCATTAGTACAAGCCTCTGGATGGTGAGCAGAGAGCTGAGCAATGCCTGGGCTCTTGGCCCCTCACCTCCCAGGAGGGTGACCTAGCCATGACAGCCTTTTCTATATTTGAAACATCCTTTCATGTCCACTACTGCAACTGGCTAATTGACAACTTGCATCTCAATGGCTTGATGTTAAATCTCCATTAAAGTGAGCATAACCGGATATTTCTGCTGAGGAACAGAGAGGGATCCTTCAGTTGAAGCTAGGGAACCAAAGTACTTCACATGCACACACAGAGAAAAGGAAGCTTCTTGAAATGCTGGATGTCCCTCTGAGTAAGATTGCTGGTTTTGGGAAGTACTTGGATATTCCAGGGTAACCACTACTAATGAAAAAGCCTATGTCCCAGCACTAAGATTCAGCTCCTGCCTAGGAGGGCAGTATTTGAATTGAGAAGGATAATTATACACTGCTGTATTCCCTTGCCTTATTTCACATGTCCTAAGAAATTGTGCAAGGAGATGAGACAGCAACCATGAATTACTGATATTACTGTTACCTATACAGTCATGAAAACAGAGAGCCCTTGCAAACAGCTGTGCTATTAGTTTGTGAGTCTTAGTCACCCATGGGCCAGGGATTGTGCCTTTCTTCCCTACCTGCAGTCCCCTGCTTCTATCCCTTAGCTCAGCACCATGCCAAATCAGACAAAAATTATCCCTGTGCTTGCACAGCTTGTGCTGAATCCTCACTGCTGGAACAAAATACAAGCTGATAATAATCCCTGCTATTAGTCCATTTAAAATGGGTCAAAAAGATGACCTAATTGTGGTAATTGCCTTCTGGCATTGCCTGTGCAACAAACGTTTTGGCTGCGTGAGTAGGCATGTGTTCAACAGTAGGCATTCCTATCCCTAATAGCTCAAAGATTAAACTTCCATTTCACAGAGCTGCCATCTGCTTCAACCGGTGTCCAGTCACTGAAGAAGACCAAATCACTGGTCTTACACACAGCACTGGCATGGTCTGTGTGCTTTTTCCTGCCGCCTTACTGGAATGACTTGCTGTGTTTGGAACAGACTGAATAAACCAAAATACTCACAGAAACAGTCTAGTAGGTGAACAGAGATGTTAACTGGCTCATTTAGTCCCTGCCTTGAGGCAGAATAAAGCAAAAAAACAAATAGTTGTCAAAAGATATGTTCATCCACAGAATGGCTAAGTACAAGTTCTGAATAAGGGCACTAATTGAGTGTTTCAGGCTTGATGCTGTCACCTGCAGCCATTGTGTGTGTGATACTACTTTGCTGGTAGTGCCACTGAATTGAGTGAGGCCACCACTTCCCTGAGTTCATCCTGGCATTTGTGATAATATGGTAGGATGGCACCATTTCAACTGAGCCCAAAAGAGCTCAGACTACATTTAGTAATCTCTCTGCACTTTTGTGTTTGCTCTACTTTGGTGGGCAAGAGATGTGCCAGTATGTATCCTGTTACAGGAGTTTTGGGCTGCTCCCTTCTCCAACAGAGCTGAAATGCAGCTTTTAGCAGGCTATAACTAGATTACATATTGTCATTTTAATTACTGCTTGGGGATGTTTAAACTTGGAATCCTTGTGGGCATGGAGGCAGCTTCCCATCAGTCCTGCACCTCAGCATCAGGAACGCTCTGGCTGCCCTCTGGGGCTAGCCCAGGACTCATGGACTTGCCGAAGTGACATACAGAGACCTTATGGCACTAGGTCTGGGAGGAAGTGACTCTGGACTAGGATGTTTGAAATGGGTTGGTGATACAGACCACCCAGTGCTCTGGACTGAGTGTTTTGAGTGGCAGGTATGTGGTATAGTAATCTCTGAGAGCCAGATTGAGTGGATTCAGTGTCAGAAGACATTTTCCAGGGATCAAAGTGGTTTAGAGAAATAATTCATTTTTACCTCTAAATGAAGAGAAATATGATAAATGTTAAAATGGCCCTTAATTCATGAGCTTCACATCCCTGGGGTATGATTAGCATCAGATAACTGTATCTCCCTGCTGTGCCCTGTTGCTTAGTTACACTACACAAGTACACTGTGCTTTCATTTTCTGTCTTATGTGAGCAGAAGCAGCAGGATATAAAAGTTCAAAAAAGTGGAAGACACTGAGAGTACTCTCAGCTGTGTTCCAAATCACTTGGGCTCCAGCAAGGCCACATGCACCATACATGCTGTGAATGGAAAGAAGCTTATTCTGATTGTGGGTGTAAATCACTAGAGACTCCATTAGCAGCTGCTGCTGCTGGAATAAAGCACTGCAAAGAAAACCAGAATCGTGCCCAAAAGACTGATTCTTCAGGGGAAGTAATTTATTTTCCTTAAGAGAGATTAGCATCACAGTGGTATGATAAAAGACTCTTAAAGAGCTATTGTTGCTCTTGAGTAAATAATGAGTCCTAAAAAAAAAAAAATCAGTAGATTGCATATTAATCTCCTAAAACAGAACTGCCCTGAAGAGCTGGACATTTGAGGGGTGCATTGTATCTTTCTTTTTACCAGCTTTATTAATGAGGGTTTGTCGTACTGTGTAAAAGCAGAGTTGGCCCATGCTGGGTCTCACAAAAGCCACCAGTCTGGTGTAGCTGAGAAGCCTGGAGGAAGATCCATGCAGAAAAATGTGAGGACCTGCAGTGGAGAGACGCATCAGTGGTTGTAGGGTAAGGCTTCTGTTCAGTTGAAAGATCTTCTGCTGAGTGTATGGAGAAGTAGAACATGTTTTTAACAGCTCTGTCTTGCTGTCAAAATACTTACCTTTCTATTTCATGTGTCCTGCTAATGGATTTTTAAATACAGACACATAAATGTCTCATAGAAATTAATAGAAAACAGTTTTGCTTAAAAAATTATCTGGCAATTGAAATGGTTTTGCAGAAATTATGGAACACCTGACTCTAAATACATGGCTGTGTGATAGCAGCAGTTTCCTTGGGAGACAGCTAATATTTTTTGTAAGAGGGCATGGGGGAAAGATGCCTCATATAATATTTCACCAGTACTACTTAATAGTGATTTAATAAGTCTATGTGAGAAATTAATTTTCCACTTCTAGTGGGGGAAGTAAGGGAATTGCTGGTGTAGGAAGGCAGAGAACTGGCAAAAGGTGGTGGGGGGGATGCTCATGATTTGGCAGTTTTGTTGATAAGTTTTGGATGGTGAACCAAAGATGCAGGTTTTTGGCAAATAGCAGATTGCCTGAATGCCCTCATTCCTCATTTGCTGTTAAGGGCTGTGTCAATCAGCAATTCAGGTTTTTTTCAGAGTTGGAAGTACCCCGATACTGCTGTTTCTACATGAACTTGTTGGGAATCTCTTCTCCTGCAAAGTCCAGACAGAGAAAATTTAGGGAGAGAATCTTGAGATGAACAATTATTGTTTTAATTCAACTGACTTTTTGACAGATGGTAGGTCCAGAGTGGAAAAACCAAACCAGCAGCTCTGCAAACTTTATCACTTTTATTTTCCATTATTTTTTGAGATGATATATTCTCCTCCCTCAGATGTGTTCTGCTTATTCTCATCCATATTTTGCACTGTGATCCCTGGCTTTAACATCATTGTGTTTAGACGAGCAGCCAGCCTCCCTGTATCAACAGATAGTTGTATAATTTACTGAGTAAACAGTTCTGTTCCTGGCTGCTTATTAATATGAAAGAAGTTTTACTTTTATCGTACGGAGCCAGTCATTCTTCCCTCGTTAGCTATAATACTTAAGATATTGCATATTAAGCTAGAAATGCATAAGGACAGGAGGTCTCATTTTCACTTAAAATTTCTCCAAGGCACTCATCAGCGGGCTCCTTGGTTGAGAGCTTTTGCCTGGTTTTCAGCTGACAAGCCAATAAATGTTCAGATATGTGGCAATGCAGTAGGCTGACTTGGTCCAAGTGGATTTTACGTTTTCATCCCATCTATAAGGGACAAAGGAGCCATTCCGTTTAGATTTGGGTGGGGATTTTTTTTCCTGTTTGATAGAAACACATCCAGTTGGTAAGGTAACAACCAGCCATGTGAAATCATTTAAGGACAGGAGAAAAGGAAAATGAAGTGGAAATCTATATATTTTTTTCTTACTACTTTACTGTCTTTCAGCACAGTGACTTCCTCCTTAATGCAGTAGAATGTATGGTTGCTGGAACATTCAGGGTATCATTAAAAAGCATAACAAACAAACAGTTGATAATAAAAAGCTTATCTAGGTGTTAAAGACAAATCTTTTTGAACAAAGTGCATTGGAAGGAGGTCTCTGTGCTTGAGGATGTACTCAGACCACATCTAGCAACTGCAGCCTGTGCAGACAAGAGGGGCAGAGGCAACCTCTCTGCTGCTGCCTGGTTTGCTGCTCTCAGTCAGCTGAGCATGCAGGGATGAAGGGTACACACTCAGCTTTCAGGAGCAGCAGAGCCTGTGGAAGGGAGTTCCACCAGCTCAGTGCTCCCTCCCTGAAGGCTTGTGACAACCCAAAGCTCTTTCAGGCACACACATTGGTGTCCCTACATCTAATGTCAAAAGTAAAAAAAAAAAAAAAAAAAAAGAGGGGAAATTAGACTGACATCTCACCATAACTGTAATTACTACCCAAGCAAGATGGCAAGGCGTCATATTGAAGCTAAATATCCCCTAGGGCAATACACAGGCAATCCAGCAAACATTGGTTTCCTTTCCTGAGGAAAAGCCCTTCAGTAGCTTCCCAGTCAGAAACACTTGCAAATGTGAGAGTCCTTACTTCAGGAGGGATCACTTCCACCTCATTTTTTCCTGGGTGTAACATCACTGCAATTTGAGATAGTTTTAAATCAATGTAGATGGCAATTAAATATTCTGTTTTAAAAATGAAAAATTGATTTTCAGCAGGAGGATATTTCAATAAGGTCAGTAGAGGGATGGTGATGAGTAAATCAACTTTTGTTCACAGTTTACAAAATCTCTGTCACAATAATTTAGATTTGTAAGCACTTGCAAATCTAGTTTTCCCCAAGGAAAAGTGGTATTTGGGGCCTTTTCCTAAAGAGAGAGGAAGTTGCTTCTACTGCTTATATCAATAAGCACTGACTGAGTTCAAAGGAGCTCTGCAGATTTACACTTCTGAAAGTCCCAGCCAGGAGGTGACTTTGAGACACCTCTAACTGTAGCCTGTTCTGCTTTTTGCCTCTGATACCACATGGTTCAGATGGTGCAATTTGGTGTCCTCTTTGCCCCTGCACAGATGGCAAAGGCATGACTTAGCACTTTGCTAAGTGAGAAGTTGTACCCCGTGGTCTTTGGCTAAAACCTACCCTCTGCTCTGCTCCACTGTTCTTTGGCTAAATTATACCCACACCATTTTGCTACCTATCTCCCCCCCACACCTACTGCTTCAGTAGCAATCAGCAGCTACAGATTTCAATCCTGAAATCCAGCCTTGGGTAATGTGTGTGTCTTACTGCCTGTAAGCCTGTGCTTGTAGTTTCTCAACTTTCTAACCCCTCTGCTACAAACCATAGATCTGATTTGATGAGGCAGGGAGGCAGGAAGAGCTATATAGGACTCCCAGGTTCCCACACAGTTTTAAGGGTTACAATAAAGAAGTCTCTAACTGGGTCTGGACAGCAGGGTCATGCAGCTGGAAGAAACATTGGGAAGATGGCTATCTCCTCAGGATGGGTCCTAAGCTGTGTTTTCTTAAGAGAGGATGGGACCTGTTGAGATGTATTCATTTCCCCTGATAAACCCTCAGAGGGCAGAGCCCAGGGGTCAGCGAGAAACTCCCTGAGCAAGTCCTGTGATTGGTAATAGGATGCTGAAAGCTCTTTTTCACCCATGTTGCTATGCTATTGCTTGAGATCAGTGAATTGTATGGCATTTCTTACACATGCAAAACTGGATCTAAGTTCCTGCAACAAGGAAAATGGGCTTCTCTGTTTCTCTTGGACACTTGCACAGATCTAACAGCTGTGGCATGAGCAGGGGTATGTGGTCATCAAACTGAACTTACAAATCAGTGGGGGATTACCTACTTCCAGTTTTCTCTAGAAGGTTTGACAGAGGAAAACTCTAAATGCAGCTTTTCTAAAACTTCAGTGATTTTAAGATGGGGGATACAGATGAGGGAGAAAAGGGTACCCTCATAGCTTTTTTTTTTTTTAGCTGGCCAGGATCTGCTGACAATAGGAGATGAGTATAAATAAACCTGGTGTAACAAGGAAGCAGAGTAGGAATTGCCTCTGAAGGAGACAATCCTTTTGGCAGAAATCCCAACAGTGGCTATTTGAACTGATTGACTGTGCAGCTAAAACCTGAATTAATACTAATAAGGAACACTAGTTGAGAAAGCTGCGCTACTGCAAAACTTCTTGTCTTTGTTGGTCTCCTGATAATTTCTTCCTTGTGTAATAACACCCCATGAAAAATGTTTAGCCTTTCCTACTCAAACACACAGACACTTGAAAATTGAAAGAGCTTCCTGAAATTCTTCCTCCCAAACTAGATATGCTGGTCATCTTTCTGAAGCACTTGGTGGCCACTTGAGAGTTTAAGGGCTTACACGTGGAAGCAGATTTTCAGCTCTGCCAGCTGTCGGTGAGTTGTAGGTGTGGGGTGGAGGTGTGTGCACTGTCTCCTCACTGGGTTCATCCTCCCCACACCAAGGAACAGTCATACAAGGCGACCTTATTGTGACACACGGGCTTATTAAGTTTCAGCAGTTGCTTGCATGCAACAGAACCAAGTGTGGCTCCTGGGGAATTTTCTTGACTTCAGTAGATTTACCATGGTGTAAATCAGGAGCCAAGTGACAGAAGAAGCCCATATGTTCTCCTAGAGTGCTGATTACAGGGGAAAGGAGCTGGATCAGAAGAAACTTACTGCACTCAGATTGTTTTCAATGTTTTAATGACTAGCTTAAGGCAGCAAATAAAAACAGAATCAGAGGTGATTTATATTTATGCTGAAATCTAAACAGGTCTGGCCATAGGCATTTGCATTTCTCCCTGTCTAATACTGTGAATGCCTTCAGACCTCTTGGACTGCAAGAACTGCTGAAATAGTGAAGTTGAAAGCTAGTTGTATAAGTCAGTGTCAAGTATAAGTCAGTGTCAAGACTCTTGGAAACAATATAAAGGGCAGGAAGGGGTGTATGTATGGGAAGAATTGGGTGGCAGAGGAGGAATATTGTATTTGCAGGGAAAGCACTGATGTTCATGGGAAATACTTCGGGTTTTTTGTTTTGGTTTGGGGTTTTTTGTTGTTTTGTTGGGGTTTTTTTCCCTTTTGCTGGATTTAGCCCCAATTCCCTGATTAGCAACAGCTACTCTGGCAGACCTATCTCACTGAAATCAAGAATTATTGGGCCATTCCATCAGGGCTCGGGTGTCTTGTGAGTTGTATCCACTTCAGAGCGGGAGGGGAAAAAGGGCTGAGACTTAAAACATAACTGAAAAATTTTGCAACATGTCATGAGCTTTCTTTTTTTACTGCCTTTTCAAAGTCCCCAAACAGAAGGCTGGTTCTAGAGTAAGAGCAGCATCAGGGTAATTGGCCCCACACATAGCCAAAGCCAGTCACCACCTAGGGCAGCACATTGTTAGTAGAAGGAAAAAAAAACCCAAACATGACTTGGAGCCCCATAAAGTAAGCCTTGTTGCAGCTATTTAGGGAGAAGATGTGTTTGGGAAAGCAACCACTGGTATGTATTAATAGGCGAGAAGCACTCTTTGTCTTTCCATTATGTGGGACTTATCACTGCACCTCATTTTTCTGCAGTGGCAGGAGCAGCCTACCAGGCTCTGTCCGAGCTTTGTCGCTCTGAACTTTAGTTTTGCTTACATTGCTGAAAAGCTTTTGGCTGTATGTGGCAATAAGGCTAAGGACCACAGTCATTAGACCAGCAGGGTGGGGGTCTCAGTTCACCCTGTTTGGGTGTATCAACATCATTCAGGATTGAGAAGCTCAGCAATGCTGTAGCCAGACCCCCTGAGCAGGGAGAGATGGCTGAAGCCCTTTCTATATAGACAGTGATGCTGTAGCAAAATCTGCATATTAAATGGATATGTTTTTACACGTGGTACAGCCTCTCTTACATTCAAATTCACATAAAAGAAGTGGTGAAGCCTGTTCCTCACCCACTCAGTAATGTGGTGTAGGTGTTTCAGTGACACACCGAGTTCATTACACCATTTCACAGCTTCTTGTTAATGTATGCCACAGTAGAAATCTCATTCATGGATGACACTTATCTGATCACAGATATTTATTCATCAGCCAAAGCTAGGAGTATTAATGACGAGTCTTTCCTACACAGCTCTTTGATGGCTCTGATGTCTAATATAAGTGGAATAAGCTGGCGTTGGCTAATGTGGGGTAGGTGGTCTCAATGGAGGCTTTCTTTTTCAACTGAGGCCTCTCTGTGGATTTGTGAGAACTTAATGTGTGGGTTTGGATTAGGTATTCTGCACCAAAGGGATTCTTGATTTCTTTTTCCAGCAGTTTCCACTGCACTGTATTTATTAGTAAATAGCAGATCAAAATGGGGAGGGAGAGTGAGATGAACTGATATTTGCTGGTTGTGATTGGGATTACTCTTCCAAAGGAAATCTGTCATTAAGAAATTCTATTTTTAGAATTGAGTCCTGCAAACTGTAGTTTGGGGTATATTGGAACAAAGAACACTGAGGAAGGGAAAGTTAGCTGGTTGAAAGCTTTCCAGTCTTGACTTTGTTTTCATTCGGTTCGGGCAACGTAGGGGGAAGAAGCAAGGACTGGCATTCTGGTTGAACTTGGAAATTCATAGTAACTATAAGGCATTTTAGATGCTTAAGCTCTGTGATCTCCAAATTTCCAAGGCTCAGTTAGAAAACTATAGGGCATTTCAGGGAAGGGTCACTGTTAATCATTTTAGATTTTTGCAGAAAGGTTGAGTACTTGATGCATTTCTGTTCATTCATCTGCTCCTTGCAATTATAGTGTATATAAGAATCTTTGTGACTATGTAAGCCATGTCCTGTGGCAACAGTCTGTACTCTTCAATACTGTTAAATCTATATAAAGCCATGCAGAAGCCCCTGTCAGAAAACTGGAGGACACAGACTCAGAGAGAGATGTAAGAGACAAGGTGTTGTAAGGGACAGCACCATCTGCTTTGTTGACAGCCACTTGTGCAGAAAGGACAAGGCACTGATTAATTTGTCAAGAACTCATCTGAAGAGCTGTGAAAGAAGACAGATAGGTGTATGCACAATGCACAAGGGGGTGGGGGAGGCAATGAGATGGCTGTCAAGACGAGAGAAGGGTGATCTGACCTCTCAAAACAGGTATTTGAACATCTCATTTGGAGAATGGGACAAAGACATTAAGTGACACAGCTTGGCTGCAAGACAGTGATGAAAGTTGTAAGTCGTTACTGAGCAGCAGAACATAAATGTAGGTAGGTATTCCTGATGAGCAATCAGATAGGAAAAAGAACATGCAGGCCAGCTGCTAACTCTTGGGTGTGTTGGGGAGTAGTTTGGTTTTGGTTTGTTTGGTTTTGGTTTTTTAATATATATTATTTTCTTTCGCCGAAACCCATGTGGACAAAGGCTTGCTAATCTCCATCTCCACCAATTGGCAGTGCTGCTTTCAGGCTCCCTGTGCAAAGGTCTAAAAGAGCCAGAAGGATGAGTGACTGCCAGGGAGATACAGTGAAGGGATAAGATGGACCAGTGCTCAATGGGAGAGCTTTCACAGCTGCAGAGTGCACTCTGGCCTTTTACCTCAGGGTCTGTGTTCTCCTAGAAGTAAGTGTGAGGAAGATGGGGAAAGGAAAGTATTTGAGGATCTACTACTCTGGAATGCTCACATGCTCATTGCCAATCTAACTTAGCACTGTGGATAGCAAGCAGAGGCATTAATCACAGAACAGGCATAAATTAAAAAAGCTTGCAATTTTTCTGCCAATTGTAAAGGCACCGGCTGCTTAATGAAATGGAAAATTCCATTTTGAACATGTTGTAAGCAACCCAACAGAGCAATGCAGTCTGATCTTCCATAGACAGGCAAAGAGGGACTGAGGCACAGATCCCTTTTACTTCTGCACAAAGTCTTTACTAATCCTTTGTCTCAGTCATAAACCCCTACTTAGACTTCTGAAATACAACCCAGCATCAGGATTGACATTGGACCTATGGAGACAGACCTCTGCCAAAGTATAATTGCAGGATCAGGGACTTACGTTAATCAGAAGTCTGTTCCCAAATCTGTAGAAACCATGGAAAGACTCCCAATGATTACAGTGGTTTTGGATTAGACCTTCATTTGTGCTATTTAGCTAACATGTATCAGAGAGATTTCTAGCTGCCCAGCTCAGTAAGTTGTAAGATGTTAGTGTCCAACCCATTCCAGGTTATAAGCAGATTTGTGTCCCTTTGGAAAACATAATTTCTTAATTACTGTGAATCCTGATTATAAAAAATTATCTTATGATAAACGTTTTGCTTGCTGATTTTTCACTTGTCCATCATTTATAGATCTGCAATGCCATTGTGAAAATAGCTTTCTAGTACCATGTACTTTCCTTGCTTCCTTTGAACCCCTGTAAGGGTATAAGGAAGAGAGGGCCTGGAAAACCTGAAACTGACAGTGAACCTGAAAGGAACACAGAACAGTCTTCTTCGTTCAAACCTTACCCCGGCCTGGGTGCTGTGTGGACAGACCTCACTGGCTTCGAGATCAGATTCTGTCTGGTTAATCAGTGCAGAAAATGTGAAGGGAGCAAATATCATGAGTATTACTTCTGAAAAAATTTCCTCTCTCATTTTTTTCAACACATTTGACTTCTTCCCCTCTACTGCTGACTTGAGGAGGTCTCCTCTTTCAATTCTGTGAGTACAAGCAAGATTGACTTCTTTATCCCCCTTTTTTCCCCCCCTCTTTGTATTCCTCACAGTTCATGCTTTTCCTTCCAGTTTCCTTTTTCTCTTTACAAAAAACCAAAATGTTCAAAAAACCAAAGGCAGTGATATGTTAAAAAAAAAAAAGTGGCAAAAAGCATCCCGTATTTTTGTGGAGGAGAGGGCGGGGGGTACCTGTGTGCTGGAACAGCTACTGAAAAATACATGCTGGTGACCTGATAAGCACAGTATTGAGGAACAACAGATACAGATTTCAGTAGTTGCCTAGCTCTAGGCAGGTTCTGCATTTTGAGTAGAGGAAAAAAGTTGTCTCTGGGGACATGAGGGAGGACTTATACTCGTAAGCCATGCCCACAGAGATACAGATGAGATTCTGGTTCTCACCAGTAGTACTCAGTACTCTCACCACCTTGGTAAAATAGTGCTATCCATTCCCTCGTTTTCTCAAGAAGTATATTGGAAAACTCTTTGTGTTTTCCTAGAGCCTACAGGGTTGTAGAAAAGTGGCCTCTACCTTTGCAGAGTGCTCTGAGCCTGCCCAGCAGCTGCTACAGGTGAATGATGGCACTAAACTACATAGTAGGAGGAAAATTGATGTTACTGAGTAACATTTTTAGAGGCATTGTAAAATAATCTGTGGAGAGTGGATCTAATTATATGTTTATTTCTGGGTTGTTTGGGTTTTGTTGTTTTGGTTTGGTTGGATTTGGGGCAGTTTTGTTCTTGTTTTGGTTTGGGATTTTTTGGGGTTTTTTTTGTGGTTGTTTTTCTTTAATTTTTCTTATTATTTTTCTTTCCCATGCTTAATGAAATTTTGGCTGGTAAAATGCCTCATGAGACATCCCAAACAATTCACCCTATGTTTTACTTGCTATGAAAATATGTGGATCCAGCCTGTGCAGCTGTTTGCTGTCAGGTTCATTACATCCTGAGCAGCCATCCCCCCAAGTGATTTCTGCTGAGGTCTCTCCTCATTCATTGTGGGAGATGACAGACTCTGCAGAGGGAGCAGGTGATCCCCATGGAGGTGGGAGTGGAGCTGCCTGGTTGATTGTCCACAGAGGACAGGTGGCACTGAGCTGGTCTGCAGGGCACTCTGGCCTCGGAGGATGCAACAGGCAGCTGAGTTTTGTCTTTCTCTGGAGCATTTCTTTCCTGGATATTGTGTGCTTTGTTTTGCCTTTGTACCAGATAATATGCTGACAATGGCTAGGGATTTTTAATTTATTTTTTGTTTCTCACGTGTTCCTAGAAATTGGAGAGGAAAATGTTACTGTGTTCTTCAGACAAAGCCAGTTTGTCCTCTCCATAAAAGCTGAGTATGTGTTACTGCATCCAGTGTTAAATAACTTAGAAGTACCCTGAGAAATAATTACACGTTGGTGTCTTATCTCAAACAGGGAAGTGAGAGGGTAGATTTTTGGAGCACACTTCTCCTAAATACATTGATACAACTTCACAGGTTCAGGGAATCATTGCTGCCTTGTAA
The DNA here is from genome assembly GCA_035221455.1 of Xenops minutus. NCBI lineage: Eukaryota > Metazoa > Chordata > Aves > Passeriformes > Furnariidae > Xenops > Xenops minutus. The sequence goes on along the minus strand of JAWWEE010000159.1, from coordinate 8,859,075 downwards.
AGAGTCAGTTAATGCAAGATTGCAATGGGGGAGCATGCGTGGCACACCCATGTAAGCTGTGCAATTTGCTCTTCGGTGCCCTATCTTGCAGTACATGTGGCACCCCTGTGATCCAGGGGATACCAATAAGGCAGTGTCACTGGGAGGTTTCACACTAGCAAAGGCTGACAAGAGCTGCCATGAAGTTCTGTACTTGTGCCTGGATTTAGTACACAAAGCTTTCTCGGCAGGGAAAGAAGTTGGCGTGGCTACAACAGCTAGTACCTTGCTCTGAAGAGGTGGTATCTCTTCTCTTAGACAGCAGTGCTGAGTCCAAGTCTCTCCACATGGTAGGATTTTTAAATGACAGGTGCATGTGCTTCTATGAAAACATTGCCTTATTTCCCTAAACCTTAGCTAAGTGGAGCTTGTCAGGTGAACAGTCAAAGAGAAAGGCACAAGAGGAGCTGCTGTCACAAAGTTAACATTTACAAAGCATGTCTGAAACAGTACACAGTTCACCCGAGAAGCTGATGATTTAAGATCATAGTTAAATTTAAAATGACAGAGAATTTGGACAAGGTTTAATAATAGTCTGGCATCTACAGATAGGGGTGGGCAAATGTGAATGTAGATTCTGACATTAAGGAAAAAAGTACAGTGTTTAGCTCATCTGAGCACTCGGGTCAAGTATTCCCTGTCTCACACTTCATTGCAGGATTTAATTTTTTAGGTGTAGCACAAATAAGTGCCTTGTGCCAGAAGAGTTCTCTGAGAGCTGCCTTTGTGATCTGGGCTGAGTTATATGGCAGAACCCAGAGTAACACAACACTGTGTTGCATCCCCAGCAGAGATTTGAGCTGACAACAGCTGTGTTTCTAAGCTGTGTCATCCTTTTGTGTCATCTTGCACATAAAGAAATGAGCAAATAACACTCAGACTGGATTACGGGGAATCCTTCCTTCCCATAGGGAAGATCTCATGAACTAGCAGGGTAACTCTGATGTTCCCTTTGGCATTGGCAGAGTGGGACTACCAAATTGAAAGTGTTTCAGGTGGAGTGTGCATTTACTTCCACCTGGGCTGTAATGGCTGTTAAGCACAACATAGTCCAGTGCAATTTAACGGCTTTAAACCAGAAACTTAGAAACCCTTTTCTAACTTGGTGCTGCATGCAGCTCCTCAGAGGGCTTCAGTAGAGAAGCATGTTAGGCCAGATCCAGTCTGCCTCTGCACCTTCTCTGCAGCAAATACACAAGTCCAGAGTGATG
>JAWWEE010000159.1:8813554-8857592 GCA_035221455.1 Xenops minutus | reverse complement strand
CCCATGAGGCGGCAAGATTGGTGTTTGCATTTTTTGCCTTCCCCCCCCCCCCCCTTTTAGGTCATCTGACTCCTTTATTTTTCTATGTAGTTCTTCCTCATGTCTGAAAGTGGTTTAGTAAATTCATTATACTTCTGTTTTGGCAGCTGCAAGGGGTTTGTCTCCCTCACTTCTCAAAATAATAATAATAATTGATTTTGAAAAGCAAGTTTATATTGTTTAGTTTATAGCTATCCATTACATCTACCTTGTAATTTAATAATATGCCTTCTGCTTATATCTAGGTTAGTGGCAGCTCTTAGCTTGAATACTCTAGTCACCTTTAATGTGATAACAAATTGCTGATTATCAAAGCAGTGTTAGCACTTATTTAGACTCCCACACATGCTCAATCTAGATTAGGGTACATGAGAAATAAAATAAAGAGAATGGTTGGCTCCTTAATCAGTATGCTATTAAGCAGCAGAACAAAACCCATTCAGTGCCATTACTGAAAAAAAGTACTTAAAAAGGCACATAATTGAATATTTAATGTGATAAATGTGATGAAATGGACATCTGGAAAAAAGCTAATGTTATAGCCTATCATGTTCTAAAATAATCAAAGAGGAGGACAAGTGAATAGTGTGTTTCTCATTATGATTATATGAAGGGATGAAAACTTGCCTTTTGTTTCTGACCATTTGCCTTTATGGAGACTTCTGTCTGTCCTTTGACTGTTACACTGTCCAGCTGTACTGTGGCCATAGTAACACTTAACTCCTCTACTACACCAGCTCAAATTAGCCAGTCTATACAGTACTTGGGATTTTTTCTCAGTTTTTCCTTCCAAATGAATAATAATGTTGTCTTTTCAGTTCTGTATCCCTGTTTGATTTTATTTTTTTCTTGAGGACATCTTAAATTGAAGTTTATATTTAAGAAGTGATTCTGCTTTTGAGTCTCCAAGTTAATTTCTAAGAATGACTATTCCAGGACAGCAATTCCTATTCCTTTGATTCTATTCCATGTCTAAGAATTTTTTTTAAACTTTACTTTTGGAGTCAAGTAGTCACACAAGGATCTCTTCTTATAAAAACACACATTCCTAGTTTCATACAGAACATCTGAAGAACATTAACGGCAGTGTATATAGATGCTAGGAAAGCAAACTTGCAAAGTAAACCTTGTGGTCTGGTGGTTGATGTGTGGATACAGAAAAAGGATGTTTTTTGACTGATTAGCTTAGGAATGAGTTTTAGGGCTTTGTTTGGAATTAGGTTTGGAATTAGTTTTGGAGGCGCTCCTTTTTGCTTCTAACTTGCCCCAGAAAAGTACTAACTCTTTCTTCTGTATTTTTTTTTCCCAGTCTGAAAGAGCAGAAAGAGGTACTTCTATTTATTTATAATCTCTTAAACTGAGATACATAGCCTGGTGTTCTTGGCAGATTGCATAAAAGACCCATATATGAGCCAATAAAGAAATGCTCCCAGATTGATTAGGCACTGGATAAGTCTTAGGCAGAGGAGAGCTGGCCCAAATCCATTTTAAGTTAAGAACAGGTCTGAGTTATGCTTCATCTGTTTGCCTTTTCCTGCCTGCAGCTGTAGTCCATTGAAGCTGTTGTCTAGGTTACAGGCAGGCTTAGTTTACTCAGCTCATGTTTTAAGTGCAGAAAGAAGGATGATTTTTGAGGCTAAAGCATGGCTCTAATGCAGACATCCATGTGGCATTTAACAAGTCACTTTATTGCAGTCAGGGAGAACTGCCCTTATCTTGGTGGGAAGGTGCATGTACTTAGGAGGCACCTTGAAAATACAGTGGAAGAGACCACAACAGGTGAGAGGTCTGCCCCTTACAGCTGCGTCCTTCTACATTATGTATTGATGTTGCAGGTCTGAGAGTGGGGATAAACTCTTCCAGTTAGCTTGCTTACTTCACTAAGTTTAAAACTTCCTCTTCAAGCTTACCTTCCTACCATCCTGCATAGTCCTAGGGACCAGAGAAGCTACAGAGAGTCTCCACACACTGTCCTGGGCTGCAGGACACAAGCATCTGGTCTGTGGCCATCCATCAAGAATGGGTGAGAATTAGAAAGCTGTGTGGTTCTATATGCTGTGTCATCATTGAGCAGCTTTCTCTGGCAGTAGTGACACAGCCAGCATGCAAGGAATGTGAATGTTTTTCTGCTCCCAGGCTTCTCAAGTTTCTTTGGTGTAGGTGATTATGGTGAGGAAGCAGGAGCCCACCATTTCCTGCTTGCTTCTGTCAAGGAGCATCATGAAGGTTCTGCTAAGACTGTTTCCATTAGGAGATGATTTACTTAAGAAAATGCAATCTCCTATGTCATAGAAACTCATAACATTACTAAAAGGTGCTACTGCAGGTGATTGATTTGGAGACATGGGATTTTTCCAAAAAGTTGCTGTGTTCAGGGTTGATATGTAGGGGCTTGTGCAAGTCAGCCTTTCCCTTCCTCTGCAGTAGTTTTCTATGGAATGCAAAACAAACTTCCAAGCAAAACAATTAGCAAGCATCTCTGGAAAGTGGTGCTCTGCCTCTAAAGAATGGGCATATAGGAAGCATCTGGTAAGACTTTCTCTCTCTGAGCTACAGAACTTTAATCAACATCTCACACAGGGAAAACGCTGTATTATTTTGCTCCATTGCTCTGAAGAAGTGGCAGGGAAAAAAAGAGCAAACCACAAATCCCAAATAATCACAGCTCATAAATTCATCATATGAATGACCCTTAGGTAAGTACATCCACCCAGGGAGGTATGTGACAGCTTCTAGGCACAAACTGCTCCCCTCTATGCAGCCTGCATATTGTTGTGTACACTAGCTAATACTTTGCTGATGGGCTGGGCTGGTTAACAGGAAAGTGCTCTTGGCTGAAAACAGGCCATTTTTCTCCTTCAAAGCAGATCTATTTTCTCATCACCACATTTCATAGTAATTCAGCAATGCACAGTTTGCCATGCTGGCATCCTTTTCCCTAGCTGTTTAATAACTGTGTTCTGAACCAGAGCTGCAGAGTATCTCATTATTCTGCTCCAAAGGTAGGAGAGGAGGGGAAGATGTGAAGAAAAGCATCTGTTTCTGAGCATGTCATAAGTAAGGTTATACTGCCAACTGCAGTATGGTATCTGGGATACTGCAGTCAGTACCCCTGCAGCAGCTGTAGGAGAGGAATGAAATGAGATGAAAGAAAAATCAAGATGGGAAAACCTTATTGACTTTTTTTCCTGCAGCACTGAGTTTAACCTGAGTTTAATATCACTTGAATTTAAAATATTCAGGAGCTGCTTCTTGCTAATCCATTTGCAGAGTTGGATGAAAGCTCCTACCTGTTAAATTTGGAGTGTTTGCAAAATCAGAAAGAGTTGACACTGGCGAAGTGTTTCCTGATGTTTCTTTCCCAGTGCCCTCAGAAAGGAGACCCATTGACTTACATGTTGGTGAGGGAAGTCAGACCAATTTGAAGTGTTATGAAAGCAGCATCTGAGGTGAGCTGCACTGCTGTGAGAGGCTGCAATGTCCTTCTGAGCAGCGCAGGCACATAAAGCATAGGGAAACATAACATCTTGAAAATACACATGAACTGTGGAGCAGCTTTCTTGGTACAAAATTTGGCGTTTGAGGTTTGTTCTTTGTGGTACTGCTGGCTCTGTGTGTCATGATCTGGTCGTTCAGGCCCAGATGTGCAGAAGTAGCAGGTCAAAGAGGCCTCAGGGTAAAGACTGATGGGTTAGCACTGCCATTGGCTGGCACTGCTGACGGGTCCCTGGCAGGGGCTAACAAATCTTGAGACAGGGAAAATCAATAGACACTGCTGAAATGTTTGGCTTTTGCTTTTTTGTCTCTTGTTTCTCAGAGTTTTCCTGGGGTATAGGTCTGGCCTTAACCTGCTTGCTATGAAAATCCAGCAAAGTGCTTGAATATGACACTAGGTCTTTCCAGCTTCTCTACATAAATCACATTTAATTTGAAATAAATTTCTAATGGGAATATTTGACATAACATTTTTCAGCTGGCAGAGCATTACCACCACATGCTGTCTTGCTTTCTCGAAGGTAGTACCACAGGAGAGCCTGAAAATTACTTTCTTGTAATGGGACTGCCTTCTCTTCACTAGGTTTGCATTGATTTTTCTATCATTTTCAACCATGAGTTAGAGGACATTTTACTCCTGCCGCTCCAGCATCTGAAAAGGTAAAGCGGTCTGCCTGTGGTATTTCAGTGACTATTTCAGTGTGGCTGGAGTTAGTTGGAAAAAAGTATTTCAAAGGTATTCTAAGGATGACTTTGTTTTTCAGTTGCTTCTTTAAAAACATAAAAAAAAATAAAATAAATTATATAACAAAAATATATAAAGGGAGGACTAGGGAAAATGTTGACAGACTCTGAAAGGAAATGGGAAACCTGGTTATCCAGGATATGAAGAAGTCTGAGGCACTCAATAACTTTTTTCCTCAGTCTTCACTGACAAGTGCTCCAGCCACATCACCCAAGTCACAGAGGGCAATGGCAGGGACTGAGAGACAGAGCAACTTCACTCTGGAGGGGAAGATCAAAAACATCTAAGGAACCTGAGGGTGGACAAGTCCATGGGACCTGATGAGATGCATCCATGGGTCTTGAGAGAACTGGTGGATGAAGTGGCTAAGCCACTTTTTGTCATATTTGAGAAGTCATGGCAGTCATTTACTTACTTTCTTTAATAGACAAAAAAAAAAAAAGTTACTTTCTATTGCTGAGACAGGAAGGTGGGCATGTAGTATAGCTGAGGGATTCAGGAGTGAGTATGGGTGCTTTCTGTAAAATGAGATTCAGCAGGTCCAGAACATTAGTGCTTTCATAACACCTGTTTAAGTAGTTATGATGGAAAGTCTTGCAGCAAATGAGATGAGCCTCTTTCAAAAGGTCTCTCTGTTTTTTAAAGCTTTTGGAAGACTCCTGAGACACAAGCCCAGAAGGCTGCCCATTTAATAAATGAGAGACCAAATTTTGTTTAATATTGTCTGTTTCAGAGAAGATGCTCCTGGCAGATGCTGTTTATTGAAACAAAAGCTTGATGGGTTTTGCTAATGATGGTGTACCCTACAAAATATTTATGTTCTGGGAATACTCTGAGTTGTGATCTTTTGGTAGGAGTTTTTATTGATAGAGCCTAGTACCCCATTATGGCAAATTTATTCTTTCTTTTGAGTTATATATATTAAACCTTTTCCCTGTCATTAGTTTTCCTGTCTTCAAAATGAGAATTAGCATTGCAGGATATTATGGCATGGGTGAGAAGATGAATCGTTACTCTTTAGAAAGGTAATTAACCTCCAAAGGCAGCTGCCAGAGAGCTGCCATTATAACACGAGCTGCTCTTTTTCAGTTTTAGACTTTCACTGGCCTCCTCCAGCCCTTCGTGGTGGTTGTTTATTAGCACAGTTCAGTGCAAGTAGGAAGATAGATACCTTCAGCACCACACCTGCAAGAAGCAGGGTTACAAAATTTGGGCTTTCACCAGAGTAATACCCTGTGCTTTCCTGGCTTCCCCTCAGGTTTCACAGAGGGGCTGTGACCTTAGCAATGCACCTGAGGTGTTGGTAACATCTAGTGATGCTGCTTAATTGTGCTTGCTCAGTGCAGGGGGGGCTGCTCATTAATTCAAGCCTGTGTAAAGGAAATGGGAGACCCCTAGGCTAAGGCCCTTAAACGAGACCTGCTGATCTGTGTCAGGGAATGACAGCTTTACAGAAGGCACGTTGACTTCGTGCAAGAGTGAGAAAGGAGAAAGAGCATCTCTCTTGCTGGCAGGTCAGGTTTGAATCCTGGTGTGAGCATACTGTAGTACTGAGAGACATATTTAGCCTGTCTACAGGCAGTTGTGTGCTAGTAAACAAGAAACATTGTTCCAAACAGAGCTGATGATCAGTGACAGAAAAACATAGGAACTGGGTAGAAAGCATTATTCTGCCTTGATCATGACTAACCATTATGTTAGTGGGTTCTGATTTTTTTCAGACTAATGGTAGGTGTGCACTTGTACAAACATGCGACTGTGCACTGATCTCACCCTCAAGGGACTGTGGATTTATCTCTAATGCTGTCAGATTTATTTATAAAAGGTGGAGTACACTTACAAATGCTCCATTGTGCTCTGTTATTTGGAGCAGAGTGAAACCTTGTCCCAATGGATAAGGCAAAAAGGAAGGAGGTTTTTAAGGCATTGCCTTCCCAAATCAAATGGCTTTTAACTGAAAACATTGAAGAGTTTCTATTGGCATACATAGTGAGGAATTTCATACAGAATGCCTTGTAAAGAATGTTCATTTTGATGCAATGCTGGAGGAGTGTTCAACTTTGTGTGACAATGATAGCAACAAGAATTAATTTGGGGGGTCCTTTGCTGCAGCTGTTTTAATGCATGTTTTCCTATTATGATAGTCTGAGTTTCTGTCATCCTTTAGTAGCCAAAATTCAGTTTAGCTTTTCCACTAAAAAAGCCAGAAAGATGTTGGAGATGATCAAGGAGACATCGCAAATAGGAAAGACTTTGTCATGCTTCCTGGATGTCTAACTGACAATTAGTAAATGCCCCTGATATTTTTCCTAGATGCTTCTTTATCCTTGATATTTCTTTGTCCTAGGCTTGCACACGCAATCTCCAGTTCTGGAGAGAATGATCTTGGTAGTTTAGGGCAGATTTCTTGAAACTTGAAGGAGTTTCCTCCTCCTCTTAAATTCTCTTGCATTATGTGCATTCAGATATGGTGCCACAGCTGTATGTCCCTTTGCCTTTCCCATCCATAATGTGATTGGATTTTTGTACAGATGGGCATGTGAATATGTTTTCAGAAAAAGCAAGATTTCTTTTAGAAATATCTCTGCTTGCATAAGAAGCAGGTTTTTTCTGAGCAGATAGCAAGCTCTCTTTAAAGCTGGGCTCTTCAGTAGGATATCTAAATGCCACAGTGACAGAATTAAACTCACATTAATATAGACACTAGGAATGCATCTAAGCAGTGCTTTCAAGTATGGGCAATTGCTGCAGCATGAAAGCAATTGTTTCCCAACTCTGTTAGTGATTTTTATTTTACTGTTTATATTGCCTTTCAAGCATGAAATGTTGCATCTCCTGAAGTGCAATGCTCATTTGGATCCATGAGTTCCAGCCTCTCACAGTCAGTGGGAGTCTCTGCACTGATCTTGGCAGGCTCTGGGCAAGTGTAGGTAGAGAAAAGTAGTTTTGTCACTGGAATGCTGAGCAAGCTGCGCCCCCTCTTCTGTTATTAAGAGCTCAACTCACGTGTACTTTTCACTGTCTGTGAAACTGGACATATCGTGTGCCCCACATTGACCAGAGTTTTTAATAACACTTACCTTGTGATTCCTTCACATCATGATAGAAATGTTTTCCCACTTAATCAGTGATGAAATATGTAAGGCAGAGTATACACTTTGTAATGAAAACTGACAAAGGTGGCAACAGGCTAGTCTAGGCCTTGAGTGAATACACTGCTTCCTCACTACACTTACGTATATCAATCCATTACTTTTTTCTCAAACTGAAGAAAATGGCCCATACTAAGCCAAGTATAATACAGACATGGTACTGTAGTAATGCTTTGTCCACCTTAGGGTTTTTTTCACATGCAGCGCCAGGCCAGCCAAACACAGTGTGCCATGGCCAAATATTGTTAAGAAATCGCAGTTCTTCACTGTGTTTGAGAGAAGAAAAATGGGAAGATTCCCTTTGAAGGGGAAAGGCTCATGCATCAGCCCACTGCCTTGTAATTTTTGTTTGCACATATATTAAGTATGACACTTCACTTTCTTAGTAATAGCATGGCTTTCTGCTCGTTGTGAGGGATGTTTTCATGTTTGACTGTCTCCTTTGGGGGGAACAGTTGAAGTTTTCAGATGGACTACGTTTCTGGTTTAGTGTTGTCTAACATCTTTTAAAGGAGTTATATCTTTCTCTTTGGACATTGAAACTGGGATCTTATGATGTATCATTTATATAGGGAGAGACCAGCCATACCAACTCAAGTATTTCTATTTTCTCATCCGTACAGTACATTCAAATGTACTTATGTTTTATGCTATATTCATAATTGACGTAAAATTAACTTGAGCCTTCGCTGTTGCACATTGTTACTGAGTTTAATGGCAGAGTCATCTGCATTGATTATTTGGGATTAAAACTCTCCTACTCCCCTTCCCCATTCCCTGGTCTAGCCAGTGATTTTTAGTTCTTTAGTCTTGGGTTTCACTTGTACCCTGTTGTTATGCAGCTGTTACAGAGCTGAGGGTGGGGACCAAACCAGCCCATAAGCAGATGTGGTCCCTGGGAAAAGGGAAGAGGGAAACAGCAATGCACCTGAACTGGGGACTCTGAAGAAGTGAGTTTCTTCTCATTTCTTCACCCAGGAGGTACTGAGAATTTACCGAAGCACTTGTCCTATAAATAAACCAAGGCTAAATGCTTTAGGCAAGAGATATAAACAAATAACTGAGGTTAAAACTTACTAGGATTCCTACACTTCTCTGATTAAAGACTAATTTTCAAATAAAGATGTTACCAGCATCACAAATGCATGACTTTTTATATGCTTTACGTAAGGCAGCCATTTTATCAAACACAGGAGGGAGGATAAAGCTAGACGCAGTGTGCAAAAAGAGCTATAACTCATCAAAGAAATGGGCGAAAATAGAATTCAATGAAAAAAGTTACAGTAAATATGTCAGGAAGGGATCTACAGTAAGTAGTCACCTACCAGGTGGTGTCCCTGACCCAGTGATCTGTTATGTAGCTTACTCAGTAGCTAAAGGAGACTTCCATTTCAAAACCCTGATCAGAATCTGTGTCCTTCAGGGTAGTTTGGATGCAAACCAAAAGTGCCAAGTGTTATTTCTGTTTTGATAAGCCAAGTTCAGGTCTAAAACTCAAACACCGCACATTTCAAAGGCATGTTTCTACCTGCACCATTTGTTTCCTGTCTGCTTTAAGCCATTCAGTTTCTGTTTGATGTGAGCAGGCTTGACCCGTGTCCTGGTTCCTTTGGCAGCCATGGTGTTGCATTAGCAGAACAGCTAATTTAAAATGGCACCCTCAACTGAGTCTCCATACAGCGTCTCGTGAGCCACGAGAGTTTACATGTGTTCAACTGAAAGGGACTGGCTGGACATACTCTGATCTCCTTTTGAATGACAGTAACTTTTGCTCTATTGAAGAGATCTCCATCTCTATTAAAGCACAAGCTACAAGCTGTTCTGCATCCTGGGGACAGATCTTCTGGATCTATGGAACTTAATTCCCTACTGGATATTCTTCTTTCTCCAGCACTCCTTGGTGTGCTGTGGCTTTCATGAGGATGAATTTGTTCTGGAGGCCTGTTAATTTTTTTCCTTTTTGTGTAGGAGTCAAGTGGCTCCTCATGTGAGGGTACAATAACACTTTTGGTAGAGATCGTATACTGACATTTGATCACTACATGCAGGTTGACTTTTTGTTCTATATAATTTTAAGGACAACTAGGCTTCCAGATGCTCCCTTCAATGACCAGAGGATACACAAGAAAAGTAACAATGATGTGATCATTTGGAATACTTTCCTGTAGTCAGAAAATGATGAGCATTTATTCCTTCTTCCTAATTCAGTGCTCATCCTGAATTAGAGATTATAATTTTGCTTGTAATGTTATTGCTAGTTGCTAAATTATAGAAGCCTACTTTTTCTTCTGTACCTCAGATCTAGATAAAGGCAAAATCAGAAGTTACTTGAACTCATTTGCAATTAAGTAAAAGAAAGATGAGAGAGAAGCTCGAAGTGGAAACATTTCAGGGTGTTATCACATATTGCCTGAGCACTTAGATACCTAAAAATGCAAAAGACAGATGTATCTGACGTTATCTCACCTTCTAAATGCTTGGTAAAACTGCAAAAAAAACCCTGAAACAACAGAGAAAAGGGAGGTTTTTTTCTTCTTTTTATACCTCTACCTGTGACAGTTACCCTTAAGAAAGCCTGTTACATCTTTTGATAAAAGATCCATCTTCAGTTTTAAATGGGAACTTATCTATAGGTGAAACATACGTTCAAAAGCACTTTCTATAAACAGTGTCTCAGGAGCCTTTAGCTCCCTGCTAGTATAACAACAACAAAAGTCAGCTCCTGAGCCAAGCTGTCCTTGCTGGAGGAGGCGGCCAGGAAGCCTGGCGGAGGCTGCATTTGGCATGCATGGCTCTGAGCCCAGCCCCGTGCTGCTTTGGCCCCTGGCAAGTCGCTTCCTTTTATCCTGTGCGGACACCAAGGTAGATTGTTTCATTTACACGCCCGGGGGAGTTCATAGCCCTTCTGCACAGGCAAAAATGATTCAAGCCTGTGAGGAGTCAGGCACTGATTCCTCTTTTCTCCTTGAAAATCTGAGGCAACATGGTGGAAGTAAATGAAGCTGCACTCTGTTCTTGCAAGCAATTTTAGTGATATGTCAGATAAATTTATGTGACTCAGAAGAAAAAGAAGCAAGAACCTAGGCCAGCTCCTCCCCAGGTGCAATGCCTTGTACTCTCAGAGAATTGTGTCCTTTACTCCATGTGAGGATCTGTCCCCAAGTGTGCTGTGAGCAGACAGGCATCTGGTCCCTGACCTCTGCAGTGGCAGCTGTGGGAGTTTGGATGGGACAGAAGCCTGCAATGAGCCCAAGACTCTTCCCTGGCCGGTCCTTTCAGCATGGACTGTTGTCAAGTATATTTGCTTGCAGAAAATGCACTTTGTTCAGTGCTGTCAACTCCCTGAATTCTGCTGAAGGGACACTTTTTCTCTGCAGCACGTGCGTTGTGTCCAGTAGAGACTGATTTTAAAAAAAAGAGCTGTCCAGGTGAATTTACTAAGTCGTTTAGCCAGGAGGGAATGAAAGAGCCTGCATCATGCTGTTTGCTTTTCTGCACTGAAGGATCTCACCGGGTCTGCAGCACAGGAGAAAGGCAGCGATGGACAGAGGCGTGCATGTGAGCACAAGGGAACAAGGATCCTGTGTGGCTGCAGGCTGCATGATATGAGGAGAAACAGTGAGTAGCAAGAACCACTCCTTTGAGACAGAAATACTTTAAAAACATTTTTCTGAAAGGGGATGCCTAGTATAGACTTGGCGGGGGAGGAAGGAGGAACACAAAAAACCTGGCAACAATAGAGCCTGCTGCAATGGTGATCTCGATAGTGCCACCCAGAGCACCTTTTGGGATAGTATAAGTTGCTCTGCGTTGATCTGGAAACTGGGAAGATTAAAGCAGATGATCTTTCTGCATGTAAAGCAGCCAGAGGCAGCATGATGGATCATTACTGAATATGTTTTTGGCCATGCATAATTGTGTTCTGATCTTCCTTGTTGAAGTACTACCACCATCCTTGTTGAAGTACTACCACCATCCCTCTCCCAGACTGGGATCACTTGCATTGAAAGCATGCTACTGCCAGCTATAGTAAAATGTTAAAATGGCATCAGAACGTCCTACAGCAGGACCAGCAAGATGAATCAGATAACTAGCTGTATGTAGGGTCTGGAAAATAAGTGTCTGTTCAGATTTTGATGGGCATGTGTTTTGTTTAACACTTTGTGGTTATTTCTGCCTTGTCTGATGTCTGATTTGCATGCTAGTGCAAAACAACAGAGGGGGATTGTTTTGTCAATTAGTTTCTTGTCATTTCTATTTGACGCTTGATCAGATAAATATTGTGCAGTTTATTTACTGAATAAGGGTTAAATAATCCTTAACACATAGTGTGTGGCTACGTAATACAAAGATTTTGTGAACAGTACAGAAGGAGAAAAAAATACCTCTTGCTTACAAATGAAAATCGAAATCAAAGGGGCTGTGTGCGCTGGGGTTTTCAGCTGTCCTGAGATCCAACTTCTGAGGGACAGGCAGGTGGTCTTGGTCTGCACAGCTGAGTTGCAGATCTCCTGGGGACACGGTTTGTACTGCTGCCCTCTGCATTGGTTAGAAGAGATTAATCGCTGGCTTGTCACTGTGGATCATTACCTGCCTTTACACCTGTGGGGTGTCAGCTACTTCAAATACTCTATAATTTATCCCTTGCATTAAACAACTCTTAACTGCACATGGTACCTTTGAACACTTAGGTGCCTTTCACTTCTTAATAAATACAAGTAGAAATGCAGAAACTGTGAGAAAGTATTTTCCTCTCTCTTTCTTTCCTTCCCCACTGCAGAAGAGATAAACTGAAAATTTGAGGAAATACTTAAATCAACCTTATGTTCAGATACTTTTTTCATCAGAAATAGAGAAAAATATTTTGAAGCGAGGTTTAAAGTGGAGATATTACTCCACTTAAATCCCAAAAGCATTTTAACCATTTTTGTTTCAATACTTATCTTATTGGCAATTACTCTTGACATATGTAAGTACAGATACACCCACAAACAGTCTTCAATTTATATTTAGCATTACTGTTCATCCCTAATATTGGGCTGTGCTAATTAAGTTGTAATGAAAAAATACACATTGTTTACTTTTCAAACTTTTTCATCTAGAAATGTGAGGTTTTAATCTATTTCTCTATTTACATACTGTTACTGAGCCCTTTGGGTATAACCTTCAAGATTAATGATGCTTTCTGTTTTCAACATTTTAATTTCTGTCCTTAAAAAGAGATGTCAACAGGTGAAAAGTGTACTTTAATGCCTTATTATGCTGCACAGCTCCACCTCTAATACCATGAATATTTGTCATTTCAAAATTAAAGAATTCATGCCATAAAGATACCTCATGGTATTTTTTATGCAACAAATAACTTATACAAGTAATACATGTTTCATTCTCGAAGATATAAATACGGTTTATTTTGGATCAGCACGTAGCTAGTATAGGTATATAATTTTTTTCAATGCTTCCATTTTTTTCTTTAAGATGTCTGGAATTGTCTCGTTCCAATTTGCACAGGACTCAATACAAAATGGCATGCTAATGGAAAGCAACTGGTTGCCTCTAGACAGGAAAAGCTCATTTTTATCTGACCTCAAAATACTTGCTTGTCATATGAGTCAGAGAGAAGGGAACCATTTGGCTCGGCTCTTGTTTTGGCTCCTGTTTCTCCGAGCTGTTCAGCAAGGCACACAGAGCTTCTCTCTGTCCCCCCAGTTGTATGGGAATATGTTTGGAGTTGCTGGAAATTTCATGGCATGAATTGTTGCCATGCTGATCAGCTTGCCTGGCTGCATGGCTTTGGCTTTGCTCAGCCTGAAAGCAGAGTCCTGAAGAAAACTGCAGGCAGTTTTCACGGGACAGGTTTTCCACAGTTGCTCTTCACATTTTACCAATGCCAGGCCATGGCGTGTCAGGAGAGGCCAATCTCTGGTCCTTCAATGAAGCTGCACCTTTCTAACAAGCACTAAGTTGGTACCTCCTTGCTGAAAAGAGTCAGCCAAGTAAACCTAACTCCTTAAAAGAAAATCTTCCAGCAGGATTAGTTGTATCTGTGAAATCAAGCACCTGTGATGGTTGTTCCTTTTTAAGCTAATTCTTAAAAGGATTCTGAGATGTAGTTGCTTGCTGAGCAGTCCTGTGTTCTGACTTGCAGCCTGAACCACAAGGGCTGGCATCAGAAACAACTCTATGGTCCATAGCCTAAGGGCTGCCTGCACTGAGTCCTGTTAAAAATACACCGATGTATGCAACTTCTCTGTAGCTGCAATTGTTTTCCTGCCTCTTTCCATCTCCTGCTAAGTGCATGTTCCTCCTACATTGCTCTAGAACAGTTGCCAGCAGGAATGTCAGACGTGGGGGGGAAATGGAAATGCAAACCTGTTCCATTTAGAAACGTCTACATTTCCTTCAACCACACAGTCTTTTTCTTTTTTCTGATAGCAGCATGCCACTGATGCCTTCTGGGCCATTTAATTTTTAAAAATCAGTCCTGAATGTGTATCATGATGGACTGCATACAGAGAGTATCCTAAAAAGCCACAACTTACTGGTCTGCCAGTGTGATGTTGTGGTTATGAAGATTGTTGTTCTGTTTCTTAGAGATGTGGGAGGTATCTAGTGCTAACAACTGAAAGCTGCTCTTTAATGCCCCTAAATTTTAAAGATTAACACAATTGCTGAGGATTGCACAGGACATCTGTGAGAGCCTATAGAGTACCCTCCTGAGCGTTTCACACAGGAAAGTAGGAAGAAACATGCAGGACTCTAAACCAAGCTCAAAGCAGTGATGAAACCCTCTGCACTCCTCAGTTTGAATTCAGAGGTTTGATCTTGGAGCCTTCTCTATGTTAGCTTGTGTTCTTTGAAGTTTTCCATTAGCAACATTCATAAGTAAATCGAGATTTCTGTGTGTTTTTTACACTGAAGGGATTTCTGGGAAGCTTACTGGTTTAATAGTGGAAAATGATAATAGAGCTACATTAGAGTTTTTACCTATGGTGTCTACAAGAACAGTATCTGCCACAGCTGTAATAGGTGACTGACTTTCATGTTTAATGGAAGCCAACAATAAGACTCCTCTTGTTGCAGAAGCGTTCACCTGTAATTATTATAGATAAGTCATAACAAAGTATTTCCAGCAGCACATAAATCTCAGTTCGGAGGGAATAAACTGTAGTTACCTGAAAGCCAAAATCAATTTACAGTTTTAGTGCAACTGGAAAATTCTCAACTTAACTTCTCAGCTGAGAGATTTCCATGCCCCTAAATGTTTCCCTTTGGGACTTGTGGGTTTTTCATTGTTTTTCCTCTTTTCTGTCATCTACCTCTTAGGCATAGTCCATTTTTCCTCTAGAGAATTTTTTAGGACAGTGCACTGAGGAATTAGTTCATGCAAGTCATCCCTCAGAACAACCAAAAAGCCTTGAAAGTGATCAAATGGGTTTGTGTCATCTGTGAATGCATTGATATTTATCCCTATTATCCTTCACAGTTTCAATTCAAGCAGCACATAATTTATCACCATTGTTGTCAAATGCTGCATGTAATTGTGTTTAGTAGAAAGCTTGGTGGGAGTGAGGGGAGAATAGAAGGACAGAGAAAAACATCCACTTTTTCCCAAGAGAAGTGCAGAGCAGCCCTTGCTTTGAATTTGGTGGCCATCTACTCCTTTCAAGTACTCCCACGGTACTGTGTTGTAGAAGTGGAGCAGCATATCCAATGCAAGACTGTAGTTCAGCAAGGGAAACACAGATAAATGTCTTACTGGAACAATGAAGAGCATGAGACAGGAGACATTTTGAGTGTTTGCCAAGCTGAACAGTTGCATAGCAGCCCCACTGCTTGTTGCCATCACAAGTGATGTAAGTCACTTGTATATATCACTGTGCACTGCAGTGATCTCCTTTCAGTATCAATATTATTCTACTTTTTAAATGCTTTAATCCTTTTGGCCTCCTTCAAGACAACATGGACACAACATGGTTAACAGATGGCACCACCTAGACTGGGGATGTCAGCTACAAAATGTGCTGGAAAATAGCTATTGACATGCTTTAACTTCTGTAGAACATGGATTTGTCTATGTTCCCTGGCTGTACTGTATTCAACAGCTGTAGAGCCACGGCAGAAGACCTGACAATCAGATCCCTTCATGTGTAGTTTGCGCAGCTCGTAATTAAGTCGCATACTTAAAGAACATACCCATAAAGATGGCTATGAAGGTATGAGAACACAAAGGGCCTGCAGATGAGGGCCTCCATTTTATTCCCCAAGTTAAGGCTGTGGCAGTCAGTGTGATAGCTGGTTTTTCCCTGGCTTTTCCCTCTCTCTATTTCTTATTATGATCTCTGGTATGCTGACTTCTGACAGAACAGTCCTTTGAAAACTGTTCTTGCTTATGTCATTGTCAAAGACACACAGTTGCATTTTCACCAAGTTTCTTTGCTTCTCTTTGGCCTAAACTAATGGCATTGAAAACATCTAGATCTTCCTGCTAGCTGTTACCTTGTACTCTGGAGGAGCTGCAGTGCAGGGAGTGTGTTGTGAAGTGACAGACGCCTAGATGGATTTCACTGCACCTGGTAAACCTGGTTAGGTTTTCATTTTCCTGCTTACTTAGAGCAGCACTGAAGTACACTGCTGTTGGAAGGAATAAGCTCAGTGCCTGCAGTGTGGGGCAACCTAAATATAATAGGGAAAGAAATCCTTTTTCTTTCCCTTGCATATTCTTGTAATCAGGAATGGAGATATGTGAATTGAAATAAAACTCCGTGTTCTTGCTTAGCTCATGGGGAAAATGAATGTTGGGTCCTGGAACCTCAGCACCTTATGAACTTTCACATTAAGCCTAGTCTTTCAGTGTGATGTGTTTAAAAAGAGGAGTTTTCTTTAGTTTGGTTTGCTTCTCCGTGGAGCAGTGCTGTGGTATTACTCCATTTTCAGAAACTTATAGGGCTTTGCCTTTTCCCCTGTTGAATGCCAAGTCTGTACTGTGAACCTTGGCTGCCATTGCCTATTTGAACAGGATGAACCAAGGCAAGAACCCAGCTGGCCGTAGGTATAGGAAGGCTGGACCAGAGAGCCCCCTCAAGGTCCATCTAGCAATAAGCACCAACTCCTACCAACTATGTAACTCTTCCATGCCCTCTCTCAACCAGCCTGCTAGGGAAAAGCTTTTCCTGCTGTGATGAAACCATGCCTTGTGCACTGGCTGACTGTGAATGAGAAGTCTTGTGCTGCAGCAGGGAAATAGTACATGGTCTGCTCTGGTGTGTCAGCTGTTTGGGAACATTAACAGTGAGGAGTGCATGTCTTAGGCAGAACAGGGGCTGTGAGCGATTTGAGCAAAAATGGTTGCCAGACTGGTAGTTTAATGTGAGCCCTCACTGTGCCAAGAGAGCAGCTTGTCCCCTGTTAATAGATTAGCAGAAAATTCCCTGCCTCTCTAGGATATTAACAGCAGTTTGCCTCTGTTTTTTTACATAAATAGATTAAGCTTTAGCTGTCCTCCTATCAGACAAATTTCCTCTTGCCTATTTTTTTAAGTAACCATCAGACAGACTCACCTGTTTTGTCCTGCAAGCAAAGCTTTGAAAAAGCCCTGAAGAGCTGACTGAACAGTTGCTTTTCTTTCAGCATCTGTAGCTGTTTAATATTTTGCTTGCCTGTCTCTTCAGATACACAGGGGAGACAGAGCTGCTCTCTCCAGTCTGCATCAAGACAAGCAGAACTTGAGCAACAGGGGAAAGAGGACGAACTGCCACAGCAATGCCAAAATTTCTGGCTCATGTTCTTGAGCTCTGCTGTTTGTTTGTCAAAAATTGGAAGTGTAACTGGGTGAATAATTCTCAGGCTGTAAAATTCATAAGTGTTTGGGTTTCAGCCAGCTCTTTACTGGGGATTTTGTGGGTCCAGTTTTAATTCCTCCTTCCATTTGACATGAAAATCATGTAGTTCATGCAGTCCTGGAGGTGTGGAACCAGGCAGGGCTTTTGTTATTGCTTTTTTATTTATTAATTTATTTAAGTGCTGTGGTGACCTGTTACCCTCCTTATAACCCTTATTTAAAGCAAACTGACATGTAAAGGAGCTTTGTATATAGTTCTTGAGACTTTATGCTTACTACATAAAAGTTAAATGGACTTAAATTTGTTAAAACAAAAACAAATCCTGATACTGTCTGTTGTAATATGAACACCTGTTATGGCGAGGTCAAACACCAATGACCTCACTGACAGAGATTTCTTTAAGCAATTTTGCAAATAGTGAATGTTTCTTTCACAGACAAATTGATTTTTGTGTTAAGTTTCTGTTTAGGAATCTCATCTAAAGTCAGATTGCTACAGTGAACTTGTCTTCACAAGCTGAATCCTAAGCTGGATTTAGTATCTCCTATTACTTTTAGCCTAATACTTACCTTGTGGCAAACTCTTCAGGCATCACCACTAATGGATTCAAGAAATTTCATGCCTGAGCCAGGAACTTATATATTTCACTTTTGGGGATCCACAGAGTGGAAAGACGGAGAGGGCAGCTGTGGTAGAGGGTACTGACTACATGCCTTGCTGGTGTGTACTGAGAATTATATTGAAGCCATATACCTAACTATTTTTATGCATCTGAATCCTGTGCAAGAACTTATTCTTTAGTTCGCTCAAAATATGTCTGTCTGTCTGTGGTGAAACTATATCAGGACAAACATGAATCTTCCTTGAACAGTGGTGAGAGGAGTCAGCTGTGCTTGGCTTTTTTTTTTTGCCTTTTTTTTTTTTTGACAGAGATTTGCATACCTAGATTGAGATCCTGGTGACGCTGTAGGCTTTTTGGCTGATTTTGCAGAAATATCTTACTATTCGTGATCTACCAGTAATGTGCTATTAATGCACATTTTGCTCTCCCTGATTGTTTACAGTGTAAGCACATAAAAACTGTCATCCATTCTTCAGGGCCAGTAACCTGGATTTAGCCTTGCAGAAGTTGCTGTTGTACATGGTGATAAAGCATGGGAATTATGTCTAGCTGTGGTCATCTTAAGTATAAAAGCATTATCAGCTCTTGAAGTCTGAGCTACAAGTTATTTCCGTAGGGTGCAAAATGCTGCCTACTTTTATTTCTCCTTGTATAGAAAAGAGTGATAATAAGAACAAAGGTTTGAGGGTAGCAGGTGAAATTTCTTGGATTTTTGGGGGTTTTACCTAAATCAGTGACTTCTCTGCAGTAATTAGGCACTGCTGAGTTGTTTTTTGCTCTTGCCTTTTTTTATTTTTTAAATTATTATAGAAGTGTTGGTTTGGTGGGGTTTTGTTAAACTACAGCTGTGTCAGCCCTAGTTCTAGTACCCACCCCTCCCATTCCTTCAGCAGTGGGTCAGAATTTGCTGCAGTGCATTCTGACAGCCTTAGTGCTTGTCCTTCAAATAAGTTCTATGGATAAACAGAGACTTTGAAAAAGATGACAGAATCCAAAGAGGATGAAAAATCATCCCAGTTTTCCCTAGGGAAATAATATCCTTGATATAGAGGCTCTGTTACTTAGTTTTGCTCCTGTATTATTTTTGTGTTGTCTTTTTTCCCCTTCTCAAAAAGGCACAAGGATCTTGCCAGTCACAATATCAGCACACAAACCACAAAGGACTCTAAAATGTGTCCCCCTACATGCCAGGACAGCAGAGTAAAATACTGCAGCTTTCTGTGAGAGTCCATTTTGTACCACTGGATTACAAGAGAGTGTCACATATAAAATTTACTCCTATTTTCTGACCTAGCAAGACAGATGAATAATGTAAGATTGTCATAAAAAAGAAACTAGCTCAAGATTTATTCTTTAAAAGAACCAAATACTATTAATTCCTTCCTCTCTAGTTCCTTCTTCTTGACCAGCTCCCTAGCAATCACTTCTAAATTTCAAGTTTGCATTTCTGCCAACTTGGCATGCCATATAGAAACAAAGCTTTTCAATAATCTATGTGCTGTGCCTGCTCTGAAAGCATATTTTGGCAAGGGCTTTTCTAACTCAAACTGGTATCCACTTTCAGAGATCACTTTTCTATTACTATTTAATTTCAACACAGCCTGAGAGAAGCTGCTGTCCAAGGTTCTGGAGAGCAATGTTATGCAGGCAACTGCTTCCTATAAGAATTTAGGGCCCATCAGGGAGCCAGAGAAGCAGCCCTAAAAATTCAAATCCTGCGTGCAAAGACCAAAGCTTCTCACTTTGCTGCACACCGACTGAGGTTCAGTGCTGTAGCTCCTCAAGGCCTTCTCCTGGGGATTCATGAACTTGTTATTACATCCCAGAGCTAGTTCAGTGCTTATCTCTACTGATACTGATTACTACTGAGGGCTGTTAGGTCCTGCACTGAGAACATTTCATTCCATGTGGAGGGTTTGGGTTTTTCTTTTTAAGAAGCAACAGGCTCCTACTGTTTTCTGACAAGGCAAAATCAGAGTATGGGCCAAAAGTATTGGTAGCTGAGAATCCAGTAACTAGGGCATCCTTGCTTCACTTCTACAAGGAGCATGTTCACAGATGTAAGTCCTGGGGGGGAGTTTCTTAATGTTTTCTCTGATCTGCTGAAACACAGAAGATGGACATGACAAAATTTTCTTAGGTTTAAGTAATCTGAAATTATTATGCACTTACTAGTTTATGAATACAAAGTGTCCCTGAATTTGTGCCCATGTAATTTGGTAGTTTTATAGAAAGCCATGTAACAGGGTAAGTACTTCCCAGGAATATGAAACTAAGAAACATAATAGATTACTTTTTTAAAATCAAAACAAAAATTAAAGTCTGTTTTTCCTTCAATTCCTTGTTTCAGAAAACAAAACAAAGTTACGAATTGCTGATGTGTGAAACATTGGTAGTTTAAATGTGTATTTTTTTCTTCTATTACAGAGAAATACAAATGAAAGAGAAACTTCAAAAGGATGAGGGTTTCCTTAGTAAAACTTATTTTAGAATGTGCATTCTTTCTTATTTTGAGATTTAGGTGAGGGGTTTTTTCCAATTAGATTGCTTTTGCTAGTTCACCACTGTTTACTAATGCAAATTGATACACCAAATGTGACATGCTTTTATTTACAAAATATTATGGGTAGATGTTAGGAAAAATACTTCCCATTTTCAAGATAATTTTTTTCTTTGTACACTGGCAAAACAGCTTGATATTTCATAAGAGAGAATTGCAACAATTTTTCAGTATTTTTACATAAAATGATACAAGCTGCCTTACAAAATAACTTTCCATAGAAAATTTAGAGAAAGGGATGGAAAGCAGTGCCATGTTTCAACTTCAGATTAAAGCCTAGCATTTTATTAGGAAAATAACAGTAAAAATGTATGACCGCTATTGATTCTGTGTCAGCAATCACTGTGAGTAGTCTTTTGATTCTATGTTTTCTTACTCCATCAAATTGTTGCATTTGAATAGTTAGCTCTTCTTCTTTGATCTCCTTCTTCTATTCTGCTCACGTATCTGTCTGTATTTCCTAACGTTGGCACATAATGAGGAATTCTTTATTGATAATCGGATCTTTCACTTTTGTAGCCACTGTAAGCCTGCTATATTGCATACATTTGTCAATAAACTACAAGAATGTGATTTGTTTTAATGCATCTAAAGCCATCTTCACAAATGGAATTTACTTACAAAATGATGTTTATCAGCTTTGCAGAATTGTTTCTCTCAGACACTGTTCTCATTTTGACAGGTCTGAAGAACAAAACCAAAGCTAACAAAGTAGCCGTAGCAGCCCCTCCATGTGTGACTGTCCTTGGAAGCATCAGTGGTTCATGTTTTCACACTTGTGTTTTAGCTCCTACACAGATGCATTCTCTGGCTGCATACCTGCCTCAAAAGTCCTCTGTTTCTCCCAATTGTTGCCAAATTTTTGGATGTTCACAATGCACTTAGTGCATTTTAGGTTGCAAGACTATCTGTGGGCAACAAAATAGGATAAACTGATCACACATTTGTGGAGCAACTTGCTATGGCTGGAACACATACAAAGCGTACGTGGAAGGATGAGATGACTATGGGAAACCAAATGCAGCAAAAATTAATTTTGATCTCCTGCTTATTTTCCTAAGCATGCTGACATCTATCTTTACAATAATATTGGCCCCACTTACAGAGGAATCTGTTGTTAACTATAGTGTCATACAGTGAGCCTCCTGCTTATCACAGCTGCCACGTTACTGAAGTTTCTTGGCATACGAAGCTGTCAGCTTGCTATATGGAGCCAGTCCCATGTCAAGCAGCTGCCACCCCCGTATTCATAACCTATCTTGAATCAGTCTGAAGGCTGCTTGCCTAAAGCGACATTCAGAAAGTCCTTAAATACCCACCTTTTCTTATCTCAAAAGGAGCTCTTGTAACTTATAAGGTAGCACCTTGGTATGCCTACTTAAAGGCTTTTTTTTTTTTTGGCCTTTTTTTTTTCTTTTTTCTTTCTTTCTCTTCTAACATATCTCAAGTTTGCAGCAAAATCTGTATTTCACCAGGCATGCATACACCCAGTGCACATCCAATCTTTGACCGTCTGTGTGGATGCTGTTAACATTATTTATACATTACCAGACACGGGCTGGAAGCAGCAAGATAAAAGCTGTATTTTATGAGTGCTCCCAGAAGCACTACCCTCAGTTGCATAATTACCTGTGGCATCTGCTGGGAGATGTGTGTTATGAAACGGTGTGAGCTATTCATTTGCATACAGCTATTACTCTTTTTCCCCCCTTTTGTCAACTGACCATGGCATGCTCCAGTCTCTTCCTCACCTAGAGGAGGATATTACCCCAGTTCTCTTCTGAATCAGGGTACCTGACACGTAGTACCTGTGAAAGGCAAGGAAGCAGATGGAGGTGTCACATACTACATCTGTCTGTGTGTGCATGAGGTTACATATGTGTAAGAGAGAGGCTGCACAGCAACATTTGGTATGTGCCTGTGTGTGCAAGAGAGGGAGAAACAGGTTGGTTGTATGCTGCAGGCTTCCTCTGGGCCTCCTGTAGTATTAGAAAGAATTGTACCTATTCAGTCAAGCATATAACTCTAATTAATTATGAGGAAGGCCATCCTGCCTAATTAGTGTTTCCCTGCTGACACTGGAGGATGTTACTTATGCACCTCATCAAATCTGCATTCATTTACTCTATAAAATATCACTCATTATTGACTTTGCTTTTTGCCTGATGCTTCTGCTGCCTGCCTTTCTTTTCCCAATACCATCTTTTCTTGCTTCTCTCCATAAATGCAATACCAGACAACACCTATTTCTTCCAGTCTTCTAAAGAAAGCATTAGTTCAAACTGGATGCACTTAGTACATGCATCCTTATTTTTGCAGCGAATGGGAGAACAAGATTTGGATTTGAGAGTTGGAAATGCTTTCTGACAGTGCTGATGCTGAGACTGAGTATGTGGTCTCACCAGGACTGAAAGGCTTTAAGACCAGTTTAGATTATTTTTCACCAAAAATACTATATGGTGTAGTTGAGCTTACTTGGAGGCAGGAAGTTAAATCTGGTGATCTTTAAAGATCCTTTGTATCATCATTATCTTCCAATTCTAGCACAATTAATGCTGCAGGTTCAGTTCACTGCCTGCCACTGCATCCAGTTAGGAGCTTTTTGAGGGCAGGTGGAGTAAATATAAAAGGAATTAACGTAGCTGGTGAGTTTTGCTAGAGATACCTTTAGGTGCCTCCAGGCGTCAGATGAGGTCCTATGCTGTACCTTAGCTTGAGAACACGGTTCTGCTTCTCTGAGAGCCCTTCAGCAATCAGGGCTCTCCATGTCTGAGCTTTCATGACTCCTGTGGCTTTGCAATGGCAGTGCAAGGCACACAGTTCTCATACCATCTCATCTGCCCTTCAGAGAGGAAATCCTCAGTATTCTGGTATAGAATAAGGCATAGTATAAGCCTCTTTTAATATAGAATGGTGATGTCTCATTTTTAAAGTTCTATTTTTTACAAGGAACTAAAGCATGCAGTTAAGGGAAGTATATAAGCAAATTTGACTTGCTGGAGAATGGTTAGCTGGGATGCCAGTGGCTTTGCCCCTGCAGACTGCATCAGCTGGGCACTGCAAGGGACACTGGTGACTGCAGGGACAAGATGTTGATCTGCCTGTGCCTGCAACCCCTCTGTGCCACTGGTTGTGTCTCTGTGCTTTGGTGTCTGCTTAAAACTCTGCTTAATGCTTCAATATTTCCCCAACTGGTGAGTCTCATAGTAAGTGCTGAAGAGTTTCTAGATTGAAATCAATAGTTGCTATTGCTGTTTTTTGCCAAGACTTTAACCTTTTTTTAAGCAGTTGTGCACAACGTTAATGAGTCTCTGCAAATATAAGTCTGTATTAAATTGGCACTAGAGTTTGTGCCCTGGAGCTTGTTCAGACACTAAACACAGCTGAAGGGAAACTTTGAGTTTTATTCTAAAATGTTAAGTACCCAGAATTTCCTCTCTTCTTCAGCACTGCATAGCAAGTCATCCCTCCTAAATGACCTGTTAGTTTGAGTTAGAGGCATTTAGTGTTATGACTCAGCCATTACAAGCTGTGTCTTGCTAATTCCTCTCTCATCTTCCCTTCCATTCTGAGGCCAGCTGATGGATTACCTAGCAGGATGGTGAGCCATTGTGCATGTTCATTGTAGTGTGCAACACACTTCACATATACAAACTTATGCTCAGTATCCCAGTCCTTATGGTATTTCTAAGAATTGCTCAAGCTACTGAGCAAGATGCCTAAAATGATGATTTCCTTTGAGCATTCTTCATACAAAAGGTTTGTTGTTTAATAAGCACTTGCACCTTTAAATCTTCAATAGTACTTCAAGCCCTTCCTGCCATGTTATCCAATTATAGCTCTGTTTGCTTCACAGACAGAATATGCAAATACCCTTAATGTGCCTTTACAAAGAAATGAGAAATTACCAGAATATTATTGCTGGTTTTCTTCTCTGCTACCTCCTAGACAAAAGCCACCCTCAAATTGTTTCTCTCATCTGGTTGGTATCAGCTGGGCTGTCAAAGTAAAACCATCAAGATCAGAAATAATTATGAAAGCTTAAGGGAAATCTGAAATGTGCATGCTCTCTGGAAGAAAGACAAAGCACATTTTCCAGATCACTGACACAAGTGAGCGTATTCCTTGTAGGTTTTGTTAAAATATATTTAAGAAAAAGAATCCTTTATCTTGTCAATTGGAGGGAAGGAATCAGGATTCTAGTCTGAAAGTGGGATAAGAGAGAGGGGTGCAGATTATTAAATGCAGACGAGTTTAAAAGACTTTGCAAGATGCAAAAACAAAATGTGACAGGCCTGATCCTCTGTTGGTTTCTGAAGGCGCTCGTGGTCGTTTGGGAAGTGCCACAACAGGCTCTGCTGGGTGAAGTGAACTGGGGTAAACGTTTCCAAGGGTAGAGGGTCTTCCAGCCTCAAGGGGGATGTGGAAAGATCCGCTTCTACTTCCATGGATTTGTAAGACATTTTCAGTACTTCCTCCATAAACACTGGGGTCTTTCTGGTGGAGTGCTGCCAGCTTTTGGTTTCTTCCACCTTCCCTAGAAAGATGAAGGGGAAGGAACATGATAACCCTGAGTAGTGGTTCTGGGCAAGTAGGGATTCCATTGCTCTGCATTGTGTTAGCAAAGACTAGAGCTATTGAAGATGGAGCCAGCACACTGGCCATCAACCTTGGGACTTCTGGGCTACGTTGCTCAGGATCCATCTAGCAGGTGGCTTTCCTCAGTAACTGGAACATACAGCATACCTCGTAGGGAAGGTATCAGGCTGGGTGAGAGGACTGGAGAGCCAGAGTGGCCTTCAAATGCCACATTCTTGACTGCTGAGGGGACTCCCTGAACGAGCCAGAGGTGTGGGATCAGATCTGGCATCTCTTGTTTGCCAGGTTGGGTGGGACTGAGCTGAGTCCTGAGGGTTTTTTGCACGTGTTACCTGCATGGAGAGGGCAGCAGCCTGGCAGTGCTGCACAAACAGCTTTGAGTGTTTGCTGATTGTGTTCATATCACTGGCTGGATGAAGAGCAAGTCTTCATCTCTTCCAAGGACACAGGATACTTTTGAGTTTGTGGAAACACGGGATTATAAAACCATCAATGTAAAAGAAGACAGTTTAGTTTTTTTAATGCAACTAGATAGGTAGGGAGATTAAGTTATGGTCCATTTATTCTCCTACTGTCTAAATCCCAGTATTTTTAAAATCTCTAGGTGACTTAAAAGTGGGTCTAGACTTTCAGTAAAATATTGATACAATTTTTCATTTCGTGATGTTTCAAGATTTCCACATCAACAAGTTGGGTTGTTTTTGTGTTGTATTTGTTACCTAAGACTTATTCCAAGAGAAGAGGATTTGGTAGTGGTATATGTTTGAACTTACTTATTTTTCAAAGATTTCCTTACTTTGCACTTCCTCTGAGGCTAAGCTGCCAAATAGCGCAGCCCAGGCTCTTTTATTGGTTCAGGAAAGAGAGAAAAAAATGTCCTCTGAAGACCAATACAGGTTAGAACTGTCCCTAGATTTGATTTGCTGAATTCCACTCGTACAGAAGGCAGGAGCTTTAGTACATTTGGCAGACAACAGTATTGTCATTAACAGCTCAAAATAACCAGTTATCTGTTAAAACTGATAAATGACTGCCTTCTGGGGAGGGAGCATGTATTTAAGAAACATTACCTGAACTGAATTAATTACAAGGTGGGTAAGAACACCCCTGGTTTCAGGTGAGTGGAACAGAAGGGCACACTGCATCTCAAGTTCACCGCACGGGATTTATGCTGCTTCACTGTAGTGAATTACAATAATTGTAAGAATATTTCCATGCTGCTTGCAAACTGTTGTAAGGGGTACACACAGGAAGGGGAAAAGGATGGACATTAGTAATATTTTTATTATGTGTTTACTATTTTGTATATTTAGAAGTATGATTTTTTAGAAGCTCAGTAGAGGTGGCTCTTGGAAGAGAAATTGCAAACACCTGCATGTTGGTAATTTCTCAAAGCAATCAACATCCCAATCCCAAGTTATGTTTTGCTTTACTGTTATCTTGGCACAGGGTCATATCTGAGTCCAAATATAGGTTTGGAACTTCCCTAAACTTCAGAGACAATTTGATCTGAAATTTGCTTTTCATCATTCTGCACTATTTACTTTTTTTTTTTTTTTGAGCTATACGGCCAAGAGACCGTGGCTGGTAGAGAGCAGGATGGACCACTGGCCTGACTCCATGTGGCAGTTACTAGATCTGAGCATAAAGGGCACTAACATTTCAAATTAACTCTTGGAATTTGTCCTCTCCTGCTGATAGCAGATGTTGACCAAAATCAAAATTCTAGACTGGTAAAATTCAGCTCTGCATCTCAATTGTGTGATGAGACAGACTATGCATTCAGGTTTAGACTGCTCTCACATTTAAGGCATGTTTTAGATACATATTTTTGATGGGATTGTGACTTGGTAGCCAGTTCTATCTGGCAACCTATGTGAGAATAAGATTTAAGGCTTTTTCATTTTTTTACATTTTTACAAGAGTATTTGTTCTTTAATAAAATAAAAGGTTCCCTTTTGCTTCTGAATTCGCCTGTACAGATACTGAAACCCAGCAGGTTAGTAACATAGTCGGGAAAGGTGGGTTATTTGATTTCATTGTGTCATCTTACATAGTTTTCTGTCTCTGAGGTTGCTGGGTATCATGTATAAAAACGACATCTCTTCAGATCTTTCTCCCACTCTAAAGCTTCATTTGTATTGTGGGGCTTTTTTTGGCTTTGCTAAAGAATTAGTCATCCAGTTGAGAAAGTTCATTTAAAAGCTCAGACCTTCCCAGAAGAATATTCAGCTTCTCAGAGGCAGAAAATTCTACATATCTTCTGTCATCTTAGAGTATTTTCAGCCAGAGTAGGATGATGGTCCTTATGGTTTGGACAAAACATGGGTCTGACATCCAAAATTCTTCAAGAAATTCAAACAGTTAACAGGGTTTCTTTTTGCATTCCACCCTACAGAGAGTTCTGTTATCAGTAGAGACAAACATCATTCTTGTACAGTGCTATTCCCTGATTCTGAAAGGGCTTATGCATATGATTGGATTTCAGTGGAGCAGCTTGTGTATAAATTTAAGCAAGAATTTGTTACAGGATTTGAACTATTGTGAATAAGATGCATAGTACCTCTGGGAACTTTCAATGAAAGGTGTTATCTGTATCACTCAAATCAGATACGTTGCTTTTACATGAGTGCTGTGGTTGTAGTCAATTCATTTTCTAATGTTTAGAATAAAAGATACAAACCCTGGATGGCTTGAAAAGAGAATCAACGTGTCACAGGCACCGCATGTAAATGCTTCCCTAGCACAGCTGGCTGACAGGTATTTCATGGAGTTAAAGGTCACACATTCTTTGGTGTGTCCGGCTACAGTTTGCCCACAGATCAGGTATCTTTGAAGTTTGTATTCACACACACTGCTTAAAAGTTCTTCCTGCTGACTGTTGGGGAGCTCAGAATTAGCTGACTGGCTAAAATCACATGACCTGGCTTTTCTTTTGTGCTGCCCACCACTGCTGGCTATTGTTAGATTTGGCAGAATTGTGCAAGTGTTTATAAGCAGCCTGTGATTTGTTGCCAGAGCAGGAACACTGTGGACAGGCTTGAACAACATCATCTGAATGAAAAAGCATCTACTGCTTTCCTTGGGAGGTAGTGCAAAAATAATGGTTTGTTTTCTCTTTGTGCGTTACAGAGATGGAAGGGAATGATGCTTTCAGTTCTTTTCTCACTGGAGGATTCAAACTCATCATCCTTCTAAGAGCCCAAGACTGAGGCTCTCATTTGCCTCAGTCTGTGATCCCTGTTATATTCTGTGGGCTGAACATCACTGTCATTAAGATCATCAAGATGGACATAAGATTCTTAACATCCCTTGAAAGTGCACCCCAGAGTCAGAGAGTCCTTTCCTTTGTGGCATTAGAAATGTGCTATTTTTTCAGAAAAAGGCTGATGTCCTGAGTCTGCTCAGGATTGCATGTTTTGCATTTGATTTCAGTTAAATCAGGATTTCACTCAAATCAGTCTCTACAAGTGGTTTCTTCATACTCACTGAAGTGTCCACCACCTGAATGATGGAAGCTGTGTCTTCTTTCTGGATCATGTGCCATATTTTGTATAGATTTTTCTGGTTTCCTCCTTTCTCATACTGAGATACCACCTTTTTTGCCTTCATACCCAGTAGTTTTATTGAAGCTGTATTTAACATGACCTCCAAAGAGAAGTGGATGGGTGCCACCATTTTGTAAGTGATGCAGAACTCAGCCAGAGACTGAGGGTTAGACACGTCTCAGAGCTAGTGGTGTACACTGTCACATAGTCAAGGGATAAAAGTAGCTGTTGCTACATCATAACCCATCTGTGCTTGTTTAATTTCTACCTTAGGAGGAGATAAATTTAGAAATGGTTCTTTTTCTCCCTGGCTGAAATGGGAATTTAGACAGAAAGTTCAGATACAGATACTTGTTTTGTAGACTTGCAATTTGGATAGACAAATCCCTGCTCATGTGTGCCAAGCAGGAATAAAGCCCTAGTGGCAAGTACGATAAGCAGTGCAAAGTGTCACAACCCTACAACCGTGACCAATACAGAATGTCTGTGTAATTGTACTAAAAAGTTATGATGATATGTGTTAATGACCTGTTTTTTTCTGAATTCACCCTCTAATATAACTGTGTATATAAAACAGTAAACTCTAGGAACTTTATCTGTGATTTTAATGTGGGATATATCAGAGTTGGGTGCCATGAACTTAGAGGACTTGCCATACATCTCAATGAAAGACAATAAAATACCTTTTGTATCTAAGGTAGAAAAAGTATTTGTTTTTGTAGTGCAGTGACCTCTGCCTATAAAAGTCTGTTGGGATAGTTCTGACTGCAACAATGAGATTTTAAAAAACATTCTGAAATGAAAGCTTCCTACCCCCACACGCTGTATTTTAGGGGTCAGAAGCATGAGAGCAGCAGAAATCCGCCTTTGTACTGCACTGCACTTGGTATGTGTCCTCATTAGAAGGAAACTGATCCACCCGAAGTAGCATGTCAACAACTTTGTTCCTTCCCACATACTCTTCTTTGAACTGAGGTTTTTTTATTGTTAAAGTCCCTCAGGATCACAGTTTAAAACCTATTTGAGTCTTTTCTTGGTGCTGATACTTATACAAGGCTGGTTTCTTCACTTATTTATTCTCCACTTCCTGCCAGCAACGACTGGCTTCGTTTTTGCTTCAGCTGTTTAGTTTCACTGCCCCACTAAAACCCTGGTATTGTAGGATTTTGCTTTTGGTTTGTTGTTGTTTTGTTTTTTTTCTGAGTGTCACACCAAGGACAGCTCAGCAATTTGAAAAGCAACGTACCTTACAGCTTACCTTCCCTCTCAGACACTGAATGAATAAAAACAAATCTATAAAGATTTCTATTTTAATTCTGGCACCTACTGGCATGTCGGGACCAGATACAAACTATATACCTGATAAACCAAAGGCTGCAACTGGGTGAAGGGGAGGGGTCTCAAGAAGTGAAAGTTCTTTTAATGTTCTTGTTGCAGAACATCACAAAATAATAAATAGGGACCAGCAGCCTCACTTTTATCAGGAAAATAAAAACTGAGTTCATTGCACAGTCACATAACTCCCACTAAGGGCTTAATAAAAACTCCCTTTACTGTTGGATCATGTTATAAATACGCAGATGGTGGTGATTTTGGGTCCAAATTGTTGTTTTTACATACAAAATGTCTTTGGATAGCAGGAGGAAAGGTTGAATAGCTTTAAACTAAACAATAAAAGCATACTGTGTTTAAAAAAAAAAAATATATGGAAGCAAGAGTAACAATGCTATCAGTATGAAAAGTCTCAAAGCCTGCTGGACTGGCAATGTTTTAAAGCCAAGTGAGATAATACATAGTTAAGATTACTCAAATACAGTAAATTGGAAGATCAGTGAAGTCTTGCTGGTGTATAGCAATAAAATTTTGCTCCTATGATTTTATTTTCAAGTTAAGACTTCAAATATATTAATTTAAAAAAAAAAAATATTTAATAGGCTCTAGCCATAAGTCTATTTTGGATGGCTCTGGCTACACAGCTTGCAGCTGAAGTTATATGCTTTTAATGTTTGGGTTTAGCCTACTTTTCAGTCAAGCTGACAAAAACCTGCCTACCTTCATTTAGACCCTCAGAAGGATTTGTTCTATCAGATCACTACTACTTTGTGTTGTAACACGATCCTCCCCCAGCCCTTCCAGCTCCTAAAGCATGAACAATTAGAGAAACTCAGGACAGTGATGCCTACCTGACTGACTTCAGTCCTGAGCAGCAGTGTCTACCCATGAAGGGCTTTGTGCCATTGAAGAGTCATTAGTTAGAGTCATGCCTTTTGCTTCTCTAGATTAACTGTATCCAGTGTAGATGACTCCTGGATGCTTTATATCTAGATACACTTTCTAAAAGCATTCAATATGTAGTATTTGAGAGCAGCATAGGCAATAGCACATTGAGCATTTGCTCCTGGAGCTCTAGCTGGCCTCCTTGCCATGGGAGTAAACCCAAGAGCCTCCACCATGACCACTGCCAGTGCCTCTCTCGAACTCTTTCAGGGAGGACTTGGACTTTCCCCTCTCCCTGTGATGTCAAAAGCAGACTGGTTCTCTTGATTCCTGGAAGTTCCAGTCCAGAGCCTTTCCCAGGCAACTGCCAGGCTTTCTTACAGACTTTTCAGTCAACAAAACTATTATATATAAATGTTCTTGGTAGGAACTGCCCAGAGCAATACATAGCACTGTCTGGTCCCTGGTGCTCTGGGGTCACTCAGGCAAAGGACTGCAGTTCCTGTGCTGTAGGCAAGATCTCTTCTCGGTCTTCACGGGAGCTGCAGGGCCAGCTCTCTGTATTCATGGCAGAGAGTATTCAAGCATTGCACTGCTTGTTATGAGGAGCTCTTTCAGCTCCTTCCTCACTCAGGATTCCCATGGTACCAGCCTGACCTGCCTGCTATATCTGGTTGTAGCCATTCCGCTTGGTACTGCTCTTGTATCTTCTCAGGGACACAGTACTAAACTTCAGCATGGTGAAATTAGGTACAATTAAAACCATCAGGAAGGTTGTTTTGTAAACTAAATCCAGAAATTTGCTGACATTAGCTTCTCTTCTAGCCTCATGTACAGCCTGTTTGAATTTGTCTGTTGGAAGGGTAGCCCAATGTGCATTAGCTGAACACTGAGACTGAGCAGGAGGGAGGGAGCTCATGGCCCTGTTCAGTTTCCCTGGAAGGACAGACTGATCCTCTGAGAGGGATGAGACAGGGGAAAGGCAGCCATGCATGTGAGACCGGGTAATCCCGCTTAACATCCCTCTGCAGTTCATGGCTAAATACCACATGTTGTAGAGGAAGGTTGCTCGTAGAAGGTTATGTTCTCAAACAGAGGATAAATCTACTTTGCCTTCTGAAAAAGTCCTCCCAAGCATGAGACTTGTGACTTCTTGAGAAGGGGCAGTGTTCCCTACAGCTGCTGTTTTCATTTGGGTGCTTAAATTCCAAATGAAAGTTAACTATTGGAGGGGAGCAGAAAAGCTGGAGTTTGTCCAGGTAAATACTGGCATGTAATAATTGCAAGTGAGCTTGTGTTTACTTCTCTGGGAACGGTTCACAAAACTCATGTGCAGGCTTTGCCTGACCTGCAGCTTAAATGCAGCTGTCTCAGGGGAAATATAGAGGTTATTTAATAGTGCCCAGCAATGACACAAAACAACTTAGTGCGGGAAGACAAGAAGAGCACCATATTAAATTAAAACTGCACAAAGAAAATTTTAGGGAGACATAGTGTTATTACGCAACTTGGACTGTGGCCAAGGCCCTGATGCTAACACCTTTATTAATAATAATATTAAAAGAAAAAAGGGAAAAAAATGCCATGAGACCTTGCTGCTTTCAGCCTCTCTTCTGAAAGATGGCACCTCAAGCAGTGCAGTGCCCATTAGCACTATGCCAGGGTATTGATTCAGCACCTACTAAGAAGAAAGAAGGCCACCCACTGAAGAGCATGCATAATTAAAGCTAAAAAATGAGCTGCTTTCATTGTGAAATACAGAGTTCTCATAGCAGTGTTTCCCCAGGAATACACCACTGGAAAAAAAACCTAGTTTGCACTTCACCTCCAAGGAATTTTGCAAAGGTCAAGCACTAGCTGGATGCATTATTTAATGACTTGGCCATTTTATTACTGAATATTTCATTGGGTTTGTTTTTACAATCAACTATTTCTGTTCATAATAAAAGAAACTATCACTAAATCCCCATTTTTAATGTGGTAGACAGTGAGACAGAGGCAGCCAAAGGAAGCGGGTATAACCAGCTGTCCTCAATGTCTAGCAGCTTCTAGTTCCTTTGGGTTCCTTTAGTAACTCCCACCCTCCAGTGAGTTTGTCAGTGTTACTCTAGAAGACTGCACCAGAATGCAGGATCCTTGTTGCTGCCCAAATAAAATTCAGTAGAGTTCTGCAGAATTGCTCTATATTATACCATGAGGTCACGAAGACACCTCATCAAGTACTTACAAGGTTCCTTGGGCATATGGGAACAGGAAAAGAGAGAAAATGAGTTGCAGGCAGAAGTGCTCTGGTGGGAGCATAGTTTTGCATTCTCTGTGCAAATTAGAGACATACAGAATGGAAAGGATCTTTATGTTTTTCACAGATATGATTTCAGCCATGGATTCAGATTCAACATAGATGTAGTTATCTATTCTTTACAGAATGGGTGTCTTCCTAAAGGTAAATCTGGAGGTTTCACTTTGATCACAAGTTCCATAGTTAATAGAGAAATCATTTGAGACTTTAGGGCCTGTGTTGTGTACAAGTTCTTTTCAGGCTAAAATTTTGTAAACCTGTGTAACCATACTGTATGTGGTCTTCATTAAGATCCCACGTGCTACCAAGTATCATTAAAATATGAACAAAGACATTTGTAACCTTCTTGGCCAAGAGCACACAATTACAGTATGTGTATGAAAAGAAAAATAATGATCTGATGCTGTAGCATCACCATCAGTGCTAGAGATATGGATGTGCACAGTGAGTCAAGATCCATTTCAAGATCCATTTCCTTTTGGAGCTTGGATGTGCAGGGATTTCTGACAGCCAATAACAAAAAGGAAGCATCGGCTTAAAGCTGTGAGTTGGGATAACTTAGCTGGCTTGTCATCCATCCTGGTCCTCCACAGTGCCTCTTCTATGGAGCTATTCTGCCATGCCTGGAGAGGATGCAGTAAGCTCCACAGCTATCAGCATTTTTCATCCTGTGTTGGCACATGAAGGGTTGCTAGTCCCAAATGATCCTTTCCCTCATCTTAGTGCAAAGCTGTCATACAGCAGGTTCTAGTAAAGCTATCCAGAGGTGACTGAGCTTCAAACTATTGCCATCCCCTCCTGCTAGTATGTGGGATGGCCACATTGTCCCTGAACTATGGAGGCAATACTTCTATAAAGCTCCTATATAGTGAAAAAAAAAAATTATCTAAAATTCATATAATTGGGATTGCTGTGGAGGCTTCTTCACATTTAAGACTCTTTTTTTCTTTTTGTTTTACAAATCAAATTCTGTCACAAAAGTACTCAATGAAAAATGCCACATTTTATTGAAGAATCATCATGAAAAAGGAGATAAACATGGGTACAGCCACATTCATACTTATGAATTATTGGGTTGGCACCATGAGAGGATTTAAAGGAGAGGGAAGGAGGAGGAAGGGGTACTTTTGCAGTGATGGTGTTTGTCTTTCCGAGTAACCATTGTGGGTGATGGAGCCCTGCTTCCCTGGGGATGGCTGAGGATCTGCTTGCCTGTGGGAAGTGTTGGTTTAACTCTTTGGTTTTGCTTTGCTTGCATGTGCGGCTTTTGCTTTTGCTATTAAACTGTTTTTATGTCAACCCATACATTTTCTGGCTTTTACCCTTCCAGCTATGTCCCCAATCCTGCTGGTGGGGAAGTGAGTGAGCAGCTGCGTGGGCCTTGGGCCTGGCTGGTGTTAAAACACAACAAAAGGTTACTTCCTACCCAAAAAATAATCCTGATTCAGCTAAAATCCTCATTTCCATAAAAAGAAAAAAATACTAGCTTTTCTCTGAGCTCTGGGATTTTGTTATTACTATTGATTTAATAATCACCTTTTCAGACACTGTGGTGACAAGCAAAAAATGATGAAGAGGCTCGATGATAAGTAGTATCCAGAAAAGTATTTTATCTGACTTTTTTCAGTCTGTTGTAAGAGTGATCCAGCAAGATAATAGTACTGACTTCAGCTCAGTCTGCTTTAATAGGGTGGAGAATCAGAGCCAGTAACTATCTCATGGTAGTTGTATCAGCTGTAGTAAGCACTCCAATATTCTCTAAAAGAAGAAATCCCTCCTGGTCTCCTTTCTGATATTTTGTATCTTTTTATCATCAGCAAAAATGTAAAGGGCTTTGGTCATCTTATTTTCCTAAAATGAATGATTCTATAGAAAACATCCATTACTGCTTACTCTTTAGCTGGATGTTATTCCCAAGTGCTGCGTAATCATTAAGTGAGCTTTAATTTAACAAGTGTGCTGCTCTTAGCACATTTTTACTTATGTAGCAGTAAATTAACTATAACAGATTATAACTGTTCTCCATCATTTAGCAATAAGTAAGACTTCCCATAAATATCTTTAAAACTAAACCAAGGTGTTTTTATGGCACTTGCTCACCACTCGTTATGATCTCAGTTGAAACAATATCGATTTAAAAGAAAAGATTGAGATTCAAGATTCCAGTTCATTTGCTTTCTGGTTACTGGGAAGGAAACTGCACCACCTGAGGTATGTCTCACTTGGCCACCTCTGGTACATGAGCATCACTTTGATAATGGGGATGGGAACACTTCAGTGGCCTAAGTGAATTCACTGGATCAATGAGGCGTTGCTGCATTTTCAAAGTGATTTCTTTCAGTGTCTCATAGTTTCATGCATTCACATCACAGATTTTGCTTTAGTAGCAATCAGCAGCTAGTTTCTGAATTACTACAATGCTAAGGGCCAAATCCTACAAATACAGTAACCAAACCCAGGGCCTGTTATTTTAGAGGAGCTCTCACCATTTTTACCTGCAGCCTGATGGGTTTGTATGTTAACTCAAACCTCTGTGCTTGTGTTTCCAGGGGAAAAACTCCTGAAAGACTGTCCTCATGTGACATTTTTCTGTCTGCTGTCTACATAGACAGGGAATGACGGTGATTAATTAGAATAGCTACTAAAGTAATTTCTTGAGAACAATGACGATATTTAACTTGAATATTGTTTTCTCCAGGGCCTTACCCTGATCCTTTAAGATTGTGCACTTCAAAGGGAAAAAATGGATCTGGCACTTACATTTATGTTAGGCTGACATTGTTGGTTTGCTGCCAAAGAGGCTTATCACAGAGGCACCAGCTGAGGGATCTCAGCCGTTGAACCTTGGTGCTAGCCTTATAACAAATCACTTCAATGGTGACATGGAATATCTCTGTCCATTTTGTCCTTACAGTTACAGAAATGCCATCCCAAGTTAAGTTAAATCACAACTTTCTCGTACAGGCACATGACCCTTCAGAATTAAATTGATGCCGTCAGCTTGGCAAACAGAAATAGATTCATCCAGTCAGGCAACTGCAAAAGGACAACATGAATTGAACCAGTATTTTCAACAGTATCATTTTTTAACATGTAAAAACTTCTCTTTTCCTTTATGTGCATCATCAAAACAAAGTCTCTACTTAGGAGTTTGGAAATTTTTTGAGGGAGGGTGTTTTGGAAATGATCCACTGTCATTAGAAACTGGATTTCTGTTTGATTTGTATGTACAACAGTTCTAGTGTGTCCACTCTTCTTCATGAGGATTTATTTTTTGTCAGTTCATGTTATTTAGATTTTTATGATTATAGTCCTTATGCCATTCTGAAAACTGAGATAAATATTTGTAAAGCATCTTATTTTTTTAATGTAAACTTTTTCATTTGTAAACTCTACTCCATAGAATCTGTAGAGAAAGGCATATGTGAGGGAGTCTAATACAAGTTATTTTATTCCTGCATCTTCATAATCTAATCTTGTTCTCAGTTCATGTGTTGCCCCGGTTTGTCTTGCCTCAATGTATTAAGCTATGGTCAGACTTTCATTGTAGAGGCCTCAAGGAAACAGGTATTGGTCAGCAGAGGTTTGATTTATGTAGATTTTACGTGACTGCTTAAAATTAGAAAAGGGCACGTTCTTCAGGCCAGGATAATCCCCATGTGTGATGGGCAAACTTCTCTCAGTAGTGGTGTTTGTTTTACAATATTTGGAGATAATGTGTTTCCCTCTCAGTTTTTTCATTGATAGCCATATGTCAGGGAGTGCTGGAAGCAGATAGCCAAGAGTCATTACAGGTTTCCTGGTGATAGCCTGTGTTATGACTCTGATTTTAAAAAGATTGGAAATTTTCATCAGATATGTAATATTAAAAGCATGCTGAATAAATTATGAAAACAAAAATGGAAAGTAGCTGACTTAACACCTTAACTAAAAGGAATAGAAATAGGTTTATCAGAGTGCAGAGGCTGAGATTGAAATGATAGTCTTGAATGCAATCATGATGGGACAGGATACATCAGGCACATGGCCAGTGGTGAACTGATGGAAGCCTTACATTTGGCTGTGATCCCTAGGGGCCCTGGTATCGTGTTCAATTCTCACACAGTGCTTCTGCAGCACTGCATTGAGAACAGGGCTTTCACTGCAAACTTCTGTTGCCAGTCTTTGATTGCTTGTCTGCACCATGTGGCTGCTATCAGTTTACAAAATAAAGAAAAATTAAAATTGTTTTATGAACTGTTATTATTACAACGAGTTCTGCTATTAGCTAGGTCTAAATGTTTTGATATATTCCACACCTCTGTTGCCCTTTGAGATTTTTAACTGTTGTTTTCTTGTACATTAATAATTTCCTTGTATAATTGTTCCCAAGAGAATGAGCTGAAAGAATTATGAATTAATTTGCATCTTTTAATGTACTAATAAACTATCCAAGAAGAAAATTTCACTCCATCCAGGTGGAAACCAATCACTTTAAATAAAAGCTTACTGAATTTCAAATAGCTTATTTTTTTTCAAGAAGTTGCAGAAGAACAGTGCTCTGCATGTTAAAAGTAATTAGAAAGCACAAACAGCAATTTCAGAAAAAGCCCTGGGTCATTTTATTGCTGCAGCATAGAGTTCACAGGCATTTAGAAAAATGAGTATTTGTTGGTTTTAAACAAAATGGATAGCAATTTCTTGGAGGTTGAGGGGTCTTGCGCTGTAAATGTAGATTTCACCCTTCCACTGAAGAATATTTTTAAACTGTTTTAGCTTTTTTTATCATCTGATGTAAATAAATAATTCATGCTATAGACTCTGAAACAAGGGATCAAGAGAAAGAAATGTCCTTTTATGTACAATTTATTCAAATAGAATCTTGAGTGAACAAAATATTCCATCTTATGTATTCATTTATAACCACACAATGTCAGGTCCTTGTTCACCACAGCACTCATCTTCATTTATCTCTGAGCACTTGAGTGACCAAAGCACTTCTCCCAAGTAACTTAAGAAGCAAGTCCTGAGCATGTACTCTAAGTTAAATACATTACAGTGCTATTCCAAGTAGTATCATAGTTGCTCACAAGCTTGAGCAATTTACTGAACTGGAGATTTGACATCTAAGTTTATATATCTTCATATATTCTAACCTTGTTTATATTTGAGAATAGAAATGAATGCTCTAGCCTCCATTTTCCAGATGAGATGCAAAATATATAATTAATGGAAAAGATAAGTCTTGATATCAAGCTTCCGATTTTGGAAGTTTATTTTAGTAGCCGATAAGGTTTAGTATTAACATTTGACAGGGCAAAAAAAATTTGTTTAAATAGCCACAAAGTGTTGAGGCCAGAATGAATCCCACATTTTGCTGCCAGTATGGGAGAGGGAACAGAAGAGGGAAGGGATTGATGAAGGTCAGGAAGAAAGCAAGGAAAAACACAGCAGGCTTGGAAGCAGACAAAAGAGTGTTGGAACTGGGACCACGGGGAAGCTGGGGGAATGTCGTAAGTGGTGAGAAAAGGCTGGTGGGCAGTTGGTGGGAGAAAAGACCCAAAGTAAGAAGAAATGGCAGTGCTAGGTCAAACAAGAGGGTACTGCTAATAAGGCAAAGGTAGCTGTGCAGATGCAGATTAGAGACACAAGTTCATCAAGATTATTGATATGGCTCCATAGTAAGTTTGAAGTTTGCAGAGTACTCGCAGACCAAACTTGTACGTGTACTTGGAGCAGTGCTTGTCATGAAAAGTACTGACAACAGGCAGAACACCTCTAGCAGTATGAAGATACACATTTAAAACAGTTTCTATTTTTGTTGTTTGAGGGGGTATTGTTTTATTTTTCAGGTTGTTTCAGAGGTTGCAAACAGATAAACTGTTTATTTTCTATTCTCAAATGTTTTTTAAAACACCTGTATAAATAATTTTTATAATGCCTATGGTAACTATTGGCTGTTTTTGTTGTGCTCAAAACGTTTTTTACACAAAAAAAATAAAATTCCAGCCATCCCTTCAACAGCCCAGAAGACATTATTTTACACCAGAAGTGCCTGCCATGATGGATTAATTTTATTTTAGCAAGACAGATAAAACGTGAAATTCCTTATAGCTGGGGCTTGTAATTACAGTGCATAGGGCGTTTCCTCACAAACACACACAAACCTTTTCTCCAATTCCAGACTAAAGTTACTTTTGCTTAATGTAAATATATATGCAAGTCCTCAAAATACACAAGCTGCAGTGCAAGTTTTAGTGCAATGCTTTTTAAACCTAGCAAGGTGCTGACAGCGGAAGACACTGACCAAGCAGCTGTCTATTCGAAATGTTTTTGAGATCTGGCTGAATAAACCAAGACCCCCAAAATTCCCATACCTGTAGAAAATATGGACACTGCTCCACTTTTGGCACATCCCAGCCTGCTCTTGCTGCACAAATTCCTGCATGGAAGGAGTTATAGCCAAACATTTTCTTCTTTCATGGTAAAGTAATATTCTGCTTAATGGCATTTTTTTCTTGCCAGGCTTTAAGAAAGACATCAGTACTGTCTCCCCAAATTCCCTCTACACTGCAGTGTTTAATGATAGCTAATCTAAAGTAAGAACAT
The DNA here is from genome assembly GCA_035221455.1 of Xenops minutus. Taxonomy (NCBI): domain Eukaryota; kingdom Metazoa; phylum Chordata; class Aves; order Passeriformes; family Furnariidae; genus Xenops; species Xenops minutus. The sequence goes on along the minus strand of JAWWEE010000159.1, from coordinate 8,817,886 downwards.
GATGCTTAATGAATATGTATTTGACACATGAATAGCAAGAACAGATTAACCCCAAAACTCCCCTGTAATCTGCTGGGAGAGATATGTGGAGTGCAAGAGTCAGCACAACCAGAAAACCTTCAAAATACTTTTCTTCAGCTCTAATTTGAAAAACTTCAATGGCAAAGTTTACCCTAAGTAGAAAGCGTGCTAACCACAGAATTATTTATTTCCTGCCGATGAACCAGGCCACGTGAACAACTGAGTTGGTTTTTTTCTTGTAAGAGGGTGCCAGAGTTGCTGAGTTAAAAGCTTAAACTTCAAAACTGACACTGACCCTGTTTATTAACACAGCAATGGGCCTGTTGGCTCCTGTGGCTTTCCAGGATTGCAGAGGGCTATATGTAAGAGTTCTTTTGCTGCCCCATTTCAGGTGGTTGGCAAGGCAGAGTGCGTGGCTGAAAGTACCTCATGTGGTGTCTCCTAAAAGATGACTTCATTGTTGGTGACACTTCCTTTCACGGCAAGGCAACAAAATCTCTTCGGAAACCATTGATCTCTAAGAACAGGCTGATTCAATTTTTTGAAAATATATTATGTTTGTCATACAAGACTTGAGGAGCAGAGCTTGGACTAGTCTTTTGGGGAGTCAGGCATCAGATCAGCTTTCCTCTTGGGCTCAGCAGTTGGAGACCACCATCCCTTAAGCCCTGGCATTAGCCATTTATGGGAAATTTCAGTGCTGGGAACTAGCAGGGCTAGAAAGCAGGTGAAGGGCTGCTCCTCACCCGGCTCCCACCTGGCAGAGAGGCAGGGCTTGGAGCCTGCTCTACTGCCTGCCACGACAGCTTCACACATTCCTTCAGGATACTCAAGTCCCTTCGAAATGGTATTTTCTGATCTCAGAGAATTTCTAGTTAGACATTAACCCTTTAATATCAAACTGTACTTGATCCTGCCTAGACAAATGTAAGATTTCCAACAAATGCAAAAAATGTTGTGGAAGACATGGCCTATTGCAAAAAAAATTGTAAGACGTTTTTATGTCAGCACAAGTTTTTCTCTTTATACTTTTGATTACTGAAGAAGTGTTTACTTGTTTTAAAAAGAAGTATCTTTGTGGGGTTTTCTGTATTTTTGCTTCTTTGAAAATAACTTTTTTTTTTACACACTGCCTGGACACAGTTTACTGCTTTCCAAACACCTCTTATTGGTGCATATCAGTCCCAAAAAAATAAAAGTGCTTCAGTTCCTTCAGGAATCATCATTATATTAATACTGCATAGACTCATAGAGTATTTGAGATTGGCCGGAGCCTCTGGAGATCATGTAGGCCAACCCTCCTGCACAAGCAGGTTTTGAAAATCTCCACAGTTGGAGACTCAATACTCTCAACAACCCATTCCACTGATCAATCACTCTGGTAGTAAAAAACCCAACCAACCAACCAACCAACAACAAAAAAAATCACTAAAAAATTCTTATGTTTAAACAAAATGTCTTTTATTTTGGTTTCTGTCCATTGCCTCCTGTCCTGTCACTGAAAATCACTGAGAAGAGTCTTTCTCCTTTACTCCCTGCCATCACATATTTATACATATTGATAAGGTCCCCTAAGTCCTCTCATTCATCAGCTAGAGTAGCCCCACCTCTCTCAGCCTCTCCTTTTATTTAATCACCTCTGTGGCCCTTTGCTAGACTCTCTCCAGTATGCCCATATCTTTCTACTCTCCAGCTGGACAGCCCCAACCTGTGCTGGTGGATGGGACTGTTCCTCCCAGGTGCATGGCTTTGCACTTCCTTTTGCTGAATTGCATGACATTCCTGCTTGCCCAGTTCTCATGCCAATCTATGTCCCTCTGGATGGCAGCACAACCATTTGGTGTAGCACCCACCTCTCTGAGTTTTGTATCATCGGCAAACCGCAGGGCACGCTCTGTGCCAGCATCCAGGTCATTAACAAAGATGCTGAACAGCACTGGACCCAGATCCGGGTGGGGGATGCACAGTGCATCTGAAGAGGCTCCCATGAAGGAACAGCACACTGGAATTATAAGCCAATTTTTATGCATGAATTTGGCTGCTGTCTCACCAAGGAGCCTCGCTGCCCTGCTGTTATCCCTGCTTTTGTCAGCATGAGCTCCAACTACTGCAAAAGCACAGCCAGCTGCTTTGCAGCTCTGCAGCAAACCCAGGTGGCACAGAGACTGACACAGTCACATTCCTGCCCGAGAAAGTCAGGTACAGTGGTATCAGCAGACATGATCCAATGTGCTGCATTTAACTGAAGAACTCTTTAGGACGTAAGAGGCCAGCCACTGTTCACATACTCATACATGGATTTTGCTAGCTGGAGCATTTACAGGTGTTGGCCATCTAGTAGAAAAGGAGTTATCTGCTAGCAAGCAAGTTTCTGTGCAAAATCTTCAACATCTGAGTTTGCTGCAGGGTGGTAGTTTTGAGTTGCTGGTGTCAAAATTATCTGTCTAAGAAACAGCTTGGGGAAAAAGCTGGATTGAGTATCTTATTTGAAAATCCCAGGAGAGTTCTTTACATGATTATATGCTGTAGTAAAAGAGATGTTTGATTCCTTGCATAAATTATTACTATTAATAACTGAATTATAAATTTAAATATTAATTAATATAATTAATCCTTTAGTACCTAACAATTATGGAGTGTTACAAACTCTGAAATAAGCACTACAAGCCTCTAAATAAACAACATATTTGTGGCCTGAAACTGAAATTTTTTTCTTACATTGTAGGAGAAAGCTGTGGATTTTCATTTCCTCCAACAGACAGCAAACAAGTGCCAGAGTAAGAACCAGAACTCAAATCCCATTAGACTTGGCCCCTTTGATGGAATTTCCACTCTTCTGCTTCATTCTTTTAATTCAAATTCTTCTTCAAGGTCATATGTGCGAGTGCACTTTCAGACCTCTCCCACATGTGATCTCTCTTATCTGACTTCCATTTTGCAAACTGGCAGTTCACTGTATTTCCCTTCTTATAATTTAAACAAGGGGGCTCCAAGATATAGAAAGGCTAATCTCACAATTTTCAAAAGCGTATCTGTAACTCTCATTCTATTTCAACACCCCTTTTTTTTTTTTGTTATATTTGTCTTTGATCCTGCTCAAGACTCTGAGAGTCTCTTTCACTTGGCTGTGAAGAGCCATGCTCATATGTAGTGTTAAGGTTGAAAGAAACTAGAGAGCTGTATCTGCAGTAGTGCTGGAAAGGAGCTCCCAAAGCGAACATGGTTTGCCAAGAAGAGTTCTCTGAAGAACACTGTGTGTCTCAGTAGTGCCTGGCTCAGAGCTCATACTAGGGTTAGGATTAGCACTAGCGCTGAGAGAACAAGAAACCCCGGTGGTGGGTTGGCAAAGGAGAAATAAGGCTGCCAAAATAATTCTTCTGGTAACACTAAGGGTCTGCAGTGAGCTACGTCACAAGCCTTTGGCTTAGGCTTGGGGTCCAGTTGGAATTGAGCTGCCAAAGGACTGCAAGGGCTTCAGAAAGAAAATTTCCCTGAGGAATTGATAGTCCAGGAAAGTGCTGCTCTGTCTTTCCTAGGACTCAGTTTGGGATTAGGGTTAAGCTTGGAAAATACCTGAGAGCTCTGACTGGAGTGACGCTGGAAAGAAGCTGCCAACAGAGGAATAGTTGTGCCAGAAGGGGAATGTTCAGCCTCTGGAAGGGCTGTGGAGCATCCTTGGAAGGCTGGGATGAGAGCTGGCAGCATCCACCTCCGTAATTTGTGTACACAGTAGTGTCTTTGTGCTCGTCTGGATGTGAGCACCTTAAAGCACATGGAGGAGAGGTGTCCTCCCAAGAGAGGTTAACACAGAGGAGATTCACCTCCCTGCTCGGGCTGGACTGATATGCAGGAAGGGAAGGGAATGCAAAGGTCCTTAACCTTGTGGCACCCTGCGAAGGGCAAGCCTTAGATTCAGGCGCGGAGGCCGTGACCTGGCCGCGGGGACACGGGCACTGCCGGCGCCAGGGGCCTGGCGCTGCGGTGTCACCTCCGTGTCCCACCCACACGGCCACACAGCCACCCGCCCGTACCGTATCCCACGCCCGAGCGCCATCCCCGTGCGCGGAGCATTCCCACTCCTCCCATTCCCGGCGCGCCCCCTGCCGGCCCGGCGGGCCCGCCCCGCCCGCGCCTTCCAGAACCTTCCCCGCCCGCCTCAAACATGGCCGCCGCGCGCCGCTGCGCCCGCCGCCTCCAGCCAATGGCGCCGGCGGGTTTGGGGGTCACGTGGGGCGAGTGAGCCAATCGCCGGGGGCGCGCGCGTCAGTTCCGCCGCCGAGCAGTCGGGGCCGCGCGCGGCGGGTGTGGGGG
>JAWWEE010000159.1:8783442-8813454 GCA_035221455.1 Xenops minutus | reverse complement strand
AGGCGAGCAGGGGGCAGGAGCGGGGCCGTGAGGGACAGGCGAGCAGGGGCCGCTGAGGGGGCAGGAGCGGGGCCGTGAGGGACAGGAGCGGGCCGGACCGAAGGGAAGCGGGGGCCCGCGGCCCGGCCCGGGCAGGCTGAGGCGGGCGGGCCGGGCCGGGCCGGGCCGGGCCGTGCGGGGCTGAGGGCGGTGGGTGCGGCCGTGACCCCGCAGAGAGCGGTGCGTTAGTGCCGGTTTGGGCCAGTTGGGAGGCGGGAATGACGGTGCGGGTTTGTGCTGGTTTTAGCTCTTTATAAAGCGGTTGAAGTTGCCTTGCTCCAAACCTCAGCTTCCAAAAAAAAAAAGAAACAGACAAACCAGGGCCTAAGATCCCCGTGGTGGCAGTGCGAGCTCCTGCAGGCCGCGCCGTCCCGGCGGGAGAGCTGGGTACAGCGGTGCAACTGGGACCACCTCGTGAAGTGCTTGCACTTAGGAAAGCAAGATTTCATAACTGTGCTTCAGAGCAAGATCACTTTGTGGCAGCTCGATTAATTTCTCGCTCTCACTTCTCTGGTTAACGTGAGCTGTTCAGTGCTGTGCTTGTTCTCACTCATGTTTGTTAAGGTTATCTTTATTTAGAATGCTCTTGGGTCATACTAGACACACATAAGGTATGACCTTTGAAGAAAGGTGAGAATTGGGGTGTCCTGTGATATCAGAGGTTGTGTGCATTCGTAATTACAGTGTGTGTGACTACAAGGCCTTGGGGTGTTTTTTTACCAGAACTGCACAGGATGATCTGAACCTGTTCTGGGCTGCGACCTTGACTGAATGCCGTGCTGACAAAGCCAACTAGTTCTTTAAAGCATAGCTTAAAACCTCTCTCAAACCTTTTTCCATCGCATGTATTGTGCTGTTTACTAATTTGGATTTGGAGTTAGCTGGAGTTGAAGTAAATTTGGAGCATCTTTTTGAACATTTGTTTGGAGGGCAGAGTACTCATGCAGTGTTATGTCTCAAAGTGAAGGTTAGTTGTCAGAGTAACTCAGATATAAGTACATAAAAAGTCTTGATTTAGTTTATATGTATGAAAAGTGGTACATTCTGGTTTTGAGTAAGCTGTGAGAGAGAAGTCTGATAGCAATGGGAGACAAATACAAGTGAAACAGAGTGATAATATTTTTATTAAAAGCTTTTATTTTTTATTAACTTATTTTATTTAGTACTTTAATTGTAGTTGAGAATAAGTAGTAAGGGTACCTTGCCTGAATACCACCCAACAAAACAGTAAAATATATTTTCTTGTGCATTTGCAGGAACAGAGTGTGTTACCTGAGCAACCATGCTGGCCTCAAGGCTGGTGTGCCTGAGGGCATTGTCATGCCAGACTATCCGCCCTGCCATCACTCAGGCTTCCCCAGCCTTGAGGAACTCCAACGTAAAAGTCTACAGGCTGTGGCAGCCTAGCCAGGTAAGGTAATCCTCTTTCTGATGGCCCCAGCTGTGGATATTTTAAAGCATTGAGTGTGTTGCCAGAAGAATCACTTTGCAGGGAGTACCTGCTTTAAATGAACACAAGCCTTCTGCTTGTTTAGGTACCTGCTCTAATTTACTGAAGGAACAATATTGCTTAGTCAAAACATAGAGATTTTATAGTAATTGAAGTGATATCTTTTGTTCCAGTTACTTATTTCTCCTGTCCAATTAATGGAAAAAATAACTTCAAAGAGGCAGTTAGCAATGGATAGGCCTTCCCTGTAAAGTGGAAGGAATAGAAATTCTTGTCCTGTCTTCCTGCTTCAAAGTTTCCGTCTTAAATATAACATTAAACTTGCATTTCAATGATTTTAGTCCCACCATGTAGAGCTGTAGCCCAGGTCAGAGCTATATCTGAGCTGTGGCGGGACAATCAGTGGTCTAACCAGCGATTTTAAAATCTTGTTATACTGAGACACTGTTTATTCTTCACTGAGAGAAGATGTTGCAGACATGCTTTCTGCCCAGGCAACTCTCAGCTGTTAGGGGATGTTGTTCTTCTGTCATCATCTTGGTGAAAGAGCCAATGGCAAATTCTTCACCTCCTTTCTGTTTTCCTCTTAAGCATTCTGAGTTCGTAGACATGTTGGGGGTTTTCGTGTTTGTGCAAGTTTTCTAGTGTTGGGCAAGATTTTGTTAGCTGCTAAACATGGCAAAACTGAAGGGCTCTGATAAAGCTCCTGAATTGTAGTGCTCTAATGGCTGATGAGAGCAATATTTATAGATCTCAAGTTTTAGTGTTAAACTCACAGCTTTGAATGAGTCCTTGGTTGCTTAGGTGTAATTTTAATTTAAATTTTTTGGGAAAAAAATGATAAGAAAACTTCAGAAGTTGTCTTTGAACTTCAATATGAGTTTATTCTGTGTTGCTTTTGCAACTTACTAAGACTTGGAGTAGCGTACTATAGTTACTTGGAGCTTGTCAGCCTTCACAATTTTCAGTTCAAATGCCTTCGTTCAAGCTTTGTTCTCTAGAGGTTAGAGTTGAAAGCAAAGAATTCATGCAGCTTTTCCAAACTTAGTATCTGTAAATTAGAGGTATTGTGCAAGAATATTTTTTTTCATTAAAGTGTTTACATGAAGAGCGTTTTAACATAGAAAGCAAAATTTTTTTTTCAGATGTTTTTACATTTAACAAAAAGACTTGTGGCAGTGTCTAGTACAGTGGGAAAAGAGTAGAAGAAATGCAGTCTGAAAAGTTGAGCTTCTGAAGTTCACTGCATTGGTTCTGTATTTACAGAACATGTGAATGTTTTTCAAAGGTTCCTAAACTTTAATGTTCACTTGTTTTTCCTTGAGCACAGTTGCTTCATATGTTTGGGAGGTAGTGTAGCATGTAAGTTGATAAGAATGACTTGTACTTTATTTCACCAAAACTTTCTTATTCTGTTTCTGAATCTAACAGTGTTATGCCACCAGAGTAAGAACAGGTGTAAGGCGTGGAAAACTTGGCCAGGAAGTTAAAGAAGCAGCATTTGAGCCATCTGCAGAAACTGCACTTAAAGGTAGAGTAGCTCTGCTTTAAATACTGAGTATCTTTGAAGCTTAACTTAAAACTTCCTTGAAGGAATATGTTTGCTTCAAACCATTAAAGAGACTGAGAGTATTGTTTCTTAGTAAGTTTGTTTACTGCTCTTCAAACAACTGGAGTCAGTTTCTCTGCTGTCTTTCCTAGTAAAGTTTAAAGGTGCAAATGTGTCACAGTATAGAGAAATTCCTTGTCTTTAAGCTGGTTTTGACAACTAGTAAGTCAAAAATGATGGTCTCTTAATGGAGACTTGGTTGCAGATATTAAAAAATAAGCTACAGTTGCTATGTTATGTCTTTGTGTACTGTTTACAGAAAAAAAATCTACAGCATGTACAGTTTGCAAAAGAGTGGTTTTGGTGCTACTAATGTGGTATAAGACATTGGCTTACAGTGCTGGTACATGTAGGCATTTGTGAATCCTGTGGCTTACAAAGGGGTTTTTAGATAGTAGTGTTCAGTAGAACAGACTTGTAAATGTCTAATGATAGTATTGAATTGCCAAATAGAGTATTTAAATTGGCTAGGTAGTGTCGTGACTATAGCACATTATGAAAAATTGTGGTCTTAAACAACTGAAGGTATTTAGTCACAATTGTTCAGTTATAACAATGTTTATGATTGAGGCTTACACTTGTACAGGAATTGATATGTGGCACAAATCAGACAGTAGAAACCAATGGTAAATCAGATGTTGGTTTTACCCATTAGCTTTGGAAATCCCTTTTTAAACTGGTTTGGATATAATTGCTGCCAAAAAGCCCATGAAGGAGCAAGTGTTAAGGGCGGATGAATGGGAGGAAAGGACCCAATATCTAGTTTTTCTGGTGTGGCATAGCAAGTTGGATAGTGAAATCATATACAAAATCAGCTGACAGTTGACCTCTTCCACTGGAAACTGTTAACTGGTTTTGTGTTGAAAATCCCATCACTGTAATGAAGGTCAGTAAACCTGGCATGTTACTAGCTGAACTCTTACTTCTTACTCTGTTTTGTGACCCTGTATTGTGTTGCTGGGGTGAATCTCGAGTTTTTTCCATGTAGCTCATTATGAAGTGGTGATGCACAGACCTGAAGTTAGGTGAACCTTTAAGAAGGAAGACTAACACGAATCAGCTCTTGCAGATATAGCGAAACTCGTGAGGGTATTGTTTACTATTCAGGAAGAAAGATTCATGAGAGTGTGTATTTTTATTTCTTTATACAGCTGATCGCCTGGGGAAATTTATTGTTGCTGGAGGGGCTGCTGTTGGCCTGGGGGCCCTCTGTTACTATGGAATGGGCATGTCCAGTGAGATTGGAGCTATTGAAAGGGCTGCGTAAGTAAGATGACTTAATTAAAGAGTACATTATGCGAATCTTCCTCCTCTCCATATCTGATCACCCAGTGTACGCACAGCTTACACTTTTTAAGTTCTGAACAGAAAGTCCTTGCCTCTGTCTCTGCAGGTTTTTAAAGTATAACTGAAGGCAAGATTATAAGCAAGCTTAAATGGATATTGACGCGAGTTCCTTTTTTTTTGCTAAATCTGAAATTTATTTGTGAACAGTATATAAACTTGTCTTACCGGGTGTGCCCCAGATAAGTTAGGTGGGGTGGTCTTCTGAAAAACAATGCTAAGACCACTTTTCCTGGTTTTCTTGTGAGACTGTGTGTTAAATTTTAATACAGCTGTTGGAAAGAGAGCCTCCATTAAATACAGTGTCTTGATGTAAGCTTTGGTATAATAAACATGTTCTTAAAACTTCTGTGTATTGCCTTTTGGTCAACAAAAATCTGTCCGATAGCAAAACCTTATAGTTAGTTAGACTTAAAAGATGGTTAGTGATAAGCATAGGCTTGGGAGAAATGTGTGCTAGAGACATTTTGCTGTCTGCATTTATAGCGAATGCTTGCCAGCTTTATCCGTGAGAGGCTTTTCATAGGTAAGCTACATCTATTCTTTTCCTCCACAAACCGTGATGTAATGGGTCAGTAGAGTGAAATGGGAGAGAATGTGTGCACTATATAAGTTTAGTATTACCAGGGGAAAGTTTTCTGTCCACAGTGTGAGCAAATGATAGTGCAGAAACTCTTATTCATGTCTAGGTCTGTTGCTATTGCTAGAGCTCTCAAAATGACATTTGTCTTGCGGTGTCGGCTAATCATGTGCACTGTGACTCAGCAGTTTGTGAGCTGCTCAGCAGGCGGTGTGCTCACTGGTGCATACCCAGTGCACATTCCATAGGCCCTTTTCCTGGAACCAGTTTGTTACATATGCACTATTCTCTATTTTTCTCTAATTAAAAGCATGCACTATTCAGTTTCCCATGTATACTTCCTCCTTAGACTTGAGTTATAATTAGCATTATTTGTAATTTGGAGTGTTTCTGCAGAGTTACATGAGACTATACCAGCAAGATTGGAAAGTTCAACCCCCCTTGTAAAGTAAATTTATGGCAGAAGTTGCTAGACCATATCAATATTATGAAACCTTCCTTATAACCATAGCTCTGAATGTATTTAATAGCTTGACTGTGTTTTTTGTTCTTCTCCATTCAGAAACTGGTAACTGCACAGCTGTGTATAACTGCTTATTTTTCAGTATTTGGCCAGAGTATGTGAAGGAGAGAATTCAGTCCACGTACATGTACTTTGCGGGAAGCATTGGCATGACAGCATTGTCTGCTGTGGCAGTGAGCAGATCTCCAGCACTCATGAGCCTTATGACACGGGGCTCCTGGCTGGTAAGTTTATATTATAGAAATAAAAGTATTTACTGAGAAATGCCCCCCAAAAAATATGAGAAATGTAAACTACTTGGTGAAAACAAAACTTCACTTACACTAGCGACCTTGTCCATAAAGACTCTTCAGGTATCCTAGTAATATTTTGTGATTTAAGATTGGTTGATTCTAATTATGTGCCGACATGGACTTTCTATACTACTTTGATAGTTTGTCAAAGACAAACTACATGAGCAGAAAAAATGTTGTCCTTACCAGCTATTTGTATGCAAGTAAGAACCTCTTTTAAATAGCTCATGAAACTGTTTCTGTTGCTGTCTGTAAATGGAAACTGAGGTCCCTATGCATTCTTATTCCTCCCTGTACTGTCCCATATAGCTCTTTGAAAAGTGTCTCCTGTTTGCCAAGGCTGAAACAACACTGGTAGACAAATCATCCAGGCAAAAGGCTAACAAAATCCTTCTGCTTAGTATATACTCAGTGTGTTGAGTGAAACAATAATAGTTAAATGCCAACACCTACATAACTTTAAAGAGATTAATATAATAATACATCCATGGTGATGAACAAAAGTAGTACATTTTTGTCCAGTTTGGTAGGTGCTGGATGATTCTGCTTGAAATCAGCAGGAAGAGGAAGCAGTGAGGTTAAAAAATCATTGGTAACAAAAGCCTGTGAACTGAATATTGGCTTTGGGTGGAGCAATGTGTAAGGAAAAAAGGAAGGATAACACGTTTCAGGTATCTTAATGAGAGTTAGAGGCAGACCCATGTATTTTCTTTCTCTTTACATAACTAAGAGATTATTGCTGACTTCACCATTAAACTTGGATTCTTAGAAGTCTGAATAAAAATAACTGAAAATTACTGTAAATGAAGATCTACAAAGATTTGACTGTAACCTTAAAGGAGTAAAATTGATGAATGCTCCCTCCAATTATTAATTATGTTGCTGTTTTCAGAATTAGACTAGGAGGTTAGAACAGAGACTGTATGTCCTAATGCTAGCTTGAGCTCTGTAATTGTGTTTCTACAGGCAATTGGTGCAACTTTTGCAGCTATGATTGGTGCTGGAATGTTGGTCAGGTCCATATCCTATCAAGACAGTCCAGTAGCTAAACATGCGGCTTGGATGATGCATTCAGGTTTGTGATTTTAGTGTTTGTTGTAGAGATGTCTGTGCTTCAGCGTGACCAGATTCTTACTTTAACAAAACTTTGTCTTCCAAGTCAATTTTTATACGCTGCTGTAGGAGAGTTAAGATTTTTCAGAGACCAGTGAGAACTCCTGAATGTCAGGAAAGATTTCCTAAGTGTCTTTAACAGAACTCTAGTGTTTTTCATAATATTCTACAAGTCATGCTCAAGTTAAGCTTGAGATACATCTATGCCACAATGGATAGAGCTAATTGGTTTCGTAGCTCCTTTGGTTTTGTAACTGCTTTCTGGCACTATAGCTTCTGTAAGCATTTTTGCCTACACTAACCATTAAGTTGCACAGGATAGGAAAGCATTTGAAAACCAGACTAGAAAAATGAGATTTTAGTATTAGTTTAGTTCTGAGGTATGTCCATCGAGTACTTAAGCTGTGAGTACAGATCAGTTTGTTACGATGGATACCTACTTCAAATGGCTATCATTTTTGAAAGCTGTTTTGACAGAAATATTTTATTGTTCAGCAAAGCCATGTGGATATTAGGCACTGGAATCATATCTGCCTCTCCAGAACTAACATTTTTGCCAAGAAGAAATTACGTTTGTTGTAGCAATTGTTATTAAGTAAAATAACTTAATAGGATGATAATTAACTAGATAGTTGTTTCATACAAGACTCTAACAAAAAGTCTGACTTAATTACCTAATTCCTGTAATAGAAATCTGTCCTGCTTTTCAGCACTGGATGCTCCTAATGCTATTATATAGTTGTTTAGTCTATGCCAAGTATCTCTTACCAGCTCTGTTTTGAACAAATCAGTGCATTGACTTTTGTTAGTCTTTTTTTCAAAGACCAGCTCCCTGAAGTATTTTTCAGAGCTAGTTAAGAGTAGGTAATGGAATTTAAGGTTGCTAATTTATTGTGCACCCTTCTAGATAGGAGCACAATCAAGTGCATTGATATTTTCTTGTGTAATTGGATTAGATTGAGCCATGTCATCTGAATGGAGGGATAAAAAATGAAATTGCTTGGAGACGTGCTGTTCCAAATCTTACGTGTGTTTTGTTTTCCTTTGAGTAGGTGTCATGGGTGCAGTGGTGGCTCCTCTGGCCTTCCTGGGTGGTCCTTTACTGATCAGAGCTGCCTGGTATACTGCTGGAATCGTCGGAGGGCTCTCAACTGTGGCCATATGTGCTCCGAGTGAAAAATTCCTGAACATGGGAGGACCACTTGGCATAGGCTTAGGCTTTGTTCTTGCCTCTTCCATTGGTAAAATACTATTTTAATACTGTCATATAAATTAGGTTATAAACTGAAGCTACTAAGGTGCAGCTCACATGTCATTGCAGGCTGGTCTGTCCGGTTATGATTTGCCTCATATAGCCCTTGCAACTCTAGCACAGCAGAAAATACTCTCTTATATCTATATTCTTGAAAACAAATGTGAAGTTGTAGTTCTGGCAAATCTTAGTCTGACAAACAGCTGATAGTGGTGGCTTTTATTTTTAGTTAGTGCCAGTGAGTAGGGAAAACAATAAATGTGATCTTAGTTCCTGATCCACTTGTTCCCTTTTATGTGTTTCTAGGGATTGTTGTAGTCATAGGGAGAGAAGTACTCTCATATGAGAAGAATACACAGTTCCCTAGTGTTTTCAAAATTAGTGGGTGAGGTTGTATGTGTGGTGTCTTCAGTTTGTGTATTAAAGCTCTTGGTATCAAAAACACACCACAAATTGAGAATTAAATACTTACTGAAAAATGTGTGCTACAGTATCTGAAGTTTGACCTAACTCAGAGTAGCAGATAAGTGGTTTTCTTTAACAGTATTGTACATTTCTCCAGGATCCATGTTCTTGCCTCCTACTTCTGCTTTTGGTGCCGGCTTGTATTCGGTAGCAGTTTATGGTGGATTGGTGCTCTTTGGCATGTTCCTGCTCTACGATACACAGCTTGTCGTCAAGCGTGCAGAAACTCTTCCCTATTATGGAGTAACAAAATATGACCCAATCAATGCGTAAGTATTCTGTGTTAGCAGAGCTGATCTGAGTGTCTGTGTAAGAATTTGCCCCAAGCTATATTGAAGTATATTTTAAAAATTGCCTTTTGTTTATTATTCAAAGTGTACTGCTGTTATGTGTGAAGAATCGCAGATTTTAAAAATAATGATGAGAAAATAGTGAAGGAAAAGCTGAAAGCAGCTGTCTGAACTGTGAGAAACAGAACTGAACATGTGTCACATGCCTCCAGCAGTATGTTCTAAAAAGTATTTTTGTTTTCTAAAGCATTGCTGGAAGAATTTATAGCTGCTTTCTGGAAATACCTGTCAGTATCAGCTGATAGAAGAAATGTTAACCTTTCCATATTCATTTGGTATTTAATAATCTTCGTCACTAACTAAAAAAGCCACAACGGTGTGATAGATAGGGAAGGAAGGATTAACTGACACTCAGTAAAGAACAAGTCTAACAAGTAACTTACTTGTAAATGTCTGATCTTAGGTGAATTCTTCCTTGGTTTTAATTTCTCCTAATTAAAGTAAAATAATGCTGATATTCTTCAAAATTCTTGGAGTTAAACAGATCAAAGTACAGTATAAAAGCATAGGGCTCTCGTATGAGAACAGTATACTGTCTCTTAGGACTTCTGTAAATAGTTCTTGCTGGCAGAGGTGGTAGAACAAAAGCACAAGTGTTTTTCGACATATCAAGCATTGAGGACAATCACAGTTGAGTTTTGTTACGGATGCTTCATGAAGGCTTTTAAAATGAAGTATAATGGTGTGAAACACCAAAGAATACTATCGCTGTTGAACAACATTAACTTTGATTTCCTGTTTCCTAGATGCATGGGTATCTACACTGATACACTGAACATCTTTATTCGGGTGGCCACCATGCTTGCAGGTGGTGGAGGCGGCAGGAAAAAGTAAACGGAGACTCCTCTTTGCAACTGTCCGACAGCCTACCTAGTGCACATATTAAATAAAAATTCATTGTTTAAAGCAGTATTGCTCCAAGTAAGAATTTTAAAGCATTTCAGCATATCGTTTCAGTGCAATGTGATTCAGACTTAATAGTTTTCTTTCAAACACTTTCCAGCTCTGTGTTTAAAATAGTGTGAACTGTTTCTAATTGTACATTATTTTGGGAAAGTAAATTATTTTTAATATATAAACAGTCTTACCTGCTCTTTAATGGGTTTGATAGCAGTTCAACTCTTACTTTTTTTCTTTTACTGTTACTGAACAGTAACTCCTGAAAGGAAGTAACTCCTGAACTGTTATCCCATATACAATTCATGAAATGCTGCTTATATGCATCAGTTTTCAGTTAAGATTGCATACATTTTATTTCAGTGACATCTTAAGAAGAATTGAATAAGTTATATATGGCACTAAATGCAGTAATTACTTCGACCTGGGCAGAAATTTCTAAAAGGTTTGAGCAGTTGTCAGAAATGCATTGGATTTTACAGGTGAGGTGACCAAAAAGTGTAAAGGAGACAAGATGTGGAAACTATGCAACGTTTGTCCCATATGAATTTAAGTCTCTTGCTGGAGTACACATGAGAATTCCTTGCTTTAATGTTGACTGCATATAATAGCTAGGTTATTTTGATACTAGATTTATAAAATCATCGAACGGCAATATAGCTGTGTCTTTCTTCTGGTAACTCTATTTCTGGACTTTAGACAAAAGTTGTCCTTCATGCTCATCTCTTAGAACTTTGTGCAATTGGCATACAAAGAGAGAATTGAGGATGGCACGCTGGAAACCCCAGTATGATAAGTTTGCCATTCTGTTGTGTGCTTCAGTCTGTTTACCTCTTCTCCAAATTGCTATGTTTAATTTGGTCTAAAAGAAATGTTCCCTAATAGTGAAATAGATTTAACAGTAAGAAATTTATACCCTACAAAGTCTATTGCTGTATGTTGGAATAAAAGGCGAGCTCTTGGGCCAAGAAAATTTTGACCTAATGTCAACAGCTCAGATTTTCAGTTTCTGGTAAATACACTATGTTTATGTATTGACCTATGAACAATAAAATTCTAGCCTCACAAGTTGACTACTCTCCCTGTGTTAATAGAAATATTTTAGTACCCCTGCACTAATAAATTGGTGAAGAGTATTATAAATATTATTTTTGGTTATGATTACAGTTTCTTTTGTAACAATGCATATTCCTCTGTAAAAAAATGTGCAAAGATTCTCAGTTTCACTGGCTAACATCTTTTCAGAATCTTTTCTGGATGGGAGATGCTCATCTACACTTGTTGAGAGTGGTTCTGTTAGTGTAACCTCTTGGCCACTGATTGCAGCCAGTGCTGTTTTTATGTGTGTCATACATGTACCATTTTCAGACTCTTCAAACAGAGGGAAGAAAGATCAGATTTTGAAGAATCTTGCCGCAGCTTCCTTTGTGGCCAAAGATTATACAGCCCAACCTAGTTCCTGGCACTGTTACAGATGAAGAAAAATCTGTAGTACTTAGGAGGAAGAAATCTCTGGATCGTGTCAACTGTAAGCACCTTGTTTGGAGGGGTTTATCTTTTTAAGCAATTTTATATCTTTAAGCAATTTCTGCATACTGTTGCTGTAGTAACTGAACAGAGCAGTATGCTTGTTCTCAAATTCTGAAGTCTACAGGGAGCTATCTTAAAATTCTTTTCTGCCTGTAATCAAAGTACGTTTCGGCAAAACACCTTTTGTCTAGATTCTGAGGATAAAGTTTTAGAGGTTGACTGACATAAGAGGAATCCTACACTGTCTGAAATTGTGAGGTGTAGAACACAACTTACAGGAGGTGTTTGCATGGAAGGTGAGACCAACAGGAAGGTCTAATAACCTTTTGAGAAAAGCCAGGCCTAATAGTGCCTGAAGAAGCATGAACATTCACCTATGCTCAGTCTTCTGAAAAGGAGTCACTTGACTTCTGTGGATGAGATCACAGCACTAAGTATTTTAGTTCTGATGCCTAGTGTGGCTCTCCAAAAAGAGAAAAATATGTGGTGTTCCTTTACATTTGAAGTCGTAAGTCAAAAATTAAGATTTATCTTAAGTAAGGCAGCTCTGATGATGGGAGATGAAAATCTAAAACCATTGCTACAGTGAGAGCTTCTGTGTTGTTACTTACATGTGCATCAAATGACAACTGGCACCACCTACTTAGAACCATAAAATTCTGTGGCAGTTTTGGCAGGTCCAGTCATGACTCCATACGTAAACAGAGGTTGGCTAAAAATTCCCCACCCTTTACAGGAATTCCTTATGTGTGCCAGAAAACATGAAAGACGTAAACATTATGTTTAGCCTGCACTTCAATTAAAATCTGATCCTAAATATTGATTATAGCTGGTTTCTAAGGATTTTCATGATGTTTCAAGTAATTCTGCTTTAAATTATGATCTAAATAAGCAGCTGCATAATTTTTAATAATTTGACTCAACTTTCACAAGCATATAAATCAGATTTTTTCCTAAGGAAGTGTTTTTCACAATCAACTAGTATAGGTAAGGCCAGATCTGACTGACATACATAATTTAAGTTTGCACAGCAGAATACAAGATGAAATTTAGATCACACCTTATGAATATATTTAATGCAATTAACTTTGAAATTTTCATCCAGCTTGCCTCACCTCTAATGCTGCTGGCAGCTGTGAGGTAATATGCACTGATCTTGAAACCTATAGAATAGTTCACCTATAACACAGTAACCCAGGATGCCTGGTGTCTTTATGCAACTTGAATTGGTCTCAAAAGATGAAGATGCTTTGTCCCAATTCCTGCTGTCATTAGAGAGCAGAACAATTTTTTATATATTCAGTATTTGAAAATAATTTAGTGCTGCATATTTTTGAACTTAGAATTTAGAAATGATTGCCATAAGTTCACTTCAAATTTTGAAATTGACCATTTGGAAAAAAAAAAAAGGAATGCATTTAAATAACTCCTCCACATAGTACTTAAGTAAGAATCGGATTTCTGTTTCAATATTCAACCACCTTGGTGACCTTTGGGCATTGTAATGAAGACAGGCTGTTACAACACAGAAAACTGTACATCAGTCTGTGGCAACCTGTAATGAGGATGCTGTTCAGACCTGTAATCTGGCACTGGAAGGGCAGCTGCTGCAGACTCCTAATTTCCTGACACAAGGTCTGAGATCAGGCACTAACCCATCATTTGCCCACTCCAATTTTATCAAGCAAGAACAGCCTCTGAACACATCACACAGAACAGACACACTCTGGAGACACAAATGTCTCGTTCAGACTGCTTTACATGCTTGAGAATGATGACTTTTAGATTTAACAACCTCTCCTTTGCCAATGATGAATAGGAATAGGTCCAGATAGACATGTGTCATCGTCAATTCCTTCACTTAGTTTTGATACCATGTGATCTGTTCTTGCAGACATTAAGCTTCTGAATAAATCTTTAGTACTGCTGTAAGGCATTTATTTTATGAATTTGTACATAGGAGCTAAGCTTTGACTAAAAGGTAATGTTTGATTTTTTGTATGGATGGGCAATCTTGTAATACATTATATATTACATAATTACATTATGTATCCTCACCTCTTGCTAGTGGTCATGACACCAAAAAGAATGGCTGAAACTGGATTTTTATTTATCACAGTTCCTCATTTAGAGAAAAATCTTTATGGAAAGTTGTCAACAAGAAATTTAAGTGGGGCAGGGAAGGAAAAAAAAATCCCAACTACCATCAGAGAAAAAATCAAATTTTTAGCTGGAAAATCCAAAATTAAACATAACTTCCATGAAAAATACTAGCTATACATTTTTATAAGTTGCATGGTGGTCTAGGTATCTATGGAAGTACCAGACTTCTTCCTAGATGCTAACTCAGCATAGATATCATGAGATAGCAGAGGCATGATAATGTACTTATATAAATATAATGGCCTTTGAATTACAGATCTTCCTTTACTGAGTGCAAGCCTAAAATCACTGCATCATCCCACCTAGACTGCACACAAGATGTTACACATGTCCTGTGACTACCAGTTCACCTTATTCCTGATTGTAGTGATGGTCCATCCAGAGATCAAGATCACTTTTCCTCCTAAGCAGGGCAATACTTCCTCATTCATCACCATCTTTTGTAAGAAAAATTATGCCACTAACAAACTACAAAACCAAACACAAACTTCATGTCTTGTAGCACTACATTCCTTCAGAACTTCTGAAGAACTTGTAAGAGCAAGAGTAACTTAGCAGATTCTTCCTCTCGCCCAAGACAGTGTAAGAAAAAATTCCAAGGGGACACAAGCTGAAATGCAAAAATCTCACTCTCCCATTTTGTCTCTTACAAAGATGGGTTCAGACAAAACTTGGACTCTTAAAAGCTTCAGTAGGCTTATTCTATCCCATCAAATTTCTAGCTAAAAATGAAGCCATTGCTGATGAAGTATGTGTATGTTCTTCCACTCCTTTCTAGTCACATAAGTACAACTGAGGTGACCATAAATGCTGTGAGGGGACAGACTGTTCACTACACTGAAATGGTGCCCAGTGAACTGGATTATGGGAT
Source organism: Xenops minutus (assembly GCA_035221455.1). Classification (NCBI taxonomy): domain Eukaryota; kingdom Metazoa; phylum Chordata; class Aves; order Passeriformes; family Furnariidae; genus Xenops; species Xenops minutus. Next base: position 8,798,975 of record JAWWEE010000159.1, on the reverse strand, counting down.
TTTAGAAAGCTGACGCAAGTAGTGGACACTAAATCAAGGATGGAACATTCTTCTCAAATGCTTCTCTCTAGGAGGTGGCAGGAAGAAGAGAAGTTAAAATTCATATGAGTATAGAAATGCAAACAACTTTAGCCTCTGAATAACTTAGTTCAAGTTCTGGACTTCACATTACTAATGATTTTTTGTTGCGTTAAATGATCAGCTTATCCACAATGTACAGGAGAGCCAAGAAGGAGAGACAATGGCCAAGTAACAGCGTACCCACTCAGGACAAAATCTCTCTGCTGTCCCAGCAACCACCTCCTGTCAGGGCAGCAGAGATAGGGTTTAATGTATGCTTTTAAGAAAGAGATCAATATGCAGATCAATGACAAAATCTTTCCAAAAGCCCTAGAGGCTGACAGCTGCACAGTGTTTTCTATTTTGAGGGATTGCCAGCTGAATTAAACACCTTATCTATTCAGGAAAAAGACTGACATGCCTGCCCAGACATTTGTCATTGTACCACTTCATTTCCTCTTACTAAGTTTTCTGGAGCTAAGCATTGGGCAACCAGACTAGTCACTCTGTACGAAAGCCCCAAGAGTCTTCATATTCTTCTATCATCTTTCTGAAAGAAAAAGCAATGAAAAAGTGCAGAGTGAATCAAGGACAAACCTTTTAGAGCCATGGTAAATTGCAAGAGGGATAACCCTCCCTGTTTAAGTGCCTGTTTCTCCCCTGCTCTGGGGGAAGCAGTGACACGCAGTGGGAACAGGTCTGCCTCTGTAATGAGTTGACACAATTCCTCTCATCACCCCATCACAGAGGTGTGAGCGCTGGCAGATTAGCTGTCAGAAACAGTCTCAGATCACATCTTGCTTGAACTAAAGGACTGGACTACCACAAGAAGAAAATGTTTCCATCACAGGTACACACTGAACAGTTCATCCAGTGTAAATGTTTTTGTACTGAGCCCCTGCCTTCTTTCTGTGTGCTGTTTAGAAGCCTACCAGGTAAACCAGTCACATCTAAGGCCGTGAAAACCTAAGGAGAGAACACGTTAAGAAAATGGGGAAAGGGAAAACATTTGTTGTTCCATCACCACATTGCTTACAGGAGAAAAGTTAAAAACAAGTAAAATAGAGGTACAAATTCTACCTTAAGAGAGCTATCCAGAAGAGTGACCTGTGAAGAGATGAGTGAACACACAAGAGATCAGAGACCATGAACAGCACACACGAGACTCACAGACACACCAGCTGGCAGCTCTGCAGAGGCTTCACCTGCAGGGCACAAGCTGAGGAGTGGCAGGACACTTGTTGAAAAAATTGTGTCAAAGATGTTTTAAACCCTGCTCCAGGACAGTCTCAGAAGTGATTATCAGCTCACCATAAACTGCTAGGAGAAATTATAACCTCAGCCTTACTCTTCATTCTGATCCTTGTTATCCAGTGTCATTACTGCTTCTGATGCAGTGACTGCAGCTGCAGCATGCAGTTTCTAATTGTGTTCCCTTCTCCTTCGAAAACAGAGGCCAACACAGACTGCATTGGTTCACTGTAACTTGTCTATGTTGAATTAAATTAACTTTGTATCCTGAAAGTTCTTAATGCTCCCTGCCTTCTCGCAGCTCAAAAGTTACTTTCATTTATCTCTAAATTTAACAAGGCCATTTGCTCCAACTGTTTTATTCTCCTTATGCTACAAACAGCTGCTTCAACCTGCTTAGAAGAAATTTTCATATACAAAATGCAGATTCTTCTTAGAATGGCATGACCTTTAAAAAATATTAATGAATCTTATATTAGCATACCACCTCCAGAAATAATGACTTCATGAAAATTGAAAATTTAATTTATCTAGTTTCATTTTGGCAAATGCAAAAAAGACACTCCGGATCATGTCTCAGTTAAAAATTAAGAACTCAAACTACAAGATTTTGAGAGACATCCTTTGTGACTTTTGAATACAAAATATTAATGTGGACATAATGCAAATCTCAGGATGCATCCTTCATTTCCCTGGATGATTCAGAAATACCTCTGCACTCAGTTTCCTTCTCACCTCACTTGGGACAACAACAACAGCCTTTTTTCAACAGCAAAGATGTACAACAGCTGCTGCTCCTTCCATAAAATTAATGCCTTAAAGAAGACTATTTTACAAATGCCTCAAACTTCCATCTGATAGACTCTGAAGTCTCAGGTTAGCAAACTACATAGTAATCTGGGGCTTCATTCCATTTTCTGTCTCCAGCCACTCCCTTGACACAATTCTGTCCTAATATTTTGTATATTCTGTGACCTTATTTGTTCAAGAGTCTTCTTTCTGAACAAGTTTGAAGATGATGCTGGTTCATTGCTCCTAGTTTTCCATTTTCAGTTTGCTAAACATTTCCTGTAACATTAACATTTACAGAAACATGAAACAGGGCATTAAGAATTAGAAGATCTAACCACAGCATTTTACAATCTGAAATTTAAGATATAAAGCACCTAAATCCCTTCTGAACATATTCAGTTTAGGAGAAAAAAAAAACCAACTCTCAACTATATTTCCTCCCAAAACTGCTAAGCAAGACATGGCACGGACCCCAATACCTACTTAAAAGAATCTCTCAAGGTTTACAGTTAGACCTCCCAACTGATGGGGGAAAAAAAAAAATGTTTGCAATGTCACCAGCCCAATAAGTTCTGTTGATAAATATATACAGTATTTTAGTTGTAGAAAGTTTTCAAGTTTTCTGTTTGCATTCCAAGCGCAGCCTGACAGCAAGCCAGCACAAGCTCTCAAAGAGATGCTCTCTTTGGAAAAAGGGACACCTGTTGTTGTGCCTATCAAAACCCCGCTGTGGGGATTTTGAGCGTGCAGCAATGAGTGTACAGGTTTGCCTCATTTCCCATCATAGTAGCTGGAAGGCTTGGATTGTTCTAACACAGGAGACCAAGTAGCAGCCTGCCTCTTCCTAGCAGGAAACAAGTGGGGCATTCAGGTAGTACATGCTGCTCTCTTGCTTGGGTAAAGTTACAATGCAGATATGTATATTTATAAAAACAACTCTTTGTAAACACTTCTGTTGCCAAGACTATTTTGCCAATACTTCAGAAGAAAGATATTTTGTTTTTTGAGGTAGGTGTTGGCTGCACCTGTAGTGCATTTAACATTCCAGCTTTTTTGTTTAAATGAGCATAGTTGGAAATGTCAGTAGCCATCATGTGATGAGGTTCTGTTTTGCAAGACATCTCCCATCTTACCTGGTTACCTTTCTCTTCTGTATTCATTTTTTATTTCATATCATGCACACAGGAAAAGAAGGTGATGGTTCTAATCAATGCTAAAAAGACATAAAAAATTGAGTATTGTGGTTTAACCTCAGCTGGCAGCTAAGCCCCTCGCAGCTGTTCACTCACTTTCCCCCAGTGGGATGGGGAAGAGAATCAGAAGGGTTAAAGTGAGAAAACCCATGGATGGAGATAAAGACAGTTTAACAGGAAAAGCAAAAGCCATGTGCATAAGCAAAGCAAAACAGGGAATTCATTCACCACTTCCCATGGGCAGAGAGATGTCCAACCATCCCCAGGAAAGCAGGGCTCTTTCAGTGTAACAGTGACTTGGGAAGACAAATGCCATCACTCCAAATTTTCCCCCTTCTTCCCAGCTTTTTATATGGCTGAGCACGATGTCATATGGTATGGGATATCCCTTGGGTCAGCTGTGGTCAGCTGTCCTGGCTGTATCCCCTCCCAACTCTGTGCACTCCCAGCGTCCACTCTGGTGGGGTGCAGTGAGAAGCAGAAAAGGCCTTGGCTCTGTGTAAGCTCTACTCAGCAATAACAAAAACATCTCTGTTTTATCAGCACTGTTTCCAGCACAAATCCAAAACATAGCCCCATGCCACCTAGTATGAAGAAAATTAACTCTATCCCAGTCAAAAGTAGCACAGGTGTAAATGCTTAAAATGTTTCAGTTAATATGTGCCTTTTATGGGATTATATTTTAATTTCTACTTCACTCTTTTTATTTAAGGAAGAATGCCAGTTGGGTGAGGCAGCTGACATTTTAAGAGGCAGAGCTGAGATGCCCTCAGTGTTGTGATTTTTATTTTTTTCCTGTTATCCTGTTTTTTCCCGCTACCAGCAAAGATACAATAATACTAATAGAGTCATTCTTGGGGGGAAGGGAAATGGTATTTCTTTTCTCATGCTTCTTTGTTAACAGATCTTGAGTGTAAGTTTCAAAAAAAACCCCACCTTATAATCAGTGAAATTAAAATTGGGCTTGAGAGTAAAAAGCTTTAAAATCATCAGAACTGGTAAAATTTTTTTACGTGAAAGCTTTAACCATTTATCACAGGAGAGACTGTGAATTTAATTGCAAACCAGGTTTTTAGTTCTGGGTTACCATTAAAACATTCTGCATACACAGTTGCTACCTATATATGGTTATGTGAAGTCAGAAAATTGACTTGTCAGTAAAGCAACACCCAAACCCCCCCATAATGGAGAATCTGGCTTAGAATCAACTTCGTAGAAAAAGGCTGACTTTACAACATCATGAATTTTGGTCATGTTAATTTTTTTAATTGCTAAAATATATAGAACAATTTAAATGATATTTGATTCAAGATTTAAAAGCACAATGGGTTGAATTCTGTGTAATTAGGCATATACTGATTTTTGCTATCTTAATTCTCATAGCCATACTGGAAATCTCTATTAACTGCTTATATCTAGACACCCTTTGCAATAATTATTGTCCCGTATTGTGCAGTGTCATCATGTGCACGTTCTTGCCCAGAACTTTCTCAGAAGGTGTAATGGAGATAAAATACTGTAGTCACCAATATACTTGCTTCAGTGCTGCCACTACTCAGACAGCCTGATTGAATGTTGCAGAAAAATTACTCTCCTACCAACCCTTTCACGTGCCGTATTGACATTTCAGATCTTCTGCAGACCTTTGTGAGTAGGCTGAGAAGACCATGGAATTTCCCAGCTCTATTTTACATGCTCAGTTTAAGTTGGGGTTTATATCATTTTTTTCTTCAAAAAGATCATGTCTGCTTGTTCTCCCCTATCTGTGCATTGCTCAGAATCTCTCACTGGTTATTTTGAAAGAAAATACATAACAAAATCAGTAGAAAGCTGTCTTCTATCTTTCCTTTTTAGTTGCCAGTAAGAAGAGGATTTCAAGGGCTGCATGCTGAACCAGTCATTCGGCGCAGCTTACCTGCCTGTACCTTTCTTTCTTACATTTTGTAGTAGCTTTGTTGACACTGAATTATGATCTAGCCTGCGTTTTGTCCATTTTATGAATAATATTTGACTTAATAAGGAATGAACATAGCTTGTGAAGTCACATGTCCTATCTAAAACCCTCGTTTTCTTCCCCATGCACCCCTCTCATCCCTGGATTTGCTCTCAGGTAATAGAGGAATTAGTGAGTAACTCACATCTTTACTAGAGTATCACTTAGCCAAAAAAACTGAGAATTTGCATCTTGAGATCTTGGTGTAGGTTAACACCCTATACAGGAAAGTCACTTGCCATGTTGGTAAAATTGCTTGGGTACTTTCCTGAGCAAGACTGGACAGAAGGAATCTAAGGTTTTGCTCCCTGGGGTGGGATGGGCTGTGTCATGTAACTGGCACAACTGCAAATTTTAGATTCTTCAGTAAAAAATAGCCTTGGTCTGCTAAAATGAAAAGTGTTGGTGATAGAATGGAAAAGATTACAGGGAAGCCAGGCTGTTACTTAACTAGTTTTAGTTTATATATTTTATGTAGCTATTTTTTTTATCAAACAACAGACAAAATCTAAGTGGGTAATAGTAATGATTTTTTTCCTTTTAAAGGGGATTATAGAATTTCTTTACAAGTTAAAGTATTGATTGACTGTTTACCAAATGTTCACTTTAAAAGTACAAGATGAGGGCTCACATCCATATGTTTCAATATTCAAAAGAAGCCTGAGGTCATAAAAACAAACATCGCTGTCAGTTCCATTCATTTTTCTCTACATCGACTGAATTGTAAAAGTCCTCCCTGAGACACTTCACAGTGATATGAACTAAAAGCCTTACTACAATCTGAACAATTAAGGTGTGGTGGTGGTGAGGCAGCACTTTCATAAGGCACTTCAAAGATACTATCTGTAGCAAGTGCTGTTAGTGATCTGATTCTTGAACCTTGCTAATTGCACCCTTGGCAAACAAAAAAGACTGTCAGGCATTAGCAAGCTTCAAGGTATTTGGATATTGCTAGGTAGCAATGCAGGAATAAGGTTTTGGGGCTAAATTTGGTAGATAAAGGGGTGATGGAATTTGGAAGGCTGCTGGTCCAGTAAAAGAAACAAGCCAAATCATAAACATGAAATATGAACCCTTTGAAATTGGGCGGGCAATATATTTGCACCAGAGTGAAGCCTTTTTGTCCTACTGTAATTCCAAGTCTGGGTGGTTTGTGGATACTGCTTCCACCTTTTAAGGCTTCATAGCTCATAGCATATGTTGTTTGAGACCCAAATCTTATTAGTTTAAGCTGTGAGAATTGGATGCTGCCAAACCTGAACTTTTGCCGTTTTTCAGCTCTGCAGTTGATCCCTGCTTGAAGGACCTTGTGGGTTTTTTTTAAAGCACCCTCTGTGAATCCTGATACTGTATTCAATTTGATGACTTCTTAATCTTGATTGTTAGCTGGAATCCCTGTAACTTAATTATCTAGATATAATAGATACTGAAAAGTTAATAATAACCTCAGAAATCTGCTGCTTAACCAGCTGTCTTGTTAATTATGTTAACACACTGGTAATTTCTTTGATTAAAACACTCCATGTTTGGTTTGCCTTTTCAGGCCCAGTTCACTGTCTCTACAGGTTCATTTCAGCTGTGCTCTCAGCCTATCCAAGCCTGCAGAGGAGCACAGCAGGTCACCTAAGGAGGCTGCTGTGAAGCACAGGACAAGCACTGCATAGGAGCATCCCTGTATTCTCCTAATACTCCCAGCCAGCTGCTCCTGTTCAACCGGTAGGAAGCTCTATGCAGCCAACTGCTGCCTGATTTTGAGTGAACTGCTTCTCATAATAGGAAGCGCTGTTTCATTTGTTGAAGTAAATACAAAGGCCAAATCTCCACCCATTCTCAATAGAGCATTCCTTTCCCTCTGCCTTATAAAAAGGTATGGTTGTGCTGAAGGAGACCAGAACACTCCTTCAGACTCCTTGGAAACATCTTGTGACTAGCTGGAAGGATGAAGCTCCTGGCACTTTGTGGCTTTTTGTTTTTCTGCCTTTTGTGCCTCAATGCTTTTGCTGCAGAAGGTACAGTACATATTCTAACACAATTTACCTGTTCTTTACATGATATAAAATGCTCATTCTCTATGTTGATTTTAATTAAAGAAAACAAACAGAGCTTGGCAACTTAAAAAGGAGGATTGAGTTTAGGAAAAGACTTAGACTGCAGAATGGGTTTACATATCAGTGCTTTGGTTTGTACTGCAGCGTTTCCTCTGTTACTGCCAGTTGCCTGTAGTCCCGCATGATTAAACTGTACCTTAATCTGTGTTCTGAAACCTGCTCCTGTGAGAAAATTCCTGTTATATTTTTCCAGTAGATAACCATCTGTCAATGTAAAAATAATGTATTTTCTGAATAGTGGGAAATGTGTTAATGGAAAAAGTTTCTACCTTTATGAAACAGGGGAACAGGAATTGGTCAGGTCACCAGAACTGGAGTAAATGAGAAGTTCCTTACAGAATGGTGAAATAGGTGAAAGTAGCTCTTCTAACCTTCAGTCAGTCTTGACTTTTTTTTCCTTTGTTTTTTTGTTGGTTAAGATTTTTGCCACAGATATTCCACACTTTAATTGTCATACTACCTTGTAGCACCTAGTTACCATTTTGCAATATTCAAAATTCACAGAGCAGTTGAAATCTTAAAAAAAGAGGATTTTCCATCTTTCTATAGTCGCATCTCTGGAGGTGTCATTCTGCATTTGCAGGAGGACAGGTCAGTAGAATTTCTAAATTGAAAGGTGCAACTTCTAGCATTACCTGTGCAGATTTGATGTTTGATATTGTAAATCTCTCAGACCTATCATGATTTTTCATAGTTTGTATTTTATACAAGATGTAGAGAATGAATATGAGATAAGGAAAAATAAATAAGCTAAATGTTCAAAGGTCAGGAACAGCAGACTTGCCATGCCTGATATTTTTTAGAGAATTTGTGAGAATCACTTTATTTGTAAATATGAGCATGGAGAAACATGTGGAAGTTGTCTTTCTAAGTGATTAAGTCAGCTGCCCAGTTTTTTCATTTACTGGAGTCTGGTCTGAATGGTAGAGCTATGTGCCAGAGAAGAAATCAGTCTGCTCCCTTTGCCTTTTCTACTTCGGTTTATTCAGGTTTTCCTTGCCCCTTGAGGAAAACTTAAGGAATAGTGTGAAGGGAGTTGGAAAATTTCTAGATGTGTTTTCAGGAGCATAACAAAAGCCTGCCCTGGAAGGACAGGAGAGAGCAATATCAGTAAAATGCAAATGAATACATGCAAGGTCCCGTGATAATGTTCCCCTTTTGCTGATGTGCACCCTAAGGGTTTGGTGCTTCACTGAGTCAGAAGGTGGGGAGGAAGTGTACAAAGGACACTGTTCCTTATCTGTAAGGATCCTTATCGATGTGAAAGTAGAAGTGCCTGGGTGTGGAAGTTGAATGTACTTTTCATGTAAAACCTGTTACATCAGAATTAAAATATGGGGACAAGACACCTCAAATCTCTTGGATGCCAGATCAGCCACCATCACTACCCTTGGCTGTAGAACTGTGCCATGGGGATTTTCAGAAACACTAAGCATATGTTAGATTTTGTTGATGAGAAATCATCTACCTCTGTCCTTTTTGCTCCACCTCATCTCCAGAGTCAACCCTTCTTTTCCCTTTATTGTGTTCAGCACATAATGTGTCAAGTGCAAACAATAGCTCACTTATGTAGGTCTAGCAGGGAGGGAATAATTAAGTGGCTTTGCCCACCCAAACCAATTTAAACTACACTTCTCTGCATCTGGACACAGAGATGTTCTTTTTTCCTCTTGATAATATTTTATATTTTCATTAAGTGGTATAACTATAAAAAGAGTGCAGAGTCTTTTCCCTAGGTTAAAATGGCTGGAATTTGCTGCTTATATTGCCTGCCAATGCAACATTTTGAAGGATACAGAAATCTTCACAACATATCTGATGTATTTATGAGGAATTATGGAAAAGAACAAATTAGTTCCTGTTCCACACTAGGGACAAAGTTATGTACAGGATTAAGATCAGCCATGATAATCCTTTGTTTCACAGATCTCTCTATATAAGGATTTCAGTGGTAAATACAGTAATTAAAATGTCTGTGGACTCTAACACATTTAGTGTATATTTACAGTTATTTGCATTATCTGTCTCCACTGATAATGTATTATTTTTCACCCTTAGGTCGGAGGGGTAGAAAATTATGCTGCTCAAAAGTACCCAAGCTCAACAAAAAAGTGCATAAAGGTAAAAAGTTTTACAGTTTCTTATATTAATTAGGTAATAATTATAGATAAATTACAGCACTTTGAGGTTTTTCCATCTGCAAACTTCACAGAATTTTCCATCCAGGTAACTGTTAGCTTCATTGTGCCACTGAGAAATTGTTCTCTTTTTTCAGACAATTTACTGAGTATTTGGATTGGGAAGAAATAAGATTAGAAGATAATCTATTTAATGCTCACGGTGTAAAACAATCAAGAGAAATATAATCTGGTCTGATTAAAGGAGAGGAATATCATATCATAGTTCCTCATAGTTGACAAGAACAGAGGTTGCAACAGTGAAGTATTATGGTGGCTTGACCTTGCTGTATTCCATCACCATTTATGTATAGCTGCATCCATCTTCATGGTTTTAGAGAGCAACCAAATTCTGTAAATTCCTAAAAATTCAGTTTTTGAACCTACAGCTCTACCAGGAACAAGAATTAACTGAGATTGTATTTGTCCTAAACATGTGTGGCTGAAAACTGCACAAGTAAAAATCCATAGTATCCCTGGTTTCAGTGAGACCTCATGGAAAAAAAAAAAAGCTAAGCCATCAACAAGTCTAGGATAAAAGGATTAGGTATGCTCGTTAGAATAATAGCATCTTAAATCTTAATGTTTCTAAATTCAGCAAAATATCTAGCTGATAACTTCTGTTAAACTCTAAAGATACAGAATTTGATCTAAAATAGCCTATTTCCTATTTCGCATATTTTCATCTTAAAATTACTAATTTGAAGTTCTGAGCAAATTCATTCCAACAGATAAAATACCTTAAATCCTTTATTCTTTTTATATTTTGATAACATAGGTAGGAATCCTTATGTTTCTCTACATTTTTTCCTTCAGCTGGTGCCTTTTCTTCATTTCCAGTCTCCAAGTGCTGAATGATGGGCTGTTTTATAGGCAAAGTCCCACTGGTATCAGGAGCAGTGAACACATTGCAGAGTTATTGTGGGTCAGGGGTTTATTGCTGCCTGGGGCTCCTTCTCATTTAATTGGCAGGGTAGTACCAACTGAGGACTTCAGCTATAAAGGATCCACAACACTATTGGGTTCCCAGCCCATCCACAAGGGCTGGGAAGTGCAATGCTGGAGGCACAGAGGTGGCTCCTGTCACTTCTGTCCTGAGATGGGTCACATGTGCTGCCTGGCTGAACCTATACCCTTTCCACAGTTCTGAGGCTTCATGCAATGAGCACAGCTATTACTTTTCAGCCTGAGGTACCTTCTGCTGTCTGAAAAAATAGTAGGTGTTTCAGGCTTCTTTACATGCAACAGGCATGAAATCTCTCTGATAAAAGTGCTTCCGAAGAGAATGTTCCTTTGAAAGCAGGCTGCTGTTTCCTGTGGATAAAGTACAGTATTGCTGGTCTCACAGAGCAATGGAAAGCACTATGCTGAAGGGAAGAAAGGAGTACAAAGGAAACACTCTGTTAAAACATGTGAATTCACCACGAAGATCTCTTACAAAGGGAATCTGAAATGCCTTCCTCTGTTGCAGACCCAATAATACTTTATGATCTTTGCATGCCCCCTGTTAGACTCTGCCCTGGTTCTCTGAGTGCTCCAATATGCTTACTGTAACCATCCCCTGTCCTTACCTGCAGCCAAGCCTTTTTTAGGTCAGGGGTTGCTGCTTATTTGTTTCTGTACAGGATGCACCTGTTTGCTGCAAATGACTTACTCAGATCTGCTTATATGACAATGCTTGATCTGAATCAGTTTCTATTCTTATTGAGAGGCAAATGTAAAAGCTTGGGCCTAATGCAGCACCTGCCCAAAGCTAAACAGTGTTTTGTTTCATGTGCACTTCTGGACTGGAACTGTACAATGTTGGCTTCGTTTTGCATCGTTGCTCTGAGATTTCTGGGTGACTTGTGCTTCCATATTGTGGTCCTTTCTAGGGGGATGTCACTTGCTTTTTACGGTCTGCAGGCAAAGCACACAGACTGGTTTTCAGCACTGCTCTGCACTGTTCTTTGTACTGGGCATGTGCCGTGGGGAAGCTGCCAAGCCACTCAGAGGCCAACTCAGTGTGGCTTAAGGAGGGGATTAATTTAACCATACTGACTACTTCTTTTGAAGCAAATCCACCAATTTCCTAGAATGTTGTTCTTCCATCAGAAACAATTACTGTCCTAGAAAGCAGATGTTTCAAGCCAATGTCAGCCTGTGACTTCTGTCCAGGACAGACGTGTCGGTTGTTGAATTTGAGATCTGGAGAGACAATAGCACTACCCTGTGACTATGAAGACTTCCATCTGACTGTGGAAACTTACAGGACCAGCAGCCTAACTTTCAGTGTGTGTACCCTCAGCAACCTAATGAAAACAAAAAAATTGCTGTCACATCCCTTTATATTACAGATCACTGCTAATCTAAGCTTGCCTATACAAACATGGCTGAGCTTCAGGTATTAAGGTTTTGTGCCATTTTCCACACACCCAATTAAACAAACCTCTCCATCTTCTCTCTTTACTATCTTTGTTTTACAGGTGTAAGTTTCAAAATTACTCAAATGGAAATAAAGAAATACTGCAAGCCTTGTCCTTCACCTCTGGTGGTTCCTGGGCCCCTTCCACAGCTAAAATGAGAAGACTCAGAGGAGGGGGAAATGCATCTGCCCACCAGTACATCTCACGGTGCTTTACTTGATTGAGGACTCTCCTTTCACAGACAGGACATGAATGTATATTGCTTTTTGTTTGGGAAAGGCTTCAGTACTGTTTATTCCTTCAAATCAGGCAAAGTTGCCTGGCTACCACTGGACTTTGTGTCAGTTGCATATTCCTCCACACCAAACAGGGATTTAGCTCATCAAGTAAGAGGAGGAGGAGAGTTAGTTGAAGAGGTGGCTAAATGACATTGTTTTGCATTTCTGGATTGCCTAAAACGTGGTAAAGGGCTGATGCTATTGGTTCTAGCTATCAGTATACATGTATATTTAAGCTTTTCTATGAATGATTTATTTTATATTAACAAAGGGGTTTTCTTGTGGGTAGGCACATGATGATTTTTCCTGCAGCCTTTGCCTTCAGTGCTTGCAATCCACTTAGTAGATTTCTACAAATGAGAAAGATCTCATCATTTAGAAAGGGCTGAGAAAATAGATAAGCAGGTTGTTAAAATAATGGTAACAGACCAGATTCAAGTAAGCTGTTCGATACATCTTTTGAGGCTAAATCTGACTAGAAAATCAGTGGCCTTTTCTTTATCTTCCTATAGAATGTCATTAGGTAGTTATCAAACAGCATACTGAAAAGGTGTTAAAGCTAATCAGATTTCATCTCTTCTTCTGAAGCCAGAAGACAGCTGTTCTTTTAAGACACCTGAGTTTTGTGATCAACTCAATAAACAAAACTTAGTGGAGCATGAAATAAGTGCTAAGACTAATACCAAAGGGCTGAATAACAAAGAAACTGAAGCATCCTCTGATACTTTACTTATGTATCTCCCGTCCTTTCCAAAATGTCCTCTGCATATGCTGCTATTTCTCTGCCTGGGGGAGAGTCCTTAAAACAGAATTACTTGGTTGTTCATAAATTCGGTTTTCCTTCTAGTGAATATGAGGAGGAGTAGAAAGCTTTTCTGCTGCTGGGCAAATTGCAAATAGTAATTTTTCCCTCAGTACTCATAGTACTACTCTTTCTCTTAACATAATTGTCACTATGATAGAAATGGTCTCAGTGCCCTTTGCAATTCGGGGGAGTTGAATGGGAACAGTCAGAGGTCTGTTGTAATACACACAGGCAAATGCAATTCTCACGGGTCAAGTTTACAGGCACTTATTCATGGTCCTGCTCTCATTGGCAATGTTTCTATTGTACTGAGCAATTGAGCCTATTTCTGGGTCTTTTGTGTGCTTGTTACTACTTTATTTTCATATTGGTTTTGAGATTAGATAGGTCTGATGCTCAGCTTCCTATTTCTGAAGAGTTGACCATGCATAGCATTTTTATATCAAGGATAAAGGAGCTGCCAGTCCTCCTCACAAGAACTCTGAATCAGGAGGTTGGTGAAGGAATGGTTTCATTGTTCTGTTGCTGGTCATGGGGACAACATATTTTTATTTCTATTGTCTTCTGTAGCTCGCAGAAGGTATCTGTAGAATATAAATGACAAGTAAATGTAAAAGCATTTCTGGTATTAAATGTGTTTGCAGCAGGGTTTTACTCTGTAAAATATGGCCCTGTGTTTACAGCTCTGTATAAAGCATTGCTGACAGGTTTGAAGATTTTGTTGTCTAATGTGAACTTATCCCTTTTCTTTTATAACTGAAAATGCTGTATGATTTTCCTCTTTGCCCTACACCCCCCAACCTGTGTGATTCAGACTCTCCAATCCTCCTTCAGGCAAAACGTTCCCTCTGATAACAGAAACATAAGCCCCAAAGACCATTAACACAATTACAGAAACATTCTGGGTCTCTGCATAGATCCCAGGACATAATGCAATACACTTAAGTATTTTTACTCTCTAAGTTTCCCAGATTGGCCTCAACCCCAGGCTGAGAGCTATTCAAGTTAAAGATGCTACTTGTGTGAGGTCCTAGTCTTGGCTGAACAAACTAAAGTAGGAATCTCCAAATTATTTCAGAATGGATTGTGACTGCTGCTGAAATGCTTTTTCACTTCATCTAGAGGTATCAGGATGTTGCGTGTCTGCTTGAAAGTAATTCCTCAATAGAGTTTGACTCTTATGTACCAGGCCATTTCCCCATGTGGTAGAACAGAGCTACCATCTGATCACAGTTTCACTTACAGGCGTCTGTTCTTCCTTTTGTTTTCCTTTCACTTCTATGTATATTTGTTTGGCATTACCAGAGGAGAAACATATTTGCTCAGTGGCTTTTCAAAGTACACAAGTTGTATGCTTATATAAAGTAGTAAATTTAGCTTATCCAAGCTGAAAAATGCATTTTTTGTATCTTCTATTTTTGCATGCATTTGACTGTCAAGCAAGAAAATGGCACAGCCCTTAAGTTCCAATAAATGTTTCTGAAGTATCTCTATGCCTGACAGATGTCGAATCCTGGTCTGACCTTGTCAATTAAGCAAACCACGTGGCTCCTCACTTTGTTTACACCTTAATACTACCAGCTAACACCAAATCAGTCTGTCTTATTTGACACTATGACTGTAAGTTGTCAGGAGTGCAGGAGAAATTATCCCTGCTGACAGGGAGTGTTGGAGCAGAGGCAGGTTTGGGGATCTCTTTTTTTCTAAGTGGGTAGTAGAAGAAATAAAAGTATGTATTCTTCATACAAAATATGATCCCAAAAAGTGTGGTGTGGGCTCTTGATGTTGGCTTTTCAGCCCTCTAAACTGTGTGGCCCACAACTGATGCACCAGTGCCCTCAAAGAATCCAGGATTTTCGCTCTGGAGAAGTTCTATTTATCCAAAGTATGGAGAACAGGGACAACTTCTTGTGATTCTTTTTGCTGAAGAAAACTAAAATCCTCCATAAACAATGTCATTTCAAATAATAAGCATGACTGAAATATAGAAGCAGAAGGATAAGTACTTCCTGGTGTAGATATACAGCTAACTCTTGCCAGAGTTGAGTGGAAGACTCCTGGTGGCTTTGGTATTCATTGGATCAAGTCTGAAGACCTGTTGCCTGATCCTGTTTTGTCTAAAGTTGTTGCTAACTGCTCCCCCACAAATAGCTTCAGGAAAATACTATCAGACAGTGGAGGCAGATCAGATGTCTATACACCTTTTCCTGAAGTTTGTTCTGAGACTTTATCTGAAGCTTGGCACTTTTTCCTCTTGCAGGTTGAAGGTGTGGGGAAAACCCTCATACACATCAGTCTTTTTTTTGCCTCAGATCAACCAGTTCTTATTAAGTGTAAGCAGTTGTCTCCACTGATGTCTAATCCTGCAAAAGGCTTTCAAAACAATACTAGTGGAGATGGATGGATGGATGGATGGATGGATGGATGGATGGATGGATAGATAGATAGATAGATAGATAGATAGATAGATA
>JAWWEE010000159.1:8718478-8783224 GCA_035221455.1 Xenops minutus | reverse complement strand
ATAGATAGATAGATAGATAGATAGATAGATAGATAGATAGATAGATAGATAGATAGAGCCCCTTTATTAGAAGCTTCCAGGTGCACAACAAAAGTACAAGCACATATGTCAGCCAAATGTTACAGTTTTTATAACTTTCAGTGATTAACATATTTGATGACTATAACCAACCTGTGATATCATCTTCCCCTGATGCCCACCCTCAGAACTCCTCAGAACTGCCCCTGGGAGCCCCTCCCAGGGCTTTGAGCTGACTCTCCTGTTTTGACTACAAGTTATCTTATTGTCTCAGTTGGAGTTCTTGCAGGTGTTCTTCAAAACAGCATGTCCTTGGTAATGTGTGTCTAACAGAAATTCTGGAATGTGTAAGAAAATGTTCAGTAACTTCTAAATGCCACTTAAAATGTGAAAGACTTAGAAAACCTATTCAACTTATATAACTCTGTGAAAATCTATAAAATACACATTAAAATCCTTAGGCATCACCACCATAGCTAATTTCTCTGAAGAACTCACATTTTTAACTGCTGGTAAAAAGCAAAGACATGAGTAAGGGTGTTGGTTCCAACCCATATATGTCTGTGATTCCCTGTAACCCTTTAGTATTATTTTGGCAGCCATTGGATAACCTGCCTTGGTTTTGAACACATGACTGTTCTACTATGCTTTCCCTTTGGATCTTAGAGCAGGACTGTTGGCACAGAAAGAATTCCCAAAAATTACTTTTCATTTCAATGTCTCAGTGATGGGGATCTCTGCTAGAAAAGTTCAGTATCTGAATATGGATTTGTTCAAGTTGTCATTCAACCTTTGTGCCAACATTTGTTTGTGTGTTTTAAATGCAGTGACTGTGAGTATCTTCAAGTGTGGGGGATTTAATTCCACATTTTCAGGCTGATGCTTCACAAGAGAGCTAAGGACAGAGATTTGCTGTAGGATAAGCACCTTACACTCACATTGCCATCTGGTCAGCCACTGAAGTGATCAGAGAAATCAGGTCACTATGTGCCTATGAGTGATCTTCAACTGAACATGGCTTGTCTGGCTTTTGCAACCTGACACAATCCCAGCAGTCTCTGTTCCTGCAGGAAGCTGTCATACCAAACCCAGTTTCTGTCAGAGACTCAGACTGCATCCGGGATGTTGGCTCAAGAACTGATCCCTCCCAGCTGGTGGTACAGTGCAGATACTCATGGATGATGATTTAATCCTGGTCTAGGAGGCATTCAAGCCCAAGTGTTCAAAAGTTCCATGCTCACAAAAATGCCCATTTATTAACTACCCAAGAGGCACTTGTACAATCGTTTAACTATATTATTGTGCACATGAATTTGTTGTAAGTGTAGTGCAGTCATAGCAACTAATATATCTTGCCTAATGGGATGTCCTAGTGCAAAAACGAAACCACAGCAGGGTTTCCCTCATCTGACAAGCAAGGTGTCACTAAGGTCAGCGAAGAGTGGTTTTCTGCTGTTGTGTTGTTTGGTCTTCAGCAGTGATGCCAACCACAGGGGGCAAAAAGGCGTATCCCTGAGGCACCGTTTGGTGCTTTCCTGGTCTCTGAAAGTCATGTTTCTACAGCATTGTCTTAAAATTGTCTCCCAAAACTGAAGTGCATTGGAGAATGCTGTCTTTGCTAGGTGGACTCTCCACACAAAACTTCCAGTTTGCATTGTCGCAGAGCCCTCTGTCACAGTCAGTGCCAGTTTTGTGGTGTGTTGACTGAGCAATGCTAAAACCTATTTGCATCCCAGAATTTTCCCCAAGAGATCAACATGCCTGTGAAGAAAGATGTTTTCATACAAAAAAAAAAAAAAAAAAGTGTGAAGAAGTCCATCTGTTTACAAATGCTATCAGAGGAACAGTGAGATGGTTGATAACAAGATCCTGTATGAGCTGAGATAATGCAGCAGTGTCAGGAAGTCCCTCTTGAAACATTCTTTTTGACTCAGTTGCTTTCCAGTTGTTAATTTTCATTACTTGGGAAACAATAAATGATAGCAATTGTCACTGAGCTCTTACCTTGAAGTTGTCTGAATGTACCAAGGTTAAACAATTCAGCATTTTCCTTTTACTTAGTTAAATATATACCAATACTGCTGCTTTATTCTGCAAACATCTTCACATGTGTGATTGATGAGAAGAGAGATTAAAAAAAGATCTGAGCTGAAGATATGTCTACCAAAGCACTATATGTGTGTTGACCTTAACCTCATAAGCTCCACCTTTGATAGTCTTTGAAAGGAACTGCCCTTAAATTTCTATATAAGTCAAGACTCAGCAGTTTTGAAAACAGGTGCTTAAGTCTGAGAAGTGAAGTCAACCTGCTCTTCGTAATTTTATTAAAAAATGTGCTTTGCACTTTTTCCTGTCCATTGAACAGAACTTTCTTCTTCCATCCTCAACATTCTTTCAGTGCTTTCTTTTGTTCCTAGACATGATTTTGCAGTTTTTCATGCCAAGTCGTCCTCCTTGTCAATTCTCACTGAATAGAAAAGTAATCTTTTGTCTCTAGGCATGATGGTCCACCACACATTCTTTGTTTATGAGGAATCTTAGAGAAATTCTTTTGCTCTCTGAATTTCCTCAAGGTTTTCTCTTTGTACTGAACTACTTTCTTTCTATGAATTTCTGTCCCTGAGACTGATGGAGTGCACGTTGTAAAAAAGATGTGATATAAAATGGTGCTGCATTGCATTTGTTGTTTTCAGACATTGTTTTTGTACCAAGGGCTGTTACAGGGTTTTAGAAGCTCTATTTCAAGGCACCATGTAATCATCCTAAAGCCACAGCATGAGAAGGGATTTTTCTGACATTTAATTTGTATTTCAGCCTTTACTGCAATAACTTTGGATCATGTAATCTCACCAGATGTTAAAGTCTCAGATATTTTATTCATTCTTCAAATGACTATATATTGTTGAGACTCTTACTATGTAGTTCTTTTGATTTATTTCATTGATAGATTGTTATTAAATAAAAGCAAACAAGTACAGTATTTTGAGACAAAGTACTAGAAAGTGCGGGAGAAGACGGTAAAAGCACAGTGCTCATAAAGCTGATCTTTGGGCTCTAGCCAGGTGAAACTACTTGTTTTGAGAACCAGACTATTGACTGTAGAAGTCTCTCCAGACAAAGACTAAGTAGCTGATGGAAAATGGAAAGTGGGAATAGTCCTGCTTGTTTTGGATGTAAATTACCTCATAGCTCCATATATAATACTCTTGTAAGAGAAAGTCTGTTGAAATACATCTTGTTTTCTAGGTTTCTAGCTCTGCTTTGGTGTAAGGCTGCCTGAAAACTCAGGTTTCCTCCTGATACAGCAGTTGAAGGGAAAGGCTGAGGTATTCCCTGGCCAGTTGGATATCCCACATCCTAGAAGGTAAGTACCTCAGCACTTAGTCCAGTCTGAGAGTTACTGAGTTGTGGGGTTCCCTTCTGCAAATGGTTAGGGCACACCCCAAGAGAGGAGTAGTAGGAACCATCTGCAGCCACAGTGTCATTCATTTACCTGAGTAAAATCCAGTCCCTGTGGCCAAAGTATTGGTGTGGTCTAGAGATGATCTCTAGTGAGGGCTTTAGTTCACCCGTAGTCTTTGCATTCATGCCATTTCTGTACTGAACAGCTCAGTCTGGTTATACATGGCAGGAAAGGGAACATGTTTAATTTTCATACTTCCCCTGGTTCAACAAGTCATGTTACTCCCTTGTAAGCAGAGCACCTATACAGGGATGTCCATGGCATGCACACTAGTCAGGAGATTTATGGGGAGAACACAAGAGTTTCTTTGCTTTTCCAGGCAAGTCCTGTTATTTTGCTCAGCCACACCGAGTAAACTATAAAGTCTTGATTTATTCATTATTCACAGTGCAACTCTTGAGTTATATGTATAATTTTTACCGGCAAAACAATGAACAATACTAGTTCTTTCATAAATAACTTGGACTGCCTGTCTGCTGCTAAATGGCATCCTTCACACAGATCTCTGCTATGCTCCGCAGTCCCACATCCATCACAGATCATGCTGCCGAAGTGAATGTAGGCTACCTAAATATACCTGGATATTCTAGGGACTATTTGTTCAATTTCTATCCCTGTCAAAAGAAAATGAGGAGAATGATTCATAGCTTCCAAAGAAGCAAAGTTACTGAATTGTAAATGGATTTTGCAGTGGTCTTTAAAAGCCTCTAAGCTAGTAAAATGGATAGCAGGAACTTTAATTACTTAGCAGCTGCAGCAAATGTTCCCCTTTCCCCAGTTACCTGCAGCATCCTTTTTGCAAATGCTATAAAACACGCTTTGGCAGACTAAAACCAGAACCTGTATGTAAAATGAAGTTATTTCTTTTCCCCAGGAATTCCCCAAACCTCTGCTGCCACCCACAGTGAATGACAATAACTCATAATGAATCATGCAGGCAAGTGCTCTGAGATTTTTGTTTTGTAGACGAGTATTTCTGATGGAATGAAAGTGCCATCTCTTTACCCGTGTGGAAAGAATGTCCACCACAGTTTGTTTGGAAAGCACCTTGTTATCTGTTTTGAAGTCACTGTGAAAATGGTGAAATTGATAGGTATTTGCTGTCTGTTCTCCCTCTGTTTTCCTGCCATTGTAATGCCTTAATTCCTTTGGAGATTCCTTTGGGTGCTTCCATTCTTGTTATCCAAATTAGGACACTCCAAAGGGCTCAAATTGATGCCACCTCTCTAAATTTTTATTTTCCTTTTCACAAATGAGGTGTGTTTTTTGTCTTCTGTTTTGTGGGGTGTATCTTCCTGAATCACTTGAGTTGCAAAGTCTTCTTCATGTTATGTGTTTTTTCAGACTACATGTAAGGAAGAAATTTTTTTATAATGAGGGTGGAACACTGGAACAGGCTGCCCAGAGAAGCTGTAGATACCCTGTCTCTGGAAACATTCGGGTTGAAAAGGGCTCTGAGCAACCTCATCTAGCTGAAGATGTCTTTGCTCATTGAAGGAGGTTTGGACTAGGTGAGCTTTAAAGGTCCCTTCCAACACAAAGTATTCTATGATTCTACCCAGGATTTCACCATTCTTCTGCATCCTGCTGAAGTTTAGCATAGCTGCTCAGTGGAGCTACAATATAAAAAAGTTTATGTAGACAGCTGAGTTACAACTCATGTTGTTCTTTAAATTCCTCAAACCAAACAGTACAGTATAACTTTTAACTTTGTATTGCTGAGTTGAGAGAGGTTTATAAATATCGGCCAAGATCATTAATGATCACATCACTATCTTTCTATTACTTTTATGTAAACTTAATGATCTTGGGCTGATTATTTATAGACTCTTTGTACTAGATATGAAAAGTGAACTTAGACCCCCCATGAGTCAGGGCTGTAACAATGAGCTCATTTTCCTTTTAGATGTAAAAGTGTTAAACTCATTCAATTAATAACCACAGAATAACAGTGAGAGGGAGAAAGAGGTGTTTACTGGTTTGCATTTTAATCTGTCGTGACTACAAAAAAATCCAAGTCATTTTGACAAATTTGCATATCCAAAGTGATGGGAGTGGGCTGTGGAGAGATGCATAAACTCTCATATAGGAGGTGGCATATTTGTTCTGGCAAGGGGGAGGATTAGAGTTGGGTGATCATGGCCAAGGAATCAAGCACACATCCCTGATTCAATTTAAGCACCAAAACATGGAACTGTTTCTCTTTTGCCATTCCTACTGTGCAGTGGTAATGTGAGTCTGTTTTTTTCCTATAGCTGGTAATTCAAAACACAGAGATGGACAGTGAAGACTTCTGAGGGACTTTACTCTTTTCTCTCCAGCCATCACACTGGCCCAGGCTCTTGCAGATTCTCCAGTACTTCCTATAGTTTCAGCAGCCAGACAGAAGGTATGGTGCTGTGCTAGGGAAATGCAAAAGATAGGTTGTGTAAAATCCTTCACCACCAAAACTAGTCATCTGATATGGTCATCAACAGTTGTTCCTGGATTTGCATCATTTTGCAGTACTTTTTCTGTTAAATTTATTTACACACACAAATGCACACATAAAAAAATGCTGAACATTCCTCTCCAAGGTAACACTTAATGTCATATGCACCCAGAACTGGAGGATGAGCATAGTTAAAAAAGTAGCTTGAGCTGTTTTTATATGAGTGTGAACTTCATTACTTATCCATACTGTCCAGAGAATATAACAGAGGAAAACAGAAATAGAAAAAAAATCTGAAGGTGGTACACAGTTATTATAAAGCAAAGCAGGACAGTGGAAAATAATATCTGTTATTTCTTCAATTTTATTTTTCTTGCTATTTTTAAATCACAAACACATGTAAGCATATGAAAACTGATTGAAATGCAACTCATGGAAACCTCACATTTATATTCCAAGCAGATGTCCTCCAGGGGGGCAGCTCTAATGTGACCTCCCTGAGGGTGGAACGGCCACCCACGATGTGGAAAGAGTAATTTAAGAGTAATTTATCTCTGTGCCAGGTCAGTCCGTGCCCTCTCTGCTCAGCAGGGGCTGCAGCAGCAAGGGCCAGCTGGGATGCCAGTGACACAACTGGACACAGACTGGTTCCAGTGTGGACAGGCCCTCTCCCATCCCCCCCCCTGCAGGGGGAATCCTGAGCCCATGGCAGTATTGCTGTGTCGCCTGAGGGGCTGTGCTCCTGGGCCAGGTTTAGGTGCTGTTTTAGTGTTGGCATCTGTTGCCAGTTCTAGTCTGGCCACCATTTTAGGCTGTGCTTTGGGACTGGGCTCAAGAACAGCTGTCTTGGTCGGGGCCCACGATTCCCCTGTTCAGGGAATGTGGAAACAGAACAAGGGCAGCTCCTGATGCCAGTGGAAGCAACAGCTCAGGGCATCCCAGGGGTTTCACAATGCACAACCCACAGCTACAACCATGCTGCTGGCCCCAGCACACCCCAGCTACTGTCAGAAGGGGGGAAGTCTGCAGAAACATTAATTGCATTATTGTAGCATCCTTCAGCATTTAAACTTTCATTGTATAAAAATGCAAGTTGTCTAACAAATTCCTGTAGATATAGCTAATCAATGACCCAATCATAGAAATTTTGTTCTCAAAATATTGGACCTCTCTGAATTTGTTTTCATACTGAATAGTAAATGGACAGCACTCTAGGAAAATAACTGGTTCAGAAAAGGTGGATATATTTGAGATCAGATGGGTATATTTCATTCTTCTTTTATGCTTCTTGCTATTTGATATCCTAAATATATATTAAATATAAATATATATTAAATATAAATATATATTAAATAGAAATTTCTTCTTCATAGAGAGAGGGATCCTTTCATTACCAAAATTGTTGGAAAAGGAGATATTGCTCTCCTGAAACCCTCTGCTGCCCCTTTTCTTCCAAAGGAGAAAATTCATCAAAACAAGCCTGAATCCATGAACTGTGTTGGTTTTGATCAAAGTATATTTTCTGACAAAGTATGTATTTCTGTTTAATGTTGCTGTGTTAGGTACGTATTTGACTGTGCATAGATGCATATTAGCTAGGTTTTCACACTGTAAGGGGATTAAGAGCTCAAACTCATTGAAATTCAGGAGTGAGACATTTTGCTTCCTTGGAGATGCAGGCCCAAGAGATTTAGATCCCCAGGGGATGCAACCAGGGGAACAGATAGCTATTAACTTTGACAAGAGCTCTCCATCACTTGTTCTAGGAAAATACTCTGTAGAAAAACAGCATGTTGTTAGTTCTGGATTGAGGAGGCAGGTGAGAGGACATTCAGGTGCTATTTATGTTTTCTTTGGGGCACCATGCAGGTGCTTTTCTCTGATTTTATCAGTGATTTAATATTAGCTTTGACAGAGGTGGCATGATTAAATCTGTAACAGGGACTAAACTTATATCCATCTTCCATATGTGTATCTTCTCCCACACAGTTTTCAGTTGTGGATTCCCATATCATGAATTTAAATGCACTAAAAATACATTTGTTTTTCTCAGTTGCCTGCTGCAGGTTTCCCTCAGCTTTACAGGCCACTTCTGCAGTCACAAATTGGTTCAACATGGACCTTTGCAAATACTGCTCTACAGGAATAGTCATATAGGGTCACATCAAAGGTCTGATCTCGTTCAAGATGACAAAGAGCCTTCCCCTGGTTTAACTTCCAAGCTTCTGAAAGGTGGTAACGTGGTAATGAACCAGGGTTTGCATCTGTGTCATCACATTTGCGAGTTATCAATGAACATAATCGTCATTATTTACTCTGATTCATTTGGAGACTTTTTATTGTTTTGCTCTCTATACCACTCTCTGACAAGTTCTATTATGAGTGGTGAGTTCTATTAATATTGGCCTGAGTGTTTTACTTTCCCCCTTCTGGGAGCCTTGCAACTGATTTGTTCTTCAGGCAGAAGTTTCCTTCCAGCAGCACTGTAGATCCACGGGGATCAGCAGCTGCAGACATGGCCTGCCCACATCTGACACAGGAGCGTCACAGCACTGTGTCTGCAGCAAAGACCTCTCTCATGGCCTCCTCCATTGTTTGTTCACCCTGCAAAGGTCACGGGTAAGGTACTCTGTAAATGTGTGACAGGATCTAACTGCCAGCTCCCTCTGCAGGATAGATACACAGGAACTGCCCAGCCTTCCCTCCCCTCCGTATGTGATGAAAGCCATCCCTAGAGTGCTGCCCACCTTCGGCTTTGCACCCCACAGGCAGGGGCTGGGAGGTGAGGATCTGTGTGTGAGGTTATCTCTAGGGAGCACTCATCTGCCCTCTTCTGAAACTTTAGCAAATAGTGATAAAACACGGGGATGAATGAGAGAGCCAAAGATCTCCACTGCTGCCCAGTCTGAAGCTGCTTCCTGGCTCTACATTTGCTTTCAGTGTCTCCAGCCTGTTCCGGAGGGAGCCGTGGTTCCCACCTGCAGCCCAGCTGGACACTGCAGGACATGGAGCATCCCACAGTGACATGGGACCCGCATGCTCAGCATTGCCATAGTCACAGATGTGAGAACGTTGGAGCATGGCCAGGTCCTCTCACAGCTGACTCTGCCACTGCAGCAGCTCCACAGGAGATCCAGGTGTTGGGATGGGCTGCAGGGCACCATCAGCTGCGCCTATCACACCAGTGCCAAGGGCCACTGCCATGCAGGATGTGCAGCTTCTGCATTGCAACGGGGAACATTTTGGCTGGTTAATTTCTTGGACATTTCTTCCATGCTAGCTGTTAATTAAAAACCATAAAACTCCATTAACACATCCTTAAAGGGCAAGTGCTTTGCTGCAGGTCAAGTTTAAATAGCTAAGCCATGATGTAAACATATCCTTGCTTAGAAGCTATGTACTTCTGTGATGGAGTCCTTTTAAGCAGGTTTATCTGTGAACATCTTCCCAGAGTGGCTGATTTTTAACTCTCAAATATATTGGATGATACATATTTTAAGTTGGTACAAACACCTTTTATATGCCAAAACAAGCAATGAATAAAAGCTACTTTGTTAACTTCTCTGATCTATCAATGTTTAAACACAATTTTTAGTAGGTTGGTTAAAAAATGCCTGCTGAAAGTAAAGGTGCTTTCAGCAATTCATGCAGTTAAAGAATTAAATGATCAAGCCAGCTCACCAGAAGAACATTTTGACTTCTGCATTTTTAATTGCAATTTATGCAATGCTATGTGTTTTTTTGCTATCATAAATGTGATTGTTTTCTTTAAAAAGGTAACAATCATGTCACTGTTTGCTGCTAGTATTAGATTTCCTTTCTTTG
Source organism: Xenops minutus (assembly GCA_035221455.1). Classification (NCBI taxonomy): domain Eukaryota; kingdom Metazoa; phylum Chordata; class Aves; order Passeriformes; family Furnariidae; genus Xenops; species Xenops minutus. Next base: position 8,773,487 of record JAWWEE010000159.1, on the reverse strand, counting down.
TAGTTTCTCAAGATTACTAAAGCTAAAATAAAAAGAATATTCTTTTATCTCTCTAAAAAATAGAAGACTCGCTTAGAGAATTAAAGACAGAGTTCAGAAAGAAAACAAATTTCTGCTTTACCTTCTCCCCGACTTCTGTGTTTGGTTAGCACAAATACACTACTAACAGCAGAACCTATGAGAGTTACAGTGACTCCTCCAAATCTTGTCTCAGAGAGGAGTCCCACAGCTCCTTGCAAAGTAATTGGTCTAATTAGGTGGTAGGAAGGAGCTTCTTTAAATTCCTCAGAAATTAAGACGTGTCATCCGCTTAACATCTTAGCATCTGTTACTGCCTCTTGCACATTTCTCCACTACATCAGTCTGAAGGACATTTTCCTGGACATTTCATAGAGGGGAAAAAAACCCCAAACAAACAAGCCCTTAAAACAGAGAAGAAATTGGCTCTTTCTTCAGTGGGATGAAGCATGTAAGGCATTTCACCCCCTCCTTATTTCTCAGTTTGGTGCATGTTTGCCTGGGTGAGTACAATAACCACTTTGTTAAGTAAAAATATAGGAGAATACAAGCATAACCTTAAATCCTGTAGTAATCCTTACTGATGTGATAATGTTGTCCTGAAATATTTTCCTTGGCAACTGATCCCTGTGCAAATGTTACCCTCTGTGTTTATATATTTGGAGTTTTGTTTCAAATGGGCTAATTTGAATCTTTGACAGTCAGTAGAATGGCAACTAATTTGTTGTTTCTTGTTTTGTTTTGTTTTGTTTTTTAACTTTGCTGTTGTCTGGCAGCAAGTAAGTAACTATTTCATTATGGCTAATTGCTCATGCACTAGGCATAATTTTAAGGCAGAATGAGCTTAGAATACTGTATAAGGATAAAGGGTAAGGTACTAAGGTACTGGGAGAGTTTCAGACTTGTATGGGTAGTGCAGAGGAGAGGTGTGCAGTCATTGCAAGCTGAAAAGGTTTATTTTTCAGTGAAGCTGTCTGCAACTGGTTGCGATTTTTTTAGAAAGATCCTGCTACTTTTGTTTCAGTTGGTTTGGGTGTTTTTTACATACTCTCTATTTCCTGCAGTGTGAATAATGGCACAGTGGCATGTAGAAGTAACTTTATTAAAAATATTCATACAGATACAGTTCTGAGAGTCCATTGCAGGAACTGGGTGTGTGATGCCCTCATAGTATTCCCAAAACAGCTCATGTTTACTGAGAGTCAGGTAATTAACTGAGTGAGCCAAATAACTGCCACCTACAAAATGCTTTTCTTTGGCTTCTCTTTTGTTTTAATTGCAGTTCAGGCAAATTATGCCCCCTATTTCTTTGATAATGGAGCCAGAAGCACGAACGGGAACATGGCACTTCTCAGCCTTTCAGAAGACACACCTGTTGGTCAGTATTAAATTAGTATAATTAAACTGTGAAACTGAAGTGCTCTTATGATTAACACATATATTTCGCTGTAGATTGTTGTTATATCCTATGATCCTACACAATTTTCTCTCAAGATTCTAACTGGCGTCAATTTAAAATGACATGTTTGAATTGTAGCTGCAATTTAAAACATGAATTTTAGCTCCCCTTTTCAGTCCACCAATTTATTCATAGCTTCAGAGCACACACCTTTGGGGTCAGAAATAAATTCGTGGTGGTGAGAAGCTTCTTACCAATCCTCTAAATGCTTATGAGAAGAAAGCCTAGCTGCTAGTTATTTTATCAGCCTTGATAAAAGCAAGCCGTACATTGAAAAGAAAGAGGTATGATTTTCTTTAAACAGTCATTTTTCTTGTTTACAGTACAAATGGTAGAAAATGTTTCCACTTGTAGTGAAAATTGCTTTGTCTAAATAACTGATGTTTTTTAAAAAAGTTTAGTTTTGCTTTATTGAAAATTCAAACATTTATACCATTTTCAAATTTCAGCATTTTGAGGCAGGTCTATATATGCTTTCTTTTACTGTAGTTGTATTAAGAAAAAATAAGAACAAAAGGTGATTTATAATCACTATTTTCCATGGAAGAAGAATAATTTCCTAACATTTAAAAAATTTATATGTAAAATACATTACAGGGGTGAACACCACCTTTTCTTCAAATTTTGCACTGAGGTTTTGTTTAGAATTTTCTACTGTTTGTTTGTAGCTTTTACAGGCTAAATCAGAAACTTATTTAGTTATTGCAAATTGAGAACCAGAGCACCCCTTTCCTAGCTGCCTCATGCATAGAGGAGAGAGATGGCTGCACAGGGGGTGCACCCGAACACCTGCTCCCAGGGCTTGGGCAGCTGGGGGACGGATCAGAGGGCACAGCCTCTCCTGGAAGCCTGATGCTGCCACCCACGCCTTCCTAAACAAGACCAAGGTCACTCACTGCTTTGGGAAGCAGTTGTCTGGGTTTGTCAGAGTCTCTGTTTCTGAAGCTGTGGTGCTAATGCCAGGCAAGAACCATGTGGGGCTTGCTACAGGGTGGAGCAAGGATGACTGAGAAGCAGTAAATTCTCCTTTACCTGCTCAGTTTGAGAAAAGGAGGAAGAGAAGGGAGAACATAGCATAGAAGTGATACATCTCACTGATGAACTTAAAAAAAGCTTGCTTATGATGCAGTGGGAACTTGCTGTTGCTTAGTCAAGCTTCAGTGGAAACTTCAACTGAAGGCCAACAGTAACGTAGTGGCACTTGGAAAAGCCAGAGGCAGACCAGGGATCTGCAATTTTTGCTGTACTTCTGCCTGGATTCACGTGGAAACTACTCCTGCTCAGTCTTGGCGACCCCTACAGTTCTGCTGATTTCTGGAGTAAGATTAGCCAGTGGAATCACTTATCTAAGCATAGATGAGGCTTGTAATTCCAGCCAGCCACAAATTGGGACCCCAGCTCAGTTTGTTAGGGGTGGTGCTTGCCAACTCCGCCACTGAAACCGCAGGCAGTACAACTCACTTGCCATCAAACTCCCAGTCCTTGGTGTGGTGCCAGCTCATAGACATTTACAGAGCATCAGCCTCTCCCTGCCACCACTGGGAGCCTCCAGCCACCTGTGTGGGGATGGGGAGCTAAAGGTGGCACAGAGCCACAACACAGTCAAACTGTCCTTCCTGTCAGGACCACAGCACCACATGGTCTCTCAGATGACAGCACTCCCTGCAGCAGTGAAGTACAGCACTAATTTCCACCCACTGGATCTGATCAAGGGTTCCAGCAGCCAAAAGAGGAGAGGGTGCATGCCTCGACAGCAAAACAGCAGAGTGAGGGATCAGAGCCTGTGTTAGTGCTCTTATAACTAGCCCAAGTAAGAATAATGAGAAATACATGATGGGCTTCTGCACACGCTTTTGTAACGTTAGAAACCAGGCTAGGTATGTAGAGGTCCCTGAAGAGTTTGTGCTTTGGTTGCAGCAGTGATAAAGCTCAAGTTGTTCTGTCTTCAGTGCTGCTGTGCCTCATGCCTGCTGGCTTCATTCAGAATGTGTTTACATGTGTTTAAATGGCTGGCTTGTACTTTTAATTTGATGTATAAGTGTGCTCTAAAAGACAAGAGAGAAGCAACTTCTTGCTGAAAGCTCCTAAGGGCCTGTAGAAACCCTTGGGAAAAGGAGACAAGCCCTTACTTTTGAGAAGTCTAAATGTGTTTGCTTTGCCAGTCAGCTGCCAGTGCTTCTTTGGGCTAATTCCCAAAACACCTTGACAAACTATTACTATGAGTAGTGCAAGGTCCTCTCTTCTGAAAGCACCTTTGGATGTTCCATTGGAACATGGTTGCTTGGGGTTTGCTTAATGCAAACTGCTGCTTCTACCTGCTTCCTGTGCCAGCACAGCCACTCCTCAGGAATGCTTTGACAGAGAGGTTCCCAGAGGAGGGCACAAATGGAACCAACACTTCGATGCTGCAGTGCTGGGTGTGCATTCAGCTTTGTACAGTGCAAGATGGCCAGTGTTCACATGAGACCACAGTCAGAGTTTCGTGCCAGAGCTGTGAGGGCTCACACATTGTCCCTGCTAAACGTCTACCCTGCTGGCCCTTTTCTGTGGCCCCAGTGACGGGTATGGCACTGCAGAGGAGGCTATTGTTCTTCATCATTCTGCCTCCATCTCCTCCAGAAGCAGGAGAAGGAATCTGGTCTTTCATTTCCATGTGCAGTTCCAAGTATCCACACTCCAGCACTCATCTTTCAGTTTGAGCAGGATGACCAGTGACAAAACAAGGGAGGTAAAACTTTCTTATGCTTGATTCTGGATGGCTTCACTCAGACTGATGTCCTCCAAAAATGGGCAGGTTGCTATTAGGTCTTCCCTGTCCTTACATAAAACCTGGAGTCATGGACAGGCTGCTTGGCAGCAGCTGGTATCTGACCTGAGCAATGCCATGGACAGCAGCTTTAATGAACCTCCATAAATTTTACAGTCTTTGGCCCTGCTGAGATTGCAAGCAGTTGGCAAAGTGGTATGTTAGTTATATTCCCAGGCATCTGTAGGCAAGGGACATGCAACATTTTGCAACAATGAAAGGAGACAGTGGGTTCTCTTTGTGACTGTGGTGGACACATCAAAATCATTACTATGCTCATATCATCCTTAATTTGACCTTCTTTTCCTTTGTCCAATTTTGCTTATTTAGAGATAGCTGTAACTTGTCTACTAAGTTGCATACGTTGTACTGTAAGTTATCATGAAAACAGCAAATACTATTTCTGTGTGAATGCTTGAAAGTATCTGCAGATTCCCAGATCCTATTTCTTCCTGCAGAGCATGAGACCCCTCAAGGTAAGAAGGGCCAGGACAGCAGCTCCTTCCAGTGCCAGACTTAGGAATTGGAAAAGTTATAAACTGCAATAGCAGTTGTGGTCCATGGCTGTTTGGCAGGGAAGGTGGGTAATCAGCTCTTTGCAGAGAGTCGCCTGTGTACATACAAAATGTGTGTGTGCTCCTAATCGAGGTCTTAAGCCATGAGTGGGATGCTATTTCAGGTTGTTTGTTTCATCTTGCCTCCTAATCCCTGTAAGCCCTCATAGTGCGAACAGAGTGGGACTGGGAACAGCTGCAGGGCAGGGGATTGAAGCACACTCAGAAGGCCTAAATTCATTGCTCTCTCAAAGCCCAAGCATTACCAGTGCTCTGGAGATCCCTGCATGTCCCTTATCCCTGCATTTTCCTTTCTGTTTTTAACCTTGCTCCCAAGTGGGCACTCCCCCCTTACTTCCATTAAAAGCCAGTTTGTAGTGAAAATTCTTTGATCAAAACTACAGCTGCCAGTTACCTACCACTGGCTGACTGACCCCTCCAGTTCACTCCATCCTTCAAGCTTCCCCCGTTCCTACACAGCCCTGGTCTTTGTGTCTTCATGTCAGTCACAGCTGACTGTGTAGAGGTCCCCTTGTTCCCTCTGGTACCTGTCATTCCTCCCTTGTTCCCAGTACCCTGATCCACCCTGGGAGCTACCAAACACAAGCATTAAGCACAGCCTGCCTCCTGCACCACTGCAGCAGTGTGAGCAGTGCACAGAGTGAAGCCCCCCATGAAGCCAAGCACTGCACAGAGATGCGCTGAGGACTCGCAGGTGTTACAGCCTTCAATTTTGTGCTAATTCTTCTGACAGAAACTGCAGAAGCATCAGAAAATTGCCCTCAAATGGCTTCGCCTTGGAGTTTGTTGCTGTGGGTGCTGCAGGGACAGGTTGCTGCTGTTCGTGGCATGAAGTTTCAGGCCCCATCCTGAGCTCTTGCTGCCATATCCCCTCTCCCCATGGCAGGCACTTGCAGCTGCAGGGCCTGTTTCAGCTGCTGCTGTAGCAGCCATGGCTTTTGAGCTGCTGATCCTGGCCACGTCCCTGCTTTTCCAGCCAGCTGGTGCACCAAGGTGCAGGGAGGGAGTAGGAGTTGCCTGGGCATGCTCTGGAAGGAGCAGTGGCTGGGAGTGAATGGGAGAGGACATGTTTTTGAGGTACCTATGGTGTGTGGTGCATATCCTCCAGGAACCTGAGCTCACCTTTGTTAGGGGTGAGCTTGGAATGTAAAATAGCCATCTGTAGGCTCTGTGTTAACTGTCCACTTCCTTTCCTGATGGGGAAATGTCCCTTGGCTAAGACAGGTGGAGAGCAGGCATGTAACCCCAGGCAAGATGGTGGGAACAGAGGTATCCTGTCCTGGGAACATGGCCATGGATGTCCCTCTCAGCCTCTTATTAACAGATGTCAGCTGTGGTGGCAAAGGACAATGGCAGGACTAAGCATGAGTCCAAAATGTGCTTGGCTTGTTTAACTGATGGGGAGGGAATTTGATTGCTGAGTGCTGCACAGCAAGAAAGGGAGAATGTGTCTTCAGTGAGAGGGCAAAACCAGCCCCAGAGCATGTGGGCAGAGGCTGGCCGTGATTAAATTTGAGTCAGAAATGAAGTAAAATGCAGCAATGGCATCATGGGAGAGCTATTTAGCCCGAGTGGCAGGAGCAGAGAGCAAATGGCTTGTTAAGATGTAATAGGAAAACAGAGAGAAAGCCTGGCATGGCTCCTGGGAAGCAGCCGTATCAGGAAGCAGCAAGTAGCTCCCTAGGACTCCCCTCTCCTTGGCTGCTGCACTGTCCCCTAGGTACTCAGACCATCCTGCTCTTCCAGCTGGGGCCCTTACATGGCATTTGCAATATCCCCAGTAATGACTCTTCTATTCCCATATCTTTCTGACAGGGAGAGTCTGTTTACTTGGTATTCACTGATAAGATTTTAGCTGTCTTTTCCATTTATTTCCTTTTCAGCAAGTAGAGGCAGCACACTGAGAAGAGATTTTTAATTGGCATTAACACTGTGCTGAGAAGTGTTCCTGGGGGTGTTAATGATATGGAGAGTACTTGCAGTGGAATTACAATTTGGAAAAAATAAGGAATTATAATGAGTTAGAAATAAATTTTGATCCACAATCAAAAGGCACACAAATGTTCTGCATTGTGAAAAATGAAGTATCAGCTTTAGCTAAAAAGCAAACAGTCCAATGCAAAGATCAATGTTGTCCTTCATTTCTTGCTCAGAAACCTCAGTAATCTCAGTCTGTACCAATATTAATGTTTCTTCTCACATTTAGCAGGAAGAAAATTCCTCTTTTCCTTATAAGAAAATTCCTAGAAAATGTAGGAAAGAAAACTGTGAGATTGGAAGAACAAGCCCTGGTTCAAATGTATTCACATAATCTTTCACAGCCTGTTTTACTCCAGCCCTGAAATCCCTGAGGAGTAGTCTGTAGTCTGGGTACTGCCAGCATTGTTATTTCAGGACAGCCACAGCCACAGGACTAGACCTTGTGCCTGGTCATTGCACCCAGGCTCCAGGAGACCCCAGATGTGGTGGCCATCCTGTTTCTCCACTGCACAATGAGCACTGCCCAGCAGCTGCTGCAGACATCGTGTGAGCTAGAAGGAGGCAGAATAGGCAGTGGTATACAGAGTTAAAGGAACAGGAAAAGTTAATAAGAATGGCAGAAAAGCAACTAAGAAGTAGAAACAACTAACGACCAAAAAAGGCTGCAGAAAAGCACTGTCTATATAACTATGTCAGTGAGGTGCTGACAGTTGACACCTGAATTCTCCATTTGGCACCAGCTGTGATATAAAGACAAAGCCTTTGAAAAACAAGCATAAATGAGTCAGTGCTGGTGATGCAGAACCTTCAACAGTCTTTAAATTTCTGTCTCTTACGTAGACAGTAATACCAGGAGGCACATGTCCTTCCAGGACACTATTTTATATCAGTCCAAGTTTATTCCTCTCCTTGTATTTTTTTGTACTTACACAGTTCAGTTGTTACAGTAAGAGAAGCCTTATCATACTGCTGATTGTCTTTGCCTAATAATTTTCTGGGATCACAGTAATAGACGTGTTGTTATCTTCTGCTCTGTTTGGTGGGAAAAATCAAGGAAAAGTATGGAAAGTGTTTTGTAGTTTTGAGAACTTCTTTTGCAAGTCTTGACTATTTGTTGGCTGGCTGAACCAGCTCATAACAGGGTCTGTTGTTTGTTCTCTTGTGGGCTCATTGATTTTTGCAATATGAACATTTGTCTCTACAGAGTTGCCCAAATATTGCGCTGGAAATTATCATAAGAGAGTTTGCTCATCAGTGAACACAGATTCCACGCAGCTTGGCATAATCTTCTGCTATGCCAAGAAGACATCTATGTTTTCTAAATACCACCACTGATTCCTGGACACTGCATGTCCATTAAGCTCACTGAGCAGCTTCACAGTTTACATGCCAATGAATAAGCAAATGAGGCCTAAAAGGTTGCCTTGCAAAACTGAAGAAACATTTGAGAAGCTGACCTGTGAGTGCTGTGGGCAGGACATCAGTCAAAGCCCTAGAGTTAAATAAAAGCTTATGGATCTGGTCAGGGAAAAACTCCACTGCCCCTGCAGAGAGATGAGAAAAAGATGGCGACTTTTGAGTTCAGAGTATAAAATCCCTCAAACTCAGGGCTAAAGTAGTTTAAAACTGAAGTCTTCTTGGTTCCCTTTAACCAAGGGAAGAACCTTGGTTCTTCCTTAACTTCATGCTAATTTTCTTAGTAGGGATCCTTCTATCATATATTTGGGTTGCATGCATGAACAAAACTCACTATTAACCAATGCAATATTTCCAGTGCAGGGGAATTTGTTAGATGTCAAGCACAGTTTCTGTGCTTAACCTCTACAACTTAAATATCTCAGGTAATTGACCCAAGGCACAGAGGACTGGAAGGGAACAACAACAATGTTTTATATTTCAGGTTCAGTTTACTGGTATTTATAAAGTGCTTGGAACTATTTGGATGAAGGTATTAATTCACAGTTGAATGATGGACATGCAATTTAAAAAAAAAATAATACTAATAAACACTCTCACCATGTTTTGAAAAAAGTGGTTTAACTCCCCCAGGAAGTATCACTTATGATACACAAAGTCAGTTTACTGGAAAAGCTGGCACCAACATCTCAAATGTTTAAAAATAGAAATAACAATCTCTTTCCCAAAGTTGTGAAGGAAATACATCGGAAGGAAATACATGAGTTGGAAAATTTTTTCATTGGTATGAGAATGAGTGGGTGTGTCAAGTAGAGAATTTAATAAGAGAAAACTAATGAGGGGGAGTGAAGTACAAAAGAAGAGTTTTGCATCTATTAATTCAGAAAGTGATAAAGTCTGGAAATGTTCTTGTTCTTCCTGAGTTCCAGAGCTTGGGTCCAGTCCTGCATGAGAGCTCCCTTCAGTTGCCAGATTCTCTTGTCTGCTCCTTTGCAATTCTCTTGTTGCCACAGAGCAGAGATCCGTGAGCACCTTTCAGTACTGCTGAGATTGTCACCCAGTTGTACAACAGCACCGCTTTGGCTTGCCCGGGCCAACAGTTAGTCAAGAACTTGTCACCTGTGTAAATATGTGGATGTGAACAGTATTGACCTGGGTGCAGTTCCATGGGAAAGGGCCTGAAGGGACAGAAACCAGCACTCATCAACTTGATTTAACCAGCTGGCTAAAAAGGTTAAATCAGAACTATTGAACCATCTGCTTATCCATACTTCCCAGTGAGGGGATTTGATTGAAAACCTTTGCCTGCCACAGGGTCGGTGAGTTCCTAAGGAACAGACCAGTGAAATATTCTCTGATTGAAGTAGCCACAGGGAAATGCTGTTGAATGTCAATTTTTCAGGTACCCATGTGTACACTCTGAATGGAACTGATCCAGAAGGAGATCCTGTGACATATGACCTGACCTATGAAGCTGGATCAAGACGCTACTTTTCTGTTGACAAGAACCTTGGAAATGTTACGCTGATTGAGGAGCTTGACAGAGAGGTACAGTCAAATTCCACAGTACGGGTGTTTGTGGAATTTCTCTCAGTTTAAGTTGATCTGTTGCTTTGGGAGGACAACACCAGTTTATTTGTCCCTGAACCATGTAATATACTTTGCCATTCTAAGACATTATACTTCACTCATCACGTAGTTTTCCAGTTGAAAAACTACTTGTGTTACTAACACTGCTATCAAACTTTTCAGCTGCTGTCTGTCATGCTTTTGTCAAAAGAGGAGTTTATTCTTTATGTCTATCTTCCCCTGCCTAAACCCCATCAAGAGCCTAGGGACAGTTATCGTCCTCAGATCCTCAGACAGGGGACCTTCCTGTCATTTGGAGGAAGATTTGTGTAAGCAGCATTCCAGGACACTCCTCTAGTACATCATAACCCTTTAGTCGATGTAACCCTGTGGATCAAAGATGTTCCCAGCAACAATGGCCTAAAGGCAGCCTTATTCTGGGAAAACAGGCATTGAACCCTTCACATTTCCTTCACAGAGAAGGGTACACAGTACTTGGTAAACCCTTCAAAATGCTGTATACTGAGATGGAAAAATTTTGAATCAACTGTGTCTTTTTAGGGAATGTTTCTTGAAAAAGATGACTGATTTTCATTAGCACTTTACAAAGCAACAGGGTTACCCTGATCAACCATGTCTTGACAGTAGCCACAGAAAGTCCAAGATGCCCACAGCTGGAGCTTCTTAGAGGTCTTTCTGGTCTGTGCTGATTGTTTTGTGATATTAGTTGTTTTCATATACCTGCCCAGACACATTTAAATCTGCAGTCCCTTTTCCAGTCAACACCATCTCTCTAACAAAATAATTTTCTTGATCTGCAGAAAGAAGACGAGATTGAAGTTATTGTCAGTATTTCAGATGGCCTGAGTACAGTAAGTATTTATGCTGTAGCTTGTCAAACTGTCTATCCCCACAAAAACCCAAATACCTCCTCCTATTAAATTACCTTAGAGGGACTATCTCATTTGATCAAAAAAACATAATCTCATTTACCTCCTGCTCGAAGAGCCTCTGAACTCACAGTAACTCAAGTCTCACTCCATCTCCTTGTAATTATTTGAGGATAATTACAATGCAGTGTGAGCTGAAAGACTGACTTAGTGGCCTGTAGAATTACTGCAGAATTGCAGGAGCTTCCTACGAAGTTTCACTGCCAGTGCAGTAGGATTTGTACCTAAGAAAAATCTGGAGAATTTTTTGAGAAATGCATGATAATAAAGGAACCAGTGTTGGGCACCCAAGAGCTGACTGTCCCTCTACCCCCACAATGTTTCTCCAGCATGACATTAAGAAGATTTGCTTAGGCTAAGGCGGTGGGAGTTTTCTTGTCTGTTGTGGATAAAGCTTTGATTGCATCTAATCATTAAGGACTTATCTGAGGCATTGCACAAGCATCCAGTCCTACTTCCACAAATTTTTTTGGCATTTTCGATTTATGGGCTGATGCTATCACAGCCAGGATAGTTGTCTGCCAACAGGACATAAGCTTCATCACTAGAGATGCCACAAAAGTGGGACCTTCTTACTATCAACAAGACTGGATAATTCTAGAGCTCCTCCTCACCTCAAACAAATTAATTGAGATTACTAGAAGAAAGGCTTGGGAGGTGCCAGCTCCTACAGGCACAACTGCCCTGGCAATCTCTGTAAACAGGAAATAATGGGATTGCATCCACATGTCCACTTGCAAACAGCCAGGGAGCTTTGTTGGTCAAATACATTTGCTTCTGAATTTTTACAAGAAAAACATGTGTTTTGTTACATATTAGTAGCATGTATTTGTGCATCCAGATCATGCATGCTATTAACCTAATATCATGATATCAAAAAGGGCATTAATGAATGATCTTGGCTGTCAAGCACTAATTCTTACAGTCTTTTACATAATATCATAAATTGTGTGATGGTATCTTGAATGCCTTAAAGAAATAAAAAACCCTTGAAAATCAGCCCCAATCTGTAATTCATAAAAATCTCTGGGACTTTTTCTTTAGTCTGGAGGTATCTGAGTGTTCTCCACAAAGAAAATTCTTCTGGGTTATAGGATTTTCTGTCTGTTTTCACATGTGCTCAGTTTTGGTAGTGCACAAATGTTCTATTGCAACACAATTTGTTATTGCCTTTGACTACACCTTAGCAGGCAGATGATTGGTTACATGTTGAAAAACAACTTGAGTAATAATATGTTCTTTGTATTCTACTCCAGGTTTCTGAAAAAGTCAGGATCCTTGTAATGGATGCTAATGATGAGAGCCCAGAGTTCATCAATACACCTTACATAGTTGAAGTCCCAGAGGTTGGTGAAGTTCCTTTGCATACTGGAAGTATACTTCTATAGGATGTAAAGAGGGACTAATATGTTTCCAGTAAAATGACAGGATGTACAGGGCAAATTTGCATTCTTCTGGTTTAGGGTTAGTGTAGATATTTAATATTCACTACAAACTTAGGGAATAAGTCTGTAGGTACTTAAGGTGTGCTGTTTTGGGGGTAAGCTTCAAGATGTGAGCCATTGAGAATTCTTAGAGTTGACTACAATGGGAATAGGATACACTTGGCCTTACCTAAGATTTTCTGTTATTTTTATTCCACAAACTGTTTCTTCCTTGTACTTCTCCACCTCTTCCCTCTTTTCTTTCTGCTCTTTGTTTCCCTCAGTGCTTTTGCATTCTTTCTACCATCCCTCACTTTTTCTGCCTCCTTGCATGCTCATTTTTCATTTTTTCTAACTCACCTGGTTTTCTACTTCTGTGTGACTGGTAACTCTTTCTGGTCACAGAACACTCCTTCCAGCAGCAGTATCTTTAAGATTGAGGCAGTAGACAAAGACACGGGTTCTGGAGGAAGTATCACCTACTTCTTGCAGGTAAGGTATTGTCTGTACCTTCAAAAATCTTATTTACTGAGATCTCAGAAAGCAGATTAAAATAAGATTTGAGGGCCGAGCTTGTTCTAGTGCCTATAGGACCAATTTTGTACTGTGCACAAGGAAAAGAGCGCTGACAAAACATACGAGGTCTGGTTGCAAACAGCCAAGGACAGTCCAGCAGGTAAGAAGGGGAGCTGAAGTTGCCACTAACACTTCTGTACTTGCCAGCAGGACTCCTTGTGGCAAGGCCCTTCCTTGAGAGTGACAAGGAGAGCAAGATTAGCTGGTAATCTCGTATGCTTATGGGATTTCTAAAGCATGAAATATCTTTCTTCAGAAAGCAAAATGCACTGGAAACCCAAATGTGCCCTTTGGTGTAACAGACTGGTGCGTAATTTATACCTGGATCCCAGTGTGACATATGAGGTGCTAAGTCTTCTCACTGACAAAGCCGTGACTGCTTGAAACCAGCTTTAAGTTACAGCCCACTGGTGAAGAATTGAAAGGGCTCCATATTTAAACCTGAATTTTTGTATTACAGACCTTCTGCATTCCAAAAGGGCAATTTTTTGCATTATATCCTTCAAATTCCTTCTTCCTACAAGTAATTTCATCCAGATTATCTGCAGTTTCCCCTCTTCAAGAGGCAACAAGGAAAAATTAAAAAAAAAAAGGCAAATTTGTTGCAATATTTAATTTGGACACAAATATGGAAACAAGTTAGGAGATATTTACATAGCACTAAAGCTAATGTTGTTAAGAGTTGGAACATACTGTGAAAGAACACCTTGAGTACCTTGTTGAAATTTAGCTTTGATTTCACAAATTATGATCCATTTAGAATACAGTCTGTGCAGGATTCAATTTTGCATAGGACTTTTTCCAGTGAGCTGATAGACTATGAGCCAAGAAACAGCAATTTCAAACTTCTCTCTCTAGTTTGCATATTTGTGTGGCAAAAAGGATACTAAATATATGCATTTGTTGAAAAAATCTTGCAATGTCTTTTGGCACAGTCTCTGAGAATTCTCAAGTTGCACAGAAAAAACCTCTTCTCAAGTCTGATGTAGGCAGGTGATGATGTCTACTGAAATGGGCAAGATTGTCTGGCAGTGCCCACTGTGTATGGAACCAGAACAGACGTGTTTGTATGGATATCTCCAGTTCAGAAGAAAGGAGGGAGGCATTCTTTGAATGTCAGATGCCTTTTAGAGTTTGTTTGTACATCACAAAAACCAAACCACCACTGTATTGACAGAAATCTATTGACAATAATCTGTTCCTTTCTTGTTTTTTTTTAAAGCCTATAGAATTTTGAAACACTAAGGGGTGACATCTTTTTTTCTTCTTCCTTTTCCCCTCATCATTTTTTCTGTTAAGCCTCCTAACCTCTTTCAATGCAATGAACTGTGTTTAAAATGAACAGTGAAATACTAAAAGATTAAAAATATCTACATTTGAGGTAACTGATTTATTCTGAATAATGAGAGACTCGTGGTTGGTTCATGAATTGTTCATAAACATACAGAGGTGAAATTCATCAAATACATTATTCACCCAAACCATATCATTATTCTAGTCTTCTCCCTTAGCAGATGAAATAAAAGATGAATCCCTACGGCAATCTTATTTCCATACCTGTAATCTCTTGCTGTTTCTTCTTTTCTTTTCTTCTAGAACATCCATGCTAATAAGTTTACAATAGACCGTCACAGTGGTGTCCTGCGCATCAAAACAGGGGTCACCCTGGACTACGAGAAATCAAGAACACATTTTGCTGTTGTCATAGCCAAGGTATAAGGCTTTTATCTGAAACTGGAGGAGGTGGGGTGTTGTATTTGAGTAGGGCTGATTAGTGTGAGTACAATGTTGTACATTCAGGCAGCAGAATCACTCCGTCTGTAACATCTGGAGGTGGGGGGTAGCATGGAAAAGTGAGGCAGGAAAGGTGTCTGCTGCTGAACTACATCTGGAGGATTTGGGAGTGCATTTCCCACATTTTTCATGCCCCCTGTTTTGAGAGTGACCTAGAAGTGAAGGGTTGCTGTGAGTAGACCCAGTTTCAGAAAACACCAGCTTTTGAGCGAGGGCAGGTACTCAGAGCTCCCTTGTACTGCCCAGGGCACAGCCATACCGCCATGAGGGCAAACCCCTGCCAGGTAGACAGTCGGGTCCCAGTAAGACACAGGGCACACCTGGCCCCAGCACAGCACAAGGGATGGACTTCACTTCTGGAAAAATCTGTGGGTGTTTCTTTCTTTCTCTTCTCTGTTGCCCCATGGCAGGAGCTTATTCAAATCCTGCAAATATTACTGTTCATCCCCCCCTTGCCACCATCATTACCAGCAGCGCTGTGCCTGTGACTTGGCTGAAGATTCATAACAGGCATTTAAACGCTATAGATTCTGAAGTAAAAGCTTTTAGGATCTGTGGGGACCTGTCACACAAGCAGACTCGCACGGGTTGAAAGAGGACAATTTTGCTGTTAGTTATGAGTTGCACGTATTTTATGAAAAATGTATCATGTATTTACTTAGCCAAGGTTCGTTTGAGGAGAAGTAACAAAATTTGGCTTCAATGCTGCCTTTGGGGCAGTAAGAAGGAAAAACATGGGTATATCTTTTCCAAGAAATGGAATTTTTAGAATTGGTACTGCAGACATGTTGAACAATTCAGCCTCGTATACACGAGCATTACTGCTGACCTCCAGCTGGTGCTCTGAGACTGAGGGTGTTACAAGCTTCTGAAATTGCAAGTCATCTTCCTAATTGGTTCTGCTGTATCAGTCATGCAGAGCTGGTTGTAGTCAAGTCCCCAGAGACTGTTTATACACTGTGACTATCTCACAGTTCTTGGCTGCACAGCTCCTCTGTTCTCCCACTTTACTACACAAGAATCCCTAAGAGACTTTGAGCATGAGCACTGTGTGTTTCCCCCTAGAAATGCACTACTTTGCTAGTGTGCATTGTCCTGTGTTTATGACAAGTCTGTATATGGGATGAAAAAATGCAGAACTTAGTCACTAAATTTTTACATTGGTTTCTAGCATTCTTTTTTCCTGCCAAAAATTTGTATTCCCTGTCCTGTGTGTTGTTAATAGAAGATCATGAATGACTGCATATATTGGTCCAATCACTTTTAATGTAAGAAATTACTTTTGAGATACTGCAAGCTGTCTTCTTAATCAGAGAGGGAGCAGGACAAATAGAAAAGAGAAGGGAATAGGGCAGCACAGATTAACTGGTGTGTTCAGAGAGAGAAAGGATTCCTGGAACTGTGTTTCTGAAGGCTCATGAGGTCCATGCAATGCCATAAGCTGATTTGCAGACATGTTTCAGCACAGGCATCTGCTGATGATTTCTCTTCTAGGATGGTGGTGGGAAGCTCAGAGGAGACAATAAAGTGTTTTCAGCCACAACAACAGTTACTATCAATGTGGAGGATGTTCAGGACACACCTCCCATGTTCATTGGGACTCCCTACTATGGATATGTCTATGAGGATACACTCGCAGTAAGTACTGGTTTTCCTCTGTGCAGCCTTTCCCATGTCAGCTAAGATGGCCCCATGGTTTCTAGCACAGGTCTTACTGGACATAGGACCTAAACTCTGATATGACTCATAGGTGAAATGAGTTGACGAAATCTCAGGTTTGTTCATATTACATCTATTGTGAATTTGCCATGCAAGGCCTCCTTCTACTGTCATTAAAGTTTCAAAGGATTCTGCCCATTTATGTTGGTCGAAGCCCAGGCAGTGACTAAGAGCTCTTCCATAGCTCAGACCTCCAGAAGCACTTGGCTGAAGGCTTAAGCAGACTGCCAGTTACCTCTCCTGAACACATCATGCTGGAAGCCTTTGTGCATCTGTGTGCTGTGTGGTCTCACAGTGCTTTAATTTTCTATCTGTGATCAGTCTGATACCCATGGTTCGTTGTGCAAGATGTGGGGAGAATTTATGCCCAAGTGATCCAGACTCTGTGCTGTCCCATGGACATCACCTGGGGAGTAGCAACCCTGACATCCCCAAAATGCAGGTTGCTTTCTGCTCAGTGACTGTTGGTTAGACAGAATGGGCCAGGAACTCCTCCCAGGCCTAAAACCCGTCAGATTATCAATCAAGCAGGGAGAACCTAAGGGAGAACGATTCACAAATGGGGACTTTCAGCCACTTGTTATTCTTGAAGCTGCAAACTAATGAGTTTTCTCTATATCTAACAGTGACATGATATTGTGTATGGATCAGCTTTCACCATCATACATAAGATTTAATTAAAATTTTCTTCATACATGGCACAAGAAACAGTATCTACCCATGAAATGACCCAGCATTAGGCTGTTGATCTGTTTAGCAGTGAGGTTGCATGCTATTCAGCTGGTCTTCCCTTGAGTTTCAGGAAAGATTATGTCTTTGCTTTCTGTCCTCAACTGCAATGTGTACTGCAGCCCTTGCAGGACTATATACTGCAGTTCACTGCAGAGACTGTTACGTTTCAGCAGGGCAGAGAAGTAATGCTTGTGTACTTTGCAGGTGTTTAGAATCAATGATATTATGTATATTGATTTATTCTGCATAGTTACATATAGATTTTGAAATAACCATCAGGTGCACACCAGAGTTATTGTTTACTATGGAAATGGGAGTCAATAAATGTTAATTACATCCAGCTTTAGCTCATAACTTACACCATTATGAAATAATGACGGAAGCACCAGTTGGTCCTTCCCAGTGTGGGTTTTGCTATTAGAATGAACTCCACAGAGAGAAAGCAAATAGCTGGTTTTAGTGGTGTTTGCACATTTGGTGTTAATTTTGTAAACTTGCTTCTTTTTTCCTTGGTGGAGTTGTCAGGATTTACAAGTACTCTGTCACCTTCAAAGGAACTGCACTGTATTTTGCCCAGTAGGCAGATTTTATTGCTGCTTCCAGCATAAATGATAATAAATACAGTTCTGTATTTCCAGTTGCTCTAACAGAACCTTGCTCTCGTTTGAAAAAATCACTCAAGGGTTGTCATGAAAATGTTCCTTGTTGCCATTTGTGATTAACTGACAATAACTTCAATGCTCACTGTTTCTGCAGCCTCAAACAGTAACACTTTAGTTCAAAGGCGTGAACTGCACAGTTCATTGCCACTTGGGTGAGCACTTTAGCATAACAGTCATCACCCCTCTGAGCTGATAGGAATAGTCACATGAACAAACAGTCCCCAGCACACAAGTTCTGTACGTATGACCCATGGCCACCTTACTTGCATAGAAAGAATGACAGTAAAGGTTTAAGGGCAGTTAAATCACCATTATTTTCATCACAATTTTATGCCCTAAATGTTCTGTGGGCCAAGTTGCCTTGCGATCTCTGTTTGCTTTTGCTGCCTGTCTGAACTTAATTAGGTAGGACCAGACTGACCTGACAACCCCTTGGCAGCTGCCTGTGTCTCAGCACACTGTGTGGACAGGGGGCACACAGTAATGCAGGAGTCAACATAGTAGTGACCAGAGGGAATTTTGGTAGTGACTCAAACTAAACCTTGGGGTTCAGATTGGTTAATCCAAGTTAGTGGCTCAAGGCAGGTGTCCATGGCCATGGCTTCCAACTGCTCCTGCAACCACTCAGCCCTGTGCCCACACGGGGTCTGCAGCTGTTTCACAGCCACAGTGGTGGGCACAGAGCAGCCTGCTGGAGTGGTGCCATGCCCACCCAAAGTTGAATTGGAAAACAGGATAGGAGGTCTGGGCACTGGGCAAACTCGCACTGATCTTGGCAGGCACATGGCATGTCCTGAGGCTGCAGCAAGCCCTGGCCCTCCTGGGGCAGCTGATGCCTGGGCACCAGAGCAGGTGGCTCTGCCATCAGTGCCGCCAGTGGCATGGCACAGGCAGCTCACACAGCGAGTCCACAGGGAGCGAGCAGCAGCAAGGGTGTCCACACTTTGTATGGAGATGCAGTGCATGGACTGGAACATCACTGGGAACAGCTAAAACTGTTGATGTAGGAACAATGCAGAGTTAGTCCAAGAAGCAGCATTCAGCTCCTGGTCTGCAAAGTCAAGCACTTGGGTGGGAGTCAATGGCCCTTTTTGTGTTCCCTACACAGCACAAACACCCACTCTGCCCCCAGCACCTCACTGCAGACTTACAGAAGTTCAGTTTATTGATATGCAATTGCAATTTTGCTGCTCCAATCTCAGCGCATAGACAGTGATGTCCCATTTCTCCCCAGGGCTCTGAGGTCCTTACTGTTGTTGCTCTTGATGGAGACAGAGGAAAGCCTAACAGTATTCATTACTGCATCGTGAATGGTGAGTAGACTTGTCATGTATGAAATTTGAAGGGCACTCAAAACTAGATCTGACATTGAATTAGAATAGGATATGCTAGAACTTAATAAAGCTGAGACAAAATCTCATGAAATAACGTCAGATACCTCAAACAACTCCAGGGCCCTGTCTACCAGAGAATAGCCAAGATACAATTCAGTGACTTTTAGTATCTCCTTCACAGAACTGTGCTCGGAGCTGCTAGTGTTGCTGATTTGTTAGGCATCAGTAGCCTGCTTGTCATTTCAGAAAGCATAAAGGGAGATGCATTCACTGCTACTGAGCATCTCTATTATTTAATCTGGGAGGAGAGAGACTTCACTGGGAGATCTAGACATGGTATTTAGAGTATTAATGGTAATAATGGCATTCATTTTTATTAATATTGTGAATAAAGTGGCTAAACAGTTGAATCTCTGATTTCTTGGAAGAAATATTTACCAGTGAAGCACCACTAGCTGTACACTGCAGTGGAAGAAAGCAGATATTACCAGAAGATTAATACTTTCCATCAGCTATTCTGAAAGCATCCGTCACACATCTTTTGATGGCACAAATGTGAAACTTTGCTGAATTGATGATTCATTAGCTGATGAAGTCAACAACCTAGCTCAACTAAACTCCAGGCTACAACTTTAGTTTTGTTTGTTCTCTCTTCCTCCAAAACAAGACTTCCATAGCAACTGGGCACCCCAATTCCCAAGTGTGAGAGATCCCAGAACTTCGTAAGAGAAATGTGATGTGTAGTTGCAGAGCTGTGGAGTAAGAGTTTCATTGTGTTACATTATCGAAACAACCAGGTCTAGAGAGAACAGAGAGGGTTGTGACTAAGTTTTAGTGTTGGTGTGAGATGGGACCCATGCCAAGGTTTCTTCTTAATGTGAAGGAATAGATAGGTAAAAAGAAGGTAGAAACAACGAGGAAAAAAATGTTGCAAAAGACAATAGATGGAAAATGAGAAAAGGTAAAAAGAAAGGTGTAGAATGAGCAGTAGAAACAAATAAGTAGGATGAAAGTATGCCAGACAAGGGAGAAATTAATTAAGGAGAATAGGTGAAGGTGGAAAAAACAGAAAAATGTCAAAGGGATATAAGATTAGCAAGAAAAAATATTAGGTTTTCAAAGAAAGTACAGAAGGACCAAAAGGTTTCTGTGGGACAAAAAAAAAGGCATGTATTTGTGAAAGAGTGGTAAATGAAGATGGAAGGGGATGACAGATAAGTAGCAGAAAACATGAGTTAACAGGGAGCAGGCTTTCCTTATGCACATTAATGAAGGATTTTGTTTGTGCAAAATGAAAAGGAGGGGAAGGGAATATGCCTTTAATGCATAGGAAGCTGAAGAAACAGAGAACAAAAGATCTCAACTGGTTTTTACCCCTGCACCTCAGACACTAGCATTATTTCTGACAAGCCATTATTCCAATACCTGCAGGCTGGGTTGTCAAAGGGCAAGAAAATACTACCAGCAAATAGGAAATTATTTGTTCTTAATAAGCATTTCATATCCAGGGAGTGTGGGATAATAACAGAAAATGTTCCAATCTTCTGAACATGCTGTACAAAGGAACTACATAGTCAAGTTAGCAATTTCCCTGAGATAACTAGACAATAATGTGAAGTATGGTGGCTTGAAACCACTATTGGCTTAAGCTTCTTCTCAGTCAGCATATACTTTCCAGTCCAATGTATCTTAATAATTGGCCATTGTATGAGTCGATATCTGTTCAATGTTGTATCTAGTGTGCTTTAATGAAGTTACAGTTATTGCAGGTATTAGCAAAATGGGATAATATTGAATGGTTTAAAAATCTGTATTGGAATTAAGTTTGAGAAAAAAGAAAAATGACTGGGCTTTCAGATCATCATCCTTTATTTCTGAAGTCGTCATCTCCTTTATTTGAATGGATTTCCTCTCTTTTCCTTTCAATGGTAGACTCTGCCACAGGGCGTAGGTTGTGGCCAGTACTGTATGTGAGGCAGCATGTGGCCACAGCATGCAGGAGTGGCCACAGCCCTGAGGCAAGGCAGGGCAGGGCAGGGCAGGACAGGGCAGGGCAGGGCAGGGAAGGGAAGGGCAGAGCTGCCTGATCTGGCAGCTGGTCCCGTTCCTGGGCACCAGCCTGCTTTTGGCTGTGATGGCAGGATGGCTCCTGACATTGTGGTGAGACACTGCTGCCTCTCTGCAAGCTGATATTTGCTTCAGCACAAATGTACCAGTCTCAAGGCGCTGTGGCTTGTGACTGATCTGACTCTTCAGATCAATAGAAGTGGGATGGTGTTAGCAAAGTCAGCCTGCATCCCTGTATTGCCCATGTCAGACTCTGCCTCAATGCAGAAACCTTGGGGTTTAGCCTAAATACTCTAAAACACCCTTTTTGTTCAGGACAGCCTTGCTGAGAGCCTTTTTTAGTAACTGAATGTTTAAGACCAGAAGATGCTTCTCCAGAGATGTTGTCTGCAGAAAGAGGGGCTATGTTTTTTTGAGATACATTGTCAGACTTCTCACCTTAGCTGATATTAGTGAGAGAAATGTTCATGTTTCTGAGAGGCTTACATGCATGTGTTAATTACAATGACAAATGCGTATTTTTGTCTAAACCAGCATATAAAAAAAGACAACATAATAGAAATGAGTACAAAATTTGCATGCCTGGTTGCTGAGGCTTGAAGGGAACCTGACCAGGGTGGGGAGAGGAAAGTGATAACAGTTGCCCATAAGGGCAGTACTCCAGTGAGCCTGTCCTAGGGGAGGAAACCCTTTTTAGACCTCATCTGTGCCTTCATCTCACTGTCACCGGTCGTGGAAATGCTTCATTTTTAAAAAGTGGCAGAGGTATGCTTAATGAAGTGTACAGTTGATTGCTCATGCTTGTTTCAGAGAAATAAAGTGTGGCATGTAACTAGAGCATCTTGGTTTTATTGCAGGAAGTGAAGGTTCGTTTGAAATTGGCAACACAACTGGAGCCATATCTGTGGTAAAAAGCCCAAATCAGCTCAAGAAAGAAGTGTATGAACTAAAAGTTCAGGTATGTTCTGTGGCCACTTTAAGACTGTTGGTCTTCTATGCCATGAATAGGCATGATTGTCTAAAATAGTTCAATGTACTTAGGGTACAATGACTTTCCCTGTTTTAGAAACTACCTCCCGTATTTGAGCTGAGTGCCAGGTAGTATAAAACAGAACAAATTGCTTTTGTTCCTTGGCCTATTTAGTATCTCAAATTACTCCTTTCAAATGCAGTCATCCTAATTTCATCTCTGAGTCTAGAGAATCAGCATCCTTTACAGTCTGATGATAAGTATTCTCTTTGTTTCCAGATTTTATTGTTAAACTGGGAATTAATGTCTGGTAACCTCTGTATGATGAGATAGATAACTGTCAAATCTATGATTAGTAATAGGACCAGGACTGATCATGCAATGTCATATCAGCATCCACTCCTGAGGCACTGATCAGCCATGTACAAATACATGCCAACACCTGGGTAAGCAACACCTTGATGAGCTAGTGTCCCTGTGAGAGGCTGCATTATTTTAAGCAGTTTCTAAAGACAAAGTATTTAAAATGTAAAGTTAAATTGAGAAGACTATCAGTTTTCTTCAGCAAATTCATATTGTTTTCCTGGTAAGGACAATATTGTCTAAAGGCAGCTTTGAGGCTTTGCACGCTTCCAGAACCAGTGCAGTATCCCCAAGGACACTTGCTTGCTGCTGGGCTCAAGCAGCATGTTGTACCTGGGAGATCAAGGCGTTCCCATGGTCTGAGTTAAACTCGGGCACCATTTCTTCCTCTGTTCACTCTGCCTTTCTGATCTCCTAATTATCTCTGTGATGACCCAGAGCTCATGCAGGCTACAAAATCTGCTTGAGGAACCAAAAGGGTGTTGTATTACCCAGTGTAGGTAGTGACAGGCACCTCAGTTATCAGCATCTCCAGAGAAATAGTGCCTTTGGTTTTGAGTCCTTTGAGCAAAAATGCATGTTAGAGATAACTGTTCTTACAAAAACACCAGCCAGAGTTTCTATCCCAGCAGAAGAAATATCTCAGGTTCAATCCAGTGAATCCGGGTACATGTTGGAGTTGTTGAAACCTAGACAGATTTGATCTTTCAGTTCAGAAAAACACTAGCTAGGTTTGCTGTCTGTCTAAACTATATCCAGTTTAAATTAAGCTCATATAGAATTGTAAATCAGAGACTAAATCTAAAAAAAGGTGTGTATTTTTTCTTTTTTCAAATATTTACCCAAGTACCCCAAGTAGAGATTTTCTTGCAGTATTCAAGGCTGCACTCCTTGCAGCAATGTGTCAATGAACTACCTGTGGTACCACAGTAAATTTAAACACTGTCTTCCTTTTCTATTCTGTCAACACTTTAGGCGAGCAATTACCTTGCCTCTCTTGGATTATTTGTTTTAAGACTACTGTTTTCACCTAGGGTGAGTTACCAAGTTTGCAAAACTAGGCACCAGGGCTTTATTGGACTTGTATATTACCATAATGTTCTAATCATCATAAACTTCAGGGTGAAATGGACTGAGATTTTAGAGAAATATAAGTCTGTGAATCTTTGTACAAGCTAGGGTGTTAAGGTGATTTGTACATGCCTGAACATGAATCTGACAAAAGAGAAAATATCTTCATAATTTCTTTGTCTCTCTTGCCTACTGCAGGCATCAGAAGTCAGTCAGGAAGGTGACATCTCCGAGCACACCTTTGCCATGGTGACTATACGGGTGGTTGACCTCAACAACCATCCACCAACGTTCTATGGAGAAAATGGTCCCCAGAACAGATTTGAACTGACCATGTACGAGCATCCCCCAGAGGGTGAAATCTTAAGGGGATTGAAGATTACAGTCAATGATTCAGATCAGGTAAATGGAAACTGTGTGGACTTTCAGTTTTCCTGTCTTATTTTCCCAAAGACTAGAAAAACCTGTCAGATGGGGAAATGTCATTTTAGGCATTCAGCTATTTCACCTGCATTCCCCAAAAGCTGAGGATGGACAAAGTAGTTGTAGCGTCCAATACTACAGGGAGCCTGGACCCAGAAGTATAGTTAGTCTGTCATATACTGTAATGTCAATGACAAGGATGGTCCTAAACCTGAAGCCCAGTTCTTGTGTCAACTGAAGTTGAACAGTCCCTATGAACTTCCCCTAAATATCGGTTACATTCAGTTGTTGCCAGTGTAATGTCCAATATACTCTCTTTGGAGATTTACTTAGAGGTTCCAATCACTTTAGTAACTTCAAGTGCAATTACTGGTTGTATCTTCTCCAGCCCCTGCAGGAAACAATACAGTCTGTACCCTTACATTGTTTTTATTACAATATTTTGTCCTTCTGGCCCTTATGTAACGGTCAGGGCATGCTTTGATAAATCATTCCCACTGGAGTGATATTTTTAAGTAGTCTTAAAAATTATGCCACAGTAAAACTCTAACCAAGTAAAAGGAAAGGAAAGAAGACTTTATCCATCTCAGTCTGATGTCTAACTGACCTATGATGCCTGTAGATACTATGGTGATGGTTCCTATAGGGATCCCTAAGCTAAATACTGTATGAATGACATCCATCTGAGTTAGCCTAAGGTTAGGTAGTGACAAGAAAAAAGCTTAATGCATCTGAGAACTGTATTACTATTGGAAAGAGCTTTCTTCTGTAACTGTGCTCAATATTGTGCGGGTTTGATGGTATTGTACTTTATCAAACCCACTGGCTTCTTCCCCCTCCCTCCTGCTGCTCTGCAGCAAGCAGATAAATGACTGCTTTCAAAGCAGTGCTACGTCTATCCTGCCATTGTCACAGGGGATGCTGCTGCAGAAGGAAAGAAACAAAACCCATCTCTTCTATTTAGAGACAAAATATATATCTAGGCTGACAAAATATTCAGGCTGCAAGTTAGGCTATAAAATAATCAGAAACCATTGGTAAATACACTGTATACATTTCCTCAAGAAGCTTTCTAGTGCAATGTAAGGCATCACTCTAGAGGGGATGGGTTGCTTTCCTGTTAAGGCAGAGAATGCAAAGTTTTCCCTTTCAAGTAAGATGACTATATAGAGAAGAAAATTAAACATGTCTGATTCTGTCACAGCTATTAGTGACTCTTTCTTTTGGGGGAGTGGATGGTACAGGTGAGGAGGAGGAAGCTGTGGGCAAGGTCTAGTTTAGGCCTACTGTTTGATGGAAATGGTATCTTTACTTGCAAGAAAATTAGCCAGAAGCTTCTCCTCCAGACTTCTTTGACAGACAGAGCTTAAGGCTCAGTGCTGCTGTTCCTTCAGTCATTCCTGTGTCCCATGGCTGTCTGCCTGGAGATGTGCAGCAGCATGTTTTGCTCTGAGCAGATATGGATTCAGTGAACATCACTGGCAGAAATCGCTCAGCTGTTGGAGGGAGACAGTTCTCTCCCTATCCTGTGCCACCCTTCTTATAATCATGTACAGTCCCAAGTGCAAAGGACTTTTTGTGGTCAGACTGTCCACTTTCCCAGTTAGCACTATTTTCCATAGTCCAGGAGCTCTGGCTTTGCGTGTTTGGCTTTACTGTCCAGCAAAAGAGAGCCTGTTGTCACCTCTGCAGCTGGGGGTGGGTTTGTGCGACCAAACAACGCAGACTACCAAGTCTGGATCCAAGGTCATTCTGTCTCCCTTAAGGGACTGTTGCTGAATACTTTTTCTCTTGACATAAGCTGGGGCTGCATCAAGAGCTGCTCATAACAAGCCCTCCAGTGATACAACTGAAAGTAGAGTTGTCCAGTTTGAAAGTTGTTATTAGAAAATTTCCATCTGAAGATTCATGCTGGTGGGAGAACATGGCACCAGCCAGGCAGTGAATCTGTCTGTTTGTCACAGTGTAAACTTAATATTGTTTGAGAAACTGGTGAACTCAGAGAATTCAATGTGGTGGGCTCAGCTTGTTTTCCCACCTTCCCTGTAGGGCGAAAATATGAGAACTCCCATTTCATCTTTTTTCTTTCATCCAGTTTGGTTTAAAAGAATTAGTCTGCCTAGCTGGTTCTGGCTCACTCTCCCCAGCTTGTACACAAGTGGTGGTAACCTTTTGGATACTGCTGCTTCCCTTGTTCTCTCTCTGGCTACAAAATTTATCTGTGTAATGAGATTTGGCTTCTCATTTCACCTGGAGCTGTCAAGTGTGTGTAAGATTTTCTTCTGCACAAGTGGAGATCCTCTTCCCCCTCAAAGTGCATCAACTTCCAAAAAGTTTAGTGTCTGCAACTCTGAGTGAGCTTAATCCAGTCAGCGCAAAATGTAGAGTACCACCTCTGTTTGGAAATTGCTTATCTTTGTGACTCTGCATCTTGATCATCCCTAAGAACTCCCAGGCTGTGAGTTCTTAGGACACAGACTAGCCAGCTCCTGGAAGTATTCAAGGCCAGGTGGATGGGGCTCTGAGCAACCTGGTCTAGTGGAAGGTGTCCCTACCCATGGCAGGGGTGTTGAGACATGGTGAACTTTAAGGTCCATTCCAACCCAAACCATTCTATGAGACTGGGGTTTTGAGGGTTCCATTGCCCTTAGTTGAGCACTTCAGTTGTCTTTCCTTGGCAGGAACAAAGAAGAGGTGGAACTTGCCTGCCAATGTGCACCTGGTGTCACCTCTGTCACTTGCATTAGTTCACAGTGTGTGGCATGAAGCACTAGCTGCTTGCCACAAGATCCATCTCTCAGCCAATCCAGCTGCAGGGTTTTTCCATTATGACTGAAAGAATAACCAAGCTTGTCAATCTATTTTAAGAAAAGCCGTGTCTGTCTTGTGACCAGGGCTGGAGGGATTATACAGCTAAGCTTCTTAGCAGTCTCTTGCCCAGGGGATGGAGAGCAGAGGGCTTTAAGCAGTAAGACACATTCTCATATTATATAGTTTGAAGAAACAGGGCAATCTAGGCTGTAAGAAATGCATCATTCACTGAAAACAATGCTATATCTGCTTTTATTCACAGGGGGCCAATGCTAAATTCAACCTTCGTCTTGTTGGACCTGGTGGCATCTTCCGAGTGGTTCCTCAAACAGTCCTGAATGAGGCTCAAGTTACAATAATAGTGGAAAATTCTGCTGCTATTGACTATGAAAAATTCAAGGTGTTAACCTTCAAGGTACTTCCGCTTTCCACGTCCTCTTTGTCAGTGTACACGTTATGTGTATGATGATTTTTTTATCTGAGGTTATTTAGCTTCTTCATCCACCTGGAGCTGTCTGATGCATTGTCAGTGACATGGTATTACACATAAGGGAAACTCATTTCTGCCTCTGGTTCATCATCTTCACAAGGTTTAATGGATGCATCTGTGGACTGATTTAGTCCAGTCAGAGCACAATGCTGATTTTTATCTCTCTGTGAAAACTGTACATGTTGGTGGCTCTGAGCTGAGGGTGTTGTTTCTGCTCTCACAATAATAAATTCACAGAATGAAATCTTGATTTCTCTGGAGCCAGTACTTTACCTGCTTAGTGCTAAGTAATTTGATTCATGATCATGCTTTTTAATGTTGGCAGGCTGCAGACCCCAGCTGACTCGAAGATAATTCCCAAAAAATGCTCACTACCTTTGCCAGAGTCTACCTACGTATATGGCCTTTTGCAGGCTGATCTAAGGCTCACCCATGCTCTAAATGAGCTGTGCAAGAATCAGCTTTCATCCAAAAGCTGGAACCTTGTATTATCACCTTCTCTTTGGCTTGTGGCAAGATAACTAAGTGGTCTGGTTTTGTGTCAGCTGCCTCTGAATATAGACAATCCTGTAACTATTTAAAAGAAAAATTGCCAAAAATAGCTAATTGAGTATTAACATATGCTACTTTTGTAATGTATAGAAAATGGAATTTTTTGCACAGCCCTGAAGCTAAAATTCCTTAATTTTTTTCTCCCCCCTCCTATATGGTTTGATTTGTGTCCTTAGTAAGTTTCACTACAGTATGTTTCATGTCTTGTCTTGTAGTGTTCCTTAGCCATTTTGAGCTTCAGAGGTTATAGATGCTACAAAAATATGAGGCATCATTACTGTATTAAAGTGAAAGATTCTGAAAGGGCCATAAAGTGCTACCAAAACTAATTATAATAAGCACACATTTATTCAGGTTAAGCTACCAAAAGACCGGCAAAGGAGTTACACGTGGCCTCCTCATGAATACTAATAGAAATCAAAGTAGTTAGTGATCATCATGAACACCAAAAGAATTAATTACCAGGAAAAAGGATATATATTTTTGTACCTTAAGCAGTTATTCACCTCCTTTTTTTCTTTTTTTCATGAAATAATTTCTACTGGAGAAAGACTTTCAGAAATTTTTCATGCTGGAGACCATAAGACTTTGCTTTAAAAGTGCAGCCTTTGTCTAGATTCCAAATGGAGAAGGTGCAGCTGGATGATATGGTAGCAATATACGGTAGCAAATACTTTATAAAGACCTCGTTGCTGTCTTCATTTTCCTGAAAAGTTCAAATTGGTTCCTACCCAGCTTTACTTTCCAGTGTAGTCATTCTGCTTAGAATTTTGGAGGAAATATTTTACTATTTGTATTTAATGTGTATCTTACAGCAGCTTTGAGAAGTTATTGTCAGACTTTTTTTTTTTTGTAAGCAGTGATCCCTCTCCTCTGATATGTTTTTGAAGAGTAAAATGCCAGAGAGGAATTAAAGCTAATTTGGTTGGGAGATGCAGTGAAAAACTTCCTGAAGCAAAGGCTACTAGAGAAATATATCTTCCATTTAAGTCTAGCTCTTAAATGTAGGTGGTAGTCAGGACTTGCTTCATTTTCAGCTATCTAAGTGCTCGAGTGGGTTTCTCAAGGTATGGCAGCTACGGTAATTTGTATACTTCCAGCCTGGCCTCTTAGATCTCAAATTCCTCTGTCACAGGGGCCAGATATTGCTGTCCGATCTTGTCATGAGCTGACATGCTTTGGAAGCCAGACCTTCTGCCTCCACCTCCTTCAGCTTAGAGTACATCATGTCTTGGCAGGAGCCTGGACATTCTGCAGATGCTCCCAGCTCCTCCAGACTGAGACCAGATGAGGCTGCAATTATCTCCGATTGCCAAAATCAAACTCTATTTTAAAAGTTCGCCTGCCACTTTTAAGATTGCATATCAATTTGCTCTTCTGGAACTTGTGTTAAATGTTGATATGCAATCCTGTGAAGTAATAGTTTTATGCTATATTTTTTTCTCTCTGTATAAAACAAGCAATACAGGTCTGCATAAGACACTGCAGGCAAATAAGCTGACAAAAATTCCTCCCTGAAGGAAGATGTTAGCATGTTGACATAACTGGACTGTGGCTGCTAAAAGGAGAGGGAATAAAGTATGGGTGTAAAAAGCAAAGCAAAAATACTAAGCTGTCATAAGGTATTCTAAGATGGACTTATTCCAGCAGCAAAGATTATTTCACTGCAGATGTTATAATTGAGTTATAGCTCCACATGCACAACAAGCACTCAGATTTTATCTCTATGCTGCTTTAGGAGCTGAGATTGCTCATAAGGAGGTTTTTGCTGATGTCTGTAAGACTGTCCCTTCAAAAATTTTTTTGCTCTAGCGCCACCTGAGACTCCCAAAGACAAAAGTTAGCACAGAGATGCAGTGACCAGGCTTGCCTTTTAGAGCAGATGTGTCCTGCAGTAACTGCAAGCAATCCTTCGAGATTAATTTCTTCGAGTACCCTTTCACACTTTATTTCCAATCATTATAAATATTCACACAGCAGGAACAGCCTTAGGAGATGATACTGAGACAGCCTTTTCCCTGTCTACTTAAACTGCTCCCCACACTCCCCAAGCCATGTCACCTTCGAGGTGATACAAATGTCTCCGAGTCTGGCAGAGCAGACACTGGAGCACAGTGTGTGTCCCCAGGCCAGTCAGCAGTGCCACTGCTGGTGACCGTCACCTGCCACCTGCCCACGGGAGCTGTGCCATGGCAGGAGAGAGGCTGAGCACCCGGCCAGCAATTAAAACCCACACAGCCAGATTTTTCATCTGAGCTGCTCATATCTCAGTTAGCGTCGTGCTCACTAGTCTATTAGAGGTGTGCTGTCCTCAGTGGCTTTCTAGAGCCAGCCTGCCTTGTGTTAACTAGGTCTCTGCTCAAGCATGGAAACCAAACATTAGACCATTGTTCATGATGCTAATCATTTGTGTTCAGCCCCCACAGAGTCCAAGGATGTCCTAGTGCTGATTCTATGTGATGCACACACCTGTCAGGGACAGACACCTGGGTGGAGGCTGTGAAGGTCTCAGTGTCTCTCTGTTGCTGAAGCTGCTCTTCCTTGCTCAGCCACATACCACTTGAGCCCTACCAGCTCAGGCGTCCTACTAGCACTCCCCGAATCCAGCACATTTTGCTCAGTAAGAAGCAAACACACACAGCAGAGACACCACTGCTGTTTTGTGGGAGACTAAGAGCAGGAGGGAAAACATTCTGTGCTAAGTAGCTAAAGTCCTGTGGAAAAGTGTTTTTCTGTGGCTTTGGAGGTGACTCGCCAAACACTTGCTTGGTTCTGTTCCCAAGTAGGGATGTGAGAGCTCCCTGCTACCTACTGAGAACTGCCACATAGCAGATGCCTGGGTTATTCTCTTCCTTCTCTCTGGTGGCTACTCTTCCCTGCATCAATTAGCTGTGCGTTAAGGGACAATGTGAGAACCCAACTTGCTAACTGAACAGTGCCAGCTACCCTCAGCTGAGGAATCAACTAGGCGTGTCACTAGTGTTAACCTCTAATAAAGTCCTAATCAGCATGAGACAGCGAGGGTAGAAGCCTCAAGAAATCTGGTAGTAGGAGTTCTCACAAACTTTGAGAAATGAGATTCTGCTGTACATGCCTGATGCTTGGCCATCCAGCATTTGGGGTGGGGGTAATGCTGTTTCCAAACATCAGGGCAGCAGCTGTCTCATCTCTTTACCCTGTTTGGTGCTGGTTATTGTCCTGACTTTTTCCTGAGGAACAATTTATGCTTCTTCTGATTATATTCATGTGGTTGTTCAAAATAATTCAGTGCTTATGTTTCCCTAAGTTCTAGGAGCTGTCCAGGAATAGGTGTTTGCTTCTCTTATAGCTTTTTGAGCCATATTGGTTAGTTATGACTAGCCACATCTATCACATGAAGTCTGATATCCTGGGCCACATGCTGACCTAGCTCATCATCTCCCTGATTTTGAGCTGTCTGGTCCAACCAGGCCAAAATGCACCAATATGCCATGAGTAGTGGAGGAAGCTTCTTAAAAAAAACCCCAAACAATAGCTGCTTTGTAGTGATTTCCTGGTTTTCTCTTCTTAGCTTCTTGCTATAGAGGTGAACACACCGGAGAAGTTCAGCTCGACAGCTGACATAGTGATTCGCTTGCTGGATACCAACGACAATGTCCCAAAGTTCTCCTCTGACTACTATATTGCCAGGATCCCTGAGAACTCTCCAGGGGGCTCCAACGTAGTTGCTGTTACAGTAAGTTTCACTTACCCCTTAAGAAACGCTTTCTTTTCTGGGTGTCTGAAGACAGTTCAAGTACCTTAAAAGCAGTAGACAGAGGCAAGTAGCAAATCTTACTGTTCAGCTTCCAGACTGAACTCCAATTCCTTTCCAGAACCCACACTAAAAAAAAAAACCACTTCTGTAAAAAAATAAGGTTTTAGGCAAACGTTTTCCAGAATAACAAATTTACTTTGTTTTTTAATTAAAGGCCATCTGCTTTTAAGACAAATCACATGGTCTGTGAGTATTAAGAAAGCCCCAGTCAGATCAGCGTCCAGTGGGAAGATTCAGTTATGGCTAAGCGGAATTGGATTTACTGGATTTGCTTGCTTAAGTAAGAGTAAAAAGAAAACAAGATGGCTGCTTAGTAGGTATTATTCCTCCTTCAGGGAGGAATCTGGCTGCTAAATGCATAATTAAACAGTTACTGAAGGCAGGAACATAACATTAAAATGTTTACGGCTGGGAAAAAAATATCCCTATGTAAGTATCTTCTCACAGTGGGAAAAAATATGCCTGTAGATTTTCCAGTATCTCATATTTTCATAGAAAGAAAGTCAGGGCATTACATGGGCCCTGTGTGCTGGAGGAGCATTTCCAGCTGTCAGTGTGAGCTGTATCTCTTTAATGCAGCTGCTGGGACTGGAAACAGATCTCATGACACAAAGCCAAGAAAGCTCCTGGCCACATGGGGCTCGGTGGGTGATGAAAGTCACCTTGCAGGGGTCTCATGGGTAAGGATTGTGGAGGCAAGTTGCCAGAGATCTCCAGCACAGGCTGGCTACAAGTAAGAAAGAAAATTAAATGATCAGAATAATTAAGTGCTGAAGGCAAATTTTAGGGTTGGAAGAATCAAAAAAGAAGTGGAACATAACACAGAAAAGGATATTAGAGGAAACTAATAGGAAAGCTTTAGAAAACATAGACTTCTAACCATCACTATCTTAGAGGTAAGAGGAATAAAAAATTCTAGGAGGTGGACAGCAAAAAATAGCAATTTAAAAAATGTTTGCAGAAGCAACAAAACTAGCCATTCTGAGCCAAAGTGCACAGGACAATGTCGCTGAGGAGTCTGTGTAAAATGTAGTCATGGGCTGTCAACTCAGGACTTGACTCAGATTCACAAATATACTTGAAAAACTGAGATGTTCCAAGTACTCAGAATGGCAATTCTGCAAGAAATCCCAGATGTGAAAATGTTTTGGAAAAATAAAGTAGGCTGTGGTCAAAATTGTGGGGTGAGAGGATCTGACAAGCTCATGCAAAGAACAAAACCACCCCTATCAGTAGGGCTGCAGGTGTGTTGTGTTAACCATTCAGGAATCAAAGACATTGTTCCAGTTTTCAAATATTTAAACAAGAAGATGAATGAATGAATCAGTGACTGCCACCATGAATTTTGATGGCCAGATACAACGGTATAATATAACACCTTCTCAGAGCTATCAGAGAAACAGGAGCTTATGGAAATAGCAGTTACCAAATCAATAGCTTTCCTAATCCTGAGCTAAGAGAGGAAGCCAACAAAAGTATGCAATAAAAATATCATCTGGCATAGTATTTGCATTACTAAAAGTCAGGCAGGCACAAAGTGATTAAAATATAAACAAAGCTGAAATATTGTTTATAGATTGAATGATTTGTTATGCATTACTTTAAATTGAGTCAATTAAACAAGCAGAAGCTTAAAAATACTCTATATAAAGTAAATACTTTTGTCTAGGGAATATTCATTAATGTTGAACTGATAATTAGGAAGGCTTAAGAGCGGTCAGTGTGTTCATGTCATTGAGATTATCTCCATCTCTGTCAAAGGAGGATGAGGGAACTGTGGATGGATGGGGCCATCTAGCGTCGCTGTCCCTGCCGGAGCCCCCGGGCACCAGGGGCAGGCGGCATCTGAACAGCATTCCTGGGACTGGCGGTGACATTTCCTGGTGTTAGATTGCACACTTCTCTAGTGCATATTTGCTCATGCCATTTCCCACTAAAAATGTGACAACAAGAAGAGTGAAAAGCTTTTGAGTTTTTCATAGCCTGTTTTTAAAAGAGAAAAGAAAGGTTTAGTTTTGCATCTTAGTAAAGAATGACTCTCTTTTTTCCTTTTCTTAAGGCCACAGATCCAGATTCAGGGCTTTGGGGAGAAATCAAGTACTCTATCTACGGAACAGGAGCAGATCTGTAAGTAATAAGTAAATAAATGAAAATACATGACCTTGAAGCAGAGTTTTAAAATCATTTTAAAAGAAAACTAACATGCTCATTCTTGACCTACTCATTTCCAAGGACATTTATGCAATGTTCTCTGTGAGTTCTGTGAAAACAACAACAGAAGAACTAATGTGTTCATTAAACATCTGCTTCATGAATCCAAGGAATTTTATCCACAAACCCCCAAAGAGACATAAGGCAGCTGACGTATCAATATACAGGATTTGTTCAATCACCATTTGAAAAACGCTTGTAAGAGAAAGAGGAGGTTTTGGCCTAATTGTGAAAAGTCAGTTCTTGAAATCCCTTGTTGTTTCCACTTCCCTTTCTGTATGGCTGTACAAATAGTTCACTTTCAACTTGTCAAAATAAATCAAAATGACAAGACATTCAAGAATATAAACTTCAGCTTTCGAGGTCAGCTGCACTGGGTGTTAAAAGCATTTTATATATTTAAACATAATAGTCCTGCATCGGGGAAGATAGGAGTCTGATGTTTACTTGATTTGGTAATGATGCCTCTCTCTCCCTGTCTTTGAGGACAGTGCTAGGGGTAGGACATTTCTGTCACTGCGTCCATTCCAGCAGTTGCCCTGGCCCGCTGTCTGGGGCTTCCAGACATGGCTGGCATCAGTGACACGGCTGTCACAGACATTCCTGCTGGAACCTGCAGTTCCTGGACATGGTGGGGCTGCAGGGCAGAGCACTGGAAATGAATGAGCTTTTCAGGCACTCATCCCCACAATCCATTTTTCTCTGCACATTATCCACCTGGAGCTAGAGCTGAACTCTTCTTGTAAAGGTAAAAGCGGTTTAGGAGGCACAATCAAAGTCCAAAATCCAGGATGTTAAAGGTGAACCTCTTCTGTAGCCAGAAGGATACACATATGGGAGCATTTCCATGATGAATTATTTTGAGCTTTTCACTAAGTCTTTAAGCTAGCTGCTAACTGCATAGAGACAAGCAAGCAAAGGTCACGTCATGCAGGCAGACGTCTTAGGTTTAGAATGCAGCAGCTGGTGCAAAGAAGCTTGTGAAGGTTATTGAAGAAGTACTTAGGAAAAAAAATGTAAGTGCAACTTTATTCTGATTGGCATTATGGGGATGCTCAGGCTCACTGTTCTTACGCTGTTGAATGAGGAACTCATAATGTGAAGACATTTTTTTCTTCTTCTAAAGTATTTTTTTTCCTTTCCTTGTGCCATAATGGCTTGGAGCCTACACTGGCAGTCCATTTTAAAAAGACACTGTGTTGGTATCTCTCCATAAATCCAAGCTTTGGGCTGACACTTTTGACAGTGTCTCAGTAATTACAACTGTGTAGAACTGAGCTTGAAACAGATAAATCTGAATACCCACTCCATCCCAGTACTAGTTTCTGGAAAAGTGATGATTTTTGGAGAAGATAATTTGCCCTGCAGTTTGGGAGATTTGAAAGCAGACATTTTTCTTACCCATTGTGAAAAGTAAAGAGCTTAACTATGATAAGCAGCACACTTCCCTTAGCTATCCAGGTGATATAAATCAATCTTAATTTATGAAGGACATGATCTAATGCACTGGACTTTTAAACCGGAAAAAAAAAAAAAAGAAAAAAAATAGGCTTAATGTTTTAATGCATGGAAATCAGTCTGGGAGAAGGCCACCACACTGAGCATTTGCTGAGGACAAAGACTCTTAATAGAAAATGCAGCTAAACCAGCCGATTTACAATTTAGCTGATGAAGCAGCTAAAACGGCCAATTTACAAGCAGATAGTTCTCTGCTTTTTAAACCTAACAGAACTAGACGAAAAGTAGGTAGAGCCACGGATTTGGAAACATCAGCCAGACAAGAGTTAGGTAAAGAGTACCAAGCTTCGGGCACAGCATTTCAGTGCTTATAGCCTGGGGCAAAGCTGGGCTTTAAGCATGCATTAAGTGACAAAAAAACCCAAAAGTATTTTCATATTTCTTTTCCAGGTTCCTTATCCACCCATCAACAGGTATAATTTACACCCAGCCCTGGGCTGTGTTAGATGCTGAAGTGAACTCAAAGTATAATTTCTATGTGAAAGCAGAGGACACAGATGGGAAATACAGCTTAGCTGAAGTGTTTATCACTGTGCTAGATGTCAATGACCACTCTCCAGAGTTCAATGAAAACATCCAGGAAAAGACGATGATCATCGGGTCGCCGGTGAAGATAGAGGTGAGAGCTGGCACCATGTGTCACCAGGCAGAGTGCTTTGGAAAAGCCCCAGCTCTGCTGTTTATTCTCAGCAGTCGTGATGAATGTCTCAAAGTTGGCTTTTCCTGCAGCTTTATTTTGCACATCCATTTGGATGTAACTAATGGATTAAAGTGTGAATTATAGTATTTACAGACTGCTGAGAAGAATAAATAAATTCTATAGGCAAAGTATAGAGTTCTATTACAGTATTTGAACCATCAGCTGGTGGAGGATCCTGGATTATAGGGTGATCAAAAGAAGCCCAAATAAGATGAGTGAATGAAAGTACAGGGTTTTGAATACTTAACCTTCCTGACACCCTTTGTGCTCAACCACGACTTATTTCCCTTTACTTTGTAGAACTGTATTCATTGATGCAGCATGGAACAGAAGGTGAAAAATGCAATAACAATTCACAGGCAAAGGAGCAGAACATCCTATGTTGCACATACTTGAATGCATATCACGAAGCCTGGTTGCACAACACCTAATGTTAGTAGAATAAATACCACAGCACAAAAATTAAGGCAGATATAGTTTATGGCATGGAGCTAATCTTATTGTTCTCTATCACTTCACATTTGTTCCCCACACCATGTGAGAAGCTCCCCAGCAGTGAGCCATTTGCATTCTACAGTTAGGTTATGGTTCAGTTTTTCCTCTGATTTTATTTAATCTCCAATAGAAGTAACTTTTACAAAGAGAACTCTAGTCCTGCTGTTTTTCAATAGAAAATGTAGCATAGCTTTCAAGTTGAAATGAAGACAGGCCAGTCAGGGCATGGATGTTATCACAAGTGAATGCTCAGAAACCTTTTGTCCTCAGGCAAAGATACAAACAATAACACCTTTGTTTTCTACACTTCCCCTACCAGGCTATAGATCAAGATGCAGAAGAACCTAATAACATTGTGGATTATTCCATCATGCAAGCAGACCCAGCCAATGTATTTGATATAGACCAAAGCACTGGGGAAATCAAGCTGAAATCCTATATCCGTTCCCTGGACATCATCCACAACATCACAAAAAACAAAGACTGCATATGGTCACTGGTGGTACAGGCCAAAGACCGAGGCTCCCCATCCTTCAGTACCACGGCGGTTCTGAAGATCGATATCACAGAAGAGGTAAGCAAAAGTTTTAGAAAAGTCCTTATGTGAGACGATCCTTGAGAGGCATCAAAGGGTAGATACTACTTGCTCTATTTCTGAGATTTTCTTGCTAGCTCTGTTTTGTAGTGGTTTTAGAACCTTGTGGTGAATCTGGATTCTACATGAACAAGTGTAAAAGAGATTTTGATCAGAAATATTGTAAAGGCACAAAGGTAGGAGCATAATGTGATTGGAAGATGAGTTTCTTGGATCTGATTGTTAGAGGTAAATTTAAATTAAGGACTATAGAGTCCTGAGAGTTAAGGTAAAACCTAACTACTAAATTTCTGGGTTTGTTTTTTTTTTTTTTTCCATTCACAAGAAGAAAACAATCTTCTGCCTTACAAAAAGTGAGTGGAAAGTAGCTGGGGCCACAGTGAAATAAATCAGACCAGTTGTGCAAGTCAACCTAAGTGACAGGAAAGATGAGAAAAGACTGTATAAAATGCTTTAAAGTACATAGAACTTTGGGTGTGAGTTAAATAGTTGAAGTATTATTAGCAGACAAAACAAGAAGACTCTAAAAGATAGGACATGTAGGTTGAGAGTTTCCTTTTAGTCCAACTTTTAAGTCAGCCAAAGAAAAAGCAATTTATGGCACTCAGGGCATGCTTGCATGATTCTTATTTATGTTAACTGCCTTGCCATGCCTTTAACTAGATACCAGCAGGGAGGAAATGGGCTTTAAAGTAGATGAGAAACACATCATTAGCCTGACAGTCTCTGGACCACACACATACTGGGCAAAGATGCTAATCTCATCCTACAGACAGCAGCTGGCCTTCTCTTTGTTTGGTCGCAATGCTCCCACTGCTCCTTTCTCTGTTACAATCTGTCTCTGTTTTCTCCTTCTCCTCTTATTCCACCGAAACCATTATGAGGCACATTCAAATCATTGTTCTTATATACAGTTCAGAGGCTGCTGGAAGTTGAAAGGTGTCTGTAGAGATCAGTTGTGCTGATCAGCAAGATAAACTTAGCCACCAGCATTGCAGGAGTACCTCCCAGTCCCTGATGTCATTGCCTGTCCCACCAGGACTGCCAAGGAACTTGGGTCTGCCCTAGCAGGGGAGTGCCTGGCGTGGGGCTGCCTGTTGGGGCCAGCCAGCCCTGTTGCAGGTGACAGAGCTCAGCATGGGCAGGACATGTCACTGCAAGGCTCTGCCATGTAGAGCTGTGGAGCTGTGCATGCTGGGTCTCTGTGATAAGTCTAGAGATTTAGCCGTTCTTACATATACAAAAGAAACAAGCTGTTTAATGCTTTGAATTCTCATGGAAATGTAAGTTTTGGTGGGTTTTATACAACAGACAAGAATTGCTGCCCGCAGCCAACAGTGGGAGCGCTTGCCCTCCCTGCCTTGCTTCCAGGCTTGTCAGAGTGCACATTTCAGGAGTGCATGGCACCAGGTAGACCCAGGCACTGTCCCTGCTGTGGGCCCTCAGCCTTCACTCCCCGATAAGCTGGTAATCTCTCCATTAGCATGCAGGGCTAAGGTACAGGGCTCATGGATGTTGAGTGGAGGGAGGGAGCCCCACACCTCCTCTGTGGGGGGAGAAGATATGTCCCTGAACTGGCTGATGAAGAACAACTAGAAGGCAATCGAGTAGCTGATACTTTTGGATAAAGAGTTTCCTGGATTTCCTTCTAGCGCCTGAAGCAACAGCAGCTTGTGATGAAAGATGGCGTCTTGTATGAATTTCCCTCTGCTTCCTGTTCTCCCCCTCCAGAGGTACAGTTCTGGCATGAAGTGAGGGAGTACCCTTCATGATAAAGTCTACAGGGGAAGTAGAGAGGGCTGTGAAACACGGATTCCTCTCACACAGTTTTTCCCTTCTTCCCATGCTCTTCTCAAGGCCAAGTCCCAACACAGACCCTGAGATAGCAACAGCATCTTGTTTCTTTGAGTAGGTCTCTTCAGCAGGATCTGGACAACTAATCTGATATCATATCCTCCATAAGCTTTTGAACATGCCTCCATTACTTCTTCCATTGTTTGCAATGATTTGTGTTGATTTGGTTTGTTGTTTTTTTTTTTTTTTAAATCCAATAGCATCACATCTTTTTGCAGGATCAGATTTTAGTGTGCATGTGTGTGAGATGCAGTGCCAGTGTACAAAGCCCTTGGTCACTCCCTGTGTCCCAGGGACACACACACACTCTCTGAAGCTGTTAAAAATGTACGTGTCATCCCTCTGTGCTCCAGCTGTACAAAGGCTCTTGTTTCGCTCTTTGGTGGGCATTTATATATTACTGATTTTGGATAAGGAGGATATTTTTGAATGCATCCTCTAGAGGTTTTCTGCAGTGTTAATCACAGTAAGTAATTAAACAGGCATATTTTCTGATTAACGTTTACCATTGCAATTAGCACAAGACTGTGCCCTTTGAGATGGATGCCCTGTGGCTCAGTTCAGCAGTGTTGCACACCAAAAGGACCTTTTTCTCCTGAAATAATACAGTGATTAAAAAATCCAGAGGCCTTTTAATTTAACTGAGTCTGATTTTATGGAAATTGGTATTGAGTGGCGTCTGTTAATCTCATATCCTTTCTCAATAGAATAAAAAACATATGCTGAAAAAGCCACTTTCATTTCATCCTTATGTCTCACTCAGAAATCTGGAGCTGATTCCCACTCCTGATCTTGAAGGTTGGCCTGATGAGGGCATCTCTCTGCTGCTCGACTCCACTGAGGTTCTGCAAATATAGGGGGGAGTTTATTTACACCTTTTCATGGGTAGAGGCTTAAGTCCATATTTAGACAGCATAATCTGTAGTTCTTAATAGCTTTGGCCACTCCTTTAGAATTCTAAATATAGCTGATGAGTCTCAGTTTTAGATTCTCCTAATTGAAAAATTCAACAAAAATCTTCTGTGAATTTACATGGAAATGTCCTCCTCTCCTACTGACTCTGCAGCCATGGGAACTGTGGTTGAGGGCACTAAACAGCCTTTGCCACATTTGCAGAGCAGTTAGCCTCTTCTTTCCACAGTTTGGACGTGAAAAAAGATTGCTTTGATTTGAGAAGTCTTGCCCCATTCTGGTGTTTGTATTACGAAGTGATGCAAACGCAACTTTCATATATGGTGATAGGACTCTGCATATCTGCAGATAAGCACTGGAGGGGCAGCTTGTATTCTACGTGGGATCAGGAGTCACTTCTGCAGCAAATCTCCTGATCATCCCTACACACTGTGGGATGGTCTGTGTCTCAGATAGTTCTGGACTTCTTTCAGATGAAAATGGGTTTGGTGAGCACAACCAGTGTGCCTTGGCACTAATAGGCAGCCAAGCCCTGCAACATGGCTGGAGCAAAACCCCAGAAATGTTGCCTTTGTGGAAGTGGGTTCCTCAGAACCAGCTGGTTCCTTGTACAGATCCACTAGCTCAAGTCGACACAGCCCAAGTTGTCAGTAATAGAATTATAGAAATGTTTACAATAAAGACCTTTGAAGTCATCAAGACCAACTGTTAACCAAGCACTGCCAAGTCCATCACTAAACCACATCCCTAAGTGCCACATGTACAATAATCTGCAATAACTTGATCTCTTAACAGCTTTGCCTACTTACTTAGATTTCTAAATATAGCTGGTGAGCCTTAGCTTGTCTTGTGGTTGAACAGCTCAACCACAAACTCCAACTAGGTCCATATTCTATAAGGCCCACTTGCTCTCCTCACTGCAACCCATGCATTAGGAAAAGTTCTTGAGAAGCTGCCAAAGCAAAAAATCAGCACAACATTATCCTCTGTGAGCAGTGGTATTTTAGCTCCTCTGATGGCTGTTAAAAAAGAACGTGTTTCTTCCAG
Source organism: Xenops minutus (assembly GCA_035221455.1). Lineage (NCBI taxonomy): Eukaryota > Metazoa > Chordata > Aves > Passeriformes > Furnariidae > Xenops > Xenops minutus. The sequence continues at coordinate 8,732,598 of JAWWEE010000159.1, read as the reverse complement.
GCTCTAACCCACAGAGATATGACAGCTTTCATTACATTATATATCTGCTTTTGGTTTACATGTACAAGAAAAACCAGCATGCTTCTCATGACAAAAGAACAGCTTCAGCAATTACAAAGTGGCACTATTTGTTGACCCAGCACTGTGGCACTGCTAGTAATCAACACAAGGATTTGAAGATGTTTTAAAGGTGGAGGGTAGTGCTCGGGGCAAACTGCTTCAACTGACTTGGCCAAATGCTTCCAGATTTTCACTGTCAGAGGATGCTCAGACCTCTCTCAGACCTATTCTGGGTATTAACTGACTGGGCCACAGTGATGACACGGATGAGAATGCAGTGTTTTGGTGAAAAATGCACTTCCCATAAGCCTCTCTGCAGGCTGGCTAAGATGATGGCATTCCTGGCTTGGTTTGCAGTTATTCCTCCCATTTATTCTGTGCATGTCATGGCCATGACAAATACGAATTCTCCCGCTGTGTGCTTACAAAATGCCTGATGTTTTTATGCAGACACTGTGAAAGAGTTGTTACCCAAGGCTTATTCTAGACAAAGCCTACAGGTTCAGTAACTAGAATTGAGGCTGAACCAGCTAACTCTTAATGTTTTTAGTTTTGATATTAATCATCTCTTCCTCATTGGAAATTCTGAACAGGTGCCAAAATTGCTGAGACCAGGGGGTTAAAAGAAGCCAAATGTTTCATCAGTTTCTACCCCCTGCAACTGTAGCATACTAGCAACACGTACTTCTGTCTCATCCCATTTATTCAGGGTTTTCAAATACCTAGTCAATAATCATCAATGAGATCTAACATCTTCTTAAATATCTATCATCTTTCTCCTTTTGTTGGTCCTATCTCTTCAGCCATCTGTGCCTCGCTACAAAATAAATCTTGACAACTCTCATAACTAGTGGACTCATTTCAGGCCATGTACTTAGCAAGGTTTTATCTAACACTTAATTCATCCAACTTTCCTGTGAAGTTAAGTAAACCAGGGTAGAATTTCTGTAATTTGATGGAATTTAAGTACAAAAAAGTCCATGAAATGAAGAACAGCAAAGCTGATGTGAATCAAAGCTCCACCAAGTCATGAGTTGCTCTGCTTTTGTTTTCTAGCTCAGGTCCATTCCTAATCTATGGGCTGTATTGCTACCCTTTATTCCCCAATCAGCCAGGTGTTTATATGGGCTTCCTAACTTCTTTTAGTGTTTCTGGATTCAGTTCAACATCATTGCAACTGCCTCCTCTCCTGTGCCTAGTTCAACACTTAGCTCTCTTTATTTTATAGGCTCTCTATCCTGTACACACTTCAGCCTAGTTCTCCAGCTGTATTTGTAATAGGTACTGGCCTCTTTCAAATATAACCATGTGAGGGTTGACCATTTCTCTTATTTTTGATATTTCCAGATCAAGTCCAGGGTAAAATCCTATATTTTAGGCCTCAAGAAGCGTCCATGGACAGTATTTGGAATATGCATGAGTGGCGTCCTTTCCACCATTTCTGTTACAATGGTGATCTCCACCATCATGTACTGGAAAAGTGTGAAAAGATCCAGGCTCCACCCACAGGGCAAAATCCGCAAAATTATACGGGGACCTCCAAGACGCACAGTGTGCTAACCTGGAAAGTGAACTGGCCATTCATTTGTCCTTAATATGCCATATGTAGTGTATGTCATTGCTTATTTCTTTTCTTTCTAAAAACAAAGCTCTTTAACTATACTCATCTCCCCTACCTCAAAGAGTTTTGTTACGTCTGTAAAAGAGTACTTGAAAACAGAATGTAGCACATAACTGCTAACTATTAATTTCTACACTGCCAATTTATAATCTGAAGTTTTCTCATAATCTTTTCAATGCCATGCTCAGTAATTGAGCCAATTATTTTCTTCCTCTGTTCTTGCAAGTTAAATGAATGCTACGGTGACATGCAGGAATCTGTCGTAAGCTGGTGGCAATAATTCTGTAAGCTTTTGTGTTCAACAGTCATCTACCTCACAGTACTGTAATACTTGCCCGGTCTCTGGCCCCATCTAAATTCTCCACCCCTGGACTGGCTCTTTGACTCTCATGATTTTTAGAGACAACTTCCATGAATCAGCCCTGCTTGTTACATATTTTGGACAAATGAAATTTCTGGGTCACTGTCTGTCCCCTAGAGTAAGTCATGTGTTTTCTTTGTACTCCTTTACAGACTCTTCACAAAGGGCCTATGGCCGCCTTTTTGATGCAAACTAAAGATAACCCCATGAAAGCCTTAGGAGTGCTAGCTGGTGTCATGGGCATAATGGTGCTGATAACTATCATGATCTCTACTGCCATGTTCTGGCGCAACAAGCGGTCCAACAAAATCATGCCGGTAAGAAGGATCATAAAAAAGAGACAGACCCCGCCATCCCGGGCAGTCAGGATGGAGTGGCTGAAGTTCAAGAGGCCCAGCAATGCTGCAGAGAAGTTTGTCGTTGAGGATGATGTCAAGAGCCTACACAACGAGAACAGCAACAACAACATCCAGGTTCCCCCCATGCCACCATCGGCCCCCTTGCCACCACCACCCCCTGCCCTGGCTCCCAGGAGTGATGCCCCAGGGTGGCGGGTGCCGACTGTGTCTGGCTCCCTCACTCCCAAGCATGTAATCAAACCACCAAAGAAGAAAGGTCATAGCAGCACCCACAATGCCCTTGTGTCGGAGCTCAAAATGAGGTTTGAGAAGAGGAATGCAGCTATTGGGGAGCCCCACATCTAGGTGGTCTCAGCAGCCCCCCTGAGACTGCAGACTGTGGCTGTGCATGGGTGTATTTATGTGCTGTGCTCTTCCCTGTGTCTGTCAACACCCAGTGAACCAAGAGCAGGCTCTCTCTGTGATAGCCACCCCTCATCTTCTGCAAATACCATGTGCTACAGAGTCACCCCACCTGCAGAAGAGCTGCAGTCCATGTCCAGTCATGACTGCAGTTCCTTCAGCCTGTGTCCCACTGCTGCTCTCTCCCTGCAGCTCTCTGACCACAGTGCTGAGTACACCAGCCACAGTCTCCCCAGCTGAATGGGGATTCAGGTTGTCCCCATTTTGGAGGTCTCTACCCAGAGCCTGCATTTTCAAACAAGATGGCTCTGCAGCCAAGGCCCTGGAGGATGCTGCTTCTGACCTGGTCTGGCAGGTGTGTTTGAGGTGTCCAAAACCCCATCACTTCAAATCCTATACCCATTTTTGAAGACATTGGCCTGGCTGTGGCACCATCACTGAGTCAATGTGCAGGTCTCCTACAGCAGTGACACTGCCCTGTCCTCAGGGCGCAACATGCTTTGCAACAGCTGGCAGAGCAATGTGCTCATGGCCTGAGTACCTTTGTTCCCAAAAGGTAAGCAAGCAGGCTTGGAGAAGTTCTCCCTTTTCCTGCAGCTTATGCTGGGTTTTGCCAGAGCACATTGACATGATGCTGCACTTTGTTTCTGGCCTGGACTTGCCTGCTGAGGAGACAGGAGGGGCATCGCAGCCTTCCCTAGACCAGCTGGGGCAAGATTGGAGCACAGAAGTTCAATAGCAGCTCTTACTTAGTCCTGCCTCCTTCTGACACTGCACCCCAAAGAGGAGGAGCCCAGCAGGAAAGACACAAATAAATCCTCAGGGAAGACAAGGTAAAATGGAGAGTCAAATGATAAGTGAAAAATATAGACAAGTGCTGGAAAGTTGCATATGTTGGTCAGGGAAGTGTCTGAAAAGATCATGTGCTGTTGTACCCTGCTAGCAGAAGGTGTCAAGGAATTTATTTCATCACCTCTTCTGGCTTGTTCCAGGGACTGGTGAGTGCAAAATGAGATTTCCATAAAATATTCCGGTTTGTCCTATCAGTGTTTTTGAGTGAATTACGCAACAGTTAAAGGGAGGGGGCATTGGGAGGGCAGCTGACCAGTTTTTTTTTCTGTTACGTGACAGTAAAAAGCCCCTGAGAGCAGAGCACTCTTTTCACCAGACCTACCCCACGGTTTCTCCCTTACATTTGTTTCTGAGGAGATGTTTCTCAGCTGGATCTGGCTGGTTTCCATTCCCTGGGGAGAAGGCAGCATGGACAGGGATGGCTGGGGAGCAGCACCATGCACTCTCTGCCTGAGCCCTGGTCCTGCAGAGAAGCTGTGCTGTCATGGATTGGCACTGGGAACATCAAGATGGGGAACAAACCCAACAGGAAAGGACACTGTGTTAATTCAAGGGGTTCATGAGAGTCCTCCACTGTCATTTCAGTTGATCCAGCAGACCTGGCCCTTGAGATCCCTTTTTTGCGCCAGCACTTCATCAGCTTAGGGGGATAGCTATTAGGGGATAGTTTAGGGTTGAATAAGAAATTACCCATTTACAGGGAAAGTCCTGTATGTTTTAACTTCAACTCAATCCGCGTGGAAGCCAGAGGGTGACCATGGCTCGTGTTACCTGTGAGCTGAGTCAGCAGCTGTAGCCAAGAGGTGCATCAGGGTCCCAGCTGGGGGCCGTGGCAGCAGTGTTGCCCTCAGAGCCCCTCCTGTCACATCCCTCCTTTTTTCCCCTGTTTTCTTGCTTATCCTCACTCCTGTAGCAGTGCAGCCTGAGGCCCAGGCTCTAGCATTGTGTGTGGTCACCTCATCCTTGTCCCCTGGCCTTTAGCTGGTTGGAGGGAGGGGACGTGCAGCCCCCAACCCCTCTCCTACTGCCCTGTGCAAGCACATGCCTTCTGCTAGCTGTGTCTCCTCCAGGTTCTGCAACATTTCCTGAGGTACCAAAAGTTAGTGATTTATTCCCCATACTACTGTCTTCCTGATGTTGTGTTAAAGCCAGTATTCAGTGTTCATTCTCTAATGAGGAAAGCCTATAAAGACCATTCAATTAAGTCAGATTTAACAGGAATTACAGGCTTATAGTCTTAGAGATTATATTTAAGAGGCAATAAAGATGTTTTATTACTATGTTGTAAGACTCTTTTCCAAGTTACTCTGTATTTCAACTTCAAGGATTTTTGTTAATAAATAAAAAAATTTTGCAAAAGCTGTTTCTGTGCATGGTGTGCTTCTGCTGACAACAATGCCTTGTCATTGCCTGGTATGTCACCACAAGGGCACAGGCAGGTAGGCATGGCTTTCTAGGCTGACCAAATGGACACTATTGTGGGCTGCTATGTGGTTTTTGGACAACACCAGGCTGGAAGAAGAGGAGGTAAGGAGCGGGATGCCACGTGGCCCAGGGGATGGGCAGGATAGCAGACCCGTGGTTCTCTGCAGCTCACTGCAGCATGGCCCTGGGGGCAGGAAGGCTCCTGGAGAGGCAGCAGGTTCAGCCTGATGCCAGTGCCCACTGGGTATGCGATTTGTTATGAACTTTCTATATGTGGTGATGGGATGTTTTGTCTTTCCCCTGGCTGTTCCCTTCCCACGATTCAGCAGCTCTCCCCAGTCTCAGCAGTGTGCTATTTTTTCTCCATGTTGACCGGGATGGAATGCCAGTCATTGCAGACAGTGCTTTGTTTTTCACTCCCCCACATCCACAGCCCTGCACTGGTCCTCAACCATCATCAGCTTGTGTCTCACTCTGTATGCACTGCCTCCACAGGTAGCTTTTCCAGGTCAAGGTTTCCCAGCTTGGCCGGCTGTTTCTGACCCTTCCTCCACGCCTCCAGACCCCCTGTGACACGTGCTGCAACTGCCCAGCCTCCTCCATCCCTGCAGCCAAACCCTGGAGCTCCTTGGTATTTAGGTTTCTTTGCAATTTGGAACTGTAAAAGGCTAGAGATGAAGTAGAGGACATCTGTGTATTCTGAAAATCTGTCGTGTTTATTGCTTTGACACTAAAGGACTGACAAGACTGGGAAGTCCTGTGAAGTATTCACAGTGAGAGTCAGCAGTGACAAAACAGGTCTCTGTTCAAAAGCTGTGCAGTACATTACAGCAGAAGGAGGTGCTGAGAGAGCAAACATGGGGCCTGAGGAGAGACAGCATGGAAAACACACACCAAAAATCAAAATACAGCTAGAAAGCCAAAGTACCACAGCGTGAAGCTCATATTAAGCTCTATCTCTGCTTACAGATGGGGTGTCTGCTGTAGATTTTTATTTTTGAGACCATCTATGACAACACATATGACAAGGGTTATGGGTCTGTGGGCCACATGCTTTGGTTGTGCTGGAAAGCATGAGGTCAAAAAAAGAAAAATAATAAGTCACATGTCCTCAGACCCCTGAGAATCACAGCGTTGAGCTGCTCCACAAGCAGGGAGCAGTTTCCTTTATGTGTTTATTAGAGCTTTTTTGCCTCTAGTAAGGAGGTGAGCTTTGGTTTCAAAGCAGCAGGATGGGCAGGCACCTGTCTGCCTTTAGGGAAGGTGCCTGGCTTGCACATTCAGCTCCCAAACCCCTGCTCCACCATGTGCTCTACCTCTGTCCCCTTGTCTCACCAGTCTGGTTCAGGCTGAGCATCCTCATCACCCCCTGTGGCCACAGCACCATCCTGGGAAAAGGAATGCAAGTGGTGGGGAAGGTGGAAGGGGAACCAGCAGGTCAGTGTTTGACTCCAAAAGACAAATCATTCATTTTTCACCAGGTCTTTTTGCTAACTTTAAAGAATATATCAACAACACTTGTGTAGCAATAGGCATAAGTGTGTGCACTGTTAGTGTGAAACTAGAACAGTCCTATAAGATATGTTTGGACACAAGTAAAAAGCCCACCCATTCTCCCTAATACAAAAAAAACAAAGCAACTAAAAAACCCCAAAACCCTGTGCTTTGCCTGGATGTTCAGTAAGCACTTGCAGTTTTCCTGGTTTTGGTACAACCAAAGCTGTGAATCTCTTAGGGCTTCGTAAACCTTACAGAGGGGTAAAGAGGATAAAAAAACAAAACAAAACAAAACAAAACAAAACAAAAACACAGAACAAAGCAAAACAAACAAAACACTCCCAAAACCAACACCTCTGGTCATAAAAAAATGTTTTTCTCCAAGTAAAACAAAATCTGTCCATTATGTTGACCTAATCCTCCCCACCACTTGTTGCTGGCTCTGACCACAGCCCTGCCCAGCTCCCACGTCCATTCCAGGGAGGTGGCACACAGGATACGCTGGCAGCTGGCACTGGGCAGAGCTGTCAGCAAGAAGAATAGATAATTAAAGACACACCTGTCAGCAAGGGGAGACCTCTGGCCTTTGGCCACCAGCATTGATATTGGTTTGGGGGTTGTTTTTTTGCCAGTGCTGCCTCTCTTCGTGTGTCAGTGTGCGTTGCTCCACGGCAGTGCTGCAGGGGCAGCCCGGGGCTGCGGGGCACAGCTCCGCACCTGCACCCGGACACCCTGGGCACCTCCATCCCCCCAGCCTGCCGCAAACGACAGCCGTGCCCCACCATGCCCCGAGCCCTGGCGGCACAGAGCCGCCCCGCGTGGTCCTTCGAGGAAACCAGCACGTGCTGTGGCTCGCGGAGTGAGAGGGGCCGCTGTGGCCGCGCTCGCAGGGCAGGCAGGGGCTGTGCTAGTAGAGGTCGGCGCTGTTCCTGTGGGGCGGCCGGGTCTTGCCAGGCTCCTCCCGGGCCGGGGGCCGCCGGGCACCGCGGCCATCCTCGGGGCGGCACAGCCCGTCCTCGCTGCCGGCGGGGATGCTGTCCAGCGTGCTCTCCTTGCTGCCCGCAGCCTGGGCCTGGCCGCCGCGGCGGCGCCGGGGGCAGGCGCTGGGGCAGCGGGCCAGGCAGCCGGGCAGGGCCTCGGCCGTGCAGGCGTACATGCCGGCCGGCACGGCCAGCACCATGGCGCACACGATGACCACGATGTGGATGAGCTTCTCGCGCTGCTCCATCTGGCTGACATCGCTGCCCGTGACGAAGACGACGCACTGGCCCTTGCGGGGAGCCTGGTTGCGCAGGGCCACGCAGACCTCGTACTTGGTGGCGGGCAGCAGGTCGGTCACCGAGTAGGTGTTGACCCCAGGGCCGATGTAGATGGTGTCCTTCTGGGCGGCGTCATAGCGGCCCACCAGCAGCGTGTACCAGGTCTCCCCCGGCTCTGCTGCCGCTGCCGCCGCTGCAAACCACTCCAAGGTGATGCCGTAGACCGTCTGCTTGGCGATGCGCACCTCCACGTGGGCGCCCGGCTCGGCAGGGGCGATGGGCGCCCAGCCCCGGGGAGTGGTGGATGCCCACGGGGCCACCACGCGCAGGTTGATGGCCACCGAGGTGTTGCCCAGGAAGTTGGCGGCTGTGCAGGTGTAGTTGCCGGCGTCTGCTGGCCGTGCCGCTGGGATCAGCAGCTCAGAGCGCACGGTGTCCTCACTGATGGGCTCGGTGGACACTGCAGAGGGGCAGAGGAGAGTTCTGTCAGCAGGTAGAACCCCTCCTCCCTGTGCCAGCAGGGAGCCACCATGCCTGTGGGCAGCCCCAAGACCAGCATGAGATGGGGTCCAGGCAGGACCTGCCCTGCCCTGCCCAGAGAAAGAGGAAGAAAGGAAGAGGGACAACAGGAGTGTGCCAGACCTCACAGAGCTGGTCAGCAAAGTGTTCTCTCTCTGAAAGGCAATAAATACATTGGGACACCCATGCATGGGATACATGGAGTGCACCTGAACCCTGCCCCAGCACAGGTGGCTGGGAAGGCTGCTGGGGACAGAGGCCAAGCTGCCCATGTGCCACCTGCCATCAGCATTCTTAGGTCAGGGCAAACCAGGGGGAGCACTGAGGAGACACACCTGCATTTCGGACACATGCTCTACCCACTATTAAGATTGGGTGTGGAAAAATGTCAGTCTCAAGAGTCTCAGGCCAAAAAGAGGTGTATGGACCCAGGAAGTGTTGGGCTGGAAGTGAGATTCAGCTTTAAGACATGTTATCTACCCAAACAAGGGCGTAGGTTGGGAAAAACCTGTATGTAATTATTTCAGCATGTGCTTGTAGAAAGGCACACAAGTGCTGCTACAGCACTGCAATTGAAGCAAATATCAGCCCAGGATTAAGGGCTAATGCTATCCTATTTAGCTAGTTGGCTTATTAGGAACACACAGAGTCTGTGCAGTGCCTGTATGCCTGATTATCTTACCTGATGAAAATAGCAACTTGTCCTATTGAAGGCTCTTAGTAAAAATAAATGTGAGGGAGGACGGATTGGGAGGAAAAGATCTCATTTCACGAGGCCATTGCTAAAGAGTATAAATAAGCAATGCTTAGGGAGAACAACAACCTCTGTTTCAGTTGGTAGAACATGAATGGACACAGACAGGAAATAGGGCTGCATAGTTTTGTACTTTGTGTGGTATTTCTTGGGGAAATATATGGGAATAGTGCAGAAACATACAAGCCTGTGTATATTTATTTGTATGGGCTCATACGAAAGTGTACGTACAAATATATAGTGCATGTGTGTATATATATGTAGTATATAATATATAGTGTAAATATACAAGCATATTTACGTAACTACAGTTTTATTAAATTTGTGCAACTGATATAGTATTAATAGTTCCTATATCATGTGTCATGAGCGAAGAGCTGCTACTGCAAATCCACATGTAAAATAATTGTGTAAAAATGAGGCCATGCTCCTTTCATCTTTGACAGATATTCTGCATGAAGCAGCTCTTCTTATGCTGGTCAGATGTGCTAAGATGCATAGGGTGATTAAGATTATTTGGATTACTGCCACCACAATAACTGTGGTGCTCTAAAGGGGCTGAGAGTTGCTGTGGTGACTGTGATGGCCTGCAGACCTATATAAGTAGAATAGTAGAGCATAAATTTTTAATGAAGAAAAAAAAAAGAAGAAGAAAATGAAAAAGCTTTGCTTACCATTAAATGCCCTTAAAGGTTTGAGTGCATAGGTCCACCAGACAGCCGGGGAAGGGCTAGCTTGCACAAAGCAGGTCAGGGTGATGTTTAGCCCCGCTGGGACTGTCAGGTTGGTGTCAAGGGCTGAGGTCAGGGGCTTCGTGCAGCTATTAAGCTCCACTTCATGAAAAAACTTCCCTGTCCTGAATTTTGGGCTTGAGCACGTTAAATAGGAATTCATCAGAATAATAGGTGGGCCAACTGACTTGATAAACTGGACAAATCCCCGCAGGCGACAGTCGCAAATCCAGGGGTTGTCATGAAGGGCCACAACGGCATTGGAAATTGCTTCTATCTGCCCCTCCATTCTCTGGCTTCTCTGGTAGACAGGCCAGTTGTAGAAAACATCCCTGGATATGATGGTAAGCTGATTTGAGGATAGATCTAAATAGGTCAGATTGGGCAGATAGCGGAGTGCATGTTCTGGAAGGACATCCAGCCGGTTGTGCTTCAGATCCAGGATTTTCAGAGTTGGGGTGTCTTGAAATGCTGTCCATGGCACTGAACTTAATTTGTTCCCTTGCAAGCGCAACTCCTGCAGAGCTGGCAGATATTCCAGGCTCTTGATGTGCATCACTGTGATGTTGTTAAAATTGAGCCAGAGATACTCCAAGGCACTAACGTTCTCAAAAGACCCACGAGGCAATTCTGTTAGGTGAGAATTTTCTATTCTAATTTTCCGGATGTCTGGAGGGATGTTTGCAGGAATCTGCCTCAGCAGTGCAGACATGCAGAGCAAACTCCTAAGGAGGAAAACAGAAAATTCTCCAGGTCACACACCACATTTATGGCCAACAAACCAGCTCCCTATACATGACTACAAGCACTTGAATAAACATATGGTATTGTATATAGGGTGTGCCTAAGCCATACATCCATCCTTTTTTCTATTCATCCAATTTTCCTATAAAGAATGCATTTAAGTCATAAAAATGGCTATGTATGCAACTAATATCTCAGGGAAATAAGAGAAATCTCACTCTATGCTCAAGCCAGCACTAGTCAAGTATTGGATGAGTCACTCCATGTAGCAATCTGTTTGGTTTTGATGCTCACATCATTGGCAAATATACATTAGCTGCTTTGCTGATGCTACAAAAGGGGTAACTAGTGTTCTTACCTTCCAAAGCTGTCTTGAGAGCAAGAGCATCCTGTGATACAAGACGAAACAGATGGGTTTATCTTGTGGAAGGCCAGAAGAAGAAGAAGAATGTGACAAACAGGGTCCATATTCTCCTTTAAGAAAGCACTGTGCAGGGGTTTGCACCAAACATGCCAACAGCCTCCAAGAAGCAAATCCTATTAGCTGTAATCTTCCTTGACGCAGAAATAAATCCTTCTGGGGACCCAACCCTAAAGAAGACATGTTTCATGGTTCATAGTCTGTGTCCAAGTGCTAAAAATCACCCCCGGGACCACTCTTGGCATTTATGCTCTAGCTGAGGGGATTCTGACAGACATATTTATTTGGTTGGTAATATGAAGATGGAGCCAAACCCACTTCTGTTTCCAAGCCCTTACAAGTAATTAACCAGGCCTAATTACTGTACTCCTGTATTTTAATGGCATTTATCAAGGCAGAACACCACAGTAAGGGCCAGAATTCACAGCTGTAATTTGTCAGTGCATGGTGCTGTATTGCACAACCCACCCAGCCCCAAGCCCTGCCCACAGCGCTGTGCAGGCTGTACTCACGGTGAGTGTGAAACCTACTCCCTGAACTTAGATGTTTTGTCATGGAAACATAAGTATGTCACCTTTATCCTCTGAAACAACTTCACCCCTCCCTTCCCTACTAGCTCAATCCCTACACATTGGTAATGAAAATAGCAATAAAGTTGTGGCCAGTCTGTGGGTTTCTCTGAGAAAAGAGTGTTTGGGAAGTCAATCTCTTTTGTAAATATAATATTTCAGTGCTCTTCTCTGGCTTCCCCCATAAGACATTCTGACTGCCTTTCAGGCACCTTGAAAAACTCGGTCTAAGTAGTTCTATGAGAAGGGATTTTGAGTCACCAAATTTATTTATCTTTTTAAATCCAAAATAGCAGGGTTTGATTATTATTTTCAAGGAGTTCTGCGTTCTCCTGGGGCCATCTAGTGTGGATAGGCTTCACTACATCCTGCAGAGGAGTGTGCCTTGGAAAGGGGCTGCACCTCACTGCCCATATGTGTGATGCTGGGTCACAAAGCAAGATTAGCCTGAACCTACTTAAACTCTGACTTATGGGACCAGGATAGAAGAATATTTATAGTGTGATGGCTTAGAGCTATACCTGGCTCTCAGGGTGTATGCAGTAGTGCAGCCACTGTAAACCTACAGAAGACATAGGCTTGATTCTGGAATGTTTAAATCCACAGGAGCTTTTATTTCACGGCAAATCAGCAAAATGAACTGGTGGAGAAACTGCTGAGGACTGATGCAGTGCTTTGTGACTGTCCCCTGTGTATAAGCAGCAGCCCATGAGTAGTGGGCCTGTGGGGCTGCTATTGCTTGCTGTGCCTGGCTTCTAACCATGAGCATATGGGATTTTTATGGGTTTTTTTAACTGAAATGTTCCTTATTAGCCCATGGGGCAGTACTTGATTTTTTTTCAACTGCCCTACATTTAAACATGTCACTGACCCAGGATTGAAGGTGTAAGGCTGCTGATCTGTAGCACAGCAGATGTAGCAGCTACAAATCCCCTACCTGCGGGGTGAGGGTTGACCACTGGGAATATTTCTTGATGAAGCTGTTGCTGTTGCAGTGAGAGTGGCCCCAGAACAGCCCCCATCCACTGAGGCAGACACTCCTTATACACTTTCTGTGTAGCTTAAGCAGCAGAGGGGACACTCATCCACAGGACTGCCTGGCTAAACTGAGAATGCTGCAAGAGCAACAGTGGCAGCTGCCATTGGAGGACATGGCCTTCCCAGTTATCCATCAGCCACTGAAGCAGAGGGCCTCAGGGACCCCCTTGGCCATCCAGCATGGGTGTGGGACTCTGGGAAGACAAACACCACAGTCACCAGTACTGTAATCAGATATGGAAATATTCCCTAATAAAACAATTATATTATTATAATGTTATTATTTTATAATTATTATATAACATATGCAATATATATTATATATTATATCTATCAAATATAGATAAATATATACAACATTATATATTTAGCGTAATTTTCAATAATAGTAGTAAATTACTTATCATGCAGTCAGTTAGAAAATAGTTGGGTGTCAGGAGCAAATCCTGGAGTTTTCCTATGTGTGACCTACAGGACTTTCAGCAGAAGCAGAATTAAAACAGTGACTTGGTGATGTTCAGCTTTAGAGGTGATGGGACACCTTCCTGTTATGGGATAAGTAGCTGAAGTCCACCCAGATCATTGGCTTGTTCAGTCATCCTGGCCAGGTATTCAAGAGAAATGGAAAGGCAATAGAAAACTACCAGCTTAAGGCACACATGCCCCCAGCGAGGCCTCTGGGTCGGGATGTTTTGGCTGTCCCAGCTGCACCAGCAGAGCAGCAGGAGGGATTCACTTTCGGTCTTTTAAGGCCCAGCCTTGGAAGGACCTACTCTGATTGAAAGGAAGGCCCCTTCTCTGTCACCTTCACATGCCTCCTCCATGAACCATGGGGAGAGTCTTAAAGTATGTAGCAGCTAAGTCACGTCTTCAGAAAAATCTTTCATGAAAAATGAAGTGTTATTTATTAACACGTTTATATAGAGAGTAAAAACTACTGGTGAGTTTCCCACCATGCAGATCTTCCAGCACAGGACAGGTACAGAATGCAGCAATTAAAATGATACCCAGGGCTCTCTGTTAGAAATACATTAATTTAAATAAATGAGTTGCCTAACAGACAACAAGATGAGTTTTGTTTACCTTCTTCTGCATGAGAATTCCTTCCAGTTCCACCTATTGTCTATAAGGCTGGAAAATGGCTTTTCAAAGAATGGTGTTAGTATCATGGGCCAATGCTCTAGCTGTTTTCAGGCTGATATTTATTTGCTGCTTGAGGGGCCATTTATCTAAATATTTCCAAATTCCAGGTGTACTCAGAAGGTTCTTTATTAACCTGAGAGACTAGTGGTAAATTACTTATCAAAATCAGATGAGTTAGTGGGTAGCAAATCTACCCACTCTCCAGGGTAGAGAGAGGCAGGGAAGGAAGAGAAAGGGGGGGTAAAAGTAAAGGAAAAAAAATCCCCCAGTATTAGCCACTATAGGAGTACAAAATTATGCCAAATGGCAGAAAGACCACAAAACTGCTTGACAAGACTGAGTGTCAAGAAGGGAAGCTACAAGCA
>JAWWEE010000159.1:8642802-8718363 GCA_035221455.1 Xenops minutus | reverse complement strand
CTCTCCCCTTTCATGGGGCAGGATGTGCAGGCTCCTCCCAAGCTCAGCCCCCTTTCCAGAAAGTTCCATGCCACCCTGTAATAAATGTGCCATTCCACCATACCCTGCCTGGAGCGTGCCTCTCCTCCCTACCCTCGAAGGGTCTCGTCAAGCCACAGTCCTTATGTTTATGTTCCCTACCGGAGTGGGATTTTGCCTTTTTAATTCAGCCCAGTTTATGCCTGCTTGTAAATTTAATGGTCACTATTGTGACAGCAGATGTCCACTCAGTTTAGCTGCTATTTAACATTATGTGGCATCCTGGGCAAAGCCAAAATGCAGAACAAGCTGTCTAAACCCCAAGCTGTCAAAATAAATCTCCATAGAGATATTGTCTGCTAATCCATGGGAAGTGGAATTTAAGAGGCTGCGCTGATTGCCAAAGCAAATGCCAAAAGGACACCCATTGTGTGCTCCCAGCTATGGTGAGGGAGTCAGACTCTGTCTGGAAATGACAGCCACACACAGACCTGTAAGAAATCAAGTCTAGGCGGATGCTTTACAATTAGTACCTCTGCCAGGGCTCTGTGTTAGAAATGCCTGCAGGACATAAGAGTTGAAGGCTGCAGTTGGGTGTTTCAGATACAGTGAATGTATCAAAGTGCTTAAAAAATTAGTTGTGGCACTTCATGATATGGTTTAGTGGGCATGGTGGTGGTTCATTTAATGGTTGGACTTGATGATCTTGGAGGTATTTTCCAACCTTAATGATTCTTTGATTATATGTAGCACCGAATGATACAGCTTAAAAAAGCAGCTTTGAAAAAGAGGAAGGTGCTTCCTTCACAAGTGTTCAACGAGAACAGCAGCTGTAAGAACTTGGCAGTCTTTCCCGAATTTTTTAGAGCAATCCAATGTGCCTGGCAGGGTTCTAAGTTCCTGCCCCACTGAAGCAAGTCCCACAGAGGGTGGACAAAGGGGCACAACCCACCCTGCTCCATCCTCTGCAGGAAAGGAAAGGCTTTGTTTCCCACTGAGGGCACCTCAGGGCAGGAGCAGAGTCCCCTTCCCATGTGAAAACCAGGAGCCAAGGGCCAACACCCTCCTGTGGGGGGTGACTGAGGTCACAGCAGCCCCACATCAGCACCAGTAGACACTGTTCTGTTAAATCCAAGTTTTCACTTTATGTGTCCCCAAAAGAGTGGATTGGTCTGCACAACGGCAGCCCTGGCTTTTGGGAAACATGGAGTAATAGGAAAGAGGAAAGAATTCTTTTGTTCTGTTTTGGGCAATACTTTTTGTCTTCTGTTCATGGACTTTGAAGCTGGTGAAGCTCACACTAAGCCACAGTACTGCAGCAACGATTACTGATTAAATACAGCCTGAAACTGTACAGGCTTTACCAGTCAATTCTGGCACTCAGGGACTTTGACATCAGCTTCTTTGGGACCTTTTTAATATTTAGATTTTATTTTGCTATTGGAATACTTTCAAAGCTATTCCTCAATGTCCATTCATTTTTTAAAATATCTTGAAAAATGTTCTACTGTCCTTCTTGACACTTTTGGGGTTTCTTTTTTTTTTTTTTTCTCCTCAAGTTAATGTCTATGTACCTGAACAATTTTTGTCCTATATTTTTTATAATTTAAAGACTTTTTAGCCTATTCTTTCTAGACACATGGAAATAAATGTGCAAGTTACCACACTTAATGCAATTATAGCCCTCCAACATGTTTAAATCACATTGTGGCCTGCCTGAACATTGTATTTGTGGAATTTTTATGCATATGTTGCATTAAAATATTTGTAGAGACTTTATAATTCAGAGCCAATATTAGCCTTTGTTCGGATCTACTCACCAGATAATGTGGACACTTTTTAAGATGTTTGGAAAAACATATTTCAAAGCCTCAACATGTGTTTCTACATTTCTTCTTGTACTTCAACTCCTTGTAGTACTTGATTTTAACCACTTTGAGCACATTATTTCATTTATATTCTGCTCATTTTCTCATTTTGATAGCTGCTTTACTGCAGATACTTGAATAAAAATTAAATAATAAAACTTTTTAGGTACAGTTCAGAGATATTTGGATTAATTTTTAAAACATGATTACCTTCTCTTTTAAACCTTATCCTTATTTTTTCAATTTTACACTGCTCTGATTTCCAAAATAAGTACTAAAGGATACTGGGGAAGGAGGAGCTAGTTTTTGTTATACATCACATGCAATGCCCATCGAGGAGTGGCTCATACTGTTCAGCCCAGGCAGCTGGTGCAAAACTCCTTAATTATTCATAAATATTTCTGTCATGGTCCCACACTCATCTGAGAAGAAATTTTAAATATTACTGTTTTAAAACAATAATAGTAGAGAACATTATGCTCAAAGAGATCCCATAATAGATTGCTTAACAATGCCAAAATATTTGAAAAAGGCTCCAAAAAGAAACAAATTGGTCAAAACCTGACAAAAAGAGATTATTAATGGAGCAAATATTTTCAAAGGAAAAGGAAAATAATAGAACAGTGTCAACAAATAAATAAAAAAAATAAAATGCTACTAATGCATTAATTCCAAAAGATATTCAGGTGTTCATTTTGTTTGCTACAGCATGTCTTGAGAATTGACTTTAATCAAGACAGAAATTGTTTGTAGGGATGAATATTCTCCTTACCCTGCTGAAACAAGGGGCTTAACAGCCCTTCCATTAAAACAGCAACAGAAAATCCAGTGAGGTGTTTATCTTTACAGGTCTGATACCACTGAAAATCTGACCCAGAACCTTGAAGTCATACTCAGCAGAAAGTCAGTCTACCTGATGGTTTGAAATTTCACTCACATTTTAACAAGAATAGGGCTTCTCCTCTGACCAATGCCAGATGACAAAGAGCTTGTACAAGTTTCTACCTATTGCCTGTCTTGTATGAATCACCAGTGCAGCAGAGAGAAAGGTTTTTCCTGAAGCAGCAGCAGTTGAGATGATAAACTGTGATGTCTCATCTTTGAGACAGTGAGAATAGCCATGGGGAAGAGAAGAGAAAAATCACATTTATTCTACTTGGGATCATTATTTATTCGAAGGGCAAAAATATCCAATAGTCTGTAAAATGTAACACATGCACAGTGAGTGTCACAGGATGATCCCTCCATCCTCTCCTCCTTGCAAGCAAAGAGCAGCAGTGCTGGCCCGGCTGATGCCTCTTCTTTTGCCAGCTCACAGACTGTGTGTTGTAGCAGGTAGAGTTGCTCCTCACCAGGGCTGGAGGCTGCAAATTATCCAGCTCCTGTCTCCAGTCAGCTGAAAAGTGAGTACCTCCAGTTCCCAGTCAGCTCCTGCAAACTTGACTTACAGCAAAGTCCTTGGGCAGCAGGTCCACTCAGTTCACCACAGGAGAACTTTAGGACAGCTTTGATTCTTCAGCAGCTTACCCATCCCAGGCCATGGCTGATTTCTGCACAGTCCAGTGCTACGGCTGCAGGTGTGTGCAGGAATCGAGCTTACACACAGCACTCCTTGTAACTCACTTCAAAAACTGCTACTGGAAAAGTACTTTTTTCTACCTTGGAGAGAGACTAAAAATGCTGAGAAATGCAACTGTGTAAATAAGTAATAAATCTATTGCATGCAACATATTTCATCAGTTAATTTGTTGTATTAAAATACATGATTTTACAAAACATTATTTGCAAATCTAAAAGTCTACACAGTCCAGTGATAGAAGTGGCATGCCTTTTATATAGGGTGTATACAATAATATATACAAATTCTCCCAGTACAAGAGAAGTACTTTATCATTAATATAAGGAATACAGGGAGTTCTATCAGAAACTACCATATGGTACTTCTGTTGCAAGTATTAATGTTGAGATCAAATGACTTGCTTTTTCCATCAGGTCAAGAAATCTGACCTAACTCGTAGAAGGACTTCCGAAATCCATACAGGGCTCCATTCCAACCCATGAATTTTGTTAAACCACATTGTACATACACATCCAGAATGTGAGTGGAGTTCCTTCCAAAAAATTTACAAAAACACATTTCAAAACAATTCAGCAAGCTTTAGCCTTTAACACTTTAACTTGGGTAGATCTCTCCCACTAAACATTTGGCAGAACATATATAATTTTCTTCATTAATAATATTTATTACAAAGAGGAAAAATACTATATATGGTATTACTACATGAGAGACTTGAATGGAAAATCATACATCAGCAATGTACTTTGTGATAAGCACTTAGATCCAAATTCCAGGGAATCTGCAGGACTTAAATGACTGACTAGCTCACCCTGACTTTGAAAGTATATTTAGATGAATATTAGACAGTTCTTTTGCAGGGTTCTTGAACTTGTAACATGTTTGAAACCCAAAAGCCTGCCCTGAGCCTCTGCCACCACTGAGGCCATTATCAGGTATGGCTGATATGTGCATGGCCAGGGTCTGCCACAGCATCACATTTTCCTGCTCTGCATGGAGCAAGTTATTTGCATGACCAAGTCACAAGTGTCTGGCTGACCATGTGAGTCTTCACAATCAGTTTCACCAGGAGCACAGGCAGCAATGACAAGGCTGGTTTGGGAGATTTATGCAAAACTGTCTAATGTAGGTTTTCCAGTATAATTACAAAACATTACAACACCACACACAATGTGCAAAGTAGGCTACTGCATGATTTTTTAACTAGCACAGCTGATATAAAACATATTCTACTAATTACAATACAGCTAAAAAATGCCAGATAGGACCAATACTGAAGGACTTGTACTGTACTGTTGCTCAATAATATCTTTAAAATAGTGTTTAGGGCCAAAATGCAATCAGAAAATGCTCTCTATTATGATTCTTAGGAGTGGATTTGGATTTCTCTCTTGATTTCTATCTCCTTTGCACATTTCTATAACTTCAGAGCAGAGATGTTATGTTGGATATATTAGAAAGGGTTACTGTGCATCTGTATTTACTGATCTACTAACCATCAAGATGCATGTTTCATGCAAACATGGGGGATGTCAAAAGTGAGACACTTAGTCTTCAAATTTTTAAGTATTTGTAGTAGAATTACTAACACTCACCTGTTTGTCAACCAGAAGAACAACAAAAGAGCTGAGAAGAAAGTACTTAGCATATTGCAGAGCAGGTACTAAACAACACCAAGCAGAACACACTCAGAAATGTCGCTTAATGTCCTCACACTTAGTGTGCACACTTCATTTTAGAAAAATAAAAAGCAGTTCAGGAGAACGAGGCCATTATCAGAGAAGCTTTTGACTGGGTACAAAACAACAAACTCCAAGTGGCGTGAGAAACATGTTTCTGTAAAGCTTGGGCACCATCTACCCTCTTTCATCCTTTTGCAGAACATGTTGCAGACAGAAGCATTGATGGGGCTGCCTGGAGTGCTGGAGCACAGAGTAACATATACAGCCACATGCTCTCCACTTGGCAAGCTGACAATCAGCCTGGTTACTATCAGCAAAAGTATTCATTAGGTTGTCCCTCTATCTTTGGTATTGCTTCTGAGTCCACGCTAGATCGGGCAGACAGCAGCCTGTTCGACTCATCAGGGGTATGTCTAGTCAAGTATTCTCCTTCCACACCTTTTGCCTTGGCCCCAGGAGACAGGCTTTCAAAGGTGACATAGGATTCCTGAATTTCCTTGGGTTTTCGCACAAAGCACTTTTTGCAGCGCCTCTTCAGTGCTCCACAGCACACCACCAATGTCAGAGGAACAGCAATGACACAGGCCACGCTGATGACAACCACATTGATCAGCTTCTGGGTCCCTCCCGCACTGGCAACTTCATCTGTGGAAAATATGATGCATTGCTCCTTCCTGGGGATCAGCCCTTTCACACAGACACACACGATGTATTTGGTCTTTGGCAGCAGTCCATAAACAGTGACCTTGGTCTTCCCTGGCTCCACATTGATCCGCCGCATGTCCCTCTCTCCAAAGATGGCATAAAGGACACTGAACACTGTCGTGTTCTTTGCCAGAGGTGCCTTCCAGGCCAGAGTGATACTCTGGTCGGTGTCTCCTATCACCCTGACAGACCTCACAATTCGCTCTGGCTCCTGCTGATTGGTAGGTGGGCTCACTAGGAGGTTCCTGGGGTTGCTGTCTTGTTCCACATCCTGGAGCAGGCCCTCTCCAGTGCCCACTCCAGCCCCCAGGGTAGGCACAGTGGAAGTGGTGATCACATACCTTGCTACTAGTTTGTCATTGTAGGCAGCTGCTTCCATCCCACTCGCTTTCCCATTCCATGTGCCTTTGACATTAGAGTTAGGGTCATCCGTGCTTTCAGAGTCTGTGATGATGAGAGATATGAACGCCTCTGTTGCTCCCAGAAAATTCTTCGCTTTACAGATGTACTCTCCAGAGTCAAGGTAAGACACCACAGGCAGGCCCAGAATAGACCAGCTCATCCCATCACTGGAAATCTCTTGGTGAACTGCAAGGTAGGAAAATGTTAAATAAACAGGCAATAAATAATAGAAGTAATAATATGTTCGTAAAATATTAAGATTCTGTCAGCCAGATATCTGCTCAATGCAGTAGAATCATCGTTTCTGTTGCCACCAAGAATGTTACAAAATCAAAGTGAACCTAAGAAAAAAGGACAGGAACACTAAAATTAGGTTATGTTGGGATTGAAACTGCTTCAAAAGGAATATATGTGAAGCATTTGATGTTATTTCCTCCAAACTGACCTGCAGTTTGAAAACATAACAGGAAAGGTCCTTCAATTTAAAAAATAGCTTAAAAATTCCTATGTAGGTACAATACTTAAGGAAGGAGCAGGCAATAACATGATCTATTTGAACATTAGATGCAGTCCTCTGATGCACAGAAAATACAAACAGTGGAGATTTTATTCCAATAACCACATATGCACTAGATTAGAGTTTATGGGAAAATAGCTAAAAAATAATATCCCTTTTACTGCTAAATTATTGCAGTTTTTTATACTTATACAGCTCTGATCACTTACCACTGAATAAGTACACAGCTGAGTGTTGATTTTCTCACTTGGTTTACCTGGAGGCTAAAACTAGCTGTTTTGCCTTTTTTGATTTGTGCAGGGGAAAAAAAAAAATATTCTGGATCGTGTAGAAGGGTAAAGCACCTTCTTTATTATTTGACCAGCCTCCTTGGGATGAGCACGTACTCCCTCTGCCCTTTTCCCACTGAAAGGTAAACCAGGAAGATGTCTGAAAGGCCAAGGTAAGACAGGATGCATCCTCACAAGCACTCATGGGGTCAGGATCCAGCCCTGGAAACCAGGGCCTCTTCCAATTGCAGTGAAATATAAGGTAGCAAAAGTTACTTTATCAGTTTAATTATTTACTGAATGGGTATATTACAAAACATACAGATAGCCTACTTAAGGCACTTCCCTGTACATACACACTGCAGGCTCTTTCTCGCTCCTTTCTGTTCAGAACACCAACATTTCAAATAGCCATATTATAGCATTGGCACAGAAGCTGCCGTTGCTGAGAAATAATTTATCTTTTCAGCCAACTGTTTATTGAAAGGTGCTAGTGTCTGATTTAATGGGGCACAAAATACATCATTCTCAGTTGTAGTTCAAAGTAAACTCAACACAGGCTTTCAGAAAATCATTCTCTTTTTACTTTTGTATTTTTTTGTAGTGGCTCTCCTTCAAGTGTAGGAGGGATGTTCACAGCATGATGGGGACACATTATCATTATGAGGAGCAACTCTGCTGTATCCTGCACACCATGCACAACAGAGCAATGCCTTGTGCAGACCCCAAAAAATGATATTTATTACAAGTGGTACTACTGCTGAGAAAGAAACATGCTCTCTTGCCTGTTGTGTGCACCAAGAAGCCCTGTAACCCTTTGAAGATCAGACCCCATACTTAGCAATTTATCTGCTGAGTTTAGCTCCTCTGTGAAAGTCAGGGCCAGGCCTTGGATACAGTAGTATTCAGGGGAAGTAGCAGGGATGAAGGTTCAGGTCCTGACCTAAAATCTCTAGGTCAAAAAGTTAAGGACAATTGTCATCAGTATAGCAAGGGGTTTTTCCCTAAATTCCCCACACATTAAAGGACCAATATTGCAATTTTAGCTCCAAATGTTCTTGTAAATGGAAATAAAAATATGATCAATCACAAAAGCAGGGCTGTTTAAAGGCTTCCTCCACAGGAGGCGTGAGCACAGAAGAAGTGCTCAGACCAGGTGGACAGTGTTTCTCTCACAGAGCTTTTTCCCAAGAGACCTTGTCAACCTACCAGAAATGAATGATTTCTTGGAGATATTACCACTGAAGTATTCTATCCTTCAGCAGTTTAGTGACTTTTTTGTCTTTTAATCTATCAGTAATGTATGTTTGCAACCTTTTCTTTCTTTCTACAGCAGATCTGAATCCTAGTTGAATTCACATCGGACTCTCTGTTTTCTAACTGATTAACAGTAGCTATTCATTAGTCTCAAAGACCCATAGAATAATTCAGTGGGAAGCCTTATCAGTGACTGAATGACTAAAAAACTAACTGAAAACAGCCTCTTGCTACAGCTGGACATATTTCAATTCTTCAGCTCCAACAGATTTTCAGAAATCCCCTTGGCTAGTCTCACTACCCCAATTGTTATGAAACCAAACAAATCCAACTTTTTACACATTATAGTACACATATATCTGGTGATATTTACATCAACATGTAATTTCATAGTCTACAGAAAATCACATTGCAATAGAGGATTACCCACAGTACTGTTGTGAATTCCAGTGAATCTTATTCTTGCACCAGTTTCTTTTATCAGCAGGAAGGATCTATTGTCATAGAAACTTCCATTTGCTAAAGAGTCTGTAGAAAACAAAGGTACGGGTCTCCCTCACTCATTCCGTGTGTACGAGAAAAGCTTAAACCAAGCTCACCTGTGCCGTTCAGTTGAGCACCATCAGCTCTCCTCCAGCTGAGCTCAGGAATGGGCACCCCCGTTGTCCCACAGCGCAGCAGCACGGTGCTGCCCAGGATGGTCTTCACTTTGGCGACAGACGTGTGTACCACGGGGCTTTGACACTTCCTTAGCTCCACTTGGCTGAAGAACACTCCTGCAAGGCTCCGGGGGGTGTAGCATTTCAGTCTAGGCTCAATGAATGCTATGTTAGGAGATTGGAAATTTAGGAAATGGACCATTTCATACAGACTGCAGTCACATACCCAAGGATTGTCTTGCAAGCCTGTCAAAAGAAATCAGAGCACTAAGTCACTCCAACAGCACCTTCTGTTTCTGCCACTTTTGTTTCTATTTTTCATCAGGACAAACTGTGATAGGCTCCCAATCTGCTCTGCAAGAACTGCTTATGCTTATGCAGGGTATGTGGGGTGGGGTGTGGGGGTGTCCCGACAGCCCCTGATGCTGTTGGCTGAGCTTGATGGATCCCACAGTTGCCAGTCAGTAGAATGGAATAGATGTGGCTTGCTAAAGTATCTCAAAACCTGTATCTGAAATCATATTCTTCAAGTTCAAAGCAGGATTATTCATATCATGAAAACATTGCAATTTACGCACATAAAAATGCACAACAATAAGTTTTAATAAACACATTTGGTTCTAGGATAAAAAAACAAGTAACCATGTGATAACAGGTGTGGATTTTTTGGGTATGAGAAGACTAAGAAGTCTCTTCCTTAGGCAGGCCAGGAAATTCTTCTCACTGGACACTATTAAAATATTAGCCAAATTGTCATGCCAACTGTCATGCCTGCAATAGTTGTAGGTGATCCTACTTGACTGGAATAGTTCCCTTACAGCCCTGTTAGACTTAAGTTTTTTTCATTATTTTATTAATCAGTTGTTTTTTTCTGAAATGCTATTTTATAAAGGATAAGATGAAAGAACTGTTTTAAGGATTAAACTGAAGAATATTCCTGTTATGGGATATAAACAGACAATGACTATATTAAGAATATATATATAGAAAGGGGTCTATGGAAGAGCACACTCCTGTTTCAGAGTCCTGAAAAGTTTATCTTTTTCTTTATTTTACTATCCCAGTTTGCATCTGTTGAACTCAAATTCTGAAAAAAAAATGATACATTACTCTATTAAAAATAGACCTGTGAAGATAGTACTGAAAAAGCAAATTTGAAACTAGAGCAATGCATATCCATGAACAGAAGTTGCTGCATTCTGATTATATCTGTGTCATCCCACTTACAAATATTCCCATCCAGCTGTTCTGTGGACAGTTTGTGGTCTCTAATGATTTTAGCTAGCAGAATTGGCACTAGGGACATTTATACCATCTAACTCCAGGCACACATTTGAAGCCTAAGCCAGGAGCATGGCTCCCATGCCTCCTGCCTGCCACAGGAGTGAGCTCTCCTTCCTCTAAGGGAGCTCCACCTCCTCTTTTCCACAGGCAGCCCAAGGACATGCCTTGGGGCTGGCACCTGCCTGAAAGTAAAGAGTACTAATATTCCCTCAATTCCCACCAGTAGGAAATGACAGCTGCCCACCCTACAGTGCCTACACTCACTGGGCCCTGGAGCCCTGCAGCAGGAGTCGTGCAATCACAGGCTTTCCAGCAAGAACCGAATTTTGACACATGCACAGATGGTGCACCACAAGGCTCCATGAGCATCAAGGGGCTGCTTGAATTTGCTACAGTCAACAGAAACACAGTGTTGATTAAAAGCCCCTGAGGTCTCAAACTGTTTTAAAAATGCTGCTGGAAAATTTCTTCTGAGACCATTCCATATCATCTTCCCCAGGCTTGGAAGAGGATGTGAAAATGATGGGTCATGGCAGGAGGTCAATTCTTATAAATTAATGCTTTAAAGCGAAGGGGACTAAGTAAAGAATGACAGTTCAGCTTCGATTTGTTGTTTTATGGCATTTTTGCCAGCATACTTCTTTGCAGCTTACGTCTGACCTCATGCACTAGATAACAATTTATCCCAGATTACCTGGCAGGTGCCCCAGCTCAAGCTGATGCTGCAGCAACCCCAAAGCTTCAGTGAGTCTGTCGCTTCCCTGCACAGCACAGTTCCACGGGCTCATGTGGGCAATCCTCACGTGGAAAAGCTTGCACCTTTGGCATAGACTATTAGCTAGCAACTTACCACAGGAGCTACTTCTTCAAGTGGTCTACAAGCAAGGGCTCTGAGGAGAAGTCACAGTGATGCACTGCAGACAAAGGAATGGATTGGGCTGACTTTTTATTACTCATGACTTTTTATGCCTCCATGAGAAAGTCATGAGTAGAGTGAAACAGAAACAAGCAGCTGTGTTCTCCCATTCTGCTCCTGTGAGGGATATGCATTTTATCTACCTGGTCCCTATGGGTGTCAGCAGGATAGGACCTAGAAGCTGGAGTGTCTATACATTACTGCACTAATTTTAGTATTATAAGCATTTGCCTACATTAATTTTTATGATCCTGGCACAATCAACCTATGCACAGCTGGATACATAAACACTCAGGTTGGCCAGAGCATCAAGGCATGATCTGTTCTACTCAATAAAAGACTCTACTAAACTATATTGAATGGAATAACATTTTTATGCATTTTTAGAACTTGATTCTAAAAAAAAAAAAAGAAAAAAGAAAAGTACGATCTAGGCATTGTCTTGCCACAAATGAAATGGGCAATCCCAAACTGCCAGCTTTGGCTTAAAGAACTAGTTACTGCATCTGGCAAAATAGGATAATGAAACACCGGCTCCTCTTCTGATGCTAATGCAACCTTAAACAACATCTGCTAAGGATACTAAAAGCTTTCTAGGTGGTATTTTGTATTGGTTTTAAGTCTTGTATCTCTTTCCACTGCATTCTTTTTAAAAACCTCTAGCCCCCTAAATTTATCAAGGGAGCAGCAAGTACTTGACAGAGTGAGAGGAAACTTGCAGTGTCTCCGATGAGATTATCAGCAAGTGGCTGAACTCACATCCATGGCTGTAGAGGCAGTACACACAGATGCACACGCCCTGCAGACCAAACACACTCAGCAGAACTGCATCAGCTCACAGCCAGTGAAAACAGCAGATGGCAACCACTCTGAAACACCATCAGCCTGACATGGATTTGAACCAGCGCACGAATGCTAAAAGACTAAGTAGTAATACTCTGAATTAGTAAATGTGCTTGAAACCTCCCTTGGGTATACTGCAACTGAGAGTCAGCTGACACCAAAATGGACAACTGACCCAAAGCCATACCTCTGAGGAGCCCAGAATTTCCACCAAAAGGGGATTCTTGTAGCTTTATAGCCGCCTTTCAAGGCAGCACTGTCTTGGTGGGTTTAGGCAAACTAGGGTTTAGTTCTGTGTGAACAGAGAAACAAGGCTCTGAGAAGAGACAAATTGGCAGTCCTGACCCAGATGTTATGTTGTCATGGCATTATTCCTCTTTAATTTGGACATAATAAATATCCATCTTTTTATTTAATATTGCTTAAGATGGGTTGATTCCATACTGAGCCTTATTAGAATAGACCATATGAATGATAAAGGAAAGGTCTCTAACCATAATTGTATTTCTGTCCAAAATGGCAGGGTCAACAAATAAAAGAGCCTTGAGTGAGAGTCGTCAGGTTTCTGCTACAAAGATTCAAACAAGTAATCAAATAAGCT
The DNA here is from genome assembly GCA_035221455.1 of Xenops minutus. Taxonomy (NCBI): domain Eukaryota; kingdom Metazoa; phylum Chordata; class Aves; order Passeriformes; family Furnariidae; genus Xenops; species Xenops minutus. The sequence goes on along the minus strand of JAWWEE010000159.1, from coordinate 8,705,766 downwards.
GGGTTTCATGAGCCTGAGGTGAGTTTGTTAATATGTAAATGAATTTGCATACTCTATACGATGTATTAAGTTCCATATATATAATAGCGGGGTACTTGCTATGGTAACTGCAGTGGGTGAAAATGCCGCAATAAGATGAGAAACCCTTGACATTTGTGCTCCTTGCAAAACGAGAGGCACTTCTCTTACCTAGGATGATCTTGGAGTTATCATTGGGGAAGTAAGGAACAGCCTGGAGGTTGGCCCAGGTGGCAATAAGAGCTTGAGGAAGAGTCATCAGCTTATTGCTAGACAGATCCAGGTATGTGATATTCTTAACATAATGAGCAGCATCTGGAGGGATTGAGGTAAGTTCATTGTTGTGTAAATCCAGAAGCCTTAGCTGTGGCATGCCAGCCAGGGTTTCCCAAGGGAATGATATTAAGTTGTTCCCATCCAGCCTCAGCTCCTGTAAACGATGAAGGCCCTTGAAAGTGATCGTGCTGAGGCTGGCCAGGGAGTTATAGGGCATCCAGAGGTACTCCAGGTTGTGAAGTAGGTGGAAAGCCTCTCCTGGCACCCTGCGGATGGCTGTCTTTTCTATCCGAAGCTTGGTTGTATCTATGGGAATGTTCACAGGAGGGAGGGTCATTTCTGGGTCGTTACACAGCACTGTCCTGGTAGGGAAAGACAAGCAGAGGTGTGATTTGCTTTGATTTTAAAAACGTTTATTTGAAACTTATTTCAATGCAAGATTTTGATCTGCTTTTCTTTTTCACAAGATTTCTTCTTGTCATTTCTTACCTGCTGCTGATCTCTACATCATCACCATAAATACATCAACTTGCAGTAATTCATATGTACCTTCTGGCTGCAGAGATCTCAGTGTTGTGCCTCTCCTTGGGTGGTGTGAGTCTGAATCTGGCCCATCTAGTGTTCCTGCTGGTTTTTGCTTTCAATGTGTTTAGAGTACTTAAGATAGACAGCAGTGACAACATTCATGCACAACAGAGGATTCTAGGGCCAGTCAATACAACAACAACAACAAAAAATAGAAATTGAACAATAAAAACCATAAAAAAAGCCTTACTGACATGTCGGAGGGCAAGAAGTTATATAGATTAAATATGGCACAAGACCTTTGGTTTGAGAAATGAGGATAAGAAAGTCATCTAACAGCTCACTGGAAATACACCTAGAGCAAGCTCTGCTGTACTGTGAAGCAGCCTGGAAGGTCTGTAGAGGTGGTAGCAGTCACTGCACCACAGACATGCATAGTTATGAGAGGGAAAGCATGGAAAACTAGCTCTTTGGAAAGACACTGAGAGCAAGGCCAATTTATGTGTTTTAATCATTCTTCCCATTCCTAGTCTCTAGCAGGCAAAGCATGAAAATTCTGAAGTATGAAGGCTGCATTTTTGCAGTCTTCATACAAAAAAATATGACTTGGGACTGTAGACAACCATGAGATATGAAGGGAAACAAAACAGGTCTCTCAGGCTGCATTTCAGTTTGCCTATCAACAAGTAGACGAAGGCAAATTCTAACAAAATACAAAGCCACCTGCAAAAGGTAACAGGTTAGATAGGCGTGTTCCACTCCACACGCTAAACAAGATACTGCAAGAAATGTAATGTGATCAGTCAAGCAATGTTTTCTTATCACACTGCCTCTATAAACACACTATTACAAAGCTGCCAAAACCAGATTGATTTTGGCTGAAAGCAATTATTCCTTTGCAATCAACAAAAACATATGACATTGCTGAACTGCTCATGCAAACCTCCCAGAGCTAAATGCTATTTGGGCCTACAGTTAAATTGTTAATTTAGAATCAAAACGCAGTGCATTACTCTTATCCAACACTTTTATTGTGGCATTAAAATCTTCACACCCTCAGCTGAAAGTTGAGATTTTGAGGAAGAGAAAAATCTATCATATAAGAAAAATCCAGAAATCCTCGTTCAATAAAATATTTTTTGTGTGTACTCACAACACAAAGTGTTTGCTAACAGAAACACCATGGCAGTAAAGCAATGTGCTTCTCATACTAACCCTAAACTGTGTCAGTGAGCACTAAACATTTAATCTATGGGATAATCTCCTTCTGCTAGTGAAAAATATGAATCATAATGCAGAAAAAAAAAGGTGACATTATACTCCTTAAGGGTCTAATGGATATTTGGATCATTATGGATCTTACTAAAATGCACAGTAGCTTTTTCCAGTCACTGAAATTCCCCTGGGAACTATGGCATTTATGAAGCAATAATTGGCTCTCATGCTATTGCTATTGCGCTCCCCTTTAACAACTGCAGATTACTTGTGTCTGTGCCACACTTCTTCCAGGGAAAGTTTCTGGTATTAAATCTATAGCACCATAAAATAGATAAGAAAGTAGATTTATTTCATGGGGATCCAAAATATTACCTTTCAGTACCGTGCTCTTCTCTAGAAAAAATTTATTCTAAAGGATTTTGCAAATAATGTATCTCTGCCACAAAACCTCCTCTACAGTGAACTGCACCTTATAAAAATGTAGCTTCTATTTCATTAAGTCAGATAATTACTTTGTGATTACACTTCAGAAGGTTATAAAAAACAGCCCTCCAGAGAAATGTACATGGTATGGCATTGCATTCGAAAGTGGAGGTCCTTCTGGTCTTGTCTTCTTTTTTAACTGAAAGTTTCCAGTCTGAGAATTAACTTCTTTTATTTTTATTATTACTATCTATTTTTTTGGTTCATTCTCATCTACAGTCTATTGCTTAGTCTAAAATCTCCAGCTGAAGGGTTTTTTAAGTAAATTGAATTGCTGGGTTTGGTACCACAACATAAATCAAATCTAGTTACAATTTAGCAACAAACCAGCAGAGCAGAATAAAACTTCTTAAAACTAGAATTTTCAGCACCAAGGTAAAAAAAAATGTTTTTTTAAATTTTATTCCCTTTTTGCCGCTGCACCAGCGGTAATTATGTCACTTCTGTTCTCACAGAGATGCCGAAACGCTTTCTCTGAAATCAGCTTACTGTGTTTTCAGAAGCTAATCCTCTGCAAATATAGCTGGAGCGCATAGCAACTGGAAAAATAATGGATGCAAAGTCTGGACACAATATTTTCTCCTCTGAGCGTCCTTATGGAGGAGAGGCAATAAACCCCCCGACACCCCGAGAAAGAGCAGCAAGCCCCGAGGAGAGCCCCGGCATACCTGGCTTTGGTCCCCTCGCCGAGGCTGTGGAAGGAGCAGCTGCACTGGGACGGGCACGATCCACTCGCCCGTGGCAGCAATCCGAGCGTGAGGCAGCACAGCAAACTCACCGCGACCCACATGGCTACCTGAGCATGGGGAGCACACCTGGGCACTACACAACGTGGAGGGCTTCGCCTATTGTTTTATCCATTGACTGGTCACATCTTGTTAACTCCCTTTTGTTTTCAGCCACACTGGGATCTTCCAGCCCTCGCTGAGTCCATCAGATAAAAAAGGATAGGCAGGGATTAAGGATGGGGACTTGAGTTATTTTCATGAAGGTGCTTATTGCTTCCTGGAACAGTACTGACAGCATTTCTTCCTTCAGGGAGCCCCTTCAAAACATCCTCCTCAGGAAATTTGTGGCTCTAGTGCAAGAAAAAAAACAAACATACTTTCTGGGGACCTGCATGACAGGCAAGATAACTGTTATCTGACCAGGAATTAGCAATGATTTACTTCCTCACAGGGATACTGGGAAGATTTAAGGCTGTTGTTTGTGCTAATGGAATGTAAGCCTCCTACATAAGAATACTAAAATATATATAGTGATGCTATTAAAAGGCTTTGTTTTCTTTTAAAAACTCCTAGTTTGACCAAGCAATTATTGAACTGTCCACAACATGCCCGATATTGATAAATAATTAATAGCCTAGCAAATATGTACATATTTCAGTTTAGATCAGGATTAGCACATGCCTGCAGGACTCACCACTGTGCTCTGACTTGCGAACAAAGCAAAGCAAAGCTCAGAAAAGGGACCATTTTTGGGGAGTGTCACTTGATGCAGGGCTGTGGGACAGCTTCAGGAATGCTAAGAAAAGATCAGCCCAGTCCGAAGGTCAGCTGAAGACCAAGTGTCAAATGATTTCTGTCCTCTCCCCTTGAGGACATTTGTTTCTCAAGTATCAGCAAAGGCAGCCATAACTGCAAATCTGGTGAAGACCATCCATTTTTTCAGCACTCTTCACCTGACTCCAAAGAACATAATACATGTGAGAAAAGTAAAGCACAAATATGCACAAATATGAAGTTTAAGAAGTCGCTACTTGAGACAGGAGCAGAATTCTATTCATACTAACAAAAACATCTCATACATATAAACACTATTATTTTCCGATGTGAAAGTATATAAATTACTTATACCACAAATGCACAACACTCTCATAAAAGTAAAATGCTTTGGAGAAACTGATAGATCTTCAACCTCATCAGATTGCTACTCCCGCACTCCCCAGACAGACTGCATTATAGCTTTGGCAGGAAAATTGACCCCTGTGCCAGACACAAAACAGAAAATACATGTTAAAAGTTAACAGAAATGAGGAGGGACTGAATGGAGCTGAAGAGCTAGTGACAAAGCACTAACTAGACACTGCTCCTTGAGACATGCTTTAGGGAATTATTTCTTTTCCAGTTCTAGAGCTTTGGAAAGCTTCAGTACCAGCGATGTTACAGGGAAGAGTCTCAGATGCCCCACTCCAGCATAAAACATGAGCAGTTCTACCAAAATCCTGGGCCTGGCCATCTGCTTCACCCACAGAAATGGGAGTGTGGGATCAAGTGTGGCTGACTGAGGCAGAAGCCACCCACCACTCTGTTGGCCTTTCAGCACCAATAACTTCCCAGCTTTCCTTTTCCTCACCTAAGGTTAAAGAATAATGGAGAAGGAATTACAACAAAAAAGATTTCTCTAAACATTAGGTTTTCTTGGGTCTTAATTAGAATCATATTGAACAGGAAAAAATGCCCATCACAGTCTCTTCTGTCAGTGTTTGAAGTTGCCATGGCTCTTCTCTCCACCTCTTGTAGATAACCATCTCAATTCAGATTTCCCTAGGACTACAGTTCTGCACCATTTTAATAGCCTGGTTGTATCTACAGCTGTCCTTCTGCAGAGATCCATATAAGAATCAAATCATATGAACTACCATAAAGCCAAGCAAGAAATAAGAACAATCTAGCACAACAGGCATTTTGGAGGTTAGAATAAAAGATTTATATAAAAAAAAAAAGGCAGAAAAGCCCTCCACCACACACCATTCAACATGGAAAGCTTCCACCTGAAAGTATTACGAGAGACAGACGTGTTTTGAAGAGCTGTTATGGATGTTACTCCTTAAAACTCAAATTTCTTCCATTCTTGTCCAGTCATGTCAGATCCTTGACCGTCAGAAGACCATCAAGATGGACAGGATGTTACGAAACATAATACATAAGTATAACACAGGCAACTTGAGTTGCTGAAGCTGGTCTCTTTTCCTGTTAGCAGCAGCAGCGATTAGGGGAGCCCAGTTCTCCAGCAAAGCTGAATGCAGAAAGCTACATGGTGAAACTACTTTTACATCTCTGCTCCTTCCCCACTCCTCCCATTCTTCTGTCCAGGCTGAGGATCCACCTTTGTGAGGAGGATCCTTATAGGATATATTGGCTGAGATATCTCCAGCTCCAGAGTTCACCCCTTCTCAGCATTCTTTTCCAGCATTCCTCCCTGTTGCAGACCTGTTGATTTTGCTTTTCCTTTCAAATACACAATCAGAAGTCACCAGTCAGAAGTGCAGCAATAAAATACCTATCTACCTACAAAGTGCCTGAAGGTTAACAAGCAGCATTGTTCCTAACAAAGATTGTTCACCAGGATTTCTAGAGTACAGCTGTTCTCATGCAGAATTCATCCTGTGTTCTTCAGCAGAATGAAATTACACTGGCAATTTCTCAATAATTCTGGGTAATGAACTCTCAGAGTTTCAAGGTAATCTAGATGTGGTTTGAGGCTAACAATTAAACAGACATTTTAAGGTGCCATAGTTTCACATAAGCCTGTTTCACAAAATACTCTAATAATTAATTAAGGCTTGTAGCAATCATTTACTGAGAGGATGTCCCAAAGGATTCTTTTCCACCTGCTATTTTCACATTCTACTTTTACTGTTGTTCAAAGAGAAATTCAAGTATCTCATTATTTATTTCTAAAGAGATGAGAACATGGTGCAGTGCTGCTTATTAAATATCCATAGTTGTTCTCTCATTGCCTTCCATTAGGTCCCATTTCTAGATTTAATGATTTCTCAGTTCCCTTAATAATCTCTGAGCTAAGACCAAGTTTATTGGGTTTTTTTAGTATACTCATTGGCTTACTTGCCTTACTGCCCAGACTCTGCCTCCGCTCAATACTCTCAACATTGACTGAAACATCTGAAGTTAGATTCTAATTGAAAAAGCAATTCAACCTAATTAACCTCTTGCCTCTATTTTTTTTCTTTTTTCTCCAGTGCATCTGATAAAGTGGTTTCCCTCCACTGGATCTCTGGAATAATAAACTCTTAGAAAGTAGCCAGTAACTGTATGGTAAGGTTTGCTTTCATGAACCTCAATTTTGCCTCACTAATGAAACATTTAAGTTACAACTAAATGCCAGGAGCAGTAGAAGTAAACTTAATTTGTAAAAATCAGCAGCAATCAATAAAGCATGCCTTAGCAGCAGCTAACACTCTTCACTTTGTCAAGAAAGCTGCTACTTAGTTAACATGACAGACTCACTTCTGAACCAGAAAGAGAAAGACCTGGAGGTAGGCTGAGAGATTAATAAGAAAAGAGGGAACATTAACAGGTTTCTTACGTTGGAATGTATTCATAAGCGTGACTCTGAAGAGAGGAAAAGGGAAGAAAAAGGACCAATCAACGAATAACCCAGTTCAGTTTTATCAGCACTTACATGTTTGAGTTTTTCCTCCTTGGTGACTATATTAACTGATAATCCTTCATTGATGCAACACCACCAAATAGTGCAAATGATGGTTTAGGCATCAAGCCACAGATATTCCCGTGTTAGGCTTGATCTGAATAGCCAAGAGAGTGGGACTGCCTTCAGCCTGAGCAAACTCGACAAGAGGCTCATGAGGAATTGAAGAAACCAGCTCAGGTGGATGGCAGACATAAAACTGGAAGCAAAATTTGGCCACTGTGTTGAACAAACCATGAATTCACTTTTATGCACAATTCTGGTTTGCCTTGAAGCATTGTTTGCAGTGCAACAGCTTTCTAGATTTTCATGGTATTTTTAAGGCCTAAGTGATTACCTTTTCCCAACTATTGAACGGTTATTCACATCGTGGCTACTTAATGTAAAATGAACACTCATTAGATAATTTCCTTGTAAGTGCAGGTGATATTTATTTGAGACTTTAAAATCAATATCACCTTTTGCAGTGCAGAGTAAAAACAATTTTTTCATGACAGACAATTCCATTCCATAATGAAACTAGTGGGAGTTATACACTTGGCAACTCTGCACTCCAAATCATACAGATTGTGCTACTTGCTGCTTACTTAGGAAGGGAAGCAAACAGTTCCTTCTCTGCACCAAACTAAAAATATCAGTTGGAGGAAAAAACATACAAAGAAGTAGTCAGCAAGTGTCATTCATCTGAAGTGTAAGAATTCATTTTGCATTCTCTGAGAATAACCAGATCCTCTATTTATATTTTTGGTGTAAGTAAATACAAAGCAAATGGGGTCAAAGTCTACCGTCAGCAAAGTTCAGCACATGGCAATCTTTCTCCAATTTTCTAGGTAGGGTATAATTCAGAGAAAAATTTTTGCTTTGTGTTTAATAACATTAAATTAATTATTTGGCATGAGACTTTTCATTTTTTTCCTATATAGATTTTTTTGAAGCCAGATATGTTTTATCAGAAGATTCTACTCATGAGCCCAAAAGCAAAGCCTGAGTGACAAACTCAGTATGCTCCACTAAGTCACTAATTTTCAATATGGCAATTGGACAGAATTTATTTTTACTTCTTTTCCCCATATACTTAGAAAAATATGGCATGAAGCAAATCAAGCAGCATATTTTAGCATAAATGAAAGCCATAAAATACCTTATTATCATGATTTTCTCTGAAAGGTTTTATTAGCAGGCAACACAGGCCAGACACTAAATCAATTTCATTAGGTAAATGCATCTCCAAGAAGCTTCTGGCAGGACACATCTTGTAAAGTGGAAAATCCTTCCCACTGATGCAAGTCGAGAGCATTACGTCACTCTAAATTGGATCTTGCACTTAATGCTGATGAAAGCAGCTCCTCCAGACCTATAGGGCCGAAGCCATTAATAGACCTGTAGACATGCTGAAGAAATAAAACAAACCCAAACAGGATTTGGCACGAAACATTAGAAGTCTATCAGTGATATTTCTTTTGTGCGTACATTTACCTTGGTTGTTACAGCCAGAAGAGAACCATAGCTCTTCTACTCTGCTCCAAAGGCCCCACAGCAACAGGCAAACGTCACTGGGATTGGACATACAGGACCTCAGAGCAAAACTCCCTGGGACAAACTCTTAGTGTCCCTCTTTGTTGAGGGAAAGCAGCAGATGAACTATCTCTCTTAAAAGCCCTCTGCAAACCTATCTTTGAGGCTTAGTCTTGAGCACTACTGAGAGAGCAGATTCATGTTGCCCTCTAGATGGAAGTTGGAAGATGCTTCCACCCACAAACAATAAATTCACAGAAAATATATGTAATTACACGTCAGTAAATGTTCTAACTACAAAGAAGACATGGCACTAAGATTCGGGAAAGAAACAGAAAAACAAATCAAGTATATCATTGACTTGTACATATATATATATAAAACATCTAGATGTAAAGCTTAAGTTATCATGAATAGAAAAATCAATATATATGCTCTGCTAGTCATAAGCTCTTGACTGATTTCTGATCAGAACAGTAGCTAATAGGGAATTTTTACAAGTTGTCTGAAGAAGGAAACCAAACACACAGTAAGACTGGGGAAGTAGTTATGTGTCTGTACACACATGCACACACCCATAGAGTTACCAAAACATACACCTATAGAACAGCATAAATATCTGTCCAGCAGTATCATTTTCACAGAAAAAAAGAAGTATTACTCTTCTCTGAGATGCCTCAGCCACGTACCAGTCCCTGGCAGTCCATTGTGATGGCTGGATATACCATAGGCATATCTGAAATATGCATTTTAAAAGACTAAAACTTTCCTAGGTTTATATTCCTGGCCCTTCACCTCTATTGTACCTTCATTCCCTAAAATCCAGCAAGTTTCCCTCAGTTCAACAAAATCAGCTAACTTTGGGCTTAGCATCTTCAGCTGGATGGCAGAGGGGTTCATGCAGTAATATTGCTGACTGCAACAACCTTTTCTGATTTGGACCTTAATAGTATTAGTATAAGCCCTGCAGAGTCACCTCTGCTTAGGAAACAGTGACCGTTTTATTTTGTTTCCTCAGGCATACAAGAACTTTCATCAAGGTTTATCTGGCTCCTGAATGCAGATGGAGCACAATGTTTTACACAGCAACTCTCTGCTCTCTTTCCAGACTATCACCAGCTTTCCAACTGGTTCATGTGCCTGCAGACCCGAGATTTTGCAGGCCAAGTGCCCTTCTAAGTTTACTTCTAGTAAACTTCTTGAAAGCTACAAGTTTTACATACAGGGACCAAGAAAAATTGAGAAAAAAAAAAAAGAGCAGACTAAAGAAAGGAGGAAATGTGGGAAGAAAGGGAAAAGGAAAGCTTTTGCCTTGTGTATTTACTTTCTTGATGTTTTGGGGGTTTTTTCAGCGCAATAAGCACCTCTATTATCTTCACTGATGCAATGTATGTGCATATATGCATGTGGTGGGGTCATAATTACATTGCCTGTGCAATTATTCTTATTTTTATCCTGATTATTCTTGGACTAAATGCTTTATTATATACTTTTTTTTTTCCAAACATGATTAGTTTTTAAATGAGAGAGGAGGAGTTTGGGCAAGTAATAGCAGAAAATGAGGGCATGCCTCATGTAGCCTCTCACTCCCACAACTGTCCTACTGACTCACAGAAAGGAAAAAAGGGAAAAGTGCCATGCTTTGGTCCTTCAGATTTGCTTTATTTTGGCCTATTCTTCATTTGTTCAAACCTTGAAGAGATCTATCTTACTGGCCTGATTTTGGTGACATATCCTTAACAAAATAAGAGTGAGAAAGAAATCTGGGAAGATGAGGGAAGCCTATGACGATCAGGAGTTTCCTCTAAGCACCAACTTCCCTGTCCCATCTGCCTGCAGACACAGTATTAATATTAAATACTAATTAAATAAATGTTAATATTAAATATTAATATTAAACTCCTGCACACTCACCTTCTGAGAAACTCAGTTTGTATCAGAGGATCTTTGCTAGGCAAAAGCAGATCTACAGTCCCACTCAGCCCAGAAGAAATGTGGGGAATGCTGATGCTCCAAGGGCAGCAGGAGGTAGCTCTTGTGCTGCAGCCTGCAAGAAATGTATAAGGAGAGGAAGTTTTGGTGAGGGCTCTCCCTAAGGAATTCCCACAGAAACAGGGGTGCACAAGGTCTATGGAGGATCCTGTCATCTGGGTAGAGTTTAATCACCTATCATAAAGGACATTAAGCTTTTTTACCAATATATTGGAGAAAAAAACCACCAAACTTCTTGTTTTCTTGACTCCTCAGTGCCCATATTTTACACTAGATTTTTTAAATTATTGTTTGTATTTGCTTCAACATCTTACAAAAAGTGGTTGATAGGTTACTTTATTTTGCTGGGGGAACATAAGCCAAACAATTTGTTTCCCATGCATTCCATCTTATTCCAGCTTGGTAGATTACCTGCAAGATACCCATGTAACACATGGCTCACATTTTTTTGTCTCGCTTAAAGGCAATTTCCTGACCAAAATTTCCAGTGTATGGTGAAACTCTGCCTACCAAAGATTCCATTTAGAGACTGACTGGGATTTTTACTGTAAAAAATTTAAAAATTACCAGGACTGAAGTAACCAAAAGCTAAAAAAAAAGAGATCCTCAAACTATTATTTGGAAATGGCTCATCATGAAAACTCCTGTCCTCCTTCATTAGCTAACTACAAAACAAACAATAATTCAGCCAAATTTTCACATCAGAGATGACAACAAAAGCACAACTGAAGGCTTTGCCTTCATCATGATTAATTCTGCTATGTGAGATAAAATAATAGTTTATACAAGTTTAATTCCACTTTGTTGTAAAAGGAAATTCAGCCTGAAGAAATTGCTTATTACACTGAGCTCAATGGATTGGATAACAGAAGCTAAAACAATTAGGCAATCTTTTAAAGAAAACAGTAACATTTTATGGAAATGGGAAAGCCCTGGTTAGTTCACAGGTGTGGTTTCTAAATAATTTTGTTGACTGTCCCTTAAATGCAATAAAAAGTGCATTTGGATAACACAAGAGGCCTTGATACTTCGATCGTAAACAATGTATATTTGATCAGGTTCCCATAGGCGCCCTCAGAGAAGAAAGAAGCCTAAAGGAGAGAGGAACAGGCAATGACTGTGGTTAACCTCAAGCTTAAAAAGAAGTGGAAAGTCACAAATCTTTTACATTCTGGTACCAGTGATTGGGTTGCTCCTTAATAGGGTCACCTGAAAGGTAAGCCTCACCCTGTAGTAGTCTCTGGGCTTTCTCAACAGTGAAAAGATGTGTCTCTCAAGCACAGTTTGCCCTCACCTAAGGCATGTAATGCAGGTGTCTTGCAAGCGAGCCCTTTCCTCTACCTAGCTCTGCACACTCACACCCTTACTCCCCATCCCATCCTGCCTGCAGAGAGCTCACACCCTGCTTTGGAGCACTTTGCATTCCTTCCCACCAGACCTGGGGCTGCCACGCTCGCTCCACATAAGCCCAGCCTTTGTTTTTTACCTCCCCAAGCCTCCTTGGCCATACCCAGGCCTTCAGCACTGCATCTTCCTACAACAGCTCTGGAGGCAACTGCAGAGCAAATCAGACTGTGGAGAGCACTACACTGCCAGGCTCTTGAGGAGAATGGTCATTATATGGCCACAGGCTTTTCCAAAGGGCTGACGCCTGCCCGTGTGCTGCTCTGAGGATTTGTTCCCTGCATCATCCTTCCCATGGCCAATGCCAGGTTCCTATTTAAACTCTGGGGCATATTCCAAATCACTCCTGCCAAATGGAAACAAACTTACACAACTGCAACCAGAAGGTCTCCAAACAATATGCTTTCTGTTTCCTTTCCTAGATGAGAAGCTTTCCCATGAGGGCCAAGATCACCATTCATTTCAGTGATAGCAGACTGAAGTCCTGTGTTGCTGTATTCCCATCCCACTTCAGCACTTTCTGCTGAAGTGCTGGTTTGTCATTTAAAGGCATATTTCAACATGAAAAGTAAAAAATTATTTGACTAAACCTGAATCAGAAGAAAGGATTAAGGCGGCAAAGGAATAATAATACATCAATTTAGCAAAGTTCTTGCTGTGAATATAAAAAAGTGTGTCAGTAATCTGCATTGATTGCTTGAAGAAAATTCAGAGTGCATGAGCAATCTGCTATCTTTGCACTGCAGCTTTTTTTGTTGTGCTTGTACCAATGCATATTTTACAAAGATTAATACGCTCCCACCAAATCCATACAGTTTAATGAAATCCATAGGGACATCTGGCAAGAATCTATCAGATCTTTTTTCTGCATATTATTCTTAAGTGAGAGGCTGCTGGCTGAGTTAAACCACAAGTCAGAAAAAAGAAATGGGTGTTTTAATGATGCAGAAAGGAGATCAGTGGGAATTCAAAATATGAAGTTGCAAGAAAACATCAGGTTGAGCAGAAGACCTTTCTCCCTGAACTTGGAAACAGCAAGTAGCTATTCAAAGAGTGCATAAAATAGAAAGGGATCACTAAAAACTTCATTGTTTAAGGAGTTAATAAATGTCTTTGGCAAACATGTTACCATTTACATGTTTTTCTCTGACTTCACAGGACTACACGAGGTAAGGTCATGCCTTACATAAAAAGGAGGGAAAGGACATTAATGCAGCATTGTTTTACCAACTGGAAAAAGAACTATCATTAGAAGATTCTATCAAACTCAATAATTTATTCCCCATTTGCACTTTCATATTTGCTTGAAGACAATCATTTATAACCTGAATTTGTAACTTAATTTAGCAGGCATATTGGACCCTATATCATCCCATATTATCCTAAGGTACCATTAGGAAGTCAGCTTAACATAGCATCAAAACAAGGTATTGAGAGACTGATGCATAAGGTTTATCTTGACACTACTCACACTTGAGTCAGATGCTGAACCACCACTGAAAAGTGTCTCTGACTAATTTGTGTTATTAGACTCTGAAACAATGAAGTAAATAAGGGTTAGACATGGAAAATTTTAAGATACTTGAAGCAAAGCAGCCAACAAGTTAATAATACTCATTATAATGAAGATCTCTTAAATCCAAGGGGGTTGGGAAAGTAGCCTCCTTTCATGGAAAAAGTGGTTTTGGAATTAGCAAAGTCTGCAGAGCAGACTTTAATACACACGGCAAAACTACCAGCAGTATAACACATTTGGGAGATTTTGCTTGGGAGCAAGGGTGAAGTACAGTGGCAGGCACCCAAAAGTACCTGACAGCCCTCCTGATGGCAGTTCAAGTCCTTTATCCCCAGTCTAGAAAAGCTGTGCAACTCTGTGTCGACAAGCATTACAGTGAGCCATCCATTTTCAGAATTGTCACACTAAAAAGATTTACAGCACATTTACAAGATCTAGCACTAATTTTTTGCAAGAACATAAAAAGATCACTATTAAAACAGAGGTTTAAATCAGTCATTTGCCCTGCTAAGAGGTAGGGCTGTCACCTTCTCTGTCATCAAGAATGTTGGTGAGTGAAAGACGAATGTAATGATGGATTTATGTGCTGCAATGTAATTTTACTCTGCTTAAACCAAACATCTGTATAGCCTAACAAATACCATGACCTCCTGAATCCTTCTTCAAAATCCAAGAGGAAATCCATCAAAACAATTACCTACATCAAAACCAGCTGTAAATTGAATGCCAGAGATCAAAAAACCACAGCAAGATGGTTTCACGGCAGCCTTGAAGCTCCAATCGGTTTTGGGAATCAGTGCCTGTAAGCACAGATTTCAGGAAAACCACAAGAATTCCACCACTGTCTTCAACCTGAACCACTGACAGTAAATGCACTCCTACCGTGTAATCAGGAGAACTGAACAAGCTCTGGCCACACCTGAAGCAAATTCACACTGCCTGACACCTCAATCAATCCTGATAATGTGAGGCCTGAGCTGAGGGAAGCCAATATCTCTTGTGCTTCTGTTCCCTTTTGCTCCCATTTGGCAGTAGGATTAAGGGGATGAAGAAAGTTGTATGTCAGAGTAGTGTCCCTATCATGCTAGTGGCACCTTGTTAAGGCAATGAGTACGTCTGGGGAAAAGTAGTAAGGAATGAGAAGTGAAGAAAAAGAAAATAAATGCACTAAAAAGAGTAGGATGAAGTACTGTTAGAAGAAAAGAGCCCTATACATAGTAGTTATCATAGCTATTGCTACTCTACATGTAGGTTAAACATTTTGAAATACGGTCAGGTTGCTCACTTTTAATGGACAGGTATTGAAAATTACATAAATAATAGTTGTATCATTTGTTTTACTTGACCTCTGAAAGCTGCTGTCTTGCAGTCTGCAGGATCCAGACTTTCAAAGAGTTAGTTAATCAATCAATAGCAAAATAAGTGAAAGGAAAATGGCTGACCCTGCTGGAAAATGACAAGGGCTCATGCACATCTTGAATCCATCATGTGGCTTGCTTGTGGTGGGAAGTCAGCAGGTGGGTATGAGCTGGAGGATGGACAAGCTGCACGCTGCACATACTCCAGAGCCACAGTACTCCAAGACTGCGGTCCTCAAACATCTCCAACAGAACAGGAAGTTAATTCCTGGGAGTGCTCACCACTGGGCAACTCACATTCCTTGTATGTTTAGCACTCAACGTCAGTAATTCATGTTTGCCTTTAATCAGGCTCTGCCAGTGTGCACATTAATTTAAGTGTCAGTTACAAAGAGGAGATATGTTACTATAAAGAACACTCATTGCCAGAAAAATGACCTGGCCAGTTTCTAAAAAATGGTTGAAGGGGAGACCTACAAACTGCAGAAATTATTGGTTCATACTTTTCCTCTAATCACCAACTCAATGAGTGCCTCTTTATTTTTCAGGTCACTTCCCAATTATATATTACATGTTTCCTTTGTTCCACAACCTTTAATTCTTTTCCAGTGTTGCAGAATTAACTGGACAGGTTTTTAATCTTGTCTCTACAAAGAACTTGTTGTAATTGCAATGAATGCTTTCATTTTGCTGGTGTCTGAAATACGATTTGCAGGAGAAGGGGGAGTGTGGGTTGATGCTAGTCCCATCATTAATAACATTCTTGCAGGGATTGTAGTGGTGGGAGTAAAAACCCCAAAGCTTTTATATAATAACAGCATGTGTCTGCACGTGAGCTGCCCCTTTAAGAAGCCTTGGGCTACTGAAAGTAGAGAGATCTGGAGAAAAGGCAGCCCTACAGCTATAACAGAGGGCAGAGGTTAAATCTTTTGGCATATATGCCATAAGAATGGTCACTCCATACCCTCTCCCCGAAGGCTTCACTGAAATAGAGGTGTTTGCCATCGGCACTGCACTGCTGGTAGAAGGTAAGTTCGATGTGGGACCTCAGCAGCAATAAGATTTTTCCCCCTATTATTCATGGTGAGAGGGAGAAGAAAACTTGAAGTAAACAGCAGCATTTGTGGTATGTTGACCCTTGTTACAGTGGCCACCTCACCAGTACTTCTGGTGAGTAAATCAGTGAGCTGCCAATCTGTTTGCAGTGAAGATCTGCACACTATGCATAGCTGTGGCAGTGAAGTACTTGCTACTTTGCTTCTTTCTCAAGATTTTGGGATGTAAGATTTTGTTGTTGACTTTTAAGGGCAATTTTATCTTCCTCAAGGGAAGGATATTGAAATGATTGATAATCTCTCAATAAAATTGGATTGCTTGTTTTGTAGGCTGCGATGGCTGTCTTATAATCAAACATGATAGGTCCTAAATAGCCTCTTAGCATACATCCATATTGCATTGGTGGAGCTGTAATTAACGGCTGCTGGGTAAAAGTAAACAAACCATATCAATTTAATTTAGCCAATGTGGACTTTTCTTAAATCATATGCCACTTCTCTGAGAGACTGCAACAAAACTGTGAATTTATAGCTACCTGGCAGCTAGTAAAGGCATGTAGCTAGGATTATGTTGGTGTCAGTCCCAGGGCCTGGGACCCCATCCTGCATGGTGCTGGGAGTGCAGGGATGGTGGGGCCCAACAGTAGAGGAGGAGAAGCTGCAAGCACCATCAGAATGGGATAAATGCCCATTAGCTCACCCCATGAATATGAGCATGGGTGCTCATCCTCTCTTTGCAGGCAAGCTCAGCTGCATAGGAAAGCTGGAAGAGCTATGTCAGACACTCTTCCCCTGAAAGAGAGAAGAAAAACTTCTACTTCGTGCCCAGAGGCAGGCTGCTGCCTAAACAGAGTCCAGGGTTAAACCTGGAAAATGGCCATTAACCTATCTGCACAGCCTGGCAGGGCCTGGCATGGCTTTGCACCTCATTTCTGAGGGGTGGGAAGCAGCAGTGGGACAGGGAAACTGGTGCTGGCAGAGCCCGGCAGTGGGTCCTGCTGGGGAGTGGCTGGTTGTGGTACCACAGCCCTGCCGGCCCTTACCTGCCCAACACCTGTGCCTGGAGGCTGCAGCTGGTCAAGTTCAAGCAGAGTAAACTTCACTTAAAACTAGATGTGATCTAACACATTTATGATTTACTAAGCACAAGTATTTTCTATAGGGTTTTAGGCAGAATGTGCCCAGCAGATTGGCAGTAAAACTCTGTCAACAGACCTAGAAGATCAAACTAAATAATTAAAGATTCATTCACTTTCTGAAAGACACTGAGAGAAAGGTGATGAAGACCTCTCTTTTTTCTTATGGCAGCTCATAAGTGCAGTTTGCAAAAAAGTTGTGGGGAAGAGTTGCATTCACTTTATTGACAGGAAACATTTGCTGCTGTAAAAATGAACATTTAAAGCTATTTTTAAAAAATTTAGTAAATTCTCTATTTGTACACTCATGCTGACCTTCAAGAAAGCAGAATGTGGTGAAGCCTGAGGCTTCCAAAAACAGGGGAAATATAGAAAAAAGTTGTAGTAATAACGCTTCAGCTCTACTCTAAATATGCTCACAACATAGCTCTCCTAAAGGCATCCCTGCATTTGGAAGAGTTGACAGCAGTTTTACCCTGTGGGTGGGAGGTAATCTGGCAGTAAGGAAATAAGAACAGCAGATCTCAAATGGTTCCAAATATTTCTCCTGGAAATATTTTGTTATATGTTGTGTAATGAAAAACACAGATCAGCTGTTACTATGGTTATGCCATCAGCCATTAATGCAATTAAGGTAGAAGCAGGATTTCAGATTAGAAAAAAATCACCCATCTTATGTAACTGCAGAA
Organism: Xenops minutus; assembly: GCA_035221455.1. Lineage (NCBI taxonomy): Eukaryota > Metazoa > Chordata > Aves > Passeriformes > Furnariidae > Xenops > Xenops minutus. The sequence continues at coordinate 8,688,129 of JAWWEE010000159.1, read as the reverse complement.
TTAAGACAATGAGCATAAGTAACTACATTACTTTACAGAATTAGGGGACATGGATTTTTTCTGTGCTACATAATTTCTTTTTCCAAGAATACAAAGGAAAAGACACAGTCCCTCTCATCTAACTGAAACTTAGATACTGAATGTTGAATCAGAGCCTCAGAGCTAAAATAATTCAGGTCACCTTGAAAAGGGCATTAAAAGACAAAGCTTAAATTTAAAGCAGTGAAGAACGGGTTTCAGGGTGGCACAGCTCTCTGCTGGGTAAAGAGTTGGGGTTGCTTGGATGGTCCTCTCTGAGGACCAACATTAATTAATATTTTTTAAGCCTGTCAATGACTACTTTTCATAATTAGATTATTCCTTTCCATGTATAGTCTATTGACGAGGGGCAGTAATAAGATTGAGCCAGTGTGATTCAGGCACTGTGTAGGCTAACCTTAGACAGAAGCCCAAAGGGAGCCAGGCTGACTGAAACACAGCTGAGGGATTTCTATGCTTAAACACAAGAATTTTGTAACTGATATTGCACACAATCCATTTCTCTATCAAAGACAGGCCTGGAGATGTGTGCACCAGCAGCATTTACTGGCTGCCAGACCCTCTGAAACAGCCTCCTCTGCATCTCCCTTACTCTGAACTATGTGTCCCCGGATGGAACCTGACAACACAGTTTCTCTTACTATAACAAAAGGCAGAATTACAAATAAGATCAAACCATTTCTGCTCTATATCCCCGATGCAGTTTGGAGCATTGTCTTCAGCAGTCACCTACAATTTCTCTCCTGAAAGCCTTTGTAACTTGCTTGCAGACTGACCACTACAGATGTATTCCCTGTGCAAAAATTTCCACTGTAATTATTGTTCCCTCATTAAAGAAAACAGCAGTATCACCGTGGATATTTTCCATTTCCAGTTGAATCATAACAAACAATTCTGTCTTTCAGCCCTACTTGGATTCTGTCTGAATGGCTTGACAATTCTTTCTTTCCGAAAAATCAAAGAACTCCGAACACCCAGCAATCTTCTGGTTCTCAGCATTGCACTGGCCGACTGTGGGATCTGCATCAATGCATTCGTTGCTGCCTTTTCCAGCTTCCTAAGGTATATCTTAAAGGTTTTCCTAAAGCATGCCAAATTAACAGCTTAAGTTCTAAGAGATCAAAGTAATTAAATTACTTTCTCTCTCCGATAACACACAGCCAACCTTCTCATTCTCTCAATTTGAAACAGGAAAATGAAACTCTATATAGTTCTAGTAGGCAAGCAGAAAAGCAGACTTTGCTGTGTATAATCACTGACAGAGTACAAGACTGATTATGGAAGACATTTAACCAGACAGCTTTACTGGTCATTATAGAAGCCACTTGAATATCAAAATATCACATCGTTAAACCTCTAGGTTGACCCCAAATTTATCTGCAAGTATTGATCTGTTTGGTGAGGGTTTTTATGAACCTTTTCATTAAATTAAAATGTAGATCTGTTACCACAGAGTTTAGTTATGACACAATTGATTTTCTACATTTTCACACATGTCAATTATTTAATCAGAGGACAGAAACAATATCAAGCATTTTAGTAAATAATTACAACAAACAAATCACAAGCAAACCATACTCAAAGAACCCAGCACCTTGTAAAATAGCTGGTTAATAATTTCACCATATTTTTACACTTGTAAAGACCTTTAATGGAAAACAGAAATACATTTCAAGCCGGAATCTGACCACTTTATTCTCTCTTAATGACTATAGAAAATATTTGCAAATTAACAAGCAAATAGGAAGCTCCAATTGGTCCTTATTCAATAACATTTTACCTTCTGTATAGGTTAGTCCTGTTTCAGACACTTATGTCTTACTGTAGTCAGTAAAGATGCCTTTACCTTTACTGAACTGGAGCTGAGAAGCCAAAGTCAATACATCAAAATGAACTTGGTTTTGACCATTGCAGGACCCTGTTGTTTAAATTGGAGCACAAGTTTCCCAGCCTCCCAAGCAGTAAGCTGTCTCCTGTGCCAGGGGTAGTCTCCTTATTTTTATTTGGTTTTGTACTGTGTTGCATGGTGAACACTGACTGTCCAAAAGGTTATTATTCATTTGCTACTTTTACTTGACAGATTGTCTGCTCACAAAGGATATCAATTTGGAAGCTATGGATAATTAGATGAAATGAAGATTTCAAATTTAAACCCCTCAACTTTTCAATACAAAAGTGCAGAATTATATTTTCTTCTCAGTATTTAAGAGTAGAAATAGCTCCTGTACTGTATCAGACACCACAGCAAGAAAAATGCTGACAAATACCTAAAGGCAACCACAGTAACATCTTTCACAATGTTTCTCAGACAGATAGCTCGAGCACAGTCTATCATTTTACCCTCTTTGCTAATGCAATTTCCAAACATGTCTTCACCTTTCACTATCAGTTTCTTAACATATTCCTTGTTTGTTGACAGATACTGGCCCTATGGCTCTGATGGCTGTCAAATTCACGGATTCCATGGCTTCTTGACAGCACTAGCCAGCATTAGCTCCAGCGCTGCGGTCGCCTGGGACCGATACCATCACTACTGCACAAGTAAGGGCTACAATTTACCAAGCAACTTCACCCAGATCCTGCTACAAGGCAGCTTGCTTAGGTTTTTGAGAATCAAAGCAAGCACATATTTATTATTTGTGTATCTTATAAGTAAGTTTGTTTATCTTACACACTAGAGACAGAGCACATATAAACAATTTCTCCAAAGGGCCTCTTCCTATACAGAGGGCAATCACCAACCACCTTCAGGAGATATTTCAGATATTTCCTCTTCCAGACCACATCCAAGTTGTGATCCTCTTGCCATGCTCTCTCTTAATCCATAGGTAATCTTTAAAACAAAATCCCAAACAAAATCCAACTCCTCGCATTGAAGAAAAATCTATTCACCTTGGGCTTTCATCCAACACCCTGCTGTGTACTAAACAGATATTTATGCCCATGCATTGCTTAGTAATTGCAGATGAATTTGGTGTGGCTGGAGAGCTGCCTCTGCAGAGACAGCAGCTGGAACAGAGCCCATGCACAGGCATGATCAGGCAGACAGAGCTCAGCAGCCCCTTTGTGTGACACACAGGTCTTCTGGGGTGCAAGAGACATTTGTGGGGTTTGTGTTTTGTTCCAGGCCACCTTATAAGGACTGGAACTTCATACATTTGGTCTCAAGCAAATTTAAGTACTGATAAGAGCAGGAATATGATCATGTGGGGTTTTTCTTATGGAAGGCCATTTTTTTTGTTTGGTTTTTTTTTTCTTGAAATTTAATTTTTAACTAGTTCTGACATCTTAGGTGGATTTAATGGAAATCTAATATTAGACAGAGAGATCAACCTAGGAAAATAAATTTGTCTCTTTTTGTAGACTTCAGAAAGCATATTTTTGATTTAGGTGAGAAATAGAGATTGGCAGGATTGACAAATAGATGGATTTATAGAGATAGATATGCCTTGTCTTTTATCACAGAACTTCCTCACAAACTTTGGCAGCACTGCATTTGTGCATTCAAGCAATAATGAGGGTGCTGAGTTGGATTTGGTGTCTGTGGAGACTGCTAGGATTTGTGCTGGGACTCCAGCTGCTCTCTAGCCACCACTGTGGATACAAGGGAATAACTCCATTCTCTTAGCTAGCCCAGAAGCCAGGAAGCACAGCAAGAGGCATTATCACGGATTGCAAAACAAATTAGCAGCCTTGTGAGCACTGTAACTGGCAAAAGCTCTTGTCTAATAAGATAAACTCATACTGATTGTTCTGTGCTTTTATGGGGCCTCACCTCTCCCCAAACACCAACTTTCACAGTAAATGCTGCAACTTAGTACCTGTCAGACCCCAATTCCCTCCCCAGTTTACTCTAGGTAGCCAGAGTTCTCAAAAGTTATTGGGAAGGGACTGAGTGACAAACACAGGGTGTACAATTTCAGGCCCCTCATTATGAAAAGGGAAAAAGACACAATATGAAATACAAACCTATTCTGAAAGGACAGAGATTCTCTTAAAGGTCTTTTCCAGCCTGAACTGTTCTATGTTCCTACAACATCCTGGCACTCAAGCAATGCTGGGAATGCCCTAATCTGTATTATTTGGCCATTTTGGCAGTCATGTGGGAGCTCTGCCACCTGGGAGAAATGGATGAGGTCCTCCCACACAGATACGCAGCTTTCATGTTTCCTGCTAAAGCCTGGCTTTTTCTAAAAGAGTGAGGAATCCAGAGCACCTCATGTAACCACACCATTCCCAAAAAAAAAGCTGTGTCTCTCTGGCAGTGCTAATAGACAAACGCAACTCTCCTTTTCTTGTGCTAAAGCATGGGTTGCTCAGACCACTTCACAAAGTATTTTCTCCAGGAAATTGCAGAAGTTTGTCGGGGAAGAAACTGCTGAGCAGCAGTGATTCAATGCCCTCCTCCATTAGCATCCACACAGCCTTTGAGGCACAGCCTCTGTGTGATTAAAGCAACAAACAGTAAAACACTCCCAAAGCACCCAGGGAACATGTTCAGATGATCTTGATGAGGGTGAAAAGGTTGCCAATTTTTTTTTTCTGCAACTCTTGCAGGAACTCATCTCAGGCAAGGAAATTTTTTTTTCATGTCTAGATAAAGACCCCAAATAATGCAGGCTGTAAGCAAAATCCATACTAACACCCCTTGGACACCGAAATGCATTTGGAGATAGAAGAGCAGCATCTGTATTTTACAAGGGAGAGCCTGAAAACAAGCATGTCTTGGAAAGACATTTTACTTTCTGCAACACTGACTTTAATGCTTTTGTGTCATGCACTCCTCCAGTCAAGAGCATACACCACATTAAGAGCACAGGCAGAGAGACCCTAAGGGCACAAGTTTCTTTACTTTGCTCAAATTGTTACTGATGGCCAAACACAGCAGCTATAGTGAACACTTTGAGCAACAGAACAAAACCAAAAACCCAGAAGTGCTCAGGCCCCACAGCTATTCCAGTAAAACCAGCCCCTTCTACTTGCATTTTCACATGCTGATTGCAAGGAAGATTAACTCATATTTCACAGGCATGTTTTACCAAGCCTACAGGCTATACCATGTTCTCAATGCATACATTAAACTCCTGTTGACACTGGTGCGAGTTGCATGTCTGTGCAAAGAGTACAAAATACCTTTACCTAAAAAAACAAAGCTATTGACCTTGTATCTTCATTCCCCAGGAACTGATACTCCTTCCAGACTCAATTACATCATCCCCAATTCTTTTGTTATGTCCTAAGGGTTTCGTAGGAAAACCTTTGGGGTGGCAATCCTCAGCTTGACACTTGATTATCCACTATCCATATTTCTGAGGAAGAAAGAGCTGATGGGAATGTGATTACTATGATGATAGGATAATTTGGGACTTTACAGCCATTCTGGATGCGAATGACACAAACCTGTTCACTGACATGAAAATAAACCAAGTTTTAAAATTTGGAAGTCAGTACAGGCCTCAGTGACAAAGCACTAGCCTTTGAAGTGTATTGATAACCAGACAAGTCACTCATCTGAAATGAGGTTGATATTAACTGGCATATGGAAGAAAACAGGATTAACATCACACATGACAGACAAGGAAGAGTTTCAAAATATTTTACTCTCCCCTCTCTTGGTTTTTTCCTCCAAGATAATCACGCTGGGCAACTATCTCTTCATCCTCTGAATGTAGCTTTGGGGCCTATGAGATGCTACTTTCACAGCAGGGAGAACTACAGAAATAGTCCGAAAGTATGCAATAAGAGGAGAAAAGCCAGGGGAATCTGAAGGGTACCAAACACTAGCAAGATGAGAAACCAGATTTTATTTCAAAATTTGATCATTGTGGGGGAAAAAGAGAAAAGAGAAGTAGTTTTATGGTAGTGCCTAACAGTGAAGAAGGAAAGGGTGAACTCTGAGGAAGCTGTCTATCAGCAGCAAGCATTCAGAACAGAAGGAGAGTTTCTGTCAAGGTAGACATTGTTAGTTCTCCCTCCCTGGCCATTCAGGAATGGAAAACGTCCTGAATTATGTTAACACAACAAGGGAGGAAAGAAGCAGCAGCCTGGGAGGCCTCACTGGAGCTGGAATGAGGCAGGCAGAGGGCAGCTGGTGGACCTGGATAGCAGGCAGCCACCTACCACTGAGTTGTGCTTGCTGAAGGCATCTCAATCAAACACATAGTTCATTTTGGTGAGAGGGTGTTACTCTGCCATCAGAAGTTTGTGGACAGGGGAAGGATCCTGACCAGTTTTTATGAGACTTTCAAATATCTTTGTCTTTGACAAACTTAGCTAATTTTAAGTGATGCATGCCATGAAGTCTGGTACAAGCCATGTTGTTCTGGAATATATTATAACTTAATATTATACAGCTAGTATAACTCAACCATTTGCAAGAATGAGGAAAACAGACTATTTTTCCCTCCATCACAGAAAATCCTGTTGACATTTTGTTTAAGAAATTCCTTTTGAACAGCAGGCTGAAATCTAGCTGACAGGTAGCCATTGTGCCAGACGTACTTTTTGCTCTTTCTGTGACGATCGGCTAAATGTTTGAATAAATCATAAATCTTAAAAAAAAATCTACATCCATAAATGTTTCCACAAACTAAATATGCAGATATAGTTTATGATGGTGTCACTAAAAAACTGGCCATCATAATCAAAAGGATTAATGTCCAATACTCTATCTAGCATTTCTAGAATTTAAGCTTTTGACATCACAATTTCAGTAATCTTTGAATGATGGGGGGGAGGGATCTGTTGATGACAGTGACCTTGTTCTGTTCCAAAGCAATTAGTGAAGCCATTTAAAATTCCCTGTGTTAATATTTCACTGTATGGAAAAGAGAAGCTTCCCTTTTTGCTTTTCAAAGAGAGAAAGCCAGAGAACAAGAGTAATTAGACTTAATAGCACTAAACTGCCAGCAGTGGGCAGTAATTAGAAATTATATCTGTAAGCATAACTACATACATAGACATTTAATTGAATTAGGACCTATACAGTTATTACATTAAATTTTATCACTCCAAAAAAGGCATTTAAAGTAAAGCAATGGCCTGCTGTGCACAAAAACAACCGAACTGCTCTGGGCTTGTGCTCTTGTTATCAGCATTCTCAGGGGATGACATTTTTGCCATATGAACCAATCACAATTTTTTCACTGTCCTTGTACTGAAAGTAATTTTTCTGGGTATAACTAAAATAACATTGAGTTTGTTTAGTTTTACATTCATACATTTTTAGCTACTGTTGATGTGTGAGTAAATATTTTCTGGAGGGTCAACAAGCAGCTGATTTCACCAGGTTTGCTTCACCATTAATCTCATTTTGCAAAAGGCCAAAGCCAAGAGGAAAAATATAATTTTGTTAGTTCTGATTCTCTCCTCTTCTAGTGTCCAAAATAGGATTCCTTAAGTGTGAGGAGAAAGAATATAGGAACTCAGCTTCAGAGATGAGATTTCCATATGCAGACAGTCAAGACATGCCTGGGGCCAGACTCCATTATTGCACATTCCTTTTATTCTACATCTAGTAAGAAAATGGTGATCTCTAACACCTATGGAAAAGTAACAAAAATAAACTTTTTCTTACAGTTTTTCATACAAAAGGCACACACATTAAAGTAAAATTTAGGAAAATAAGGGGAAAAAAACAAAATTAAGGAAAAATGAGAAGAGACATCTTGCTGAGCTCCTCAAAGCCCTGCCTGGCATGTGGGCTCCCCAGCAAGGTGGAGGGAACTGAGCCAGGGCACTGCCAGCCACAAGCACAAGGAGGTTTCCCCTGGGGTGTCCTAAGAGCTGCACTTTTCCCTTTAAAAAACTCAACACGGAAATCTTCATTAAAGCCACTTGATAGAAAATACTCGAAAGCTATTTCAGCAGGAGGCCTCCCAACTCTCTCTTGCCTGCACATACCCCAGCTGGCAGCACACGGGCCAGAGGAAAGACGTGGCACCAAGAGACTGGGCACCACGAAAGATCCCAGAGGTGGTTGCAGCCAGTGGAGCAAGAGTTTCTCTGGTTTTTCTGCTCCAGATGACAGCAGGGAAGGTGGGATTATATCAGATTATATCAATGCAAGGATCTTTTTTTACATCCCAGAATCCATAAGGTGCTGGTGTGTGACCAGGACCCAGTGACACCAGAATGTCTCAGTCAGGGCCCATCGTATTTTGAAACCTTCACAATATTGCAGTAGTCCATGAAGTGAAAGGATAGGGCAGAAAGAGAACAAAATTTCTTCCACTAGATACCACAAAAAGTAATTGGTATTAACTACTTTATAGAAATTGCAGAGAAGCAAAAACCCATCAAGATTTGGTTCAGGGTTTTTTCAGAATACCAGGAGGGCTTACCACTTACAAAGTTGTATTCCCAAAGCAATAAAGCTGCTTTTGGCATAAGCTTGTTTTAAAAGACACACAATTCAGATCCAGGTTTCAATGCAGCTGCTTTTGATAATGCCTTTAAAATGCTGCTAGAATACATAAAAGACAAAACAAACCTGACAGCTTATGTAATAACTTTTGTCCCAGTTGAATTTCAAGTTACTGTTGTGTAAAGCCAAGCTAGAAGAACTGCTGTGTAGAACACAAATGGACACCTTGGATGAGTAACAACTCTAACATGCTTGTTTGAGCATATACCTAAATTGCATGCACTTCCAAAAGATACAACTTAAGCTACATTGCTTCTTTAAAATGGAGAGATTATGAATAACTACAAGTTACTAAAAAGTTTTACTTGTATTTCTAGTGCCTTAATTCAAAATCTATTCTTTTATTTTCATCTATGTCATTCTAGAGACATATTATCATGTAAGTACTACAAAGCAATTTTTAAACCGTTGTAACCAAAGTAGATCTCCTATGTAGGAATCGTGTAACTACCATATTAAAGTATAGAAGATTTATAAAAAGGATTTTCTTTACTTTTTCCCTGGTACTTAAATTGTAATGTGTACACCTGTCTTTTTCCATGACTAATTTCTGAACACTTGCACCAAACAAATTTTTCAAGTTGATTTTTAATGCAATTCAAACTCTAATTCTTCTCCCTGAAGAACCTCTGGAAGATAAGAAAAAGCACAGAGGTAGAACAAGGATTCCCGTAAAAGGGCAGTTCCACTAACACATTTATTTTATGTTCCTTCTTTAAAATATACAAGGACAGTCCAACACAAAATAGATACTGTCGAGTTTGTGGTCCTTTCTGGAGCTGTTGCCTTACAGGGATCTCCACTCTGTGGCCCCACATGTCCTTCACCCACAAGTCAGGCACATTAGATCCCATGGCAGGGCCTCACCTCATGCACCTCATCCCCAGTCCTGCACCTTTGCAAGAAAGGTCACAATTGGCCTGAATCTTCCTGCCTGTTGTCATGCTAAGGGCAGAAAAGAAGACTGCTTTCCAACCTCAGTGAAAATTACGTCATTACTTCCCCCTAATGGGAGGTTTGATTAGAAAGGAGCAGTGGGGAAAGTCACTGTTCTCCTTGCTGGCATCACAGGCTATTCAGCATGGCCATGACAACAGACATGAGCCTCGATAACAAAATTACCCAGATCTTTTGACATGCAAGCAGCGAGGCTAACATAATATCCTGCAGAAGCAAAGCCTGCCTGCCTTCTCCATGAAGAAATGCTTCCCGTGTCTTCTGAAGTTTCCAGTCTTTCATTTCACCCATGGACCTATTCCTGTGGTGTTTTTTGGACCTGGGTGAGATAGGCACAAGTGGACATTTTTATTATAAAATTAGAAACAAAAAATTATTAGTGCTGAGCTTCATATTTCCTGTTCCAGGCTAAGCAATGACTTCAAAGGCAAATACTTGTCCAGTAGTATTTTTAGAAGATCTGTTGTCAAGTTGTGTATGTGTGTATATTCATATGTACATATTGATGAACAGTACTGTTAGAACAGGGTATATTTGATATCCACACATGCCCCGCACTCCTGGCCAGGCAGGAAGGAAGTAGGCAGGGGTTGGGGAGTGTGTGCAGAGCCACATTTCTAATCTGACCCACACACTGAAATGGAAATCTAGTTCTTCAAACATTATTTATTGCATCACCTTGTTCATCCTACTCTCTGCCTAACCTGAGTCTTTAAACACATTCTCAAAATACAAGAATATAATGTTAGTAAGAGCAGCTGTATCTCCAGTGTGGTACAAAGGTGAGTAGCAATACAGCATTTGTCTAAGTAAAGCACACAAAAGGGAAATAGAGTTTACTGTTCCCTAAAGTCTAAGAGCCTCCTCCATATCTTATGCAAGACTGATTCTTCCAGACTTGGGTCAGCTTTAGGATACAAGACACAGCCAGCTGCTTGTTTCTCCCTGAGGCCCAAGGGCTCGACAGCTTTTCCAAGTGGTTTTGTTCAGGGCATGGAGCCCCCTTTTCTCTTCCCACAGGGAGCAGGCTGCAGTGGAGCACGGCCGTCTCCATGATGGTGTTTTCGTGGCTGTTTGCTGCCTTTTGGTCTGTGATGCCCTTACTGGGCTGGGGGGAATACGACTACGAACCCCTGCGAACCTGCTGCACCCTGGACTACAGCAAAGGGGACAGGTGAGGCCAGGGCCAGCTCCCACAGGAGTGGGGTGGAGGCTGCCATCCCCTGGGGTGGCCTCAACAGCACACTGAAACAGCTGGCCCCCACCACTGCTGCCGGGGCAGATGTCCCTCCCCAGTGCCTGGGACAAGGACATCCCCCAAGGCTGCATTGACTCGCATGGTGGAATGTGGGAAGAGCTTCCTCTGTGGGAGAGGCTGGTGCTCAGGTTTCTGCTACTCTTGCTCATCTATGAGCTGCACCTTTGCTGGGTTTAGGGCTTGAAACTCTTTAAAGTGGTTTTGGTTTTATGCCGTCCAGCACAAATGTCTGAGAAGGGTTGTTTGGGTTTAGAAAGCAAACACCTGTTGTGATTGTCTACAATACTACCCATCCCACACACAACAGCATGGCACAGCTTAACTGGCCATCAGCAAAGGCTGCACCTATAGCATGTTGAAAAAACTGGGTTTAACAATTTTAAAAATACAAGTTGGTAAATATTTACAGCAAGTTTACATAGATACACTAGAGAGTAATTAACAACCTCTTTTTTTTCTCTTTTCACTCCTCACCCTTTCCAGAAACTATGTCACATTCCTTTTTGCTCTGTCCATTTTCAATTTCATGATCCCGGGCTTCATCATGCTGACAGCCTATCAGTCCATACACCAAAAGTTCAGGAAAAGTGGACACTATAAGGTAAGAAAGTTCCCTCAGCCCCTGCAATCTCCTTACCAAAATAGGGCTGCATCCAAGAGAGATAAAAGCCCTGAAAAAACCAATTTCTTTCATGGAGGCTTTGGCTCAGCTCCTTCTGTACTAACTCCTCAGTGTTACTTGAGTAGGAGGGTAGTGCAACACAGGATGGGGCCACTCAGAAGGTTCATGGAAACACCACCCTTAGACATTTCAACATTTTACCAGATGGCCACACCTGCCCCAACCTGGTGCTGTAAACAGTTCCCCATCAAAGAGAAAGCTGAACCAGTGATCCTGAGGATTTCCCTCCACCAACAGTGGTCCAACTCTCCTCACAAAACTAATACACAGCATGCAGAATATTTGCCAATAGCATATCAATATTTATCCAGAGAAATGTGGCTCAGGAAGGATTGTTATTCCCTGCTTTGCTACAGGCCCTTAGCTTATCACTGAGGAAGTCAGAGAGAAATACAGCTCTGCAAGGAAACACACAGGCACCCCGTGGGGGGAGAAGGGCCTTCCCATACACATTGTGTTTACACTTGGCTGAGGAAACTCAGAATTCTTTATGAGCTGGGAAAAAAGGAATTGTTCTGGTGTGGCAGGTTTATGGGAATGTAATGTAGTGATTATATGAGTTGTTTCCTTAGGTGCAGGCCATACAGTCTGGGGCATTGTGCATGGCTGGTGGGCACAGCCCAACCTCTGCACTCAAGAATTCTCAAGAAGAGTGTTATATCAACAAACAGACAGCCCGGCAGACTGGTTTGGAGCTGACTGGAATAAATACATGTGCCCTCTATGTATTTCTTGGAAAAAATCTCAGTAATCATTATTATTACCTTTTTTTCAGTGAATTTACATGCACTAACAAGTGACTTGTTTCTTACAATATTCTGTAGCTGTACAGACAAGTTATGATGCAGAAAATTTAAGGATGAAATTATTGCTTCTCTAGTCATTAATATTAAGATACTTGGGAATAAATGGCCATGAACACCACGGATAAGGCCCTAGCATGAAGGACAGAGGAATCCTACTACCACAACATAGCCAGTGCATCCATCTGTTGCACTGCCATAGCAGTGACTTCACACAGTTCATTTGTCTGCGAGACCATCTAAGAAGTTAGCAAAATATCATTCCTTTTTGTCTCTTTTTAAATTTTCACATTGCTTTCTTCCCTCAGGAGGAATTACTGGTCATGGCTTTCATACCTAGAACACACTCTGATTTAAGTGATCAACCACAAGGTGTCATGCCACCTCTGCCACTCCCTGCCCATGCCCTGAACAGGGCTTTGTGCCCACTGCCCAGAGAGCCCTTAAGGGAGAGGGAGCTGTGCTCCCACATCTCCAACACTGACACCAAAGCAGCAGTGGGATCACATATCCTGTTGGCTGATCCTCTCCTGCTGCTGAACACAAACCTTGGTGCCACAGCTCTCCCATCCATTTGGTGCAGTGTGTGATTATGAAACACAAAGACATTTATTGCTCTTGTTTTTCAGTTTAACACTGGTTTACCATTGAAGACGCTGGTCATTTGCTGGGGTCCCTATTGCCTTTTATGCTCCTACGCAGCCATCGAAAATGTGATGTTCATTCCAGCCAAGTACCGCATGGTATGTCTGTGCTACCTGAAGGAATCCAAACAATGACATTCTCCTTACTCTCCTCTCTCTGTTCCTATGGAACAATGCCAATTTACTCACAATTGGGTTTACTAGTTAAAACATGTATAATTAGTAGATCTTTTCCTCAAAGCATTCTGTTCATCTACTACTTGTAAGGCAAAACAGTTAAGCACAGTGATGTAACAGGCATTGTATAACTGCTTTTATCAAGCAAAAATTAGGGAAGTCATGGGGTTTTTCCTTCAGCGGTCATTTAGCGGTCTGTAGCCTGTACTGCTTCATGGTGTGTTGGAGCTTTTAGTGTCCTTCCCAGGGTCAAGTACCAGCTCAAAATTTTCAGTTTTGAAGAAATTCATTCCTATTTCTAATATTTGTCTCTCCTCAAGGAAGCTGTACTTGTTCTCTCCTAAGGTTATGATATCTCCTTTTTTCCCTTTTTTCTATGAGTCTTGGCTCCACAACCACCTCTGGAACTCAGTAATATCACATCAAACTTTTCAATTTTCATTCAGTCCTCAAAAATCAGCCCAGTTTCACATCACCAAATGCATCACTGTATTCAGTATCCCACACAAAATGTGTTAGCAACATCAGCCCACTTATCCACCAGAAGGTGTCCGCAGCACAGCCTTCACTCCTAATTGTTTGTATTCACTCTCAACTGAAACATCATTGTTTCAGGCAATACCAATCTAAAGTATTTCACCTGGAGACTATAGTTTCCTCAGCAAGGACTTCCAATGCACCAAATCGCTTTTACTTCTCATCTTTCTGGAGGTAGCAAGCTACTGCCATTGGAGACAGGCTTTTTTTTGGTAAAGAGAAACTGAACCTAAGCTGAAATCAGCCCACTGGCTCCTTGGTTCATTTTCCTATTAATAGATATTGTGTTTCACAACAGATTCCTGCCCTTATTGCCAAGACTGTGCCAACGGTGGATGCCTTTGTATATGCGCTGGGGAATGAGAACTACAGAGGAGGAATATGGCAGTTCCTCACAGGACAGAAGATTGAGAAAGCAGAGGTTGACAACAAAACTAAATAACCCATTATGGCATTAAGCAAAATTATTTCAGGTACATCAGTGAAAGCAAAATGTTAGAGAAAACCATACACTCTCTGATATGTATGTGCAAAGGTGGTTTCACACTGGAAAGGCTGTACATTGGCTACAAGCAATGAAGTACAGAAAGAAAGCGCTCCAGATAAATGTCCAGACCATCAGAAGCTGCTTGTCAAACAAGCTGCCTTAAATCTGTGTTGATTGTCATCAGTCTCATTTTATATGTCACTGCAAATAAACTATATGCTGGAAAGCATTTTTTCTTCTCCTTATAAAAGCTAACATAAAAGATCAGCAAATTAACTGAAGCAGGATATTCATTTATCCAGTGAGACCTCATCAGATCAATCTTTGCAGTTTGTCCATATGGTAATGTCTGGATTACTGAAAGATTAAACCAGTAACCAGTATTACACCACATGTCTGTATAAATAGCTTGTTCATCTGAACAACTCACTTTCAATGCACCCAGAATGAGAGTTCCCAAATTTCCATCATGAATCTGATATTCTAGTTCCATAAAAACATTTCAGCAAGCATGTTACCCCAGTAAGGAATATTAGCTTGGCTCCTTTTCAAATGAATTACTGTGTGACATTCAGCTTTATCACACACTAAACTGCATCAGATTTTGCAACTGCTACTTACCAGGACAATAAAAGGCTTATAGTCCACCATAAAAAACATTCATCTTTTTGTTGAACATTGAGCAAAGGCTAAAGGGAGGTATGAGTCAGTTTCTGCTCTAAAATGTCGTAAGAATAAAAATTAACTTCATACCTGCCATTAAATTCCCTTATGATCTACATGAGTGAGAACAATCACTGAATCAGTTGTGACGGAAGAGTCTGAGCAATTAAAAAGTCACTTATTTTATAATTTTCAGTATTATGTATTTTAAACAGTTAGAAATGTCCATTTTAAACACTTGTATTTGCCCATGTTTCTCATATCGCCTATGGGATGAAAAACTATCAGTTGATATTCCTGTTACTGCAAGATGTCTCTCAGAATTACCCATTTGTTAAAAAATATGTGCATGACAAAGATTATGAGAGATCATATGTACAAAAAGCCAAACCTAATTGATACTTAGAGGAATTGTATGGTTCATTTGCAAGCATTGACAGTGAAACAGCTTTTGAAACTAACCAAAGAAAAAGTTGATCTATTCTTTTGATGCCTTCCAACATATTAGAAGGGAAAACAGTTGTTTAAGGGTTACAAAAGGGTAGATGATGCAATTCTGGAAGCTAAACAATCACTGGATAGAAGGGATATTCCCCTCGTGGCTAGAGTTAGGGAATAAATGTCATTTTGACACAAGGTAACAAGCAGGATTCCCATTCAAAGATGTGCTTTGGGACTTTGCGAGGCTCAGTCTGGTCACAAACTACTTGATAGAGCACTGAATAATGCCATGACAAAATTATTCAAAATAATGACATCTAAAGCTGACAGGTAAGACTTTCATCTTAGGCACCCATAGTATTAAGTGGGCAGATAAAATGTTTGCACTGATAAGTGCAAAATAACGTATATAGGCACAACATTACCTTTAAGTATGTACCTAGAGTGACAGGCTCTGAATGTGCAATTATCTATTTCTCAGGAAAGGTCTTGCAATCATTAGTTCACTTGTCAGTGGGGTCACCTGAGAAATCCCAGCAGAATGGTAAAAAATGCTAAAAAAAAGAATAGGTAACAAAAGAGGACACATGGTCACATCATCTGAAAGTCACTTATTCAGACTTATTGGATAGGGTGCATAGTTTGGGTCTTTCCAAGTCATGGAGGATACAGATAAACTAGAAAAGGGACACAGTGATGATCAAACACAAGGAGAAGCTTGACTACAGTAGGAATGAAATAAAGGAGAGTGCTGGCTGAGAAGAGGTGACTGATGAGGAAAGCCTTATTGAACCAGGGGTTCAGGGGGTGTGAGGATGGAAGGATTGTTTGCTGCTTCCAATAGCAGGAATTATGGCAAATACTGTAAAATTAATTAGAGATGTGTATTTTCTGAACTTCACAGTTTGAGGAGTGTTTTTCATGTCTGCCTACTGAAACACATTAGGGCTTACATAATACTGTAACAGTGTAATAAATAACAGCTTAAGACATTTGGTTAGGGACTGATTTCCTTGGGCTTAAAGGGAACATACCTCATGAATTCATCTCAGGCTTTGGCTTTTAGTTCATTTTCAGATTGATTTTTGCCTTGCTCTTACTGTAAACTCTTTACCGTGGGAGTAGAAAACAGCAGAGCTGTTTCTTTATTCTGTTGGACAGCTACAAATCTACATGTGCCCCTGCTTAGATTTGTGTATTCTTTTTTCATATAGATTACTGAAAACTAGTGCTGGGTAAAGTTGAGTATTATTACTGGTGAGCATAAAGTCAATAAGTGGTATTCAAGCCTTGAGACGAATGGGGCCTCTGTCCTCAGCGGCAACCACAGCTGTTCTCTAAGGCTGCACTGAAGAAATATGAGGTAACAAGATCACCAAGACCATTCAGACCTAAGGGTGATGCAAAACTTACAGACACACTTTGAAGAACACGGAACATGTTCATATAGCCCAGTGTATTGATATAAATTTGGGACCACAGCAGTACAGATGCAGTACAGGGCATTACAGTGACATGAGAACTGGCTGTCCCACTCAAGAGGGACGTCCCACAGCTCTCTGGAGCGAAACCTCACTGCAGATGTTTCCCTGTGCACTCTGTTGCTCCCATCTGGTCAGAAATCCCACCTGGTGATTAATACCAATCTTGTCACATGAGAATGGCTACAACAATCTGTCCACTTTTCAAAGTAAGTAGACAGCATTTCAGGCTACTTCACATTAGCCACAGAAACTCTTTTTTAGGGAGGTTTTGAACTATTGTTCACAATCAAAGAAGAAGATGAAAGTGTGGCTCTCCCCAGGGTTCAATTACTTGATTCAATATCCAGCCACTCTTAATGCCCAGTGATCTGCAGCATTATATACAACATCACTTAACCACCCATTCCCTCTTACAGGCAAACTAATTCTGCTTGTTTTGTCAGAGTGAACATTTTGACTCACTGATGAAAACCAGATTTCCAAAGAAGAAACAGAAGGCAATTTTTCCTCCTTAGCCCTAGAAACAGAGTGTAATTTCTTCAGGTTTTCTTTCAGCAGACAGAAATGCCTCACACTTTAAATAGAATCTCTTACAGTTCTATTTTCAAGGCTATTAAACACCCGCAACTCCAAACGAAGTTACTGTGTCCTCGATAATGCTGTAAATCAAGATCTTGCTGACTCAGTTTTCCCACACTGCCTACACTTACAAACACCCTGCAGTTCAATAAAAGGGAGTTGAGTTTTTCTGCAGTGCACATTCTTCATGTGCTTTATACACTTTCTGATGTGTTTTTCCTTGCACCTCCAGTGCAACTGATGGGGGCATTACAAACTGATTTAGCAACTGGGTCAGAGGAAGAATTTGCACTGTTCCCAGTCTATCATCATACCCCTTTGAGCTGCACTACTGTAAAACAGCAAAGTAAACTGGTTTTGTCATGACAGAGAAAAAAGGATTGTCAGATTCCTAAACATGGACTTACCTAAGTGCTAATGACTGGTTTGGTTCAACAAGTTGGGATACAAAGACTAAAAGTGTAATGTAAGATCCTTATAATATGATGACAGCAAGTGTTAATCACAAGTACTTATCCTTCCTGTTATGTCTCACTTAAATTTCTGTTCATGCTTCACCTGTGAGGATGACTAACCAAAGACTCACACCTCAGCCTATGATATTGAGAGTTTACATGTTGTAGCAAAACTGCAAAAATATTTGGCACCACCGTCCTTTTTATATATATTCATATACATGTTCATTAGAGGATCACAAACAGTGGTCTGTAGGAGATATTCTAGACAGCCTAATACAGTAAATAGTCAGTAGGTGTTTTGTTATGAAAACAGGCATTTCACTTTCTGCAGAGAAAAAAGGGAATATGGACCTGGTGCATAAAGATTATGTAAAATAATAAGAATTTTCAAATGGTAAATACACACGCTCACACACCTATATTAGGTGGTTTTTGGAAGTTTACTAATGTAAAGCAATCTTTTGTGCATCATTAAAAGACAAAACAATCCCATCACAGCAACAGAAAGCACAAAAATTCTAAGATCTCAATGAGATGCAAGTCAATGATTATTAATACAATTTTTTTAACACTTTGAGACCCTTGGATTTCCATGGACTGTAATTTATTCCAGCGTTAGTCATGTATGAAATTCTCCAAAGAAGGTTTTGTTCACAACAGAACATCAGATCATAGAACTGTCAGAAGAGGAGAGCTAGTGCTGTCTAAAGGTGCTGGGCCGGGCTACAGATTTCCCTTGTTTCAGAAGAAGCTGGAGACAAGCATAGAGTCTGGCCTCCTACTCACTGGTTAGAGAGGATTCCCCTGACCAGTGCCCGAGAGATGAGGCACAGGGAGCTGGAGTGAGCTGCTACCTCCTTTGAGACTCTGGCCCACAGAAATGGAATACAACTAGGATTATGCACCTAAATGTTTACTTAGTGTTGAGAAGTATTTCAGGTGCAAATTCAGATACCTATTTCAAAGGAATCTAATTTTAATTAACTCAGGCTTGAAATTAATGTAGACTAATTAAGCACTATTTAGAAATATGTTTCAGAGGACAATACTGTATTCAGTAGGTCTCTAATGGTAGAAAATGTGCTTCCTTTAATAACAATCTGTTCTTGGGAATTGGAAAAATAATTGTGGAGTTATAAAACAAGATCTGGTATCTTTACAGTGCTATCCAACGTCAAGTTTTAAAAAGAATGATTTTTAATAGGTAGTATAAGAATGTGACTTTAGGAAGACAAACATTTGTGGCCTACAAACACACATTCCTTATTTTTAAAGGAAGGACTGAAAAGGTGACAGGGACAGTTCACTTATATATACACCAGGTTGGATGGGGCTTTGAGCAACCTGGTCTAGTGAAAGGTGTCCCTGCCCATGGCAGGGGGATCAGAACTAAATGATTTTTAAGGCCTCTTCAAAACCAAACCAAGCCATTCAATGATTTTATGATACTAAAACCAGCAAAGAAAATTATATAATTGGAAGCAGAGAGCAACCTTTCAAGTCTTACAGCAAGACTGCTAATTTTTCAATGTGCTTTAGATCTTGACAGTGAAAACAAAGTCTATTTTGACAGGAAACAGTTGGAGGCTCTAATTCTTGGAGAAGCCACTCTTTTAATTTTCTTGATGAACAGTGAGTTAACAGATTTTTTTGTTCCTGGTGTTCAAAGATTTGTGTTCACTGCTCCAAGATTTGTTTCACTGAACCATACAGGGAGGTGCTATGGCAGCATTCTTGATTTCTTTATCAATAAGCTGGCCCATCATTCAAATACAAGCAATTTTGCAAGTAAATTATATCACATTAGATGAGAGATCATTGTGCTGAAAAGCAACTGTAAAAGCAGAAGCTTAAGGATGCTATGAATCAAAGAAAGTACCATTAAACAAATAGAGGGAAGGCAAAACCAATGCTTTGATGGCAATATTCATCACCTGTTTCACTACTGAACCTGTCAGTCCAAATTTCAAAGCTGACCAGCACTCTGCAGTTGTGCTTCCACCTCAGCAACTCACTGAGTGGCAGCATCTCCTAGATTAGACATTGAATGGTGCTTCTGATGTATGGGTCAAACACTATATTACCCAGAGGAGTTTGAAGTCTTTCCTTCACTAGGAAGGTTTCAACTTTCCTGAAATAAATAACAAGCAAAAATCCTAATGGAGATGAGACAGTGGGCTGATTTATTGAGTTAGCCCTTTATCTACAAAGAGACTACATATTCAGATACTCAGCACAGGTAACTGTGTGTTTACACTGCTCTGGCTAAAAGAGATGTTTTTATGCAATAACACTCATCTGGGAGTGCAAGAATTCAAACCCATTGGTCTTTAACATGATGGCAGTCAAACACACAACTTCTCTTGCCCAGGAGAGCCACCAGACTATTGCAAAACTTTCATTTCTCTACTGACTCTTTCCACTTCCCTATCCCCTTTGCAGACCAAAAAAAAAACAAACAAAAACAAACAAACAAACAAAAAAAAAAACAACAAAACCAAAGAGGTTTTGTCAACTGAATGAGAACGAGCAATTTGGGATTGATTTGACTTGACTAAATGGGAAGAAATTTACATCGTGATGTTTGCTTCTATGACAAAGATGCAAAGGCTCATGTATTAATTTCTCCAAGATACTTGGGAGGATGAACAAAACACAACAAATTTCACATCCTAGGGAATTATCACATAATATATTTTGTGAACTCAATACTAGGCTACTGGTAGATCTTGAAATACAGGTCATAGACAGATATCACTGACTGGGGATATTTTCAAGCCAGAGAGGTTTTCTTGATAAACTTTTTGGTTTATATTCTCTATGCTATAGTCTCATATATAGGTTACATAAAAATCTGTGGGGCAGTAACTAAGCGAGAGATGGGTTATCATTACAGGATGACCCTGAGTCATCAGGGTAAATAGTTGTTATCTGACAAAATGTATTTTGGTAAGATCAAGAGGTTGAGATCCAAGAATGGCAGTTGCTTATAGTTATATGAGGAAAGATTTTGCTTTGAAAAACAGAGCTCAGAAAAGGATTTAGGAGTCATTATAGATAATCTTCTCAATGTAAGCTGTCTGGGCGATGCTGCTGCAAAAAGGACTAATGAGATTCTTGAATATGGTTGAGAGAGAATAATATGAAGCAGAAAAAATGAAGGATTTCAGCATCGCTTGGCAGCAGTGCCAAGACCCTTACTAGGTTACTGAATCCTGTCCCGGTGTCCGCATTTTAAAGAGGATTTGAAGACATTGGCCTGAGTTCAAGTGAGTGTCACAAATGAATTCTCTGGCTTTAACAAAAAAGCCCATGCCTTCTGACGTGATGGGTAAGAAGCTCAACATATTCAGCTCACTGAAAAGAAAACATAGGCATACCTTCATCACACTGTGTAGGTAATTACTCTTGGAGAAAATATACATGAGAAGCTTTCCAATTTGACTGACCAAGATCCAATGAATAAAAGTTCAATTTAGAAAAATTCAACCTTGAAATAAGAGGAAATTTTCCAACAGCGAAGTAATGAAAGACAGAAACATCAGGCCAACTAATGAAAATACTATCACTTGCAACCTTTCAGACAAAGACAGATAGCTCTGAAGATACGCTTTGAGCCTAGTTTCAGACTAGATGATTGCAGTTGTCCTTCCTAGCTCGGTAAACTCAGTTACCCTATGCATCCTTTATTTCCTCAGCCCTTGGTGAAACAGGACTGCCTACACTGTAATCAACGCACTTGCAATGCTTCTGTGGTGGCTCAAGTGTTGCTACAGGAGTTACGACTGGCGAGGATGTGGAGCTAGAATTGTGGGACCACACCGGCCTCATGCTCAGGGAGAAGGGGCGACAGTGGGAACGCGTTCCTGACTGTGACATGTATGATACTGAAACCAGAGAGAGGCTTCTAGCAGATTAACTATTGCTTTTTCTATCAAGAAAAATAATCTCTTTTTCACTCCATTTTGCTTTCTCCAAACCCACCCATAGAGCAGTTGCAAAGTGGAGCACATCATAGACATTGTCTGTTCTGATCCCAATGTGTTTGCTGAAACGAGTCCAAGGGAAACTGCACACTGGAAGGCATTGCAGACAGACTCTGCTCTCCCCATCTGTCTATCCCACAGCAGGTATCAGCACCTCTGGCACTATCACCTACAGATGACATTTGAAATTAAAGATATACAGCAGCCATAAATGCAACACATGAAGCAGCAATGAGTTTAGACCAGAAACATCAGTGGAAAAAAACAAGGTTCTTGATTCCAGTGAAAACCTACTCAGCAGCTGAAATTAGAAACATTAATCCCATGGCATTGCCCATAATTAAAAGCTCCATCTACCACCAAACAGCTGTGTAACTATTGCTGGCTGAACCTCACTGCTTTGAAATGGGTTTAGGAGGAAATGAAAAGCAAGCATTGCAAACATCAGTAGGACAAGCAATACCTTCATGTGTCTTTTATTACATGGACCAAATAATAAAATCGGTGTCCTTTGGCAGTTACTCTTTCTATTAATTCATTACAAGCAGAAATGAGAGTATTACAAATAAAATAAAGCAATTCAGAACTAGAAGCATGTCAGCATCCTATTACCCAATAGTTTCTGCTTACATTGAGCCTTTATTAACTTCTTGCTGTAACATTTCAGAGGCCTGAGACTGCCACTTGTGCTGGTTTTGGTTGGGATAATTTTTTTCACAGTAACTGGCATACAGCAATGTGTTGGATTCAAGTGTTGATAATACAGGGATGTTTTCCTCATTGCTGTTTAGCACCTAACACAGAGTCAAGGCCTTTTTTGCAACTCATCCCACCCCACCAGTGAGGAGGATGGGGCTGCCCAAGGAGATGGGAGGGGGCACGGCCAGGACTGCTGGCCCCAACTGACTCAAGGGATATTTCCATACTCCGTGGCATCAGACTCAACATATAAAGGTGGGGGAACAAGAAGGAAGAGGGGTACATTCAGGGGGATGGCATTTTTCTTCCCAGGTAACTGTTATATATGATAAAGCTCAGCTTTCCTGGGGATCACTGAAGACCTGCCTTTGGGAAGTGGTAAATGAATTCCATGTTTTGCTTTGCTTATGTACACAGCTTTTGCTTTCCCTATTAAATTGTCTTTATCTCCACCCACGGGTTTTCTCACTTTTACTCTTTCGATTCTTCCCCAATCCCACTGCGGGGGGAGTGAGCAAGCAGCTGTGTGGGGCTTAGTTGCTGGCTAGGGTTACACCAGGACACCACTGAAGTCTATTCCTTTGAATTACCACCACAAGAGAATACAATGCCTCAGACAGGATATACAAACAATTAACCAAAGAGATGGTGTTCTCTCCCTGCATGTCTTTAAATGGTGTGTGCTGTTTTTCTGGATGAAAACTATTTGTAGATATGGACAAATCATAGGATAGCAATGAGAAAGAGTTATCCTGTGAGAAAGGTGCCATATGGTACACAAATCCAATTAAGAGGGTTTAATTGTTATTTAAAAGCCTACAGACATGCAGGAATGAAAGGGAGCCCAGTTCAGATAGTCTCCAGATGCTGATTTTGCTTAGGTTTTGGTCAGTCAGAATGCAAGATCCATCCCTCCTCCTGCTGGTAGCCATTAAATATGGCTGAAAGAATGTGGAACAACCCCCAGTTACTGTAAGCAAACACCAGCAAGCCAGTGCTGTGCATTGTACCTCACCAAGTCACCAGGCTCCTGCAGTGCTTGCCTTTCTCAGCTGCACTGACAATTTCACTCAGAGAAGCTGGTTTATCTATAATGCAGATGGGATTGTCATCATTTAAAATTTGCTTGTGTCTCTTTCCAGAAGTAACCCACCCTCCTGAAGGAGCCATAAGGCCAAGGCTGCAAACACTTATCAATAGCTTATTTCTCCTCCTTTCTTTTTTTCACTCCAGGTGATTGAAAAGAAAGTATCTGGGAGGTCTTTTCAGGCAAGGTGACTGTACTGTGACCAAGAATTAGTACTGGAGCTGCAGAGCTGCAATCTGCATTGGTTCCTCACAACGCTGGCTGGCTTTCTTGTTGCTGTCACAGTGGATGTAACACAGCTGAGTAGCTGGTTAAGTATTGCCTATAGCAATCAAAAATAATGGCAGATGGGCTTACCAAACCAGGCACTGGAAAAAACTGATCTCTATACAGGCTGTTCCTGTATACAGGAAAGGTACAACTGAAGTGTCCAGTTTGACTTCATTTAAATTGGTGTATGGAAATAGTACATAATTTAGAATCACCGGCTTTGGTTAAAGCTATGATTGCAAAGTTTTAAGCAGGTCAGAGGCCCAATTGAAAAAAAATTAAGTACACAAAAATTAATCCTTCTTTACCTTTTTGTTTCAATGTGACTCTTGTTAAATCCCTAAAATTAGATTTTTAATCTCAGATTGGCATCCCATTCTCTGCCACTCAAGTAACACAAGCAGTGAGAAGATTATGGCCACTTATGTAGTATCTATTTTCCTATAATCCTTTTAGCACCATAAATGCTAAATATAGCATCCAGTTTAAATTAGCTTTGAACTCAAGTTGACTCCAGTTAACCACACAGGAACAGTCAGTAAAAAAACCCAACCAACCAACCAAACAAACAAACAAAAACAAACAAAAAAACAACAACATACCACACCCCAAAGCAAGGTAGGAAAAGGTACAAATATTCTCACACTTTTTAAAAAATATATATTAACCTGTGCAGTGCATGTTAACAGATGACCTCAATAAAGAATGTCTTCAGCAAAACAACTGCAGGGAACCTTTCCTCTTCCTTGGCAATTGCTTCAGGAAGAAATATGTCCTCAGCATCAAAGCAGGGGTTTCAGGGGGTCTCCCAACTCCAACAGGGATACCTATAAAGGGCCCCAGGGAGTTAGTGCCAGCTTGACAGCTGGGTGCACCCAGACTGTCAGGGCCAGAGATTACTCTGTGAATTTTGACTTGGGCATTTATAGGTTACATACTTACTCACTAACCTGTGTGTTCTACTTCTGTCTCTGTAACAGCACTTATTCTGGACCAACTCAATTTTTTCACCAGTCAGTTTGCCTGAGGAGGGCAACAGCAAATGAATCCCAATAACCAAATCATCCTGAAATAAACAACTACCAGGTGCAACACCCTTAAAGTTACAGGTTCATCTCAAAACTTAGTACTAGATTCAATAAGGCTGCAAGTTTCTCCATTTCTTACTTTTGCCCTTTTCAAACAGCACATAGAAGGAAGGGAAACCCACATCAGCAAGCCTGGCTTTTTTTTTTCATACTCTAGGAACAGAACAATGGCCAAATCTTACCGTGGCATGAAAAATGTCATAGAAATGCAAATTAATATGTATCTGGTTATGTCTGCCTGTCCATTTTGCTTCAGGTTATTAGGAACAATTACACAGATGCCTAAAGCTGAGCAGTAAAATGAGTACCCAGGAGTTCTCCCACAATTTTCCTCCTTCATTTGGAGAACTGCCATACACACAGATTGCGATATTCTCAAATGTTCATTACTGAGATGCACTCATCTGTTAAATACAGATTAGAAGCAGAGGATAGATAGAGCTGGTCAAAGGAGGAATAATGAATCAGAAAATGTTCTTGTGTACTGCCATGGCCACTACTGAAACATTTGTTGAGCTTCTATTTAAAAATCTATGAAATCTCAGCAAAATACACAAACACACTGACAAAATGAAATTGGTATTCTACATCAAAAGCAGAATCAAACTGGCTGTAAGCAGGAACTCAAGAGCCCACGGCACCCTCATGCTGCTCTCAGGTTGTTTTTTCTTAATAAGCATCAATTTAATTTTTTTTCTGGAAAACTTGTATAGTACAAGATGAAAAATGTTTTCAACTATGCCTAGCTACAAAACTAAGGAGCGATAAGATAGTAACGAGTATAGGACATATCTGGAGGAAATATAAGCTCCAGGTATTTATTTTGAGCCTCCTGACGTTCCACTGAACACCATGGACCCCAGCAAGAGTGCCACTGCCTGAGGGGCACTCAGTCTCACTGAGACATGAGAGGAGAAGCAGCACCATAGAGAGGAGGGGGAATACAGAGATGAAAGACAAGAACACAGTAGTACAACCACATATTTAGAGGAGAAATTTCTTCAGTTTTGCTATATTACATTTGCAAACCTATTCAGCTCTTAACTTTAGCAACCTCTTCCACTCAGACCAAATCCCCTACAGGTGGACAAACATCCCAAGTAGGTTACACACTTAAGAAAAACAAGTCACCTCACTTTCATAAACTAGGCCCTTTGGAATAAAGTCTGTTTACGTTCATTCTGCAGAATTTTTAAAACTTGCTCATTGATACTGTTAAAGTGATTATCAAGTTAAGCAATTATCTAAGCTCTCATTTCCTCATGAAACACAGGTTACTTAAATCTTCTTAGGCTCTGCCATGGTACTATAGGACATATTATAGGGCATAGTTACAGTATGAAATAACATGTCACTCCAAATGAAGGAGGCTGTAAAAGTTTTGCTCTGCTCTTTATTTGTAATTGAAAACAAACAAAAACTTCATCATAACATGAGAAATCCCAGTCTTTGAAATTGGAAGGAAGAGATTAATGTTATTATGCAAGTAGGGACACTGCCTATAATAGTGAGGAGTCAGCATGTCTTAACCACGTGTTCCAGGTTAAGACAGCAATACATCTACCACGTGTGTGACAGTGACAGGAATCAGTAACTGTAGCAAATGAGTCAGAGGGCTGATGGGTTGCAGAGAGGGGGCTGTGATGATTGAAGCATATCAATGACATCCCATAAGCTATGTCCACGTCTCCACGGGGAAACCCTCAAGCTGTGTCAGTGTAGTGGCACACACTGCTCCATGCTGGCTCTGTACTGTACTGCCCTGATAGGGAAGCCTCCAAGGAAAACAACTTGTTATAGTTCACCACAGCTCATTACCTGCACAAGAATTTGTGGGGAACATAGAAATAACAAACACTGGCCAGAACTGGTGTGCAAATGAAAACTCTTCTCCCTTCCGACTCAAATTCTTTTTATTCAGTCCAGTGTTACCATTACCAGAGAATACTGAAATGGCAAATCGCCACCACAGGAGCAAAAGAGATGGTCTAATGCCAAGTCACCACATTTCACCCACAGACAGAAAGCTGCACAGCTGGTGCACACCTGAGGTTGCCCTATGTCATTTCCCCTTACTGGAGCAGCCTTAGTGGGCCCCAAGAAGACCTCAATCAACCCTTTTTATCTTAGCTAGTTCCTGTAATTAGAAAACTTCAAAAATGGGAACGCAATGAGAAAAACATTTCTTTAATACTGCACTAAAATTTTAGGCTTAACCAATGCCTGGGCACTTCCTAATGTCCTCAGCACTGCAAGTTCCCTGACAAGAGCACTGGACTTTCTTTTCTTTTCTTTTTTTTTCCTTACCATTTAATGAATGCAGATGAACCATTTCACACTAGCTTTCTCCTCACCCTTGCCTCAAAACAGCACTGAAATCAAACCAATATCACATTGATTTTGTTTGTAATAAAACAACAGATCTATGTATTGAGGAGTATTGTGTACTCTTCATATATAAGTACATACTAAATTTTGCAAGGGGCTGCCGGGTCCCACTGGGGCTCAGAGCTTCATGCCTCTTCGGGCTGCCTTTTCCAGAGGCTTTACAGCAGCTGTCAGGAGGGCTGAGGAGGCACATTCCCACTGTGACCAGCCACAAAGAGTACAAATAATATGCACAGAATTTATCCAAATTAATCACGTTGAACCCCATCTACTACCTCAAAGTGTTGCTGCAGGAAGGATGAGTGGCAGGAGCACCCACAGCAGAGGCAGAAGGGTGTGTGGCCATTTGATCTGCTCAGCCTGTGACAATGTCACAGCTGAAAAAAAAAAAAAGAAAATCACTGGGCATCTCTTGGTCTTGCTTTTTCTGAAAAGTCAAGATTCCTACCATGTTATTTCTCTCTTGTTACAGTGGGAGCGTCACAGAGCCCCCAACCTCTCTTCATCCAGCATGTGCCCAGAGCACTCCAGGGTGCATATCCAGATGCAACCTGCCAAAGGTGTTAGCAAGCCTGGTGGTCCCACAGCCCACCAGGACAGGATTACCATACCCAGTGAAAGAATTTGGGAATAGTATACACAAGGCACAGACCCTGCAGGGCATCCAATGCCCTTGCCATTGTTTGTGACTGTTATTGTTTATTTTGCACAACTGTCCAAGCAGCATTGGCCAGGTGTGCAAAGAGAAAAGCCCTTCTCTCCTACCAATGCATCCCTGAAGGGGAAAGGCGTTGACAGTTTCTCTTGGTGTTAGTTTTCCGGGCTGTTCCTCACTCCAGAAGCACACTCATGTAGGAACAGAAGCCAAAGACAGGGAGTTGTATCCACCTAGCTATTCTCAATTTGAGAGTACCTTCCTTCATGAAGAACAAGCACCATCCTCCCAGTCCTGGAGATATATTAAATCTCTGTGAGATCTCTCTAACCAGTCCTACCTTTACTTCCAATAATGATAAAATAAAATCATTTCCCCAATAAACTGTTTCTAGTAAGAGCAAAGTGCTGGAGAGAGAACAGTCTCTGTATCTCTTGCTGAGGGGATCTGGTATCCTGAGCATCCACTAGTCGATTTAATACAATGACCTGTCTCCATTTACTGAATTGATTTGGCATATGAATGTTTGCACTACTGAGTGTATTTAAACTAATGGCTGCTAAAGCAGCTTATGTGACCTTTTAATCTAGCTTTTCCATAGAGCGATTTGTGGAATGACTATTTGAAAGGGAAACAGACAAGAAATTGGGGCAAAAGTTACACTGACACTGAAAATGGGATGATGTGGCCACAGCACAGGCAGATTTGTGGCTCATTCAATACCTTCAGACTGCTTTCCCCACAGATGAGCTCTTCTACAGGCCACCTGACTAGAGGTACATGCATGCTCCTTGCAAGCAGACCTCAGGCAAGCCCTGAACAAGCTGCACTTAAAAAAATTAACTTCATCCTCTGAAGCAGAAAATACAAATTCCCTTTTCTCCCCAAGGAAAGGGACTGGTGGAGGATGCGACCAGTTGAGAGGAGAGTGGCTCATTTCCCTGTGCTCTCAAGGGGTTTGACTGTCATTAAGCACTGAGGCAAAAGGAGCACTGGTCACTGAATGACAGTTTCCAGGGCCTGATGCAATGTACAGAGACTGGCTCTGATCACGGATTACCTGATTTATTGAGCAGGCATAATATTCTGTGTCTCTGTATGGTGGAAGTCTCTTTGTGCCATTTTCCCTTAGAGAAAATAATACTGATCTTTTACAAAACACTGAGATCTGTTATCTGTCATCAAGTATTTCTGTATCATACTGTTTTCCTTTTCAAAGTCTTCCATAGCTTTTTACAGTAATTAAGCATACCATATCAAAACCCAAATCAGTGCAAAGTCATAGTTATACCCCACATGTCAGACAATTCATATTGTTTCAGCATATGACAGAAAAAAGCAAGTCAAAGGACAGAAAATAGCCTTGCAACAGTAATAATTAGATTTACTTCTCCGAATTCATTGCAGGTGACCGTCTGATGTGCACTGCAGGCTCACCTGCTCACCATGCTGCAGAACTGCAGACAACACAGGACCAAGTGCAGGCAATCTATGCAACCCATAATTCTTTCACAGGTCCTCTTCTAAGGACCTGCAGTTCTAAATATAATCAATAGGTTGACATAAAGTTCATTTTAAAAACAAGTATTGTCTGTTATTCTCATACTGATATATCCTTACTAATGCCAGTACAAACATTGCTTCAAAATTAAAAACAAATACCCCAGTCTAAGATGTTCTCCTTTGAGGAGACTGGTGCTGCATGCCCCATCAAACACATCCACCTTCATATGCCTATACAGAGCACAGAGCCAGGAGCCAGGGCTGCTCTCACAATCACAGGTCCCCTGTGACTGTCCCACTGCACTCACAACAGCCAAATATCAACATCTGAGAGCCTCTGCTTAGAGCAGGGAGTTGGTGATCCAAGGTATAAATACAGGAAAATTAGACTGGAAGGGATACATAGCAGAATCACGGTTCCCATCTTTAGTTTCCTGAAAAAAACCCTATTCCATTAGTTTGACTCCAAAGGTGAAGAGTCAGTTCTCATCATCTGTCACAGCAAGAAAAGCAAAAAAAAATCATCTTTGGGTAATCTCATCCTGGGGATAATCATGTTAGCTCAGCCTGGCAGATGCTGCAGATCTGAGAAGCAGAAGAAGCAGATGCAGCATGATGTGGCCAGCCCAGCTCTTCATGAAAGCCACCTTCACTCTGGGTAGTTGAAGCCTTGCTCTGGGCAGGGGTCTCTGCTTTTCTGGGCATCCCACCTTCCCACAGCAATAGCAGCACCTGACTGTTGATGCAGCATCCAAAACTATAGAAGGAAATGGCATGACGTCCTTAAACCACAAGATCTATCTGGCAGTGGATTTCTGAGTGATTTCTGAGTGATTATCTCACATATCTCAGTTTGTCTCTGGATTTTGATCACTCAAGAAGTGTTATAATCTCCAAAATACACACCCTACAGTATCTTTATCAGTAGCAGAAATTACAGTGATGCATAAACAATGAGTTGTGTTTTCCACATGCTCTTGGATCTGGCATGAATCCCGGGAGCCAACTCATGCCCTCTGCTGGGTTAAGTGCAGAAATCGTGTCTCTCCCTTCACTGCCAGCTCAAAGGTGCACCACAAGGTCATCTCCAAACACACCACATCAAACATTTGCTGGCTAGATACTTGCATTCACATCTGGAAAATGGGAGGTCATTCAGTGCTGTGCCTTCTCACAAAAAAAATAATATTACTTGGAAGAAAGCTGCTGCATACAGATCATCAGTCCCAGACTGACAGCACAAAGTGGCAGAGAGTCAAGCAATGAAAAGGGAAAACCACAGGTCTTTGTGATAACTTATCTTCAGTTTTAGAAATTGCTTTCATGTTCTCTCAACAGGGGATAGCTGCCATTTCCTTCAGTCTTTGCTGAAGCTTTAGTAAAAGACATCAGCTATTTCTGTTATATTTTGAATTAGAAGTGGACTATACAATTTCCTGCAGAAATCAGGGTGTCCTCTCTCAGCACCCATCCAGACTTTATAAAAAGGGAGGTTGGATGAGTAAGACCAGAACCAAAGGAACGTTTAAGTACAAATATGGTACCAGAAAGATGCCTGAAAACACAGAGAATATTCCTTGGAAGAAGGCCAAGAGCTGCATCTCAAACTCTAGTTAAAAAACAGTTGAAAAATCAAAAGCCCTGGCTGGCCCCTCCACTCTACAACTTGCCTAAGGACCATAGCCAGGGCTCAGCTCGTGATTTATTTTAGACTTACAAGACAGAGCAGACTATAACAAGTCAGAGGCACATTCATAATCCGGTCTCCTCAGGCCAATGGCAGCACACCTCACTGCAGCCTAATCGGCTCTAAGCAGCCCAGACAGAGCCGCTGCCATTTGCTTTGTGCTCTTGCATAAATGCTGCGGATTTTACTCCTGAAATCTGGATTTGACAAACTGGGAACAAAGATAGCTGATGGTGACACCAAGAATCTGAGCAGACTGCCCTTAACAGACAAGAACTCTGCCAGAAATAAATTCCTTTCTTATATTTTTAAGATTTATGTATTTGTTTGCTGTTCACCAAACACATAATTTGAACAATATTAATCTCCTACATTGTGACACATCTTCACTGATATAAGCTTAATGCATTACTGAAGTTAGAAAGAAATAAGAAAAAAAAAAAAAGACAATGTCACAAATTAAGTAATATTTAAACAATAAAATACTACCTAGAAAATAGAAGTGAGTTATTATAGAGGGAACCCCAGTCCCTGCCAGACTGCATCTCCTGTAACAACTGGCATATGTGCAAAGTTCTATTAAATAATGCTTCTCCGTCTGCTTACACTTTGCTTCTTCTATGCTCTCTTTTTCCTTTGCGGTTAAAAACGTCCCTAAGTGCCGGGCAGTAGATAACCGCATGTGATGGAAAAGAAAAGGGCTTTTCCCCCCAAAATACACGCTACCTTTGCACCCCCTACTGGGGAAAGAGGCAGAGCAAACAGCCCAGAGATCTCTCCCCCCATCATCCGAATGTAACCACCGAGAATCGGGTTTCATCATAAACAGTTTGTTTCTTTTAACCCCCTGATATCAATTCTAGTCATAATCTTTATTGACTTTAGCTGCGGTCAGGGAAAGGTTTACACATAGGATTAGCACATGGTAAGAAAGGCTCATAGAAATCCCTTATTTAACACATTCCTGCAAGGCAACTCAGTTAATTTCTTTTTGTAAGGAAGGAGTCCTATTGTGCTGAGTACAAAGGCCGGTTTAATACCAAAACAGTTCCAATATCAATATATCATTAAATAATATGTCAGGAGGACAAACATATGCTAGCTACTGAAAATTGGGCCTTTGCTATTGACACATTGAAATGCTGTGGCAGATTTTCTGTAGTGAGGCTGGTGAGCCCTTTTCTGGAACCTTGACTCTCTCTTTCAGGCCAGCAATATCAGATTGCAATATAATATTTTTATTCTTATCAGTATTTTTATTAATATAAATAATGATCCAACGGAAGATTTTCAAGTTACTCCGTAGAAAAATGTGTTAAAAGTATCCCGGAAAGCTACCGAAGCTTAGTATTTGGTTATCCCAGTTTATCACAGATAACAATAAACCCATTTTTTAGAGCATCTCTGTTGTTACATTTATAAACAGAAGGTGGCACTAAACACCAACAAATCTGCTCCAGGAGTCCTTAACTGCCGCCTGGCAGAGCATAACAAGGAAGGGTCCTGGGCCCTTCGCTCAGCACAAATCTGTCATTTAAGCTACCACTTGGGTAAACTCCCTGGAATTAGAGCACTATAGCCAATAACTAATTTGTGCTATACTAGCAACAAAAGCGCTTTATTTCTTCCCCTCCTGCCTGCTCCCCCTCATTCAGCCAGCCGCTGACATATCTGCCCTGCCTTTTCTGGAAAACCACTGAAGCCACAAGAATAAGAAGGACCCCACGTCCCTTACTGTGTACTATATGTGCAATACTCTCATGTGTAGCAGTGAAGCACAATCTCAACAACTCAGGAGAATTTCAGAGGAGGTGGTCCATGATCCTTACCACATCATCTCCAGTGAAAAGGTCACTCTAGAGAAACTGAGGGTTTGGCTGGATCCTCAGATCCCCAGCAGTTCTGAAGGCCACACTACCACCTTGCCTCTCCTCCACTGTATCTCTAACTTCAGGGATGCACTTCTATTGATTGCCCAAGCAGAGGCTTACCAGGTTTTAGAAGTCCTCTCAGTCACTGGTCCACAGATGGGAGCCCTGACCAAGTGCAATGAAAGATACCCGGTGCAACTGGCTGCACAGACACTGAAAGGACCTCTCACACAGTTGAAGTCTCGGGAAGAAAAATGCACACACGGTCACCTGCACACTGACACCAGAGAGAGCCCCAGAGCCCCCAGCGTTCCCTCCATGTGGTTCAGTGGAGCAGGAGGCTCGATTCCCTCCTGCACTGCTCTCGATCTGCACCGCTCCTCTCAGTCCCGGGGCTGATGCACACTCCTGAGCGGTGGGACACCCCCGAGCAGGCACTGCCCTGGCTGCACCACCAGCTGTCTGTCATGGATGCAGAAGCGCTCTCCCGTGACATAAAAGAGTCGAGGTTAGAGGGATGCTGGGAATATCCTGGTAAATCCACTGTTACAGTTACCATCACCCCGGCACTGCAAGCAAAGCGAACAGCAGAACACGTGAGCAGCACTAGAGATAACCCCAGGTACAGCTTGCCTGGCTCCAAGCTGCCCCTCGTTGCAGTGGAAAGATTTCCAAGCGGACTGCAGAGCAGGGAGAGAAGAGCCAGGGTCCTGCTCCCCGTGGTCTGCCACATCCCCACATCAAGTTGCAGTCATGCCTTTCTCTTTGAAAGAGAGGGCTTTGCTGTCACAGGGCCAGCCGTCAAGCAGACAATCCTGCCTAACAGCATGCAAACACGGGGTGCGCTGCCCAGGAAGAGTTGCTGTCTCATCACAGGCTCTGGCATACTGACAGAAAAGAACTTTAAAACAAAAAGAACTGTTTTTTATTTACCCAGATAGCTCGAGATGGTTATTTAATTTACTACTTTTAATGAGTTGGTCATCTCTTTTAGTGAAGCCTTGTCTTATTTATTCTAGTGTTACCCCAGCCTACCAAAAATAATACATCTGGGAGAAGAAATTGCCATTTACTAAAAAAAAGGTACAACAGAAAAAAGAAAATAAGTAGGCATCCAGAGTTGCAAAATGGAAGGATCAATATTCAGGATATTTCAATTGTAATGCAGAATAAGGTGGGAAGGTGAATACTGGAACTTCCTTCTTTCTGTGGTCATTTTCATGCAAATCCAAAGGAGATTCTTGCAAGGAAGAATTCAGTTGTTGGAATTACTCTGTATTACAGAATAAGTATCAGTTCTCCCAATGAGCTTTGACCTTATCTCAAACTATACTTGTAGCTTTGCTTGGAAAAGAAATAAAGAAAAAAATAATTTTTTCCCCTGTCTTTCATATAAATAATTCAAAGATTTCTCAGTGTTTGGAAGTTTCTTGTTTTGAAGAGAAGGAAGGGGCTCTAGTGACAGACATTTAAAGAAGCGATCAGCTTTCTCAACACCCGTGTGGCAGCCCAGACAAGATGAATATATGCATGCCAGAGGGATAGCAGAGAAATAAAATTCAGGGTTGGAAGAAACCTTGCCATTTGGGCTGCCAGTCATCTGGATAAGCACGACCTCCTGACAACCCACAAATCTACAATTCTTTTGCTTGGGACTCGGTAGTGGAAGGAGAGAGAGAGAGAGAGAGAACAGGCTGAGACCATCTCTCAGCCTGACATGAGTTTGATGTGGTTGAGTCACATCTGGACCTAAAATATAAGCATGATATAAGATTATGTGTTTGGGGGTGCTTACGTGTGAGCTCTACTACTGCTGCCTCAGAAAATGTAAGTCAGAGAAAGGTTTGAAGTGAACAGGCAAGGGCAGGTAGGTTTGATCAAGGGCACAGTGATCCTCAGTTTGTAGCACATGAAACTGCTGAAAGATTGAGTGCTCAAAGAGACTGAGAGAAATGCAAACAGAGCCCCCGGAGGGGAACCATTTTTCAGCAGGTCATGAGCAAGCCAATAATGATTTCCACTTCATTTGTATGTGTGCTAAACATACTTGGCATTACTTCAGAGACTGGGGTCAAAAGTTCAATGATTATAGATCTTTGCTAAAGGCATTGTGCTAGAAGATGCATCTGGATAACTGCTAGGGGAGGGTCAGAGCCAGGTTTGCACTAACCCTTACCCCTGCCCTGTCCTGGAAGGGTTTCCCAGCTGAGATCCGTTATATGCACAACTGGCATACTGAACAATGGCCACAAAGCTTATCTCGCATGTTACTTCACTGCCATGATGCTTCAAAACAGCAAACAGGAAGCAGAGTAACTAGGGCTACCATTCCTTTTGCATCTCCCAATAGCCTTTCCATGCTGCCAGGGCCAGTAAGAGCCTTTCTTTGCTCCAGACTCTTTTCTGCATGTCCTTCAAAAACTTATCTAAGTACAACAGGCACAAAAATAGAGTCATGTGCATATGAGCAAGGGGGAAGGACAGTCATCTCCACCATCAGCTGTCAGAGAAAGGTAGGTAATTACAGGAGGGCAAAGTAGAGCACTTGAAATCAGCCAATGCCTAACACGGAGAATGCAAATACTACCCCTTGCAGTAAGTCAGCATACACACTCTTGCTCTCTCTACAGTAGTACCTGCACTATAGTTGAAGTCCTTGTACATGTTTCAACACCCACTGCTTTCTCAATGCACAGGACACCTTTTCCAGGTACAAACACAGTGCCTGGTCTTAAGGGTTATCCTCATGGGTCTGAAAATGGGACCTATCTGCTTAATGTCACTTCCTCAGGGGAAATAGTAGCAGATGGCTGTTCTTAACCCCAGGGCAGCTCTGTGACAAGCCGGCATCCCCCTGAGCACCCCTGTGCTACCCCCTGGAGTAGCACAGGAGGGTCAGCAGGCAACTCCCTCACAATCACTGCCATAGCCTCTCTGGAAATGGAGGATACTGCACCATTAGATGCTTCACTGCTGGCATTTCCAAAATGCAGCAGCAGCAAAGCCAGTCCCAGCACCAGCTGATATGCCTTGAGCCAAGAGAAACACTTAGCAAGGAAAGGGTCAGGCAGAAAATAACTCAGTTTCTTGGAAAGATCACAAGCATCATAACCTCACCCTTTAGGCTTTAGTGGTCCAGTGGATTCACAGTGTCAACGTCAAAGGCTCTGAGATACATTGTGGGGTTTCCCCCCACCTCCAAAGAAAGTGGTCCTTACAGTGACCCATGTGATCCCAGTAGCAGCTGGCTGTTGCTGCTTGGGGATAAGCTAAAGAGAAGGGTGACTTGCAAGCACAAGTTTTTCTGCTTGAAGAACATAACAGAGCAGCAACAAGGAGAAAAAAAGAAAAAAAAGAAAAAAAGAAAAAAAAGGGAAAAAAAGGGGATAAAAAAAGAAAAAATAGGGGAAAAAAAAAAAAAAAGAGGGTCAGGTACACAATCACAATTCCTGGGGTGTCCCTCTGCACCAGCTCCGGATTTCTTCTTGACTCTCTGGCCTTTTTTCAAAAACATACCTGTATGACAGAGACTCTCATGACTCACTGAGTTTCAGCACACAGTTTGAATTTCTTTATATTGAATTGGCAGGAAAGGAGGAGATTTCTGTTGGCCCCAGATGCACAACATTGGCTGTGTTTTCCAGGCACCAGTTGCCTCATGGAAAAGAAATCTTCCAGGGAAACACAAGCAGACTCAAGGGAAATAGAGGACCAGAGGCTTCCATTAACTCACACAGGGCCTGGCTGAACTGGATTCAGGTAATGAATAGTGGCTGCTCAAAATGTAGGCTCATTTTTCAAGGACTCCTGTGCAACTGTCTTGAACCTCAATAGGAGCTTGCAATGAATGCTCTAAGGGCATAAACCTGATAGACATGCACTGTCAATTTGACTTTTCACAAGCAGGAAGGGATAAAGGAAACAAACCCACTTCTTTTTTTAGCAATTCTCCCCTTCCCCCTCCATTTTCATAATTAAATTCACCATAATGACCGCTGTAACCTAAATCTAATAAGAAGTCAGAGTTTCTGGTTTCCATTGGCAGCCATTTGCACTGCTCAATTTAGGCAACTCACTAAAGCATAAGAACAATATTGCAAGACAACCTTCTTGAGTCAGTGGGTAAGAAGAAAAGCTTACCTAGACAGTATTAAATCACTAAAATTGATTGCACCCTATTGCTTATGCCCTGATTCCACTGGCAGGAAAGGTGTGAGCTGGCTTATTTACACACACACTAGTGAACTCATTCACACACAGCTGCTTTCTACCTTGGAGCAATACAAATTAATAATAAAAATAATTAAACCTCATCAGCCTTCAAGCATTTAGAAACCCCAGAGCTCCACTCCCAGATTCTCTGAAAATGCATCAGCCTCCTCATGAGAGATTGGGGCTCAGTTCCTGCAGAGACTGGCTGCCAGAACTACCACAGTGCCTGGTCATCACACTTCAGCAACAGATTATTTCATGGTATCGACCCCCCTGCTCTGGGTTAATTCTTTTAATTGTCTCACCACATCTTTTCCCATTAGGCTGATGTAACTTGTTTAAGCATACACAGATTGATTTACAACAGCACTAGGGATGTTAATCAGATGCCTGCTCTCCAGTTAATGCATGCTCAGTGAGAGATGCAGGACAGCAGTCTCCCACATGGGAGCTCTAGCCTTCTGCCTTCAAATCAAAGGCAGACTCCCAGTGAGAGCAGAATTACAGCACTCTAAGAATAGGTGGCTTCCACGGATGCTATGGGTAAGGCAAGGTCATTGCATCCTGCTCTCAGTTCTCGAGTGCCATCTTCTTTAAATATAGCAGCAATCAAGGAAATGGAAAATCTTTTTAAAAGTTCACTGTTAAGGAAATTATTTGAGTCCATTGAACTCCTAAAATCTTGCCAGGAGATAAAGGGTTTCCTTCAAATGCAGTCTCATTTGTCTCCAATTAGAGACACTTTTCTTCACCGTGTATGTTCAACATCCTTTATCTCACTGTTGCATGTTCCCTCCATTTCCCTTTACTCAAGGGATGTGCATAGTGCAGAAGCCTGTGTAGAACAGTCTTCTTTTCCATACATACAGTTTAGGTCATGCAATGCACAGAATAAATAATGTTCAGATACTATGGAAATAGTTGAAAAATACAGTTCTCAATAAAACCAATAAAAATTTGAAAAGTCTTTGGAAAAAACAGGGCACCCTACAGATCCAAAGTACTTTTCACTCTATTGCTATGTTCACAATTAAATCAATTGGATACATTCAATAAGAATGAAGTTCATCTGCAGGTGCCACCATCTCACTGCTTAACAAAACTGAAATTCTGAATCTGAATCTAACCTACATAACCAAGCATTCTTTGAGATAACAACAGGGACAACACCAGTCCTATCACATTTTGACAGCAAATTCCATGCATTTTCCCACCAGCAGAAGGGCTCAGAGCAGGAGCTCTCTCGGCTGATTCTCCTGCTACCTAGCTGGTCCTGCCTTGGTTAGCAAATGAACTTCATCTCCTTGGATTTGCAAATCCCCCAGAGTGCTTTCAGCACTATTTCTAAACATACAGTTACCGGACGTGCTGACAAATCTGAAGAAGAATTTACAAAAAAATTATTGCAGAAACAATCCCTTGAACTGAGTTCCAGACCCACCTCTGACTCTTTCAACACAGCAAAGGGGAAGCTGATTTGAACACAATCAAGAAAAGAGAAGAGCAAATACGGAGTCTAGAAGTGACTAAACTGATGGCAGCAGCAGAGGCTTTGGGGAGGAGACACTGTCCTGCAGCCAAGGAGGGACACATTTCCAAAACCAAATACACCTGCCATTTCACAGTTTTCTCATCTGACTTCTGCAGCCAGCCCACAGTCAGTGATGCCTCTCCATGAGCGCTGTGCAGCCTGGAGCCTGCTCACAGCAGCCTTGCAGCCCCTGAGCAGGGCCAAGGCTGCCCTGGGCAGGGAGCAGGAAACAGCCCCATAGCATTGGCCAGGCCAGGGCACTGCCTGGCACTGTGTGTTGCTCCACTGCCAAGCCCAGCTCTGGCCCAGCAAGGGTGTCCAGAAGCATCAACCAGCCTCAAGGAAGATTTCCCAAAGCCCTGCACTGGCACAGACGTGCTAAGGATGAGACACGAGAGGAGAGGAAACTGGCACTAACTCCATGTGCTTCCAGCCCAAGCAGAGAAGCAACAGGAGGCACCCTGCCCCTCAGAGCCAGTCAGTGCAGTGCAGATTTCTAATGTCAGGTATCTCCTACTTGCAGCATGGTCTTTAAGAACAACCTTCATGCTGAGAGCAACTTACAATATTTTCAAACAAAATGAGAAACAACTGTACAAGCACCTTCAGATGATTCAGGAACAAAGATCAAAAAAAAATTATCTAATGTATTATTAAGAACAGATTATTATTCAACTTTATTCAAAAATACCAAAGGCTGCTTTGATAGATCTAAAAGCACCAGCAGGAGCCATTGCCCTTTGTATCTTCCTAAGAAGAGCCCCCAGCTGACAAGGGCCACATGGACCATATACTGCTCTGAAGCTGCACTGGCAACAGACTACAGCAAATAATATAAGTGACAAAAAGCACAGAAAATCACAACCTTCACTCTTCTGCCTCTCCTCACAACCTATGACAGGCCTTCACTCCAACAGTGACACTGATTTGCCCCAATCCAAAATTAGTCTCAGCTGTTGCTTGACTCAATTTTATAACCTCCTGAGATCCCAGCCATGATACAAACCTGATTTCCTTTCCTAAATTTGTGTGCATACTAATTGTACACACCTGCAAGTATCTGCTAGGTGGCTTCAGTCTCCACTGGTTTTGCCGAGGCTGCAGAAAGAAGCATTTTCTTCCCTTGTTCTCAAGTGTTTTCAATGCTTTGAAATGTCACAGCTATTCAAAATGTTAAGGCAGAGTATGAAAGCTACAGAAACTTAACTTTTTACAAAATAAAAAATGCAATGAGAAGGGATGGGTAGGACTGGTGATAAATTCTGCCACAGACAAAACTAACATATAATATATGCACACGAGTAAGTATCTAAGGCACTGAGTAATTATCTAGTTTATCTTTTTTGACTTTCTTCAGTCACATTGAAAAGTAGGATCCATTACATTATGTTGTCTCCAGACACTAATACCTATTTTGCCTATTACATACTTTACTCAGAATTTTCTCCTTTGCAATAATTTTGTGGAAAGGCATTAAAAAATTGCCAGATGCCAGAGCTTTGCTTGACACTAAAATTTCACTTAAAAAGTAAGAAGATAGAAGCTGACTTGTATCCTGTCACTGGGTATGTCATTTACAATATATCCTGCAAACATATATTTAATTATTTGCCAAAATATTTGCCTCCCCATTTAAGTAAAACATTCACATTCAGTTCATTCTGCTTGGGACAATGTTGATCACTTTACAGACTACCAAACCAAAATATCTGACATGTTTTTTGAGATATCCTTCTGTAGCCAGCATGAGGAGAAGGTCCAGCATGATGGAAATGTACATTTAAACTGCCAGCAAATAAGATTGCCAATCTAATGCCCCTTTTAAAGCCACAGAAGCTATTTGTGAGTGTGTGAAAGATGTGTTTCCTGCTCTCAGAGTTCTGAGAAGTGGTTAAGGAATGAGGAGCAAATGAGGAGTTTGACTTGGACTAGAGCAATGTCCCAAAAGTGCGCAGATATGAGTGGCTGGTGGAGAAGCACATTAAGAACCAGTAGCATCAAAACATTTCAGCTCCTGTTCTCTGCAAAATTGGATCAAAAATGAGTACATGCATGAACTTAAGGGGTTTTAGGAAATGGATAGATTCTGTATATTTACATTTGAAAAGATGAAAAAGGGTAATTTCAGGGGAAAAAATACATTTTATGTGGTTGGCTAGAGAATATTTTGACAGGCTTCTGCAAAAGAGCAGAAGACATGATAGGACAAAAATTATGCTAAAGTGGAGCAGTCATTGGGAGGAAAAGCATCTTCCCAGGTTTTACAGCTGTTTCTTGTATCTCAGAGGCAGACACCATTTGTCATCCTCATCTGTTTTGAGGCTGACATAGCAAAGGTTTGAAGGAAG
Organism: Xenops minutus; assembly: GCA_035221455.1. Classification (NCBI taxonomy): domain Eukaryota; kingdom Metazoa; phylum Chordata; class Aves; order Passeriformes; family Furnariidae; genus Xenops; species Xenops minutus. The sequence goes on along the minus strand of JAWWEE010000159.1, from coordinate 8,647,170 downwards.
TAAAGAAGAGTAAAAGGTGGTTTAAGGTAACACACACAGTAGACATAAGCTTAGCGGGAACAAGACAGGAAAAGAAATTTCAAACTGAACATCAGGAGACTGCTCAAGCCTTGAATTTTATTGGACAGCCAAATATTTTCCAAGAGGGGAAGTGGAAACTCCATTTGCTGAGCTATTTACAAATGCAGACATGAATTTATCAAAGAGAATACCCTGTACTTTTAGAGCTGGAAGACACACCATAATTTAATAACTCTCTTTTAACTCTAACTGAAGAACTGTCTATTACAACTAACAAGAACATCAACAATTGCTAGAGCTAACATAAGCTTAGACAAAAATCCTTGAATCACTTTCTCTCTTATTATTCACATCTATTTTTCTGTCTCTCTCTAGGAATTATTGCCAAAGAATGAAGCAGCCTGAAGTACAGGTGTAACATTAATTTAAAAAAAAACAAACCTGATCATTTACCATTCCTCAAAAAATGAGGGTTATGACAACCATTTATAAAAAGAGCAGTTTTGCCTTTTGAAGCAAGCTTTTACAGAAATGGATGGGCACTTTTTCACGCACAGTCCCCATCCCATGTTACACCTCTATCACACACACAGTTTTGACAGAGAATTACAACAACTGTGGTCTCCCCAGAATGCTGTGCCTCGTGGCTATTCCTGCTAACACCAAAAGCCCCCTTGGTTGAAGGGGCTAAGGCTTGCCCAGGCAGTACTGCCAACCAGCCCAGCAGGCACCCAAAGCAGGACCAGGGGCACCAAGCCCTGCCTGACAATACCCCTGCCCGGTGCCATTGCATGGCACCACCAGCCATGGGACTGGCCAGCATCTGCCAGGACTCCCTCTTTCCTCTGCTCTCCAAAGCTCCTCTGTGCCTTTGTGTGCCTCTGCCCACGCCCATGCATCCATCTGCCTTGGCAACAAAGATTTTAGTGCCCAGCAGGAAGGGCTGGAACCTCAACTAACTGGAATACCTTAATGGCTAAGGAAAAAGCCTCAATGTTTTCTCAATAATTCCACTCTGGACAATAACTTATTAACTTCCATTTGTCATCCCAACCATTTTCCACACAAAAATGCTTTTGAAATTAAGTTGAAAATGGACCTTACCTTCTATCTCCTCCTGTTTCCTCCATCACACTTCTAAAGATTGTAACATACTTGTCAAAATAGGTGAGCCCCTCCTATTTGGCAGAATCAGATTAACAGGTCTTATAAACAGAAAAGAAACAAATAATTAGTACTAACTGCTAAAAAGTATTGCCGTACCCTTAAGAGGACAAGCTCTCTATTGCAGACATTAAGTACTCAAGCTATTAAGACTATTAATATTTTGCAGACCTGTGGAACACTAACTCTCTGACTCATTATGTTTGAACACCTCAAAGCAAAAACATTTTCTCCTGTGGAAGGCTTCTAAGGATGCACAATTAACTTAAGTTCTGTTCCTCACAGCAGAGTGCATCACAGCAGTTGTTACTTCCCTCCCTCTTTCTCTGTAAAATCACCCAGATACACCATCAAAAACAACTGTCATTCCAAAGCTCAAGGACTATCAATTCAGTAGATAGCAGGACAAGCAAGAGTAGACTGTACAACAAGTCATTTTATCTGTTTAACTACTTAGATATTTATTTCAATATTTGGAGAGAAACCTTTCTCATTTTTCAAAATTACCAATGCAGGTAGGTCTTCCTTTTTAAACTAACATGAGTGTTAGAACTGGTCATACTAAAACTCATTTTCCCCTCACGTTCAACTTAAATATGTAGGTTTATATCCTCACATATGTTATATATTTTCTGGGGTATTTTTTCTGAAATCTTGAAGATCCTAAGTATAATTTATGTTCCTCGGCCCTGGACATTTTTTGGACTTAATAATAAACTCCTCTTTATTGCCCAGTAGTCATCAAGAGCTACTTTTCCTTCTTCTACAGCCTCTAGAATAAAGAAAATTATAAGCAGTCCTGGTGCAGTCAACTCTGCTCTTTACACAGACCTAAAATCTTCTCTATCTCCTTGATATTAACAGTGGCTTTCCAAAACTGCATGTTCAGTACTGGAGGACAAATGAAGTACATCACCTCCTCCGCATTCCTCCTCTCAAACTAAATAATTGTCACATCTCTGGGCTTTGGGATAAAAGCACAAAATTTTAAAAGTTCATCTCATCTCACCTTGAAGTCCCTTCCCAAATATAATTATAAATTTCTAAGCCAAACACCAGGGAGACTTTTTTTTACTTTAATTTACTGTGGGTCCATCAACTTTGACCATGTTTGAAGGTACATTTTCTCCCCATTAGTTCTGTCTAGTCAAAGAAGCTCACGTAGCGATGACGCATCTCTTGCAGATAAGGGTATCCGCTGATTTGATTTACTAAGGAGGCTAAATTTATTATGCAACATTTTACAAGTATAATTCTGCTTTCTCTTGATGGTAATAAATTCGATATCAACTCCCCTGAGACAAGAGAACCAGTCCTTTTATTATCCAGACATGACCCCCAGAGCCAGATTCCATTTTAGAGACGGGAAATGACCATATCTCTGATTAAAAGGGAAACCTTAATCAAATAAAGTGCCTCATCAAGCTAGAGCCAAGATTCCAATACTCCTGACTGCAGCACAGCAATGATCCAAAGTCATATCTGCCCCCAGCCCATTACCGCTTACTGGAAACGTGATATCCATCCCAAATAGGAGGTGTATCCTTCAGCAGTTCCCTGCCATCCGGGTAGCTGCTCCTCCTGTGCTCACAGGCCCATGCAGAAACATGTTCTCAGGCAGCTACCCCAGGGTCTGCTTGAGGAATTAGGGGAGGATGGGCTTTGTGATGCCTGGTTTGTTTTTTTTCCCAATTAAATCAACCTTACAGGTGACAAATAGCTTGAACCATGCAGCCAAAGTGCAGTAGCCATGGCTTTCAGCTCAGTACCCTTCCAGTAAGGCCCTTCTATTCCTTCAAACACGTTTCTTCTATACCTTGAATTTAGCTTTTGAAGAGTTTAGAATAACAGGTTATTTAGAGTCCCAGGTCAAGATTTTCAGTGGTGTATTTCTGCAGTTTTACAGAAGCTGTAATAAAGGAATAACAAATAGTGATAATAATGACAGTATGGATGTCTAGAGGTATTGTTATTTTAACTGTGCTTTAAGGTTTCACTTCTGTGCAAGCACCATCGGATCTGTATGCCACTCCATGCAGGGATCCATCTTAAAGTCTTTCTGGACATCTAGACAGTTTTCTTGCAACCGAACAAAATACAACAACTGACAGATAAATCATCTCCCTTTCAGCTGTGAAAGCCCGGCTACGCAAGCAAATGAAGGTGCCCAAACTTCACATCTACTCTGGAACCGTTCAGCTGAAAGATACAGATATTTTACACAGCCTTCTGCAGAGACCCTCCTTGGATCAGCCCACATGTCATTTCTGCTACAGGAGTAATGATATGCTGCTTTATGCTACAAGTATCTTCTTAATACCAAAGCCTCTGCACTGAGGGAGGCCGCTTGCTCTGCAGGGCTTCCAGCTGCCACACTGGCCGGCAAAATGCAAGCAGAGCACACCACCACCACACTTGGAGATTATTTCCCGGGCGTTTGTCTGAGTGTCAGGCACACCCGCACGCAGAAAGACGCGTCCTCTCTTGCTTTCCAATGAACCTTTCACGGTCTCACACACCCCTCGAGGAGGGGCAGCGCTCAGCCCAGCCCTGCCCTGCCCCGTTCCCGATTAGCCCAAGTCCCCGCGCCTGCCCCCGTGCCCTGTCCTAGCCCGGATACGCCGTCACGGGCGGAGCCGCGCCGGGTCTTGGCGGCCAGTCCCGAGCAGTGACAGGTCGGACGGCGGCACCGCAGGGCCCGGGGGCGCCGTGAAGGGCGGCCAGGGAGGGGTGGGCTGTTCCCTGCTGCCCCGGCTGCGGGGAGAGGAGCCCTCTGCGGCTCGCACCACATAGGGACCCACGGCAATCGCTGAGCTCCCCGGCGAGCCGTGCTGCGGACCGCCCGCTGAGGCAGCGGTGGCACGGCGGCGAGAGGAGCCAGGACCGCTGCCCGCAGCATGTGCGGGCGCACGTCGGGCCCGACCCGCTGCCGCCCAGGCGCAGCGGGAAGCAATGGAGAGAGGGCTCCGGGTGGCTGCCGGAGTGCCGTGGCCGCCCCCAGCGCTGCCCTGCCGCCCGCGGCCATCCCCGCCGTCGGGCCGGCCAGAGGTGCCGTCGAGCCCCCGCCTCGGGGGGCGGTGCCGCCGCCCCACCGCCCCCTGCCCAGGCACACCCCCGGGGCGGGCAGGTGCGGCCGCACCCCCGCCCCGCAGCCCCCCGGCCGTGGCGGTGCAGCGGGGCGGG
>JAWWEE010000159.1:8541821-8642664 GCA_035221455.1 Xenops minutus | reverse complement strand
GGGCGCGGGCCGCCGTGGAGCGGCTCTCGGAGGCGGTGGGCGAGCGGCGGAGGCAACTGGGCACGGCCATGGGGGAGGCGCGGCGGCAGCGGCGGCTGCTGCTGCTGGTGGTGTGCGTGGCGCTGCTGCTGGACAACATGCTCTACATGGTCATCGTGCCCATCATCCCCGACTACATCGCGGCGATGCGCGGCGGCGGGGGCACCGCCGGCCCGTCCGCGCCCGCGGGGGGCAACGGGAGCGGCGGCGGCAACCGGAGCCTTCTGCCGGCGCGGTACCCGCCGGCCACGGGCGGCAACGAGGACGTGCAGATCGGGGTGCTGTTCGCCTCCAAAGCCATGCTGCAGCTGCTGGTGAACCCCCTCAGCGGCACCCTCATCGACCGCGTGGGCTACGAGGTGCCCTTGCTGGCCGGGCTGGGCGTCATGTTCCTCTCCACCACCACCTTCGCCTTTGCCGAGAACTACGCGACGCTGTTCGCGGCTCGCAGCCTGCAGGGGCTGGGCTCGGCCTTCGCCGACACCGCCGGCATCGCCCTCATCGCCGACCGCTACGCCGAGGAGCCGGCGCGGAGCCGCGCCCTGGGCACGGCGCTGGCATGCATCTCCTTCGGCAGCCTCGCCGCACCCCCCTTCGGCGGCGTCCTCTACGAGTTCGCCGGCAAGCGGGTGCCCTTCCTGGTGCTGGCCTGCGTCTGCCTCCTCGACGGGCTGCTGCTGCTGGCCCTGGCGCCGCCCGGTGCCACCGGGGCACGGGCCAACATGCCAGTCGGCACCCCCATCCACCGCCTCATGATCGACCCCTACATCGCCGTGGTGGCAGGGGCCCTGGCCACATGCAACATCCCCCTGGCCTTCTTGGAGCCCACCATCGCCAACTGGATGAAGGATTCCATGGGGGCCAGCGAGTGGGAGGTGGGCCTCACCTGGCTGCCCGCCTTCTTCCCCCACGTGCTGGGTGTCTACGTCACTGTCCGGCTGGCTGCTGCGTACCCCCACCTTCAGTGGTTTTACGGCGCCCTGGGCATGGCCATCATCGGTGCCAGCTCCTGCTTGGTGCCAGCCTGCAGGAATTTCGGGCAGGTCATCATTCCCCTCTGTGGCATCTGCTTCGGCATCGCCCTGGTGGACACGGCCCTGCTGCCCACCCTGGCTTTCCTGGTGGACGTGCGCCATGTCTCTGTCTATGGCAGCGTCTATGCCATTGCAGATATCTCCTACTCGGTGGCATATGCTTTGGGACCCATTGTGGCCGGTCAGATTGTGCACACCATGGGCTTTGCACAGCTCAACCTGGGCATGGGGCTTGCCAATGTGCTTTATGCCCCTGTCCTCCTCTTTCTCAAAAACGTCTGCCAAATGAAGCCCTCCCACTCGGAGAGGAACATCCTCCTTGAAGAAGGACCTAAGGGACTCTATGACACCATCAAAATGGAGGAGCGCAAAGGCATGGGCAAAAGCCTCCAGCTTGCGGGTGAGATGGTTGAAAATGGCATGGACTCTTACCACAGAGACCTGAAAGGGGTGTCTGAGGAGGACTCGTCAGACTATGAGTACAGTTAGATTCCCCTATGTGGCCCAGGCCCACGAGCAAGGAGGGACATGTGGGAGAGGAAAAGGGGGGGATGAAAGTGTTACTGCATTATGTTTCTGTACTGATGTGCAATATATACAGTTTAACCTTTGTCATGATGTAATGGCTTTCTTCTAGACTTATTTTTAATTGGTATTTGTTTCAGCATTCTGGCAAGGTGGAGAGGGTGGGGAATGAGGGGACAGTACTGAATAAAAATTAGCGGAGTAATCATTGGCATAAATCTGAGGGTATCCTTCAAAAAAAAAACCCCACCAAAAAGAAAACAAAAAGCCCATCAGCCTTGTAGCTGGGGTATAATGGTGCAGAGTGTCCTCAAGCTGAAACTGTGTGTGACATACTGTATATCTCTGTAAAAAAATAAAAGGAAAGCAAAAAAGTATGTGTAAAATTTCAAATGGCATATTCAGGGACTTAGTAAATCTTGTGTACATATACTCAGACTTTCAGTTGGTTTCATATATTTAAGAGCAACAACTGTCACACTGTCACATTTTATTCTTCCCTGGGAATAAACTGAAGTATTGTACCTTTTTTTTTTCTCCCTTGTGCTGCTCTCCAGTAAGTGCAATATGCTGTATTATGTTGAAGTCCAAATTACAAGAATAATACAATCTGAATAAATGGAATTGAAGGGGATCGATTGCCTTTTGTTTTGTTGTTGAGGGCTGCTCGAGGGAGGGAGCTGGTTGTGCCCAGTGTAACCCCTACTGTAACAATTCCCCGTAGCACAAATCTCACTAGCTACCAAAAGTACAGGAGAAAATCCCAGGACAAAATGTTCTCATTCATTCTTCACAACATAACGGGTCTGAGCAAACAACATCGCACTGCAAACAGGCTACCAATTGCCTAAAAACAGCTCCTTGTATTCTCGTGCAAATTTAATTTTGATTCTCACAATCATGAAATTCAATTTTCGAATCTATCAAAAATTGCACCACCAGCAGTTAGAGACACAATACTAGAAAATGCCTTTCGTGGTGTTAAATGCTGCCCCAATTGTAACCTGCCAGCCTCCGTGGGTTGACAGGGATTAAGCAAAACAAAAGATGGGTGAAGTACTTCATTCAAACATTTGCCAAAAGTGGAAACCTTTGATCCAACCACGACGGAACCAGACTGCATAATTTTCCCTGTAAATTTCTCTTCATATGAAATAAAACCGTTTATTTGAATTCCTAGCTCATTGGGAAACAAAATAAATTACTTGCAACAGCAAGAGGGAAATAAAAAATTTACGAGCGGCCACAGCACCTGTTTAAGGGCTCCCCCCCCGTCCCTGGGGATGTGGGCGCCGCTCGGGAGCCGCGGACAGACGGCCCGTGGGTTCCGCCGGGCTGCGCGGGACGCGCGGCCCCGCAGCTCCTGCCGGGGCGGGAGCTGCTTACGTGGCGCAAAACTCATGAAAACAGCGCGACGGCTCTTTGGCACGGGGGTTCGGGGAAGGAGCGATGGCCACCGCAGCGGGAGGTGAGCCCCGCTTCCCTAAGCCGCAGCCGCTTCTTTGCGGTGAGCGGCAACAGCGGTGCCTCCTCCGGTCCGCCGCCCGCGCTCCGGCCCCGGCACGGGGCAGCTCCCGCAGAGCCCGGGCCCCTCTCGGCCCTAGAGCCGGCAGCCCGCTGGCCGTGCCGCCCGCCCCTGTTCGGCCACGGAGCTTTCCGGAGCCGCAAATGCCCCACGGCGACGCTGCTCGACAACGGCGACAACCCCCGTGGCAAGGCGGGTCAGCGAGCGCAGTAACCCCTCGGGGCTCCCCTGTCCGCCGCCGCTCAGGAAGCCTCTCTCGGCTGACCCCGACGGCGGCTCTGCCCGGCTCTGCCCGCCGCCTCAGGGACACGGCGGGCACGGGTCGAGCTGGCGCGGGTGCAGGCGGCAGGCACAGCCCCCGGGCGGGCGGAACCGGCGCGGGGGCAGCGGGGGCAGCAACGCCTGTTGCGCGCACCGGGAGGGGCGGGTGGGGCAGGGCAGGGGCGGGGAGGAGCCAGGCGGCGGCGGAGACGAGCCGCCCTCCGCACGCCCCCGCCCAGAGGGGACCTGTCCGCGGAGGAGGCGGAGGTACCTTGGACAGAGGCACCGCCACTCGAGAGCCCGCCCGGCAGCCGCTCCGGAGCGCCCCGACGAGCAGGTACGGGCGGGCGGGCTGCGCGCCTCCCGCTGCCCCGACGGCGCGGCTGCAGGTGCCGGGAGAGCCGGGGTCTTGGGAGCGGGGGGACGGGGGCGGCGGGTCCCGCGGAGCGGAGCCGAACGGGCTCCGCTTGCCAAACTCCGCGGCCCCGGCGGCGCCCACGGGGCCGCCTCGTTGCCGCCGCCCGCGTGTCCCGCCGCGACGGGCGGCTCGGGAGGGAAGTGTCTCCCCCGGGGCTGAGGCTCGGGAAGGTCTCGGGACGCGCAGACAGGCCCCGGCGGAGCGTGAGCGCTCCCCGACGGGTCTGGCGCTGCCCGCAGGGAGGTCTCGGCCGGCGACAGGGCGGCTCCCGGCTCCTCTCGCAATGCCAGCGGCCGCGGCAGCGCGCACTTCACACATGTATTCCTGATAACTCAGACATCCCTCTTAACTGTAAGCATAGATTCCTGAGAACTTTAAGCTTATTCTCTTGATAACACTGAGAATGAGGATGACTGGATAGACGGGGGCTGTGTATTGCCCCAACAATATTATATACTGCAAGCTGTCTCCCGAGTCCACAATGTATGAAGAACTCAACTGTAAGCACGTGGGCTTATTTCAGTCCTCCTCTGCTATCTACTAACAGAGATCAGTGCCTTTTGTTGTGGATTTGAGTTGCTGCTTCGAGCTGTGAGGAAGGCCACCCGGCTCCCCACCCTGCTGTGACTCGCAGCCGCCCTGCTAAGCTGCTCACTCCAGCCCTCCAGCTAAGCCAGCTGTAAATAAAAACAGCTAGGATTATTTTTTTTTTTGCCTAATAACTTTGACAATGCACCTCACAGCCTTCTAGCGAGCAACTTTGAAGTCATCTTGAATTTCGGCAGGATTTTCTCCTATGTCAGTTTTCTTGTCTTTTATTAAGGAAATACAGGATTGGGTGTGATGTTAAGCTGTCAGCACTTGAACCAGAGACAAAGCCTCTGTTCATCCCCATGTCTCCATTCATCCCCATGCCAGAGAAAAGCACAGTTCAGGCGACCACGTCCAAACTCTTTATCATACTGTTTTTGCAGATTGTGGGTCTATTAGCAGTAGCATTTCCCACAGACACAGAGCCAGTATAGACTTGTAGTGAGTGTGACACCATGTTGCAGTTAGACAAAAAATCCCAAGGAAAGAAAAGCAAAAGTCCCAGTGATAAGAATACCTGCAGGATTTTCCCTTTAAGGGAATACAGTTTTAGGGGCTCTAACGACAAAATGGCTGCTGTGTCTTTGAACGCAGGTGGGGAGCCAGTCCATAAACAACAGGGCAAGCCACGGTCTTCCAAGATTTACAGGACAAGACCATTATTTGAAGTGCTTTGACCCTCTGTTGCCAGAAATAGAGTGCATGGCTAACTGATGAGACCCGTGCAGCACATGAGAGAGAGCAGAGCAGCGCAGTGGGTTAATGTGGCCTTTCCATGAGGGAAATTGTCTCTCACCTGGGTTGAAATTGTGAGCAGATGACAGATCAACACGAGTTTGCTGTGTGGCTTGTTGCAGGGCCCCAGGGACATCTCTCAACCTTATACAACCTATTTCACAGCACATGGCTCCACTGAAAGCCATAGGACAGGGAGAGGAGAGGATCGACACAAGGTGTCAGTGACCACATACACATTGGCAGAGCTGGAATAGCCAAGCCAGTCCTCAGGAGAGGAATAACATATAGCCATCGCTGCCCATTGCTAAACAAAACTCTTCATCTCACTTTCATACACTGTAAATTTTTTATCCAAATTGTTCTTAAAAGCTCTTGTAGAAATAATTCAACTGTTCTGAATGTATAGTCCCAGAGATTACAGAAAGTGTTTTCTACATAGTCAACATATGTTGTCTTTTATATTTTTCATCCACATAGTGAAAAGTAATTAAAAGAAAACCAAAAAACCTGTGATCCATCAAGACCTGACTGAACACAAAGAACTTACTCTGCTTTAGCTGTATTTATGTATTATCATAATTGAAGAACAATTGTTCGGTGCAGGCACTATTATGTCAGAAGAATTATGTGTGTCATATAACTTATTCTTGCATGGAAAAGGAGTAAGAGACATCTTCAGAAAGGTAAACCAGGATAAGTGCAATACCAGAGAGACACAAGTGGAAGTATTTGCTCTGTCACAGACTACTTTTGTAACTTTTAGCAGGTTAAACCGTCTCCCTGGATAGATACATGCTGTTTGGAAAGACTGCTCTATGAAATGCAGTGTCTGCCAGTCCTCCCACATCCAGCCTAGGCAGGCTGACAGGGACCCTCCAGCCCAGATCTGTGTCCCAAAGCACTGGCACCCAGTGAGCTTCTAGGCTGCAGGGGGCAAAGGCACATCTCCATCAACCTCCTTTCTGCTGCTTTTACATCTTGTAGCACAGCACCTCACTGTATCCATGGAGCTGAGCAATGACAAATACATTTAAAGACTGTGGTGCTTTCATATAAAATGGTAAAGGGAGGAAATATAAGATCCTTAGATAGAAAACTGCAACCTTACTATTACCTGTGTCAACATAAGTACATTTAAAGAAAAGTCACTTGTTCCCTTCAGCTAATGTATAACAGTAATACAAAGCGTGCAGATCACGCCACAATAGATTGCAAAGTAATTTACAGTGGCAAAATAAACCATGCTAAGAAGGGACCTTTTATGGGCATCAGATAGTTATGAATAAGTAAATTTATAGCAAAATGAGACAAACAGAATGTCAGAGCAATCTCCACAGGGCTCAGTTCAGCTACTTTTGACTGTTGTACTTCTATTTCTCTTCAGTTTTGCATTCTGAAGCTTCTGTATATGCTTGCACAGGGAATACTCCCCTCGTACATTTTGTTTATAAATAATGGGTACTGACAGGACTTTAAATCTCTTCTATTTCCAGAACTGAGGCGTGAGGCTCCATAAGTGCCCCCAAGTGGCTTCAATTTCTGTTCTCAACAAAAAATACCAAAAGAAATGCAGAAATGCCTGACCTAGAAAAAGACGTGCAGAAGAAAGAGAAAGATACATGCAGTAAAGATGAGACAGTAAGTGACTGTTTCTGGGGAAACAAAAAGAAAGGAAAAAAGATGACATAACTTTTAATGCTGTAAATTAACATAAATTAATATAATAATTGTAACCTAAGCTCTGTTCCAGAACCTATTTCTTCATTTCAGGGAATGCTTCTCATATCCAAACACACTCTTTCTCTCAAGATCTTATGAAGTATTACAGTGAAATATTATTATACAACAGCAGATGCATTGCTACAAAGCCATGGTTGGCATGTAATTATTTCTTAATAGTACAGAACTATCAAACTATCACATATGATTCATTTTAAAGCTGTTTTAGAAGGTTCCAGATGTGTATGCCTGTAAGTAATCATCCCCTTGGGTTTAACGCTTTTTTCCTAAGCAGAGTCATGAACTATTCAGTAACCTTGCCCAGAAAGATAGGGCCAAAGCCAGATATCGAAAAGAAATACTGTTCAGCACATCAGTTTCCATTGATCAAGAAATCAATGACAGAAGAGATATGCCTTGACTAAACATAGCTTGAGACTGTAAAATTGCCATTCTCTTATTTCTGAGATCCAGGGTGCATTACAGGCTAAATTGGATTTGGATTTCCATTAATAACAGGTAATCCTATGACACTTATTATGAGTATCTAAAATCTTCTGTTTCTGGATAGGGAAACATAATGCAATACTGACTTTTCTTTGGATGTCAAAAGGCAGAGTTGGTATTTGAGCTCAGAGGACAGTGAGTTTCTGCCTACTGTTCAGAGCATTTCCTCCACCCCCTCCCTCCCTGCATGCACTAGCAGAGGAGTCTGCAGCTAGACTTGCTCTCATCAGCAGGTGGAACAAGGTGACTGCTAGTCCTTTCTTCCAATCAAAATCACACTATGGTCCCGCAATTCTGTGAAAATGAATGTTTGTTACATCAAGATCTTGTAAAAAAAAAAAACGTGAACTTTGTCTACCTTAGGAGATAGGCAAAAATCAAATGAGAAAAATAAGTCCTCCAGAAGTTTATGGCCTACACTAATCACTAATGGATAAGCATAGTTGCATTAAATGCCTGTTTCTCAACTGGGAGACAGAGCCACCTCTCTGAGGAACTGTGCTTAAAGCATCACAGCCTCTTGCAATTTCCTAGGCTTTCATGAATTATCTCCTTGCTTGATTTTGCCACTTCCCCCATAGCTTCCAAATTACTAATTACACTTCACTTGGTTAATTCTACATTAAAAAACAAAGGAAGCTTAATTGCATGGATAGCATGAGACTCTTTTCCTCACAAATACTATTGTTTCAAACAGGATAAGAATAAAGCAAGTATAAACAAAATTGCTTTATCAAACCTTCTAGTGGTCTTCCAGACTGACAGCAGAGGTTTGCCAGGGTAAAACACAGGTTTATTGAGGACTGTTCATACTCAGTACTAATAAACATGTAGACCCGCATGTTTTCTATTTTTGTGGTTTATAACCACTCATATTATCAATCAGACAAGAATTAACCCATGCTTTTACTAATCACAAGTTAAAAGCACTTCTTTATAGGGAAGTACTTTCTCTTCTGGCATTATTTTACTATGCTGTAATGTATTTGCAGATTTCCTAGAGTCTAGCTCAGACTATATGCTGCATGAGCATATAGAGCATCATGCCTCTTTATCCTGGGATTTCTAGAATTTTTTACCAAGGAATATTCTCCTTGGTAGTTTTCCACTGTTCCTCTCATCTATCCATTTGAAAGCCTTCAAATAGAGTTACTGGAGAGTACATTTACAGCAATCAGGCCTCTCGACTGCTAAAACAGAATAAATTAATTAAAAAATGGGTGCAGTATATTAATCAACAACAAAAGAAACAAAACTAAAAAAAAGAAAAAGGGGGGGACAGATCAAGAACAAGTAGAATTACTTGCTTTTTTTTTTTTTAATGACTAGGCAGTGCCAAAACTTCCAGTTCCACCACTGCAACAGACCTTACGCATGTACCTACAGTGCATGAAACACTTGGTGCCAGAGGAGCAATTTAAAAAGACCAAGGCCATAGTGGAGCAGTTTGGAATTCCAGGAGGCCTGGGGGAATCCTTGCAGCAAATGCTTGAGGAAAGAAGGGAAAAGACAATGAACTGGGTAAGCAAATGCAGATGAGAAAAATAATTGCTGCGTGTGATGATGTTCATTTAAAAGCTCTTTCTGATGTTCTATATGCAGTCATTGTTTTCTTTCAGGTGGTCAATGCAACCAGGGGTCACATCAGATTCTGACAAAGGGAATGAATATTTCCAACATATTAGGATAGATTTTTCAAATTATGTCAAAATCCATGTCATTATTGTGTTTTCAGATCAATAGTTTGTTGACATAAATGAGGACATTCATTCACCTCAGGTGCAAGCACAGAGGTCTCAGCAATACCTGTAGGAAGCACTATATTGCATCCTCTTTGGAAGTAATTTCTTCCTTTCTATTTAATAATAGGATTTAGACTTTTTCTTAAAATGCTTTTTGGTAGGGATATAAAAAGTGCCTTGCATACACATCTACCCAAAGCTCTGATCCACTCAAGTTATTCTGGAATGGAATATTTTATGACAGAATTTACTCTTTTAAAAATGAATTATTATTTGCCATTTACTGTCACGCTATACCAATGTCTTTATCCTGAAGCATATACACATATGTGTATATATGTATATCTATCACATAGGCCATGCTGAGACCTCAGCCTTTACAAAAGTCTAGCTTTCTATTTCCAAAGGCAGAAAAATTAAATAAGCGGTAGCTAAAGTAGATTTTATCATTCCACAAAGTTGCAGTTCATCCTGCCTGCATTAACCATGTACCAGCTGAAAACAAGAATTTTACTGAAGTCTTTCCATCCCAGCAAGGAAAATGGTTTCATGGTTTCAGTGAAATCCTGCAAGCTTGCTACTCATGTCAGTGAATTGTGGTTCTCCCTTTAGTTTTCAGTTGTGTGACGCACAAGAAAACTCCATTAAATTGCTGCTACAGTCAGGAAAAAAAGTACTACAGTACTGGCAATGCTTTTATTTTAAAAGCAGTGCTTCATTTCTGAATGAAATGCTGCCCAATCTTATTTTGTTATTTTGATCATAGAACTTGGTCTGGTGTCTAAGCTAACCATCGTTTAGTGTTCTTGATAGCAAATACTGTTCCAGGAGACAAACGCTCTTTTAACCACTTATAGCATGACAATTACAGAGGAAGGATGTATAAACATTTTCTAAAAATGGATCAGTTTTAAATACTGGCTATTAAAACTAAATACCTGATTCTTAAGGTAAATCAGAAATGGTTTTATTCAGAATTTATCTTGCCAGGAATATAGCTCTAGCATGTTCTCCTGAAGACTCCAGAGATTGTGGGGGAAGCATCTGTTCTAACAGCAATGAAATATCTCAGAGGAAAACTTTTTCAACTGATGCATGCATTTGTAATTATTTTTGCATAATTTCGTTGTTGTTTATAGTTACCATATGCAAAGCCTGCCTGCTCAGAAAGACCATTTGATCATTTTTTGAAAGCCTCTATTTTCTAAATAATGATTCTTCAGTCTCTGCTCAGACATAAAGGAATGCAGTTACTGTACATCTGTGTTTTCAATAAAAATGGTTAGAAATTTAATAAGTGTGTCTGTCTGGGTCAAACATCAGCAATCTATATTTGTGTCAGTGGACACAGAGGGAATTCTCCAGGTGCCCTATCCAATGCCTGTATCTGCAGGACTAAACCATCAGGTTTGGAAAATTCTTTTCCCACTCTGTCTTGCTACAGGAAGACAGTATTAGTATCTGATGGCTAACAGTAGAGCATCTTGGCATCACTGACAAATATTTGAAGCCCCTTGAGGAAAGCCATCACTAGTAAAACTCTGCCCCACCTCTTAAATGAATCCTAATCACTATGCAAGAATTAACATGTTGTAGTCAAAGCATTTTTTGGTTATAGAGAGAAGCAAACAAGCAAATACCCAAAGTAGCACAATATGGAGCTTGTTTACTTTTTAATGGAACACGCTGTAAATTGCCATTGATTGAAAAATAGGATTATGGAATTGCGGCTGAGCTGAGGTCGCAGGGCCCAGGCTGAAAATGCTCAGCAGCTCCATTAATCAGAGCCCATGCCTGACACCAGGAGCACCAAGCACTCTCCCTTCACCCCCAGGCTGCCTTTCCACATGCAGTTTGTGGCTTTAAGATTTTGTGTCCCCTTCCCTTAGGTGTTTAACTACTGGCTGGATGACATGTACCTCAACAACCGGCTAGCTCTTCCAGTCAATTCCAGCCCAGCAATTATCTTTGCTCGTCAGTATTTCAAGGATGTAAATGACCAGCTGAGGTAATGTACTACGACTTTGCAGCATTTGCTAAATGAAAGGATATTTTAAAAGTATTGATTTTGCAAAAAGACAATCAACTTTCATTAAAAACAAGGGCCATAGCCATTAAAGAATTTCCTACTAAGTCTGCTGACTGAAGGCAGTGTTTCTGGGGTTATTCATACTGACGTTCAGAAAGGAAAATGTCATTATTACTGCATATATTGCATGAAAGAAATGCCATGAGATTTATATTTTTAAAGAATATTAGCAAAGCCTTTTTACTGTACGTAATTCAAGTAAACCACTTTATGATGAAAAAATAAATATTAATTTTTGACACATAGTTTGAAGGAAAATAATCTTCAACATGCTGTCACTATGACTTGGAGCCACCCTGCAAACTGAAAAGGCTATGCTGGCCTTAAACTGTCCCTTTCAGATGCCCAAAAGGGCACCAGAAACACAGAGAATCTAAGAATTCAGAAATTATTCTTCCCCAAGAACACTGCTTCCTTCAGGCCCATCATTCCGAGCTCTGAACTGGTCTTTCTCCTTTGAGCAATTACTATCATTTAAAAAGTGAAAAGGTAAGCACGTAGCCAAGCACAGAATATACCTCTCCAGACACCCTTAAAACAGGATTCCATTCTTCAGCCTTTACCAAAACACTTCCTCATTTTAAAACAGCAAAACAGTTCAAATCTACCTTCATATAGTGCAATTTTCCTCTTTGCTTTTAGCACTCTCTAGTTGCTCATTACTGAAATAATTAACTGCATGTGAATTTATGCTATTATAAAACAGCCAGAACCTTGAAACCAATATGCATTATTTTAACATTTTGTGTAGACAGCTAATGCATCTTTTTACTTTACTTTAAACATAACTATAAATGCTTCCATTCATTACTGACTAGATTTATTGTGCACACAGCTTTCAAAAAAACCTTCACTTTGCATTTTCTAATGCACGTGCTTTAACACGGAAATATTTTTCTCAGAGCCTCCCCTTCTGACGCAGTGCAAATGGACAATGTCAGGAAATAATACACCTGTCCACAGCTCTGCAAAAAGAATATCTGCTTAGGACAGGAAGTACTCTAATAAATTGGACAGCTTATGAGTATTGATATTGAAATCCATGTAAAGGATTCTATTAAATATTCAGCCTCTGCTCCCATTCTCTAAATAAATGCTTTCAGGCTTCCTCCTGTGGTAGTCTGTTTAACCATTTGAAGGCACTGTCTCTAGGATTTCATATTTCTCTTGACATGAATTAATTTAGGTTTTGGGTGGGGGCAGGGAACTCTTCTTGCCAAGCCAGAAGACTTGCTCCCCTTGTGCTGTGTCATCAATCACTCAGCCTCTCCTCTGTCTCTCAGAAACAGTCCAGTGTTGCCAAATGACAAAAGACTGATGTCACTTCTATCTGCTACTTGCAGGTTTGCTGCCAATCTCATTTCAGGAGTGCAAGACTACAAAGCTTTACTGGACACGTAAGTAGCTTGGAAGAAGAGCTGCTCCTTGAGCACCCACAGGGCTTCTGATTCAAGGGTGCACTCAATGCAAAATTGGAGTGTTTTGCACACCTCCATCGTTTGGAAGGGCTGGAGCTGCAGCATGCTTCAGGGCAAGGGCTTCAGCAATTTTTAATGCCCTTTCTGCTTTATTATTGCAGTAACAGGTTGAAGAGCTTTTTGATGGCTGGTAGCCATCAGTCAAGCAGGCACAGTGCATCCCAAAAGGACACACACAATCAGCCTAACAGAGTTACTGAGAACACAAGAGGAGGTCTGTGTCTGTGCTCTCAACACCCAAAGAGCAGCAGCAACACTGTGGTTTACACAGCCTGCACACCTTTCTTGGCACTCTCCACCTGCCAGGGCACTCTGTCCCCACCATGTACTGCACTCTGCATTTAGAACACCAATCCTCCCCCCACACAGAGAAATAACACATTTAGGGGAAGGAAACCTCACGACAGAGAGGCTGGTTCAGTAGCTAGTCAAAGTAAATTACTTATGCTATTGTTACTTTCTGTATATAAGCACAGGGAAATACAGGATTCTTCAAGTTGTGTATGAGGTAGCTCATGACAGAATTTTTACACAGCACTTCCTAACCTCACCTAGTATGTTCCAAGTTTACTGCTGAAACCACCAGTCCCTGAAGAATAGAAACAGTGGAGAAACAAGCACAACAGGCACCACACCATAGCAGAGAGCAGATCATTTTCCTGTCTGGAAATACAAGAGGCCTATGTGATATGCTTTAACCAATGCTTATTTGGATGAGAAATTCCAACAGTAAAGTCACTGTCATCTATGAATAAAATAAAATAAAGAAATAAGCTGTTTGATTTTTCACTTCAGAAGTCTGACAGCTACTCTGAAAGTATAGAAGAGGTACTTATTTAAGAACATGTGCTTTTGTCCAAGACTGCATACACCTGCACTGGCATGCTGTGAAGTACTATTGCGTACGACCACAGTTGCATCTTTATATGGCAGCATCTGAGACGAGTTAAAGGAATCACATTGCTCAAACAAAAGATGATTTAAATTCTTATTATTTTGACTTCACTACTCTAGAGCCGGAGACTCCTGTGATCAGACTTGCTTGTCTTAAATCAATAATCACTGAAATCCTCCCTACTGTATCCTCATTTGTTACTATTGTTTGTTTATCACTGTATGACTACAAGGACACCATAACTGTAACATTTTCAGTTCCTTCTTGTTAAGGATTTCTACCAGCCAGGGTACTGCTATCTTCTCTTGGACCATCCCACATGCAGATATACAATATTCCAGCCCAAACCTGAATGTTCAGCTTTAACTGTGCAGATATTCCATTCAGTTTTGCCAGGACTAAGTATTTCAAACAAAGTCCACCTTATTAACACGAAATAGTTGTAGGATCTTACACAGACATGTAAATCATGATAAGAGTTTCTAGTGCCATCAGTCAGAGTTAATAACACCTTTCTTAACTGCTGTAAGTAGAGATTGTCTTCTATCATCTACCATGCTATCCCACTATTTTATATCATCATAAATCCTCTTTGAAGTGCTGTTAAATATAAGGGGATTTCTGCATTATGCAAAATGTGGGAGAACACCAATAACCCTATTTTGCTGATAAGGAATAAAAATAATAAGCACCTTTATAAGGAAAGAAGTGATACAGAGAGTTTGAGAACTGAGAACTAAAGTGTGTATCTGTGGTTCAGAACTGCAACAGTTCTAAAGACACGGTTAAACAAGATAAAGTTGCATAAAACATTACTCCTCATCAGCTGTATGACAGTAACGCTCCTTGCTTGCTTCTTCAACCCTGCCCCCTCTGGCAAGCTGGAAGTGTAGTCCTTTGCTGAGGAAAAGCCTCTGCACCACAAGATCTTCCTCTTGTTGTCTCTGCAGCCTCTCCCAACCAAGAGCACCATGATTTCCTGCTGCAGTGTCAGTGGGGTATTTTACAATCCATAATCGTAATTGTGATAGCGCTGCTTTTGTTTTTTTTTCTGGCCACTAAAAAGCCTTTTAGGAGATGTTTTCACATGCCTTCCCATCAAAAAGGAATAGGTTTTCAGTACATATTACCCCATAGGTCTAAGTAAGAATTAGCACAAAATTGAAGATTTTTCTGTGAAAAACAGAAATTCCTTCTGTATTGCTCAAGTTATTCCTGTTCATCAGGCAAGGTCCTCTCACGCACTCTCTAATCACTCTGCACAGAACAGGGTTGCTGTGATTTGCAGGGAATTTCATCACTACCTTTCTTTAAGGTGCTATGTCTTTTCCAGATTCTTTGCTGACTTCCATCCTACCAAATTTCCAGAGTCCCATCTAGGCAGGCTTCCTATGCACATTCTAAAGCTGCTTGTGACCTGCTATTCTTTCCATTTCCACTAGATGATAATGCAATTGCTTAATGAATATGCATGAAGCTGCCAGGAATGATGTATTTAACTTTCGTATGGGAATTCATCTATTTCCCTTATAACTGTAATCTCATTTTATTATTCAATTTGTGTTATACCTGATCTAATTGTAACAGAACAAAGGACAGATTAGATTTCTTTTCCCTTCTGTCTCTTTCTCTCCTCTCTCCCCTCTTTTCCTCTGGCTTTGTTTTTCTCCTCTCTCTGCAGCCATGCTTTACCTGCTGATTTTTCTCGTGGACAGCTGTCTGGCCATCCTCTCTGTATGAAGCAATACTATGGACTCTTTTCTTCCTATCGTCTTCCAGGATGTACCAAAGATACCCTCGTGGCCCAGAAAAGCAATGTAATGCCAGAACCAGAACACATCATTGTTGCTTGTAACAATCAGGTAAATGAATTTTCTTTTTTTATACCTTTCTATACTTCTTAATTTGCTTAAATTCGCTCCAGAAGAATCTAATCTAATCTTTGTTCAGAAATGCAGTTAGCATGCTACGTATGAGCTCGCTTTTTACCGAGCATTTGCGGTCAATATTTTCAAAAGATGCTTCTGCAGCACTTTTGTCCTTGGCCCACATTATGTTCCAAGTACAGTGATGCAGAAAGTAGGAATGTGGCAGAATTCATTTGCTCTCTCTTTCAAACAAAAATGTTTAATACACAGAGATGAAACTGCAGAGAAATCTTATTAGAGTGCATTTGCTGGAAATGCTCCTCTCTTGACAGTCAAGTATTGGCACCGAATATATGGCATATATACCACCATCATATATATGCATGGCATATACACCATGTAGGGGAGCCTAAGCTGTGCCTGAAGAAGTTAGCACAGGTGCAGGAAAAAAATAATGAAGGTTTAGAGTGAGTCTGCCCCAATCAGCAAATGCCAGTGAACAGCAGAGTATATTGGCTGGGCAGAATATCTTGCAGCCCAGCTTGAGTATTTGCAGTACTGGAGCCATGCCTGTAAGCCCTCTTGGAATGAAGGGGTAAATTCCAGTGGTCCCTTTCCAAGAAGTCCTGTTCTTCACCCCAGTGGGAAGTTCTCTTGATTCTCTGTTATTTTAAAACCAATAATACCATGAAAATTATTTACATACCTCCTGGTTTTCTCTCTTTATTTTTTTTAAAACTTATTCAAATAGCATATGTTTTATTTGAGCCCAACACATGATGTACATCTCCTATAGCAACTGGCATTACATTAGTGTTAAAACACAGGAGGGGTGAGCCCTGGTCTGTTCCCCAGCGGTTTTGTGCTCCATTGCCTGCAGGCCTGGCTCTCCAGGCAAGACTTCAGTATCTCAACACCTACCCAGGCAACAGCAAAATGCTGGATCATGAAGCATCCAACCCACCTCTGACTATTCTTCTGACTTCTGTCATTTTTTTGCAGTTTTTTGTTTTGGATGTTGTCATTAATTTCCGTCGTCTCAGTGAGGGAGATCTTTTCACTCAATTACAAAAGATAGCTAAAATGGCAGAGAATGAAGAGGAAATGCTGCCTCCAATTGGCCTGCTGACAACAGATGGAAGAACAGAGTGGGCAGATGCCAGGACAATCCTTATGAAAGGTTAGCAGCAGCAATCCCAGCTTTCCCTTCTTCATCATCTTCCTCCTCTTCCTCCTCACCATCCTTGCCTTTCTTTGCTGGGAGTGAACATCACAGCAAATATAGGACTGAATGTGCAGCCTCCCTGCTGATTTTTTGCAGCAGTAGGAAACTAAATACACGTGTTTAAATGTGTGTTACCAGGGGAGTGGCAGATATGCCTTGACCTTTTCGCTGTGTATGATTGAGTGTTAATGCCATGTAATAACTTTCACTCCATTCTCTGTTTTTCATCACATAAATTACATTGCATCAGATTTTGTGATTTGTCTCTTTCTTCATATGTATTTTGTACCAGTAGGAATTATGTATTCTCTTAGCTTTTGACAGCTGTCAGATATTTTTGGACTTATCTAACAAAGGCATCTACAAGTTAAACACCTATTGAATCTAGCTGTGTACTCACTCTAGCCAGTGGAGAAGGTACTAGGCCTGATGCAGACAAATCTTAAGTAAGTATCTAGGAAAGACAACATCAGTTCTAATCTGGGAGCAGTTCTCTTTCTCTCACAACAGGCAGCATTTAGCTGCCTATGCTTGAATGTCAAACTTTGAAAGAGTTGAAAATAAAGGGTGGGGTTAGTGATCTCTATCACATATCTTGTATGTTTTACCAAGAAGCTAAATTACGTAAACATGCTCTTTTTGCCATTTTACATGTATTAAATATTTACTTTTCCCTCCTGAAGAAAACGTTAACTCATCTCTTTATCTCCAGTTCAGCAATGCTACAGAAAATATTACTCTTTTACCAATGCCCTGGAACATAGAAGAGTTGCCAGCAGTCTCAAAATATGTTTACCATCTCAAGGAAGATTTCTCTTTTCTTATTAAAGTTTACCTGTGCTTATAAAAACTTAGTCTAGATAAACACACACACATACAGAGTCCTGACCATCATTTCAGCAATATTATGTAACACCAATCTCATCTTTAGCTTTTCCCTTCCTCTTCCTTCCTTATTTTAATGAAAGTTGAGGTAAAAACCTAATCATTTGTTTGCTTGCCATGCCTGTAAGTAAAACAGCTACTGCCTTGAAACCTGCTGCAAAATCATCTCTGTAAATCTACATCATCCTTAAGAAAACAAAAAAGGAAAATCAACAAAAACTAGCAGAACCATCTCTGTAGTGTTTTTAGATGGCCTGGCATTTGCCAAAATATTTGTTTTAATCAGGAAGCAAACCAACTCAGTTATGCAGCTGAAAAAAAACAACCTAATTCTGCACAAGTAAATATCACAACACCATGATGTGAGCCCTCTCTGATGTAAGCTGGAATTCCATCCCAAACTGCTTGTATTAGCTCAGCTCCTCTATACAGGTGAATGCGTTGCTGTTAGACGTGGATACATGATCATTAACAGCTCTCTTTTCTTTCTTATCTGTGGTGGCCAAATGTTCATGCAACAATAGCAGAGGAAGAGAAAACCTGTGAAGGAGTGAGAGGTGAAAGGGCTCGCTCCACAGCTATTCTGGGCAGGGCAAGAGAGGATGCTTTGTGACAGAGGAGACCTACACAGTGCTTTGCAGAGGCTATGAAGGAGATAGATCCATGGGCCTGCACAGACCTACAAGCAGATGATAGGTTTTCTAGGTGAGAAAATGTCAAAGTTATGGTAGTAAACCCAACCATCACTGATTTATAAACACACTCAGCATTGTAACACCCTTCAGGCTGCAGAACTAACTCACTCTTTCTAAGTACAGGAAGTGAATTCTCACTGATATGGGGGCTGTAATCTCATGCTTACTATATCTGAATTTGGTTCAATACTGTCTTCTTTTTAAAACTAAAACCAAAAACCCCAACTAACCAATGGCTGACTGGTCAATTCAATGTATTTGTGCATTAGAGAGAAAGAAGGACAAGAAATATCTTGCAGGGCTTTAGGCTTGTTCTCACACTTCTCTGTTTCAGCTCTTGTCATGGTTCATGAGTTCTTGTGCAATTTATTGCCTGCTTCACATGATAATTTTTTCAGTGTTTGATCAGCTCTCTAGACATGTCTGTTTCTTTCTGTAAGGCCATCTTTCCCCTACTTTTCTGTTTCTAGCAGAGCGTAATTTTATTCAGTCTAATACCTAGACTCCAGATACCCTGAAGCCATATGTCAGAATAAGGGCTTCGTATCTGTCAAAGATGTATGGGTAGCAGCCACAATGAAATATATATAAACCTATCAAGCAACGTAAAGCAGAATGCTGAGCAAGCTACGAGCAGTTTGTAAATCACTATCTAAAGCATTTTGCCTTGAAGGTACCTACCTGCAAACACCAGAAGTTGATGTATATCAGGCAACTTCCATTCACAAGGATTTTTTCAGCCTTTGCATCAATGTACCCAGACCACCAATGAAAACAACACCACAATTACAGTCAGCCCTGCAAGTATGAGATACTAGAAGAGCTTTACAGCCAAGAGGACAGGAATATATCTTCTCCCTTATAAAGCTTCTGAATGCTTTTGAAGACACTTCATAGGCACACCAGTGTTTCACATGCAGGGTGGCACAGATCACTGGCAGAAAGCTCAATGTGGCCCATCAAATAGAATCTCCTGGCTCAAGTGTTTGTAGGAGCTGGCAGGCGCTCCAGGTGCCTTCCCTAGGACTCTGCTTCTGTGGGCAAAGGAAGACAACACTCTGCACTCTACCAGGTCCTCATGCAGCCTGCAAGGAGCCAGGCTGACCATCTCTGTCTCTTGGTCCCATGGCTGCTAATGTTCCCTCACAGGAGATGCCAAACAGCAATCAACAGTACCTTACCATAGCCTAAAAAAGGCCACAGCTCCCCCTCTTCCTTCTGCTATCTCTTGCTTCTCCTTCTCTTGACACCTTTTTAATTTCTTGCACATTTGTGCTCTTTTTTACTACACAGCATCTGGAGAATAAACGTGAATGATAACAAGCATCTGTTATTTTTCTAGCTCCTCACTAACCTATGTTACTCCTTCTGGGAAAGTGCATTTTTTTATTATTTTGAAAAATGCTGTTCCTTCAGAGAATCAATCATCTCTTCATATTTGCAAACCTTAAAAATATGCACATACTGAAACATGCATATTCAAATGCAAATCAGAATTATTTAATTTTAAACATTTTTTCCATTGTTTTAGCTAAAATCATGTCCTGAATTGAGCACAGACTTTAAAGAACTTTTGATCAATCTGAATTCATATCTTTAGTTAAAAACATCCTGAAGCAAAAATAATTTACACCAAAATCCAGCAAAATCAGCAAATGAAAGGTTATCTATTAAGAATAGAAGGAATTTTAAGTTGACATTTGAAAGCCCTTTTTTCTTTGATCTTAACAACCATTTCACAGCAATTAATAATGTTATACGCTTTTAAATAAAACAAGTTTTTGTTATAGGTTCCACACTTTTATCCTTTCAATTAAGAGCTGTATTAAGTGCTCACAACCAAAAATTTCCTGTGCTTCAAACTGGTCCTCAGATGCAAACAAATCCTTAACCTTAATAACGTTTCTGAGTTAAAGAGTCTGAGAAAAAAAAAATCCACGTAAATACACCACAAATAAGGGGACAAGTTCTGAGGACAAGGTAAAACTCACCTCAGTAGCCCAACTGCATAAGCAAGAATGTCAGGATAGGGAAAATAAACAGCAAGAGATCCAGAAAATGACCATTTTATTCAGCAGTACACTAGTGACAGGAGGGAACTGGAATGTGGCAACCCATAGGTTTGGCAAAATCATGTTCAAAACTAAGCCTCACAACCTCATCCAGATATTTTCCTCATGATGTAGGCATTAAAACCTAATGACCAGGGACAGGAGGGAGAAGAGAGTTTTAATACAATAACACAAAAAAAACATGGGCCCTGCTGTTCCTTGTTCTGAAAAGGGTTTTAATGGGAGAACAGCACAAAACCAGTATAAGCCCTGCTGTTCCAGACAGAATACTGTAGCAATAGCGTGAGCTCTGAAATTTTCTATTTTCCACCTGTCCTTTCTGTAACTGTTATATATAAAATAAGTAAGCATTGCTGACTTTAAGAGTAAAACAGATCTATTTTGTAATGCAATTACTTCAGGAAATGAAAGGCAGAAAAAGTGGATATTATTGAATCATATGAAAGATACACCGAGATATTACAAAAGTTAACACATGAATTAATGCCTTGGTATAACGTTTCCTCGCACTGAGACGATCTGTTGTGGAGAGAGCTTTGCAGACACCAGCTCACTGCAGCTCTCCAGTGCTCTCCAAGGCAGCAAGGTTCCCCACCAATCCTGCACTCAGAGGTAAGAGCACGTGAACATTTCACTCTTTTATCCCCAGACTCTACTAACCGTGACTCTCTTGACATGATCGAACGGTGCATATGCCTGGTGTGCCTGGACAGCCCCAGTGGGGTGGAACTCAATGACACAAACATGGCATTGCAGCTGCTGCATGGAGGAGGCTACCATAAAAACGGGGCCAACCGCTGGTATGACAAACCTATGCAGGTAAAAACCTTACAGTACTATGATGTTACTTGCACATGGCAAAGGACTCCAGTTGCCTTATGGCAGGGACTACGGAGAGTCAAGTGAGACAAAGAGGGAAGGTGGTGTCAGCATACAGTCAGGCAGGGCTGGTGGGAGCAAGGCTGTTCCTTGCAGGGCAGGGAAGGCAAACCGACTGCCCTGCTGGCAGCATCAGGGCATTCTCCAACACAGGAACACTTTCACCTTTTCTGCAGCTGCCCATTGCACTTGAGAAGGTAAGACAGATACACAGACCTATGGGTGGGGAGACATCTGATAGGAAAAGGAAAACAGAATGCATTTTATTACACTCAAACAAATGGAATGAAAAATACTGGCCTAGCATCTTAGAACAAAAAAAGAAAAGCACAGTATGTTTCTCTGTTTTCTCTTCTTACATATTTTTCTGACAACACAGAAATACTGCTTATAATTTGGCATGTGTTTAAGTCTTCACTTAACAGACTGTTTGCTCATTTAATGACATCCTTGTTGAGAGTTTTCTGGAAGTATTGCCTTCTCCAGCCTTTTTCCCAATCAGATTTTGATTGTCATATTTGAAAGTGTCGCACTGTTATTTTCACACTTTGCAATAGACCCAGGGTGAAGCGATGTATTAATCTCCATCTGTCAACAATGCTGACACCTCATGAAAAATTGAAAAAAACCCTGACTGATACATTGCTTGTGTCATGCTTGTTGCTCTTGCCATATCTAAGAACAGGGACATGAAAAGAGAAACCCCTAAAATAATTTCACTTGCACTGACCCCAGTGCAAATACATTTCAGTAGTCATTTCTGATTTATGCCACTGCTAATGACATTATTAGCAGACTTCAGTGCTGCATTTTTGAAGAACAATGTCTTTAGTTAGAATCCTGTTATTCGCAGAGTCACTTGTTGAGATGTTTCAAGCAGATAAGAATAAACAAGATTCTTTTTTTCATTTACTATCATAAGGTAACAGAACACAATAAGATCGCATAGTATATGGGAGAGCTTCATCTATCTAGATGTATCCAGGCCAGTAGTTTAAAAGTGAAGAGAAAATTCTTAAGAAAGTAAGATCCCATTTTCTTTAATGCATACACAGATTATGTAGGAAGCCATGCTCACAGCAGAACCTGTTCTTTCTCTCCATATCCTTTTTCACCTTTGCAGTAAGGCATCAGAAAATGTCCAGGTGACCTTTTTGCATCATGCACACACACACTGTGTGAAAACCTCATGGAAAGCAGGGAGGCAGGATGTGTGTGTGTGATACAAATGTGCAGAGTAAGTTGAGTGGGAGAAGTCCACCCAAATCCAGTTCAAAAGAAATGTGAGGGGAAATCCAGAAAAACGACAGGAAACATGTGATACAAGTTGCAGTATTATCCTAGACATCTGCTTTTGTTTGAGATGCAGAAATAACCAACTGCATTGGTGTATCACAGAATTTGAGGCTATGCCACGTGAACACAATAAAATAAACAATGAAGACACGTAAAAGGGAAATTAAGAAAGCACTTAAAAAAAAACTTAAAAACAAGCTATGAGAAAAGCTGTCAAATAAGGATGGGCTTCATAATAAAATGAGATCCTATGAATTTCTCAGATACAGACATTGTATTGCTCCCAAATGTGGAAGGAGAACCCTGACCTCTCTTTCTATTGATTGGTTTCCTGTAACATGAAGCCCCTGCTAAATCAAATTTTAAGACTCCAGCAGGTATTGCTAAAATTTACATTAACACAGGCCTCAGTCCCAAATAGCAGAATGAAAGGGATTCACTTCAATGCCTTTTACAGGGCAAGGAAGTCTCCTACAATAAGTCTGCAAGTCACCCATTGATCTGTAAGGCAAGGAGTTTCCTGATATGAGCAATAAGAAAACCACAGGAGAACACGAACATCTTTGTTAGGTTGCCATCATGGGTAATTTAGCCAGAACATGATTTATTCCCTGTAAAACTTCACCTGTTCTTTTCCTTGTTTAGTTTGTGGTAGGACGAGATGGACTCTGCGGTACCGTGTTTGAACATTCTCCCTTTGATGGCATCGTAATGGTGCAGTGCACTGAATACTTGCTCAAGCACATGTGAGTTCCCTTTCAGCACAGCTTTTGTACCCACTCCAAGCCTCTGCCAGTGGCAAATTCCCCCTGATGCACAGAGCCACTGAGACCCACAAAACTGTTGGAAACCAATGGTTCACCTGCTAAAAAAACAGTGTTTAACAAAGAGATTATTCATGTGACCTTAATCATTTCTGTCTCACATGCTAACAGGAAAGAAAGTGCCAAGAAATTAGTCCGAGCTGATTCAGTGAGCGAACTTCCTGCTCCACGGAGACTAAGATGGAAATGTTCCCCTGAAATTCAGACACATTTGGCATCATCAGCAGAAAAACTCCAAAGGTAGAACAGATGCCTCATTTTTCTCAACAGGGCTGCAAGCTGGGAACTACCCAGCCCATTGTGTGCAGGCATGGGTTTCTTGTTAGAGGGCTTCCTGCCCTCCTGCTCCTCCTCATCTTCCCAGGCTGAACATACCTAGCACCGCTTTGTGGGCTGGAGCTACTTCACTGTATTCAGGAATTGTATTGCCATTGTTCTTGTTCTAGGTAAATATTAGGAAAGCTACAAACTACCGGAAAAACAGTTTAGTCCTATTTGCATGGCATGCCAACAGTGCAGATCCTCTGTTTTTGTGGATGTCCTTTATGGACTTGAGCTGAAGCCAGGGCAACAGGGATACATACAGGGGACAATAGAATACAACTGGTTTGAACAAACAGTTTTAATCCAGGAATGTAATTTGCTTACATTCATATTGCTCCTACAAAGGCTAGTTCTTCTGACTGTGTTTCTAGACTGTAAAAGATTTGCATGATCCTTGCAGGTGGGAATGGAAATTTTTGTTCTTTTCCAATATTCAGGCCTGTGATCTCTTTGTAGAGAATTAACACAGCATCTGCATGATCAGCTGTACATCCAGTGTGGCCTTAGAAAAGACCTCAAAGTGGCTAGAAGCACACATAAGAGTAAGAATATTAAGGATGCAGAGTAATTCCTTTTTGGTTTTAAATAGAAGTAGTACTCCTCTAAATTGGAGCTTGCTATGAGCTTATGGTCTTCCTCAGGTTTTAAATGCACCCGTTTTTCAGACCAGTAAATCTCTTAGGAATTTGTCAAGGACAAAGGAGGCCCTTACTTTGGCTTCAGGAGTGGAAACACTAGTTGTTGAAGGGTTTTTTTGTCTGGGTTTCTTTTTAAAAAAGGTGTCTTGCTCAAATGAACAGACTTGAGTGCCACAGCTCACATTAAGGCTGCAGATAACAAGCCTGGTGTGAATAAAAGTTACTGACTAGGAAGAAGTTACCAAGGGCCAGGACTGTCTGCAGAGCAGGAGCCTGCTCACCTCCAAGTGGGTACAGGGAGGGAAAGATCTCTGGGTTTTATTTGCAAACAAAAATGAAACCTAATTTTGTTTAGGGGTGAACAATGTAGTGCTAAGTTAATGGCTGGACTCAATCTTAGAGTTCTTTCCCAACCTTAAGGATTCTGTGGGATCCTTGCAGCTCTCCCTGGAGTAACTGCTTCTTCTTGTTTTCCAGGATAGTTGAAAATCTGGATTTTACTGCCTACAAGTTTGAGCACTATGGAAAGGAATTTATTAAGAAACAAAAGGTTAGCCCAGATGCCTATATTCAAGTAGCACTTCAGCTGGCATTCTACAGGTAAGGTTAATTCAACCCATTTTTGCCTCAGCACTCAAACAAATGCTTCCTGCATGGAAATGAGTGATGTTGCTGTAGGACAGGCAAGATAGAAATTGACAACCGGTTCTCAGAATACACCTTTTCTTTGCTCTCTTTCCTTCTTCTTCCTCCAACTTCCCATCCCTGCATCCCACACATGCCGTTCCCAGCCAGTACCCTCCCCGCAGCTGTCCCTGTGTTTGGCATAGAGAAGTTGAGGGGGTGTGGTGGGGAGTAGCAGGGTTGTCTGTAGCAGCAGCAGCTATAGCGAGTCCAAGTCCCCAGGGCAGAAACATGCTCTTGCCACTGTGGGTATCTTGGGAGGCACTGTGGCAGTAACCCCGAGCTCACCACACTTGCATCTCCTGCACTGCAGGGGGAAAAGGAGCAGATCAGAGTTCCTACACAGGATAGCAACTACTGCTGCTTCCTTCTTCACAAGCATCCCAAGATTTGATAATATCCTTTAATTTCCATGGTATTACCAAAGTCAAAAGCCCCTTTCTACATTGCCAGTACTCCAGGCTAGAGATCAGTTGCATGGCTTCCTGCAGAACAGCCTGTTACACAAATAATTCTTTATCATGTCAAAATAAATCCTGGTGTAATCTTGGTGCCCAACGCATTTCACATACTCCAACTTCTGTTAAACATCCATTAATCAAACTTCAACAATGACCTAATCCAAGATTTTTATCTGGATTCCAGCCATGATATAAATCCCATGTTTGCAAGAAAAGCCTTAGGGAACAGTTGTGTTCTGAGACCACCTGTTTCAACTGAAAGACACAGTAGGTGTTCTGAAGCAAGGAATAGTAGCTATATACCTGCACCCAAATTAATCAACAATCTTCACGCTCTGTTCTAATTGCTATGTGGGTTTTCACTCCAGCTCACAAGTAGTACCCTTTTCCCTTTTCAGTTTTCTACTTTTCTTCATGCACGGCGCGCATTTTTTCTTATTTTAAATAAAACATATTTCAAGCCCATAAATAAATGATTAATTACACAATTATTTTATGATGCAGTACAAATAAAACATTCCTTGAGATATTTCAGTAAATTTTAGTTTTACTAGCCTTGTTTTTACACAGCAAGTCATTTTTTACTGGCAATGCATAACTAAAATGTATACAGCTGTATGCAGTTCCTCATATTAGAAAGGAGCGAGCATCGATCTTTTTAAAGTTTCTTATAGAATTCTATCAACATTAAGATGAATACTGTGCAAAAAATAAAAGTGTGGCTGTAACAGTAAAATGCACCAAGCCTATATTTCTCTTAGCCTTTATGACTCCTTGAAAGTAGTTATTCCTTGTTTTTCTTACTTTATTCTTTCAGATGCCACAGGAGACTTGTCCCAACCTATGAAAGTGCTTCCCTACGCCGATTTGATGAGGGCCGAGTGGACAATATTAGGTCTTCTACCTTGGAAGCATTGGCTTTTGTAAAAGCAATGACTGATGGCAAGACAGCTGTATCGGTATGTTGGTCTGGCTCCCTCTGTCTTCTTTGCCAAAACACTAAGTAAATAATGTGTTCCTGGTCCCCAGCCTCTCATTTTTCAACTGTTAATTGAGAACATAAAGGCATAGGGGGAGTGTAGCAAGCCTTACAGGATTTTGCTTTTTATACAAATGAACCATTAAGCTAAATATAAATATTCTCTTATTTTTCTGTAAGCATTCAAAAGATTCAGAGGTGCCTAAATATGACATTATAAGAAAAAAAAATCTGATTTTAGATTTAGTACTGCCTTATGAATGTTCTGTTATCAGATCCAAATTCAGCACCCTGGAGAGATCT
Source organism: Xenops minutus (assembly GCA_035221455.1). Lineage (NCBI taxonomy): Eukaryota > Metazoa > Chordata > Aves > Passeriformes > Furnariidae > Xenops > Xenops minutus. Next base: position 8,615,970 of record JAWWEE010000159.1, on the reverse strand, counting down.
AGGCTGAACATCCAAAGTTCAGAATCATTATACTGCCACACCAGGGGAATTGCCTGGCAGGTCCCCTGCAGTAGTTAGCTCTGCTGCAGACTGCAGTGTGTCAAGTGATGTAATTCCCCTGCTTTGATTTCTGGATAAGGTGGATATGTTCTGGCTGATCTTTTTTTGTTTTAAAGGTATGATTTACTAAATAGAGTTAGTTTTATAGGATACTAATGGAAGCTGAACCTTAACAATGAAAAACTTCATCAGGCTAATCAAACAACTCTCCAAACTATCTTGATATCATCCTGCAAAAAGAAAAATTAAAATTGCCTTGCTTTGAGACACCACCATCTGTTTGCCAGAAGCATGAGTACTGTACAGGGTAGATGGGAATGCAAAGAGGTACAGCTGAGAGTATAACTGCACAAACAGCATTGTGTACTGTCCCCCCATCATCCCTGAAGAGCCTCCCTCAATGTCTCTCTCTGTGCTGCTTCCACCCACTGCACTTCGCTGCTGTACAGGGAATTTCCAGGTGGCTGTTTAGATGCAAAACGCTGCCACAATAGAGATTATTTTTTCACAGTAAGCCCACTCCAGTGGCAACAGCCCACATGGCTGTTCTTTGGAATTTAGCATAACAGTACTAGAATAATTGCTGGGCTGTAGATGAAGTGTAAATTAATGAAATATTAAAAACCAAGCTCTAATGTCCCAGAGGATGATGAAAATTTACCTATAGAAGTGCTCTGTTCATCCCCTGCTTCTTCAGTCTCCTTAAGGTTACCATGCCCAGAATTTAGCTCCTGTTGAACAAGACTCAAATTCCTCGATAAAATGATAACTCAAAAGAGCCTAAAGTAATTCCCTTTGCTGAGTGGGTAATTCACAGCAGATTATGACTATACTATTGCACATAATAGTGGCTACCACAGAGTAGACAAGACAAGGCTGTTGTTATTTGCTATCAGTGTCCTGTCTGACAAGGTGGTTCTTAATTTCATTAGAAGTTCCTGTTGTCTGTGCACACCTTGCTCTCCACACGGGTGCACTCAGCACAGCCCCAGCCCCAACACACTTTGCAGCAGACTGGCTGGACTCCTGGGAGGACCCAGCCTACTCTTCACACGATGTTTCAACAGATCCTTCTTGATCCTTCCGACAGTCCCTTCCTTATTCCAATACTTACTAATTTCTGCAGCTCTCCCAAAGCTTCATCATTCCTCACCATTTTACCACCAAACCCTCCCCTTTCACAGCAGCCTCAGCTGTACTACTTCACACAAGCAAGACAAAGAAGGCCATGCACATTTAGACTGAGCTCAGTCTCAGCCCCCATATCCTTCCCCTGCATGCCTTGGCATACTGGATAGGAAGAATAATGCTTTCATTCCCCCTGGAAAACCTGCCATCGTAATGCCAACCAATTCACTGATAGTCTTCCTGGCTTCTTGTCTACCAGGATAAAGGACGTTTATACTGATCTGTGATTGTTCCTTCAAACAGACATTTACAAATCCTTGTTTTGATGTGAACATCTTCATCTTTCAGTTCAAAATTGTTTATCTGTTATCATCACAGAAACCTTAGAAACAAATTTAATACAACCCTATTCCAAGAATTCCTATTCTTTAGACCTATTCCTATTCTTTAGCCTCTGAATGTGAAGGGGTTAATTCTACTTTTGGACAAAGAGATGCATTATTTGGCTTAAGCAGCCTTGACCTTCCCTAAAATATTGTTTGTTAATAGCCATTAATTCAAATCAAATTAAAAACCATTTTCCCTCTGATGCTAATAAAAATTATCCCCAAACTATAGCTTTAGCAGTCACCAAAGATTGATTGAGTCAGATTGATTCTTTAGCAGGAGAAATATCTCATGCATTTGACACTTGCTGTAAAAGCAGCAGCTACTGACACTACAGAGATTACTTGAATAGCTGTAAATTAATCAGATTTAAAGACTGCATTTGGTAATTTAATCTGTACAAGGGAACTAAATCCTGGCTCTAGCCCTGTGAAAAAATATCAGACTTTGTATTTTGAAGGTCCCTGATGGTGACCTTGACTTGCTTCTAAAATGAATTCTTTGTTCAAAAGATCATTCATCGTCCATAGGAGCTGAAGGTCTCCTGTTTATCTAGAGACCCAGACATTTCTGGCTGTTTCAGGGTCTCCCATAGTTGCAGTGTTGCACTTGATGTACAGCAGAGCAGCATTTCTTAGGATGGCTCCCTTAATATAAAAGGCTGCCATTTGACAGGAGTAAAAATTTACAAGCTTGTTACCTGAAATGTGAGGCATCTGTGGAGGGTAGAGCAGCCTTGGAAAATTCTAAGTGCCCTTTCACACATGGAAGTAATTTTTTGACTGGCTAGTAAAATATCAATAATGGCTTTCATTAATATCACTGTCATTGTCTAGATAAACCATTCTGGAGAAGATACACTGCCTGTCTCTTTTGAAAACATTGAATTACATTAGGCAATTAGTTTCCCTATTTCAAATGGAGTGATTCAATTAGTAATAATCTTTAACCCCAAAATCCATGGAAGGAATCCACAAAAGGAACTGCAAGCCTTTCCTTGACTTCAAACAAACAACGACCAATAAACCTGTTCAACCCTTGCACAACCAGGCACCGTTGCTGATCAGGACATTGATCCCAATGGCTTTTCATTTATAATGGGTACTGACACCTGAGCCAGGAGCAAAGAACATTTGAGAGTGCTTGCTGTTTGATTGTTGGTTCGTTGATGAAAGATGCTATTTCTTTGGAAATTTATTCAATAACACATATATTTGGATTAACTCAACAGGATTCTGAGAAGATGCAGAGATTTAAGGATGCAATTACAGCTCAGACTAATTACTCTATTCTGGTAAGTAAAACACTGCCTATTGGAATAAGAGCTATCTGGCTTTTTCAAGAGAAGTACAAAGGTACAATCACTAACTATTTTAGCACTAGAAAAACCTAGGTATCTAAATAAGAAAGTATCTCCCACATCACTCTTATGAATATTTCTATCGGTCCAAGTAGCCATATTCAATCTTCCCTCACATTAAAAAATACTTCCTCAAAAGCAAGATAAGAAAATTCTCCATTAGACATAAGTGGAAAGCCCATGACTCTTTGGCATAGCTCTCTTAACTGGCACTGTCATGCACATGACACTCCATATCCAACATATTCATGGCAAATGTGCATCTGTGAAACATTTATATTTTATATCTCTGCCACAACTAGGAGTCCCAGCCACAAGCTGGGATTACACTAAACTTGGTGTTGTACAAATTAACAATTCAAAAACAGCCTCCATCTTAAAAATCTTGCAATAACAATTTCATAATGGGATTCTTTTTTAATAAATACTGAAGGGTTTGGAAGGGGGAACAATAGCCAGGTGAAAGAAGCCTTTATTCTTTGTGCCCTGCAATCAGCATGAAATGTTAGCCATGAAGTTAAGTCAAGCAAAGTGGCAGGGAGGTGTTCTCATGGGGTATGGCAAGCAGAAAGCCTTATCAGAGATGAGAAGTTTGCAAGGCTTAAAGCAACCAACTTCACTGCTACGTAACATGCAACATGCATGACAAATAAAATTCCAGCTGTAAAATCCAGATCATCCAGATTTACAGGTATTTAGACCCATAAGGTATATCATTACAGAAAATCTCAAGACAGTTGTAACATATCAGGAACATTTCCCCTTCCCCTCCCCCTGCCCCCCCCCAACTAATCATCTATGCATTTTCTTATATTTCTCTTCACTAGAGGAGAGAGGTCGCTATCTATCAGGACCTGATCCTCAGATAGACTGGTATTCTGGAAAGTGTATTCTGGTATTCCAAAGTCCCATTTCTAACAAAGGTCATTAACAGTGAGAGAAGGATAAGTTCTCTTTTAAAGACCTGAATGCAGTGTCTCATTAAGGGAAGAGATGTCCTTCAGTGAAGAAATCATTTTAGTATCAAATACAACTCATTTTCTCTTGATTAAAAATGAGACAATTCAGGCTGGGTAATGCTGTACATCCCACTGTGCCAAGACAAAGCACAGACTTGTTCTATAAACAACTTAGTCATACCACTCATAAAATTAATAAATGTTAATAACCAGCTATGATAAGTGAATTTGCTACCTATGGTTTTGCCTACCCATGGTTTTGCCTCAGACCATTGCCTAATAAACCCGCATTCCTGAATACTGTTTAGATATTCGTAATATTCAAGAAATCATTCACTTTCAGATGTGATTTCATAGGTACACTCAAAACACTAGAGAAGCAAAGTGTTGCTTGCAGGTAGGATCTGTGCCTAAAACTGTGAAACAAAAGAAGGGAAGAAAACACATTCTATGCTTCAAGCCTTGTGCTGAGAACCCACATTTTAGAAGCTGAAACTCCATGCAATCTGTAAAGCTAAGGGAAGTCTTACTCCCCTCCAAGCTCCAAGTCATTTGAGGTTCAGGAACTGTTATAGAAGACAGCCTTCATTGTGGCTCATGGGAAAATATTAAAACTGTCACTGGAAAAATAATTTATATTTAAATTTAAAAAGCTCTCCAGGTATTTCTACTCACCAAGCTCCCCTTTCTTTCTCAGAATAGCAGAATGTAATTGTTGTGCCTTTAAACTCTGGGTAAGAATTAGATGGTCTGACTAAATTGTGTGTAACAGACTGAAATGTAATAGCTCCTAAGAAAAACAAAAAAAAAAATTCTACTTCATAAAACAAAAAGCAATTTACTGATTTTATTTCCCCTTGTTAAGGCTTACTAGTAGCATTGCTATCTTAAATGTGGAGCTCTAAAATTCAATTTAGCACAGTTTTTTCCTATGCGTTGACTCACAGTTTATTTCGTTAGCCTGTCTCGGCCTCTCTTCAGACATGACATTGATCTATGTTGCAAAAATGTCATTGCTAACAGCCTTATAAATCTTGTGAGATAGCAAAATATTTCCTTTGATTATCAAGTTGGTTTCCCTGTATGGAAACAGAATGTAAGCACGGTCCTGATGCATGCCCCCTTTCTGCAAGTATCCTTGCTCTGTCTGGGCTGATGAACAATTAGCCCCCTTACCAATGGGTGCCCAGTCCTTAATAAGCCAAACAAGACTATGCACTTCCAACTCCCTGCTTCAGGCACTTAGCAGTGGCTAAAGCTATCTTGTAACAGGAAAAGTAAACTTGTGCTTTTATTTATTTTTAAATGCTTAAGAGGAAAACTTCTCTTTTTTAAATCCTGCCTTCTCTCAGGCTGCTTGTTTCCCTTGTTACAAGGGGCCTGTGCCACAGGGGTATCAGTTTTGCTCTCAGTGTAGTGTTATGTCCCTGATTCTGCATTCCCCTCCTAAATTACTTCAGCCCAGACCAGGGATGAGCTACAGCTCAGTCCACAAAATCAGTGCTTTCACCAGCAAGAGCAAACCTACACTGAAGGATTTTAAACACACATATTATCTGAGGCACTTCTTGCCTGGATGAAACCAATTTTGATTTGGTTTCCTAAAGAAACAAAACTCTGTAACTATCCTGTCTGCCAATTTCTCACTGCTGATTTTTGATCCTGTTAGCCATCTTCAATCACATTTGCTAGCAAGGCAAATATCTTAAAGCTAATAAATCCCTTAAGTCTACAGCATTAGGGAGCTGGACAGAGCAGAGACCCAAGCATGGCAAGAAAGGCAGAAAGCCTTAGTGCAGGCTCTGCAGCAGTTCCTGTGACCCAGCCACCGGCCACCAGGATGCCACTGCTGCCAACATTCAGCCCCCACACGAGCTGCCTGTCACCTTGCCTGTGATCCTGAGACAGGAGAGGACATTGGGGACATTCAGGAGCAGGGTCAGGAGGCAAGCATGGCTGGTTCTGCATTGGGGATTGTGGTGAGCAGAGACTGCTTGGGGGTCTCTTGCTCATCAAGACCTTTATTGTCCCCTGTTAAACCCTGTTTAATTTGATCCTAGACTCCTGGTACCCCAACCATGATGTCCTACACTTACTGTTTTCAATTACCCCATTGAAGTCAGAGCTAAAGTAATGGCCTGAGATTCCCCCAAGATAATCCAGTTCTGCAATGAAGCCAGCACAGGGATCAGGGACAGAAACTGATTATTTTGGCATTACAATGGCATTCTGTATCCCCAACCCAAGTCTTCTCAAGCAGTGGGGTATGCTAGTAGATCTGTGAAGGATCACTGGCAAATCTATCTGTTATTCTGTGAGCCATTTAGATCTGTTGTGGACATCTACCAGATCTTTGGATCTAGATTCTACGGAATGACACCTACTTTAATGGCCAGAGTGAGACACAGGCAGCAAAGCAATGAAAGAGTAATTTGTTCCAGTTTGGAGCTGTTTTGGAACCTCCTATCTTGAAATATAATCCAAATAAGACAGAGAAAAATCCAAAACGTGCTTAGAAATTTCTGGTGTCCCATATGCTCCCCTCAGCATCCTTGTAAGCCCAGCCCATGACAGGTAGCTCTGAGAGATGATGAACACCCACATAACATAAGCACATAGAAAGGAGATGGTCTTGAGATGTACTAATTTTTACACCTTCAGAGCACCACATGAACTTCTAGTTACTGATCTTCTGCAAAGTACATACTCTGATATCTGAACATTACAGACCTTACAGTACTCTAACCAAATTCATCAGCTCTGACCAGAAAACTATGCAGTAACAGTCAAGAAAATGTCTCCAAAGCCAGTTAAATGCTGGTGTCTTATCACATTGTACACAGGCTATTACTGGAATGGCAATAGACAATCACCTGCTAGGGCTCCGAGAGGTGGCACGAGAACACTTCAAGGAACTGCCAGAGATATTTACAGATGAGACATACTTGACAAGCAATCGATTCATCCTCTCAACCAGCCAGGTGAGTTTCTCCTGTTCACTGGTCTTGCTAAGCAAAGGTTAACTCATTTGTGTTCTGCCAGACCTTGTAGCTCACAGTGAAAACAATGAAAAAAAGGAAAACAAACAAAAGTGGTATCATCAAGAACCATCAGGAAGTCTACAAATTGCTCCACATTTTTAATCCAGTTTTGGTCCATCAGCACAATAATAGTGACTGAAGTTATCACTTCATTTGCAACATTCCAAAACCCTTCCTGGAAATTCTAGGAACGCACACAAATAAGCTCAGTAAAATTCACACGAGGGCTTGGAGTTTCCTCAATTTCCAAACTACGTATGTTCCCATTCCCTTTCCTCTCCCCCTTCACCCAAAGTGACAGCTCTAGTAGGAAGTGACAGTACAGTCACAAACCAGACTGGCTGCCCCTCCCCGAGAAACAAAAAGCTGAGAGCCACAAGGAAATTTTACTCTTAAAAGTAGCTGTGTTTGAAATGTTTGTGAGCCTTCAGTTGTTCACTGTAAGACTGCAACCCATGCAGACATGCAACTTCGATTTACAGATATACAGTCGTTTGCACATACAAAGATACTTTAAGAGTCAATATTTCCTACATTTAGTGTTGTGAATAAGGAGGCAGCTTTACGGCATACAGCCTAAAAATTAAATGTTTCATGCATGTAATAGCAGTCCTAATGAAAGAAGAAATCTACGTAGGAATTCATTAACTGAAACACTAACCCAACTTCACAGATTAGAACTACACAACAAAAGAGAGTTATATCATACTACAGCATAAAACCTTAATAAGTAATTTGATCTTGTTATAATGTTTGTAGGCTTTCAGACATGAGTGAATGTAACCAACACACTACTACATAAATTCTCCAAGAAACTATCCATGAGCAAAGAGTGCTTCTGAATAGCTTTATGGCCTTCGGCTGTTGCACAGCAAATTTATCTGACAATTCTATGGCTCTATTAGCAGGACTAATGGCTTGTTCTACGCCATTAAAAAGCCAAATGTCATTTGTGAAGGCCCATATACACAAAGTCTGAACATATAGGTATCTAACACATCTTTTATTTTCTGCAGGAGAAAGTGTTTCACTGCCTAATTATGCCATGATACTGGAGTGCAATAGCAATATAGCACCTAGATGCATTAAAATGTTTTTATACATAATCACAATTATAAACTATTATTAGAAATGGATAATACTAATTTCTATAATTTAATGCAGCCTTCAGGTTATAAGTTTAACATAACCTTATGATAACCCTAAGAAATTAAAAACCTTAGAGAAGTTTTATGTATCAGAATTTTATATACGAGAAATACATAAAATTCTTATCTATCAGTAACAAAGTTTATAGCTTTTAAATATCTATATAATTTGAGCAAAAGATACATTCTAGCCCCTTCAAGTGATACCAGTTTTTAAATTATAGCAAACAAACAGCAACAAAATTTTATACTGAGATCAGCTTTTACCTTCCAAGGTAAATGAGCTCCAGGTCTGGACTTCTGAAGATAGTGATACTCCACAAGGGGGGATTCACCACACTACCTGCATTTGTTTATCTTTTTTCCTCATTCCTAACCAGCTCATTTCAGGCCTCCTGATTAATGAGAAATCACTCCTTCCCTTCTCCCTGCAACCAGGTTCCAACTACTATGGAAATGTTCTGCTGCTATGGGCCTGTGGTGCCCAATGGATATGGGGCATGTTATAACCCTCAGCCAGAGCATCTATTATTCTGCATCTCAAGCTTTAAAGACTGTAAAGAAACCTCCTCAGAAATGTTTGCAAAAGCTGTGGAAGAAAGTCTCCTAGCCATGAGAGATTTGTGCAACAAATGCAATTCTACTACAGCAAAGCCACTTGCTAAACCAGATGCAGCCACACAGCTGCAGAGTGTCAGCCAACGCTAAGAGGAGGTGGGAATTATTATCCCGATCCACCTTATGAAGAAACATGACATAGTTTTTCAAAGGCAAGATAGTACTAGTAATAGAACAGTGTATAACCAAAGTGTCATTTGTTTCTCATTGTTGCCAACATTTACAACTCTATGTACTAAATCTATCATTTCTTGCTTAGGAGTCAGCAAAAAAGTTTGGTCTCACTGGCTGAAATGAAGGAGGAAGTAATACAAGTATGTGTTGTACTACCATTTCTGACCATGATTAACTTATGCCATTTTATCACCTAAAAATTGTATATGACATAAATTAAATACTAAGGCACACCAATTAATTAATATCCCCTGCAAGTAGTTCTAAAATATTCACATCTATTCCTGAAAGATTTGCATGTAAAGAAAAAGAAAGAAATCTCCCCTATTGGGAATTTTGAAAGTAACACTGTAAATAATAGGCTGATGCCATTATATCTTGAACATTTGCATGGAGTATTTAAGACCAGCAATCTGTTTACTATATAAGAAAATTATTATGATTATTATTATTATTTTTAAGAGCGGCCATTGTGCATTTCCACAGAGATTGAGAAGATAACACTAGTGTTTACATATTCCCACAATTCAAAAATGCTGCAGAAATAATTTAGCTTTTATTCTGATTTGCACTGGCCCCAAGCACAGTCCTATTCTGAAAGCAGCATATTGGAGGCATGATCCATCACAGAGAACTTGGAGAATTTTGTCCCTAGTGAATTGACTTAATTATTTCTTTCTATCTTTCTATCAGTGAGCAATATCCAGAGTGGCAAAGCATAAAGCCTAAGTACTACTGAATCCTGCTTAAGACCTTTTCTGTTTTGCATGGGAATAAATTTAGTCATTGTGACCAGCAGGAGAGCATATGCAACCATGAAATCAAAGAGCAATAACTAGAATTAAGAGGCAGATTTGCAATATAAGGAAGTCTTCAAACTAGAGCTATAAATACCAATTTAAGAGTACTGGTACTCATATCAGCTTTGCATTATCCCACATGAAGGGATTTATATTTTATATTTTTAATAGCATGTGTAGAGTATCATATTCTGCAACATACAGTAAATTCAGTCAGGAAAATAATAGATTATCTAGTAATTCCCATATTAAATGAATGTTATCCTGAGGGTTTTCTCATTATCTCTTTCATTCCCTCCAAATCCTTCCAAGGACTGATATTTTTAGTTACTTTCAAGCTAAAATACGTTGCCTTACTTACAGGTATTCAGCTATCATTGTTAGAATACAACATCCTCACTGACTAAAGACACACACTTACCAACTCCAGCCCAGATCCCTTGCTACACAAGCTGGAACACACTCTGAGGCCTGGCCAGGGATTGCTTAGCTGACTGTGGTAAAGTGGAGATATTTTTAGTTCGTTTGTAGACTGAGCAATCATATGCTTAATCACTCTCAAGCCTAAAAACAGGAGAATAGATTTATTACAATAAACAAGAGATGTAGATACATTTCTGTATAAGAACTTTAAATATAAATCCAGTAGATTCTATATGTCCGTGCTTCTTTTACTGCCTCTTTGGAGTTGCATTCACACAATTAAGCAGTCTGCTGGACAAAGCATATCCACAAACCCATATATAAAGCATAGTGGACCTGATAATCAATTGAAGCAAGTCAGCTATGTTGGAGTAAATCAGTTGTGAAGATTTACAAGCATTAAGAGCTAGGGTCATTTTTTAAAAGTTATCATGTTTCACTTAAAGATGTTTCACTACTCCAGGAGCTGAGGTTCAAATCAAAGGTAAAATCTATTTTTAGATTATATAAATAATATTATAGCATAAATGCTGCCCCAAAGTTATCACAGAATCGTTTAGGTTGGAAGGGACCTTTAAGACCATCTTGCTCCCACTTCCCTGCCATGGGCAGGGGCACCTTCACTACCCCAGGTTGCTCAGAGCCTTGTTCAACCTGGCCTTAAACATTTTCAGGGAAGGGGCATCCACAACTTCTCTGGGCAACCTATTCCAGTGTCTCACCACCCTCACATTAAAGAACATCTTCCTAATATCTAAGCTAATCTAGTCTAAAAGTTATGATGTAAAAATAAATAGAAATCAAGAAAAGTGCTGGTCAAACCAAATGTACACTTGAAGAATACAATGTTCGAAAATTAAATTGTTCCTATAATTATGAAAATTTCCTTAAAACAGTCCCAGTAATTTTGCCTTGCCTCATTTCACTACAAAGGCATTCTGCCTTTTTAACATAGATGTAGTACTACATTTTTTTTCATAGAATTGTACACTTAACATGATAGTATTTTAAGTGTATAAAAATACTGTGAAGTTATTTATTTTCTTCTAATTAAATATGTAATTTTATTTTGTATTCCTAGTTACACATGTATTGACAGTTATTTGCAAATATTGCCTATTTCTCTTTTTTTTTTTTTTTTTTTGTCTGGAATTTTAACAGTAGCTCAGACACTGTATTCAACACATTCACTGAGAATTCTGGCTGCAACTACAGCCAATACATGAAATTTTATACCAAGATATCATTAAGAGCCTCTTACTTGTCCACAGCTGCCATAACAGGTGTTTGGGATTCTCCAACTCTGGAAAACACTGGTGGTGCAAAATACTGACACCATATATTATTCAAGGACCAGTGACCACCCATCCTTCCTATTTATTTAGCTAACCATTCCATGCTTGTGTCTTAGTGACCTGGTTTTAGTATTCAGCCTGAATACATGAAAGGAGCAGCTTTGATGAACTCGGTGGCTCCAGAGGAAGCCACTTGAGTACATGTTTTACTGCAGCCACTAACAAAAGGACTACCTGCCAAGTACCTGACTTTGTGCAAGAACCTTCAGACTCAGTTCAGGTCCGTTTAAATTGGAGAGACCTGATTAAATTACCGATGGACAAAATTCACAGGGCATCACAAGCTTCTCTGTTCGACAGCAGGAGCTTCATAAGGGACTGTGCTGCTTCTCAGTTAATAGAATCCCCTACACCTGTGTGGGATGACCTCACACTGCAGCTGCATCTATTAAGGATGTCAGGATAGAGGTAGTTTTTTTTTAAGTTCCTATTTAAAATTATTAGTATTATACAAATGAAGTTCCTTTCTGTAGTTTAAAAATACACACTTCTATGCACATATGGAAACCAATCGTGAAGCTTTTAAAATACTTCTAACCACAAAACTGTGGAATAGACTGTTCAGTATAAAAAAAGAGAGAAAATTTTGACTGACAAACAAACTGTAATTACATTAATGTAACAAGTGGCAATGATTTAATGAGCCTCAGGGTGGGACCCGAGACACACAGCACCCCTGCAAGAGAACTTTGAGAAGGTGATTGTTTCCCTTTCTCCGGGGGTGTACACCAACGTAGGCGCAGGGCTGGGATGCAGGAGATTAAAAAGCCAATTTTTTCGTGAAATTTTGTATTCATAGCAAGCAAGAGTAAAAGACGTTTGAGTTCAAAAGAGGAGTGTTTCAAGGGTGTAAAAGCCCGACCCTCGCTCCTTTGACAGACGTGCTGCCAAAGCCCCTGTGCCACGGTAAATTGGCAGGATGTGGCTGTGACAACACAGAGTATGAGTTGCAGAAGACAGAAATATTTTAGTGATACTTTTATTTTTATAAAAAAGTATAGATTTATGGCAAATGTAAATGTGTATTTATAGCACACGTTGTTCCTGTTACGTTTTGTCTCTGTCGAAATGTATCTGTCTATACCGATATATACGCGCTGAAGTGTGTACGCTGGTAACGCGAATTCAGCTCGTTCACAGACGGAGCTCCGCACCGCAAATAAAAGCCACCAGAGGAAAGACCTTTGTCGTCTTTTTGTGCCGGGCAGCCCCGGGCCCCCGGCCCCGACAGAGAGGGAGCATCGGGTGGTGGAGCATCAGGGGCGGCCCCACAGGGAAGGGGATGGAGCCCGGACGGCACCGACGGCGGCTCCATGCAGGTCCCATGCCGGTCCCTCGCGTCCTGCCACCGGTGATCACATTCCTTGTGGCCATGCCTGAGGGAAGGCTCTCGGTGTGGCAGGGCTGGCAGGCTGCGGAAGGGGCTCTGCCAGCTGTGCTACGGGTGAGATGGAGGAAAGCGCTGCTCCTCAAACACGCCTCAGAAAGTGCAAACACCTCCTTTTGTGTTCGCTAAAATAAGCTCGCGTTACAGTGTGTGTATATATTTCTCCTTTTCCAGTTGCACAAACCTCATTAAAAACACAGTCTGAAAGAAACTCATAAGCCACAGACGAAAGCGTTTAACCCCAAATTTAGCTATAAAGCGAAGTACTTGAGAGTAAAAAGTACCGTTTGTCGCTTCCAACTCAGCCATTGTTTGCAGCAGCCACGGCAGGCAGGCAGCAGGTGCCCCCGGGGCCGGAGCAGCTGCGCCCCGTCTTGGAGCTCCCGCATCCGCAGGCGGGGCGGTGCGGGACCGAGCCGGCTGTGCGGCTCGGGGCGCTGCTGCAGGGGTGAAATGGCTCCGCCGCAGCTCCCACAGAAGAGCAGCGCCTCGGGGCATCACCGAGGGCTGCAGAACTTTGCTATCCATACCTAAGGTTGCAGAGATGCAGCACGCACAGAGGAGGGTTGTAGATAGTTTTTTTCTAATTCGTCTCATTAAATACTGTTGTGGTCTATTTCCTGTTTATCAGGGTATGAGCAACACTTTTCCTCTGCTCTGATGCCTTCCAGCCGTATGAGGATAGATAATAAAAATTTCAGCCTACTGAAAGGCTGCAAGACAAATCAAATTGCAAGCATGTGATCTCAAGTATTCAAATTTAAAGATTTATATACAAACTCAGTATCAGACAAATCACTATTTGCCTGACACTGGAAACTTACAAAGAACATGAGTTAATGCAATTAGGGCTACTGGCAACTCATTCCAATTCTCTCTCTAGTGTTGGTAGATCATTGCAATGTACCTGACATGGACTGAGAGAGAACAGGCCCTAACCTGGGGAAACTAATAGGTTGGGCTTTTTCATTTAGAGCCCACAGCACAGAGATGTCATCTCTCTTGTCCATTTTGCAAGTGTAAATTGTCGGAGATTGCCATTAAAGCTTCCTAGAAAGCAACAAGAGCTATCTGATGAGGATGGCAAAACAGCAAAGATGAAAGCATACTACTTTATGAAACAGACTCTTTCCTCAGCCACTCTCCCTACTTTTTCAGTACGTTAAATTAAAATACTGCAAACAGCTGTCACAGGTGAATGGAGTCAGATTAAATGTTTGAGGAACACTGACCCCTGCAAGTCGTACTGCTACAGTGGAACCGAGATATAGAAAGAAGTACCTCCACCTGCCAAAATAACTGATGTGTGTTGGTCAGTGCAGCCCTAACACAGAGCTGATAGAAACCTGGGAAGGTGAGACTCTGAATGTTTGGCTATACAAGAATCTGCTTCTGCCTTGTAAACAAGTCAATAGAAAGCAATGAATTAAAACAAATTTAAATCTATGGGGGCCGAGGCAGAAATATTTCTGTATTGTTGGAACTGCATTATCAGCCAGTTCTCTTATTTCCCCAGTTCTGAATAATTTACAGCATTATACGATGTACCATAATAAATCTAAAAAGCACCTAATTCATCTAAAAAATATGTGGGTCAAGAGATGATTTTGTTTGTTCTGGTTTGATTCTCAGCTTCACAAAAATCTCAAGTCTTTAAGGTCCTGAGGAATTACTCTTTCAATAGAAGCAAAATGAATTATGCATCAATGAACAATTGGGTTATCAAGGTTGTTCATTTAATGTTCCAGCTGTTCTATAATACCATCTTAATGTTTATTGGAGATTTCTTTTCAATTTAGTCTTATTCCAAGGCACTTACAAATAAATACTTTGTGTTTCTTACAGCTGCTGTGCCAGTTAATAGCAAATACAAGCACAAAATTAATTTCATGCCCTTTACAACTAGAGATGACAGAGGGTGGAGGCTTCATTCAAAGGAGATCCATTAATGTAATAATAGTGAAGCCAGAGATTAAAGCTGATCAGCTTTGTGGGGAGTTTTGTACAGCACTTAACTACAGTTTTTGCTCCTTGCCCTAGTAAGTGCTAAAACTTAGACACACTCAGAATTCACAGGAAACCAAGCAAACACCCTGCTTGCCACTACTTCTTTATGCTTTTCCAGCTGTCCTGCAGGCAGATGGACATCAGCTTACTCTGGAAGATAACCAGACTGGAACACTGCAGAGCTGGTAGTTGGCAGGGAGATTCTATTTCATTGCAGCATCAATGACCTGGATTTTGATAACTCCCGAGTTTTGTCAGTCTCTCAAAAATCAGTTGTATTTTGAAATTAATTCTTCCTAAGGCATCAACAGTCCAGGTTCCATCAACATTAATACTTTTAAACTTGCACTGCTTTATATTCGAGTCAGTTTGTAGGGCACAGTCAGTAACAGAGGATGGCTTGCGAGAGCATCATTTAGGGACATCCTACATTCACCTGTATAAACCACAAAAAACCTGCTGAGTTTTGGTCTACAGAGGTATCAGGGCTTCCTTCTGCTTTCAAAATAGCTTTTTTTTTTTTTTGCTTAAACGCTAAGTTTCTTTGGGTGGGTTTTTGTTTGTTTTTTTTGCCTTCCCCTCCTCGTCACCATGAAAACACAGATACGCTGCCTCGCAAAGAGTAATTTTGTTATCATATTTCTGCTGTAGAGAAGCCAAGGAGTTAAGGGCTTAAATTTTTTCATCTCCCGGGCAAATGGCTTGCAGATAAAGGCTGAAAGCCACTGCTTCTCCCCTCCCCACTTTTCAACAGTCTCTCTAGGGCTGCAACCAGGAGTTAGGGAGCAAAAGCAGCAAACTGACCAAGGACAATGGCTTTTCCAGCACCATAGCCCTGTTGGATTCACCTTCTTGAAAGGAAGGCAGACTGGCCAGGAACTAGGAGGTTCCAGTTGGAAATTTCTTCCAACAAAAGACTTTTTTTTGGTTCCAATTCTAGACAGTAAAGTACTGGCTAACGGGCCTTGTGGCTGCCTGCAGAACCCCCTGCACTGCTGCATCCGCTTTTTGCTCTGTTTCAAATCCAGATCAAAGCTGAATCCATCTCACATTACACAGCTAGCCACAGTAGAGCCTAGCTAGACCCAGGTATGCGAGGGAGAACACAAAGGAATACATATGCTAGGATAAGAAGTAGAAATGTAAAAGACAAATTCACTTGCATATATTGTGTAAATTGTGGTTTTCTCCTTTAGGATGTGATGGCAAGTTGGATTCACTTCGGGAAGAAGGGAGAAAAGTAGTGTTAAATGCTTAACAATTTACAGGGACATGTTCCCTTTTATTGTGGATTTCTGTCAGGCGATTTACTTGCATCACCAATGTCAGGAGAAAATCAGTTCTTTACACTTCTAGGTCTCTTAATGAAGAACTAGATAGTCTTGTTACACCCACATGTCAACCAAATAAGAATATACCACCTTTTCCAGAACCAGTCATGTTACTACTCTGAATGCTACAAATTCATGTAGAACTAACTTGTATGCAGTTTTAATAATCCGATTTTAATTAAAAGGCAACTGAAACTCCTGGGTGTCTTTCATTCTTTCAACTTCTATGAAGTTTCCTATGACAAAGATAATTTCAAAGTCATTCATAGCTGATGATACTTATTTACACAGATGTGCCAGTTCCACTCTTCTCTTGGCCACAAATATCTCAGAGAACATTTGTGCATCATTAGACAGGCCAACAGTAGAGAGAAGTTGGCATAGCCATAAGGACAGGATTAAAGCTGACTGGGTGTTACCACAACTAATATTGCACATTCCTCAAAAGTAATGCTGTCTTGCATTCTCTCTTCCCTGCAGTAACTAGGGTATGAATCTTCTTTATTGCTCCTTATTTGTCAACGTACACTCTGAACCTCAACATAATTTTAAAACACTTTACACTCAGGTAATTCAGCAATTTGCAAATAATCCTATGTCAGAATGCTGGTACCCTGAGCAGTATTCAGTTTGGCCCATAATTAATTATGAAATAAGGAAGTGGTTAGTCTTTGCATCCTAACAGAGTGGTATGAGCCAAAACCCACAGGATTTCCTCTGGCACAGGGGCACCAGGTAGAAAAGCTGCAGTTTCTAATGGGGCTGCAGGAGAGATGGGCTGCCCAGCATAAAACCAAAGACAGTGAAATCCTGTCACTCAGTATCTCCTACCAGCTGTAATCTGCAGGGAGATAGCAAACCACACTTACAGTAACACTGATCTGACACAAAAGTGCTGTCACAATATCACTATTGCTATGGCCAGATACAATCCACTTCCCTAGAGATGACAGAGACAGTAAACCAATATTCTTTACTAAGAAAAAAATACTCAGAGTTGAGTGAAGTAAAAATTGTATTGTCCCTTTCAAAGACTGAAACATTCCTGCTTTCTGCAACTCTGATACAACCAGATTAGAAAACTGGAACATTCAAACTGAACTGGATTGAGAACAGTACAATTAGGCTTGGCACAGATAACTGTGGCACTTTCTGCAGCAGGACAGCAGGGAGTTTGTTCACACATCACTGTCCCTCCGACCCTCCCTGTGACTACTGAGCAGGTTGTCCTGACCATCACGCAGCTCCAGCCTCCAGTGCAGCCCTTGACACAGGAAGGGCTTTCGACAAACCCACCTCCTGCATTCACCAGTGAGACACCAACTGATGGCTTTCTGCTCTGGCAGTACATTGTTTATTGGCCTCTTAGGTAAATGCAAATTAACTAGACTAAGTTTAAATAATGGTTAGTTCTGGGCAGAATTTACTTGCAAAAATAGAAGACTAAATTACCCAGACCCCTTGAGTATGGAATGCTGTGGACATCAGTAGAAGTGCTCCAGGCAAATGAACTCACCAGCGTGACTGGTTTTGTTTTTTACTTTTTTTTTTTTAAGAAAAATTTTAGTTTTGCTGAGGTCAGTGCCCTTCATGACACCACTCTGAGGACATTTCTGTTAGAGTAACAGCAGCTTGTTAGGGAGATAGTAAGCCCAGTTAGATCAACATGCTTAGAGTAAATACAAACAAACTTTGAGGAACACAAAGTTGCAGATGTGAAACAGCAAGCTTTTGAGACAAGCATGGGTTGAGGACAATTTTGACTTTGCTTTAGAGTAATATTATGATCAAATTGTGACAGTGAGATAAAAAATTAGCTGCACCTGAAAGAGATCTCATAGTTCCACATAAAGAGATCTCAGGCCCTATTACCATGTTTTTGTTACAGAAGGAATAATTAAACACAAATTTGCAATAGACCTTTCAGTTTGGTGCCCGTCCCCCAACACTACCTGTGATTAGTTGCCATGGCACTAACAGGCAACTGGATATTGGAAGGCACTATAGTAGCCACTTGGACAAAAGCATTTAATTTTTTTTATAGTGAAATAACCAATTTTTCCCTCAAATTCTCCCTCATTTTTAAGGGGATTATCTGTCCAATATATAATCATGGCCATTTGAAAACTGAACTTAGCCTGCAAGTCTACAGTGACTTTCATCCAGACCATTATGAAAAAGTCAAATCAGGAGGAAGAAAACAGCCACAGCAAATTATTCCAGTAGTAGCACCAACTAAATTGCTGTGCAGCTTTTATAGTTTGACTAATTGTCTCATTAAGGCACATTTCTGATCACTGAAATGGATCTCAAGTATTATTAATCACTGCAAAAACTCTAGCACTAAGAGCCTCTCTCCCTCCTATCCTTGGCACTATTTGCAATGGAAAACGCTCCAAGGCTCCCGTTGATTGGAGCCCCGCTGGTGCACAGTTGGCAGTCAAATGGTACTAATGGCACAATAACCCAATAGAACTAAAATAGTTTCCCTTTTAGAGTTGCAATCTTATAACACAATTAAGATTATCATGCACATTTCTTTATGTTTTACAAATGGCTAAAACCCAAAAATCGGACAATTTTTTCCAGTAATTTCTTCAAAAGTGGAGGGAAAATTAAAAAAGTTTTAGCTATCAAGAACCAAATTATAAACAGCTGATACATTAAAAAAAGAAAGATGACTATAACTGCACCAACTATGAGCTGCATAGGAGCACAGTGGTGTGGCACCACAGCCACTCCTCCTCACACAACACACCTCCCAGGACTGGGTTTGTCACAGTTAATTGCAGACAGGGTAATGAACACTTAGTTTAGGATCTGGTACACCCTAGGCTACTTCTGTAACTAACAGAGAGAAGCACGTCCACAGAGCAATTCAGATCTCTACAAAAGTACGGACTGCAGGATCTCTGGGCTCCTAATTTAGGCACTTTTTTGGTGTTTGGTTTCAAACAATATTAAAAAATATGAAGCTTCTTCCTCATATAAGGAGTACATTTGAAAAGAAGCAGGCTGGCATTATCCAACACACTACTGAGGTGCTCTTTTCATTCTCAGCAAACACGAGGACTTGGCTCTTTGTCATCACTCTCAGGGGTTGCACAAGACATACACTGCAACAAGATGTTTTCCCTTTCAAGGGGTAAATATGTAGGTGCTTATCCCATACATTATCACATTAGAGACAGCAGGTACTGAATACGCAAGTAGCTAATTTTCAGAAGCCTATCACAAAAGTAGCACAACTATTGCTGGGAGAAATGTGTACCTTCATGGTCATCAGCTTCCTAAAAGGAAAAAACAAACAAACAAAACCAAAAAACCAACCAAACAAAACAAACAAACAAACAAAAAAAAACCTGCAAAGGTCTAGGAGCTCTTCTGTGGAGATGGAAACGCTGCATGGAAAGAAAATTACAATGGTGTTCCTCAATATAGGCACATTCACAAGAGAGACAAGAGGCATCAGTAATTTATAGTTAATCTGACATGTGGCTGTTTACTTGCTACTACTTGCCAGTTTGATCAGTTTTGTAAGACAGTTTTAAGAAAAGACAAGGTTGTTCTGCACCCACACACAGGTGCTTTTTAGACACACAAATATTTGCCCACACAGATGTGTATATGTAAATGCACCCAGGAAGGCATCCACTGAGGTCATACGAAGTATAGTCAGAAATACCACAAATTACTGGTCTTTGTTGTAGGCTTTGAAATTAATTCTGGAGAACAGAATATGTTACAGAGATCTCTGCTTCCCTTTGGGCCCTGTGACAAACACAGGTAGCACAAAGTTAGAGTTCTGCATCAATCTGTTGAGCTCATGAGCTGCACAATATTGTGCTCACTATGAAAAATATGAGCTTACTGATGAGACTAACGAGGGACCTGAGGGCTGTGATAAAGGCCTAAGGAAAAAAAAAAGGAGGGCCAAAAAATAATCACGGTTCATGTAGCATGTCCCCAATTTTTTTATGCACATAAATATAAGAACAGTGATGCTAAAAAGAAGGAAAAATACTAGATTTTTTCCTGACAGTCCCTATTTCCTGACAGAAGCTATTTATGTCCAGTCATAAAATGACATGCACACTCAGATATATTTGCCTGAAGTCTGTAGAGTTTTGTCTAAGCAAAATCTTCAGAATACGTGTGTGTAATTAAATTAAAGACTGTCTGGTTTATAATGAGAAGGGTGTATTGTGGTATAAATATTGCAGAGCACATTAAATAAACATGGTCACATATGACCAGATATCTATTAAATGAGCACATCACAGGAGAAGTTAATTATCTAAGAGTGTAACTAGGAACCGTTTAGAATCACTGGAGATTAAGTTGTTTTATTTCTGTTTATCTTTCCCTCTGAATAGGCAGTAGGTCGTTGCAATGAAGAGTCCCTTAGCAACACAAAGATTCAGCTCTTCATCAACTCTAAGACGACAGTTTAGTCAATGCCAGCTTAAAGTCACAATAAGCCAAAAATTTTCCTCAGCATGATGTTGTTCAAAATACTGTTTTGTGCCAGCATATTTAAGATGTAAAGTGCAAAATATTTACAGTTCTTTTGAAATCTTATGCTGTTCAGGGAAAGGAGGAAAACATATGGTAAGTATGTACTTCTCTCATATATGGAAGCCTAAAAAAGTATATATGGTCTTCTTAAAACCTGGTAGTGTTAGAGACTAATATCCCAGGAGTAACATATAATTTTACTATATTAATAAGCTATTTCTAGAGTTGACAAGTTACTGTGTTTCAGTCCATATGCACAAAGAACAACTAATGAAGGATTTAATCACAGAAAATCCTTGAAAGCAAGATGAAGCCAATCCCCTTAAATTACTTAAGTACTGCTTAAACACTGTAATTAACATATAGTGATAAATATTTCATCTTTAACAAGCCTTTTGGGAGCAGTTTGTTAAACATTTATTTCTAGTCATGGGAAATTATGTACGGTAATTTTGTCATGTTCTATATTAGACAATATTATTTTATCCTCTTTATTTTGCCCCTAAGCAGTGGTTACACTCATTTGGGGAAATATAATCTTTCCTCTAATGTGAATGAAATGTAGTCTTCCTTCATATGTCTTTTGCTTTTTACTAATTAAGCTTACCCTTGCCAACTCCTGGTCAGCACATGTTTACTTGATGGCCTCTCCTGGGGAACAGACTTACTACAGATACAGTAGTTTTATTGGAAACCCCAGCAAGACTATCCAAGACATCACTGCAAAATTACCCTCACAACCTGGGCAAGGTCATTTTGGGACACCAGAGGGAAGAATTCAGGTCTCATTTACAGCACAGGCAAGTCCCAGACACAGGGTGCCAGGGGATGTTTTTCAGGCACCTTCTAACACTGATCTGCATCTTTTCCTTTAGTCCAGGTAGCACCACCAATGCACATAGAAATCTGTGAGAGCATTGAACATCTCTGCCCTTCAACTAAGTCTGTGTGCAGACAGCTGCTATTGCATTGCAGGGTAAAATGAAATGCAGTTACTTAAA
This sequence comes from Xenops minutus, assembly GCA_035221455.1. Lineage (NCBI taxonomy): Eukaryota > Metazoa > Chordata > Aves > Passeriformes > Furnariidae > Xenops > Xenops minutus. The sequence goes on along the minus strand of JAWWEE010000159.1, from coordinate 8,594,273 downwards.
CCAGTACTAAAACAAGCCTTTTATAGGGATAATGTCTGATACTATGCAAGGAAAACAACTGAGAGCCAAGCTGAGCTCTCACAGAGACCTCCTTCTCTTGTGATGGTCTGAGTTCACCCTCTCCTGAAGGGGAGGAGAATTTAATGCTGGCTGGGTACAACATGGGCAGAAAGTCTTTCTGTGCTTCTTTTTGAGAGTAGCAGTGAATTTATGGGCTACTGAACAGGAAGTAAAGATTTCTGCAACAGACATCACATTTCAATGTTTCACACCACATCTTTAGTGATGACTACAACTGTTTTCCCCTCTAAACAAATTATTTCTCCATTTGGCATTAATGACTGCATCACTTAAATATCACAAAGGAACTGCCTGGTGCACTTATTAATAATTGAAAACTTTGAGGAAATCTGGGAAACATTTTCAATCAAAGCCAATAAATCTCTAAAATACTATTTTTCCTGAATAATTATTTCTCTTATTCTTTTATTTCTTTTGGATAATAGGCTAGGTTTTAAATAATAGCATTAAGAAAAGCACAAGCTGAAGTAACAGTTGAGAGGTATCTAAACCCAGAAGGGGTTCCAGTGTTAAAAAGCACGAATTAGAAAAGAGGCACTATTCATCTCTTTCTGTCTTTTAAGTATGGTAAATTTCTATTTTAGACTGCATGCTGTCTCCTGATACCTCACACTGATAATTAAGAAAATGTATCCACTTAATCTCTGTCCTTGCTATGCATAAACATGAAGAAAAATTTTCAATGATGTTTTGAATCAGAGTCCATGAAATCAAGGCTCCTATTACTACACAATTGGACCTACAATCTTGTCCACAGGACCTGGAGAGAGGGAGGAGCAGTGCTCCAGTGTCTGTGCATCCTAGCAGATCTCGTCCAGGGATTGTGGCTGCAGCCTGGAAGGAGTCAGGCCATTCTACACCTCTTCCCAGGGAAGGAGGAATAATTCTTTTTGCATGGTTATTTTGTTGAGGTTTTTTGAAAACAGAACAAAAAAACTCCCGTGCATTTTTCTACCACATTTCACTCAAAGGTCTCCGTAGTTTTTCCAAACAAACCTCACTGCACTCATACTGCCAGTGGCCGTATTTTATATTCCGAGCAGCCTTAACCTTTGGCTTGCATCAGAAATTTCCACCCACACCAAATGTTTTTCTCTAGGCCTTAAAGTCCTCAGAAGCTCTGAAAATAACTCATAGCACTCCCTTCACGCCAGGGGCAGGATGAGACAGCCCTACCCAGTTCCCACCAGCCCCGTCCCTTACCTGCCGGGAGAGGGTACAAATTGGGAGCCCGAGGCCTCGTATGCCTCCCGAGCCGTCCCCAGCAGCCATCCTCAGCCTTGCTCACCATTCCTCAACTCCATAATTCCAGTCCTTCTACTGCAGAAGTGGCCAGCAACACCCCACAGGGCCCCTTCCTCCACTGCAAGGGCACAGCCACAACCCTCTCTTCTGGGAAAACAAGGTGAAGTACCTGAAGCGTTGAGGGCCCCACAGAAAATGAGAGAGACCAGCAGTGTTGGCTTGGCCGCGCCCACCAACACAGGTGAGTCCCATCAGCCCTAATTAGGTGCTCAGGTGCACTGGGTAGCTCATCAGCCTGGCAGGGCCCTGAGAGCCCCTCATCCTGTCCCACAGCCAGCACACACCTGAGGGGCTGCCTGGACAAGCAAAACATTCTGAAGGCACTGAACCAAGAGGAAAGACAACAGCAGACTGACTTTCTTCCAACTCTGACCTGACTTGTTAACTTTACAAAGATATTCTATCTGCTTTGAGGGATTTTCTGGTTTTATGTGATTTTTTTTAAGTATGCCTCTATTTCATGTCTTAAACAATGTTCAAAGTCACCTCTGCCAACAGTAATTAAAAATACTTATATATGTGTGTGTGTGCATAGAGTAAGGGCTGCCAAGCTTTCATATCCCCAGCTCTGTATCAGAGGCAGCATGTCTGCTGGTTGTGCACCAAGGTAAGAGCTACCCAGAGCTCTTGAAACAGCAGCCAGAGTCTAGCAAGCGGTTGTTAAAACAAAAACCAAAACAACACACATTTTCATCTACTCAGTTCAAACAATGCACACACATTCTTTTTTCTTGTCTAGTCTCCTATGTTAATTTTTACCTCCTAGAACAAGCAGAATGGTTCTGTTTCCAGAGAGCAGGTTCCTCCTCTGCTCTGAGACACCGACTGGGATGGTACCATGGGCAGAGTAAAGGTTTCCAGCAAGCACACCCTGCTGTTAGCACAGCTCATCAGGTCGCTGCTGGGAATGAAAAACAATTCTGTGACAGGAGCTGTTTGTCTCAGCGAGTCTCTTGCTGGCGTGGTGTGTCACCCACAAATGCAATGAAGTCAATGGACTCTCACATTTGCTGTTTCTTCCAAGTTTCAAAGCTGTCACTTGAATTTCAGTGCTGGCTTTTTTGCATATATACTTCAGTCCTTTTCAAAAATGAATTGATTGCTGTAAAAAGTATTTAACTTGTCAACTACTTCTAAAAAAGTTTTTGTTTTCTGTGAGATCAGAGAGATATTCTTACCCTGGTGTAAAGCTGCCATTACAGAAACTTGCATCCACTGTTGATAGTCCACCTATGTAAAGGGCATCTACTGGAAAACTCTGTAAAAGTTTTTTAATCAAGAGGCCTCATTGGAGAGCTGCAGAATTCTGCAAGTATAAACTATGCATTTAGCAATTTACAATGCTCTAGTAAACTTTTAATCATTTACCACCTGAAAGCTTAAGAGTCAATGTATTTAAATTAATTTCAATGTTTAAAAATTACAAGTTATCTCCAGTCTAGTTCCCATGTTTTAAAAATTCTCGTTGAAATGCATCCACTTATTACTTTAAAAAAATAGAAAATAATAGATCAAAATATTCTAATACAACATTCATGCTATTTCTAATTTTAACCCAATGGTTTTGAATAATTATCTTTTTCTAGTCCAAATGCTGCCTCTCTCACTGCTTCGATATTTAAATAAACTGCTATTGAGGAAACAAATAGAATACAGAAAAATTACCTGTCCTAGCGCTCTTATAAATGAGATGTTAATGCCAGCACTCAAAGGACTGTCAAAAATACCAGCCATAACAGAGAATTTTCTTATTATATTTTTTATTTTATTAGGGGTTTTTTTACATTCTTTGATGGAATTTTTATGCAACTATTATGCCACAATCTATGATACACAATGAAAGTGGAAATCTGTCATTTACCATTTATATTTCTAATTTTGTTTTCTACCTCTTCATATGCCGTGGCATAAGTGCATTTATTGTATTTCATGCAGCACTGACCTGCCTTACACAAACTGAGAATACAATAAACAGTGCCAGAAATATTTAGCTGCGCTCAATTCTTCCTACAGAAACAAGCATTCATAAAAGCATTAAAATACTTTGGGCGATGGGTACTGCCTATCAGCTTAATATTTCGAGCTATACAAAGGCATAGGAGACAATATTTGTGGCTGTCAAGTGCAGTTCTTTCTGAGTTCATTAGGTTTCAACAGACTGAATTAGCTTTAATGCTTCAGTGAGAGAAAAAGCCCAAGGCAACCAGCCTGATTTAAAAGGGTGCTACTGAGTTTCACAAGCATGAGACTAAGTTGAGATCTGTATCCCATGGTAAGTACCTTGCCAGGTCAATTTTACTCTGACAGAAGGTTTGTTTTTTGGTGGTCATGTTATATCCTGGTGAAACTAAGGGACAGCATAAGGCACTCATCCCTTTTTGGTAACCTGCTTGGATAACCAGCTATACCTGATCATAGCTGTAAGTTTTAATACAGCTGTTTATTTTGATGAGACAAGAAGCTTTCCAGCATCACCTGACTCCTTGAATCAGGCTCCATTGTGTCACAGCCCATACAGCAGCAGCAGGGCTAAACCTACTGGCCAGAGCAAAAGCGTGTCCAAGGAGCACGCCCAGGACAGGAAGTGGTAACAATGCCTCTTGTGTGCGTAACTGTCATGCTGTCCATGCCCACTCTACTTACAGTAATTAGACAGTGCCCATAGTCTGAGATGAATGAGGCTGCCCACAGCCTTAATGAACTAGACATTGCATCCTGGAGTAGGAGACACTTCTCATGTCAGAGGTCCCAATCTAAATAGACAAGTGACAAAAAATGGTGGCAGATAAGTTGATATTGTTTTTTTCCTTACAAACTGGGAAGCAAGGTACATATTAATGAAGTCAGCTGCTAGCTCCTTTTATTTGGTAAAGCAAAAATACATAATTTCCAGTATTTTCACCACTTTTGTTTTCTTTTGGATGCAGTGTTTTGAGAGACTACTAGTCAGATGTGCTGGTACCCTGCAGTTAGAATGTCTTTCCCTCAAAGGCCTCCAGGTTGAAAGCTGTATCCAAGAATCTCCTGAGTGACACCAGATGCATGTTCTTGTTGCCTGTGGCAGCTGCAGCAGCAGGCTCTCGGCCAACATACCTGTGTGACAAAAAGAATTGGGCAGACAAATGAGGTGAGAAGGGAAACTATTCTGACAATAACAAGCATGAGCATATGCTGTTTAATGCAATCGAGTCAGCTTGGCAAATTTGGACATTAGTCATCAATCCTTAAACAAAAATCAAAGTTGTACCAAGTTATACCCTTTGGTCAGCTTCCCCCTTTTTTCCCCCTCTCATCATTATTAAATTGTGTCTTCTCCCCCATCCCTCCCAGGGCAGCCAGCTACACTGTCTCATAATTAGATAACTTGCTTTTGGCAATGAAGACTCTCATTCCTTTTACAGCTGCATGTGCACATCCAAGAGTCAATCATCTATAATAATGCAAAGATACCTGGACTGAGCTCTTACAACAGCTGTTTCTTCCAGAAACCTAACATTTGGAATGAAATTGTTAAAAAGACAGAATTTTAGACAACCGAAATCCAAGAGAGCCAAGTGCTGTGCTAACTGGCAATAAGCTAGTTGCTACTGATTATAGAACTACAAGAAGGAGCAAGATACACATGTTGTATTTGAGAAATAGTAGTCTAGGCTTTTCCCTCCTTCACTCAAGAATACAAGTTTTGATTTGTGAAGAACTTGACTTCCCCATGAATACCATCCTCAAATCAAAAAACAAATTTCAAAGGAAAAAAACCCAAACAAACAAAACTCGAAAACAATCCCAACCAGATTTAAAAGCAAACAAATCAGCCCGGGAGACAGAGAAATTATTTAAAGTCTCATACCAGATAGGTCGAGTGTGGTTCACAATAGTGCGGAAACGAGGTTTGACATAATCATAATATCCACTGTTTTTGTGCTCCTCCTGACACCAAACTAGATCAGCGCTTGCATACTTCTCAAGTTCTTCTTTCAGTAAATCAAAGGGGAATGGTGAGATCTGGAAAGACAGGGAAACTGGCAAAAAAAACTGGCAAAGCTTTCTTTTACCTGATGTTAAACCCGTTATGAATCATTACCTTTTCATGAAAAGTGACTCACGTTTCTCTAATTGATCTAATGCTCAGAAATGAACACACACATATTTTATAGTTGTACTAGGAAGAACAGAAGTAGGTCATAGTTCAGATCTCTTGCACCTTTACAGCTTTTTCAGTGAAGTAGCCGTGACAAGTCCTTAATTAGCGAATGACAACACAGCTTCACAGTGTACTATTCACAACATTTAAACATAGCAGACTGCATATACAAATTTAAGGTGCCATCATATCATAATCTTCACTTTGTTACATTGTCCTGGGAGAGCCATCAAGGTTTCTGGATCTCATTGTCCAATATACTATTGATGTGTTCCTTCCTCACAAGGCCACAAACGATTAAAATATGTGTTGCAAGATGCCACATGCTATAAAAATGATATTACCATCCATTCCAGCAAGTGATATCTATTGAAAAGCACAGGAACCCCTTGCTGGAAGTCTCCCTAAGGACCCTGTCTTCTGAGGGTCAGGAAGCTCACCTGTTCAAGTCTGGTTATAGCTACTTGTTTCTCCAGGTCTTGATTCTTTCTCTCTTTGACAAGATCATAGTACACCTTTCCTGTGCAGAAAATCACTCGCTTGACCTCATGTGGTGCCTGAGCTGCCAGCCCATTCTCAGGAATCACTCGTTGGAAAGTGGTACCTAGTTAGATCACAAATTAGAAAAAGTGCTCTCAGTGGACCTGACATTTCAATAAAGCAGCCCAAGTAACAGACCTTTACTGAGTAAGCAGCAGGTTACAGTGGTCACAGGGTTCTCCTGCCTCTCTAGTCCTACTTTTGAGATCAGTAATTCTGCTAAAGTGACTTTCAGCAGTTCAGATTCAAGAAGTTAGGAGATTGCCAATAATCCAGTCTTTCACACACTTAACAGACAGAAACATATTAACAGTGGATTATCTTTTAGCTTTGTGCTGTACATTGCACCTTTACTTTTAACTTGATTAGACAACTCACCTTTGCTTCCAGCTTTGATTTTTAGAGAAGTAACTGAAATACCATTTCTTCATTCTCAAATTATTTCAACATTCATATAGCTTTACAAAATTTTAGAATATTCTTATATAAAACCAAATCATATTCATAATGCAACTAAATCTGGCAACTGCAGAAATATTTACACAAACACGCACATTACTGCCATGTATTTATGTGGTTTAAACTTCTAACTGAGAGCTAAAGTGACATTAGCCAAAGCAAAAATTAACACAGAACTGAGTCACACACATAAGGGATAATGCATAAGTACAATTTCAAATGCATATCCTCACTGCTAGAGGTCTTTTCCCCTGTCATATCAACTCTCAGGAGTACAATTTGCTTGGGATACATGAAACTGGAAGAGGGACTTGATGGTCTGAAAGATCCTTTTCTTTGCTCTCTTATATGATTGATTAGAACTATTTCCACATTAACCAACTGCAGGGTAGCAGACAGCAGCAGGACCTCCTAGTCTGAATCAGCACACCCACTCACCAGGAGAATAAGTTCCTGTTTGAACCATTTATCTTGGGGGAAGAAAAGCAACAGCACAAACATATGAAAGAAGAACTGATTTATGTCAGAATTATCCTGTCCCACTGAACAGCAGAATTCATCATTAAAAAAGACTGAATCTCCGCTTCACTGGGTCAGCTTCCTCTCCTTCTCAGCCTTCCACTAAAAGTAGAGCAAAAAGTAAGCTGAGAGTCAGCAATACTTTGCTTCCTGCTGTCCTCTTCAGCAGGAACATGAAGGTATGTCAGAATTCTATGTTAATTAGGAGTTTGGCCACTATTGAGGGTTAGCCTGAAGTAGAGTGGACTCCCAAGACACAGTGACAAATTATAAACCCTACAGAATTTCTAATCTGACCCATTTTATAAAGCTTTTAAACAGTAATAAAAACAGCAAATGCCTTTGCTTGAGAATCAAATTTTACTCACCTACAAAAAGGAAAAAATACATTATTTAAGCATGTTCATACACTGTAACTTGCTCTTAAAAAAAGGAATAGTTGCTTTGCTCTGACAGCAATTAAGACACTCACTGGAACTGGAGACAGACCAGCACAGTTGATTCAAAGCAGATTCTCATCTCCACAGTCTGACATGCAACTTGGTATAGCTAATTGTTTGTCCATAATACTTTAAGGTGACCTACCAGACACCATTTCATCAAAACTGGATTTAGCTTCTGGATGCCTCAGCAGTGACTTGGGTGTCAAAACAATCAGCTGTAAGACAGAAGTTTTATCAGCACTCAGGAGGGGTTTTATCTACACTATTTCATGCAACATTTGTAATACTGTTCATAAAAACCCCCACAAACTGAATATGCAACAGAATAAATTAATGTGAATAACAAACAGTAAACTATTTTTTCCTGTTCTGAAAGCCATGGTAGTTTCAAAATTACTCAAAAGATTTGGGTAGTCTACTTCTTTTAAAGGTTCTCAAAACTCACTGCTTACGCTTCTTTGTGACAGCAAAATCAAATCACAGGCTATGAATCAGTAAAACATTCAACAGTTTTATCTTAGGTTTTTGAAGTTCCAGCAATTAGACAAGCAGATGATAGTTATGCAACCTGTTAGCTACATTAGTAGTATCTTGACAAGCTCATCTGAAGATCTGCACAGCCGGATGGAAGCAAAGCTGAAAATCAAATTTTAGAACCGTAGTGAGTCAGAGCAGAGTTTCTTCCTATCAAATTGGCAGCTTTAATCTGTGTTCAGTTAAGGTTTTTCTCCAATAATTCTTACTCTCTTCAGCAGCATGTCATATGCAAACAAGACTTCTCTTTTTGTGAGGGTTAATATATCAAATTAATATCTCTTTATCAATATATCTTTAAAAATCAAGTCCATTACAGTAACTTTACCGGCTTTCTGAATGGCAGCAAGATCTGTCTTCGGAGGACATGAAAGTAATTGGCTGGAGTTGAACAATTCACCACAATCCAGTTGCATTCATACAGTTGGGAAACTTCAAACTGCTCAGTGAACTCCTGAGAGAGACATTTAAGGCATTAGAAAAATGTGTAAAAGATCAGAAAAAAGGCTTGCAAGCCATCCTTATATTTCTAACTCTCAGCAACTCCCTTCCTCAAAAAAGTTAATTAGCAGCTCTCTGCTGCTGAGATTGTTTTATTAGCTAGGGAAGCATCCCTACAAATCAGTCACTTCTGTTTCTACTTCTTCCTAAAAATGTATGAAGATAAACACAAAAAGCTTCCATTAATTTAAACAAGCTGGGAAGACTAGATACGAAGATTGAGGAGGACTAGGACTTCAGCAGATGGAACACATAAAATAGAACCTCTTTGAAAGAATGTTAAACTATAGTTCAATGTGTGAGTGTACAGGTAACTCTCACGCTCCCATTTTTTGGTAGGTGTTCCATCCTCTTATTTTATTACATAAATTTAAAATGTTTTATGTTGATGTATCTGATGAATATAGGGGTTTTTTTATCCATAGCTACATAAGTATATATAAGGTAAGTGTATGTATAGGCTCAATAATCTCACTACAGATTGGTACAAAATTTAACCTGATTTCCTGGTCTGTGGTTTGAGCTTCTGCCTTCTGTGATAAGACTTATAACTTGCTTATAATGTGCAATTGATAGTGCTTCAGTATAGTCAATCAAACAAGTCCTTATTCTGCCAGTACAGTGACAAAAATCACTTTTAATTGAGGAGAAACGTGGCTTTGGAACTATCATTGTCCGAAGGGTAACAAAGTCAGGGCCAAAACTGAAATACTCATTTTATTTTGTCTTTTTTTTAAAAAAAAGCTTTTCAATTAAAGTATGGCAATGTTTCTTAGGAAGCCTGCAGTGGGGAAGTGGATGCCCAGCATCCTGTAGAGCTATGCACTTTCTCTGTAGGAATGAATGACCAACCTAAGAAGTCTTAGCCAAATCACAATTAGAAGTTACTTATCTTCATGCTACCAGAAGTACAATTCAGCTCCTCTGCAAAAACCAAGGAGTAGTCTCACTTGGCCTTCTTTAGAAATTGGCTAGAGACACCTATTCGCAGTACACACAGCAATATAAACAATCAGAATCACTGGCCCTGAGGACCAGCCATAAAAATATCCTGCTGCCAGAGATTAATTGTATGTGACCTCAGCTTTGCAATGAAGCAGCAATACTGCACACTTCCATTACTTTTACTGAGAACAAGTTAAGGTTACACCAAGACTTGAAGCTAAATCTTAACCTGCTATGCCTAGCTAAAAGGATGCTTCTTGCAAAAAATATCTCTGACATGTGAAGAGCAAGGAAAGGACATGGCCTTTGACAAACTACTTACTGGATAGGCATCAGAATCATCATTGCTCATCTGCAGAAACCTCTCGGGCCTGGCTGATGAATGCTCTGGACCCTGGTAAAGGTATAATTTAAAACAATGTTAAAGAGCCAAATGAGCAGTTAGATGTCAGTCTAGATCAGTCACTGCACTAGTAACTCCTGTGTCACCCTGGCAGCTCTGCACCGTCCTGCCCACCTGCCCCCAGCCAAAGGTATCAATGGCCACAGCAGTGAGAAGAGAGGACATATCACAGAATGGGAATTCCTTGTCTTCTATTAACTCTTTTCATAGGAGATTAGGTTTCACACATATTTTCAATGCTTTTATCAGGTTCAGGTAATTTCTAGCCTCAGTATAGCTGCACAGTGAAAAGGCAGTAGGTCCATGTGGGCATAAGAGTGACCTTACTAATGCAGGGCAGAAAGGAGCAGGAGGAATGTCAGGAAGAGAAACACCAGGTGTCTCAGTGTACTGCAGTGACTCACACTTCTTGCATGCTGAACAGGAGCAAACACAAAGTTAACTGCTGACTGCCTTTCCTATATTAGCAACAAAAGCAGACACAGGATCCCTCTCCTATCATTGTTCACTGTTCAGTAAGGACCAATTACCTGGATGAATGCTTCAGCTAAAATGGATCAAAATACATGTACACATTATCTGTCAAACTAACCTATGATTAATATCTTCTTCCTCAGGAGGTATTTTATGTTCTGTCATTACTGAACACTCACATCTGCTGCCTCACTAGCAGTACTCAAGGTAATTTCTTGAAGTGTACCAACATTGTTATATCCATTTTGCACTAGCAAAACATGCATGCTAGCCAAGACAATATCAGGCATAAGAATTGTCACACAATCTGTTTCATGTCCTTGTTTACAAAGGATGAAATGAAGTTATGAGGAGTATTGGAAGAAAAAAAAAAAAGCAGTGTGTTTATATATTACTAATACTGACAGCCTTTGCTTGTTCAAGTGACAGTTACTGTTAGGAAGGACTTTGATTTTGGAGACAGCTGTGAAGTATTTTAACCTGAAGGCATAAACTATTACACCTCTCAACTCTCCCCATGGCTCCTCAGTTCATGAGTGATTTTTTCTTTGTACACCCATCTCTCATCATAACTTCCTCTGTTGAAACCTTAACATATGATCTCCAAAATCAGTCATTATTTTGACAGCTAGTGGTCCACCTTGATTCAATACATCATCCTCCCTAATTCCAGGTGCAGAACTCCACAGTCCACAGGAGGGCCACAAAGATGATCAGAGGGCTGAAACACCTCTCCTATGAACACAGGCTGAGAGAGTTGGGATGGTTCAGCCTGGGGAAGAGATGGCTCCAGGCAGACCTTACAGCACCTTCCAGTACCTAAAGGGGGCCTACAAGAAAGTTGGAGAGGGACTTTTTATTAGGACACATAGTGACAGAACAAGGGGGAATGGCTTTCAGCTGAAAGAGGGCAGGTCCAGATTTAATATGAGGAAGAAAATCTTTACTGTGAGTGTGGTGAGGCACTGGCACAGGTTGTCCAGAGAAGCTGTAGAAGTGTTCTTCCTTGGAAGTGTTCGAGGACAGGTTGGGCCTTAATGGGGCTTTGAGCAATCTGGTCCAGTGGAACGTTCCCTGCCATGATGAAGAGGTTGGAACTAGATGGTCTTTATGATCCTTCTAACCTGTACCATTCTTTGACTCTGTGATTCACTCTAATCCATGGACTAAGGGAATTGAAAGGAAAACACATTCTGCTGGTAACAAATGAGTAACACAAAAAGCTAAGAATTGAGCCTTGTATCACTACTCTTTTGAAGTCTGCCTCCACTTTTGAGGTGCCAAATAATCTGGTCACAGATGGGTAAGGACTTGAGAGCAAGGAGCAAAGCTGCACAGAACTATGGTGCACAGCAACAGTCCCGTATATTGCAATACCCCTGCTGTATACATCTGTCTGAGTAAATCAAATCCTGCACTAAGTACAGCCTATACATGCACAAACGCAGTGCTTCATGAGCACGCTGCATTCAGTACACTGGAAACAGAGATGCTACCAGCAAACAATTACAGAGGAGAGACCGGCAACACTTCCACAGCATACACACACAGACTGCCCCAGCAACAACCTCAATCCAAAGCCCCAGTGTTCACATCCATCTTCGATTTCTTTGCTGACACCACCAATCAGATTGCCAGCAACTGCTGCATGGGATGGGGTAGAGTTTATTTCTACTGTGACCACCAATCCAGTGAGACCTATACTTGAATCCATTAGGTACTTTCAGATGAGACCCCAAGGAGCCATTAGACTGCAGAGTCTTTCAATCACAGCCAACTTGAGTGTGAACGCGTGACCTAGAGGTGAAGGGATCCATATCCCATTACAAACCCTTCCCCAAATCATTTTGTCCCCAACACTGTAGCTATAGAGAGACTAACACTCCTGTAATGGAAAGATCCTCTGGGAAGAGAAGGGATTTCAACAGCCTGGTGGAATACTTAAATGTTCCAAAAACATCTGACACTAGCAGCAAAATAAGCCATTTTCAGAAGACCTGTGCAAATCTTCTCTTCCAAAAAGAAAGATTAAATATATTTTAAGTGGCAGAGAGCAGCCCCTTCAGCTGAGTGCTTTCCTGCAGAGGACCACACCTCCTGCTGAGGGCTCATTCAGGCTGTCCCTCAGGATACAGTTAAAAAAATTAATTTATCAAAACTCCTGTGAACAGCATCAGACCCTTTATTTGTTCTGCACAATGGCTATGGAAAGCCATTCAAAAGATATGAATGCACCCCAGTATACCAGGACAGAATTATAATTGAATGGAAATAAACCAAATTGTTTGTGAGAATGGAAATGACGCAGGTTGTGGTGAAAGGATCTAGAGCATTTATACAAATGGAGATTGCCACTCTGGCACATACTATACTTTTCTTAATAGGAAACTAGAAACATCAATTCATTAAGGTTAATGTATTTGAAAAGGAAAAACCTTGCCTGACATGATGTTCATGTAACCTTTAAAAATAATTTAAAAGATTTAAAGAACAATTCTACTGATGATATGAACTTCATATAACATTATATACAGAGCACAGCCTTGCCCTTTCCCTCTAAGACACTGTCTAGTTCCTTCTACTAGCCACCAAAGAAAAGAGAGTCAACAACTAGTAGGAACATTTTCCTTTCCAGAAAGAGGGAAAATTCTTATTACATCAAAGTTAATCAAAATCAGTGATTTTTGAAGTTTGAAATTTCATGTCATTTCATTACAAAAGAATTTAGTGCAGAGTTTACACAGACATACTTTATGCAACATAAAACCAAGCAAGTGCTCCTAGACACTCACACTGTACACTAAGGATCCAGTTTTCTAGGGAAAGAAGGCAGTGTCTTAGGGAAAGATACCCAGAAAGAGAAAGAAAAAAGAAAAAAACTGGGGGAAAAGTGGTGCATGCCACTAAGGAGGACACAAAGCTAAGAGCTCAGAAATATTTCTCAAGGTTTTTTGGTTCTTGCCCATCAATCTATTCACATTTTTTTCTGTAACACTGACGCAGTGCAACATGCTAAACAGTATCTTCCTCTACTGGATTTTTATCACCATTGGATCCCCAAGACACCTTTGGCTTTTACAGCTGCAAAGGAAGACACTGTAGTCAGCATTTCCCTCCTGCATTCATCAGCCAGCAGCCCTCACCATTCCTTCCATTCCATGTGGCAGGAGCAGGACGATCCCATTGTGACGAACCCACTTGGCCTGGCCAGAGCTGATGAACTGGTCTATTATACACTGCGCCGTGTTGTGGAAGTCACCAAACTGGGCTTCCCAGCACACCAGGGCATTGGGACTCGCCATTGCAAAGCCAAGTTCAAAACCTGAGAACCAAACAAGTAGAAGAATTAGAAAACAAAGATTTGCTGAGAATCCTGGTCATTTCTCATTAAAAATAAAAATTAAAAAAAAAAACAAAATGAGAGAATGAACTGAATTTTTGTAGCCCTGTTGTAAATCATGCAGTTTTCAATAGTATCATTTCCATCAGAAAAATTAGCAAGTAACATTTTTCCAGCCCTGACTCCAATCCTTTCAGAAGTATCCTCAAACATTTCAATATCATACAAGTTTTAAAATTAACAACTGAAACACCTCCCTCAGCTCCAACTTTTGTGTAATGTTTTTCTGAGAGTTCACTACTATCTTTTCCTGTAAAAATCCATTTACAGCTCGTTACCAGTTCAAAAAGTTACTTATTAATTTTAATACTTGTCCTGTACAACATTATCTCCCCCCCCCCCCCCATCTGTAGGTGCTGAACAAAATGACTGGTTACATCAATTTTCAGTCTACAGACAGGATCATTGTCTTCATATCTTCAAAAAGGCTTGAACATAAGAGGTGCATGAGAGACACATCTGGGACTTGGATAAACAATCCTTCTTTGGCAGGGTTAAGATGCTTTGGGTCTCTGCCTCAGTGGGAGAGAGGAGAGCAGAAGTGCTCTTCATGGGGATGGCATCACCACTCCAGCTAGAAAAACATGTCCACGAAAGATATAACCTTCTCCCACTCCATTATGTCTCGTGGTTTCAGTAGCAGGTAAGTGCAGACATTTCCCTAAACTTGTGCCCTTTGAACTGTAAATTCATCAACTCCACAGAGCAGTAGTGCCACACATTTCACATACTCAGCCACATCAGGTTAACAGAGCAGGACAAATACACTGCAGCAGAAACTCAGGTGCTCTGCACAGAGCAAGTTATGCAGCTTTTCATCTGCTCCAAAAACTTGCCAAGGCCCAAAAATAACTGAAGGCTCTACCTCTTAAAGGCAGAAAAAAATTATTGCTCTCACTGAGAGACCTGCTGCAGTACAATAAAGCCCCAGCTCAGCAAAAGGACCTGAGGAGATGATTGACAAAGAGAAAGGAAACATGAACTGGTACTGCAATGTAAAGTAGGGACTTGCTTCCTAGCAAATCTGCAAAGGCAAAATAGAAAACTCCTCAGGTGTTTGCACATGCTACATGGCCTCTGCTGTGTAACTTTTTTTAAAAATGCAGAATTGGTGTCAAGTCAGAACATGAAAACCTGGTTATATGTAGAGTACCTGTCTCAGTTTTATAACCACATTTACACTTCAGGTATTTTGTTATACCATGTTTCATAGTGAACAACTAAATATATCCAATAATATAAAAATAAGCATTTGATCTCTGTTCATTTTTCCTTTGACACTTTGATATAGCAGAGCCTGGACTGCTGAGTGAATAGCTGTACTCAGATTCTACACCAATAGTTTGGAATTATTAAAACTGAAAAGGTTAAAGCTCTCAGTAGAAAGCAGTGCTAAACAGCACTGCTCTGGATGTAAAGGCTCTGACTGAGGCAAAACTGATTCAATACACATAGAGAATAAATATTTGATTGATACATGCATTTTATGTTAAAGCTCTGCACAGAATATAATGATCTGCTTTCAGATCTAGAACTGCAGCATGGGAAGACTCTCATTGAAGGTTACCCCAGCAGAGCAACTAGCTTTGCTGTTGTAAAATTTTATTTAAAAAGCAACAATAGTCTGTAAGACTGTTCATTGCAAGACTGTTATAAACCTCAGAGCGAGCTAACAGACTAATATAGATTTATCTCTTTCAGCTTATTTTAAGATCTGCATATGTAACTGAAGTTGCAGAGTCCCATCCTGCTACCATTGATCTACACTGAACTCAGCCTCTTGTTTTTGCTATACATATATCACTGTCATTCCCATTTTTGCCTGTTGGCCTTACTGTGACACACTAGCTATTCAAATACTGTTCTACAATATAGTCTTGATAGCAACACCACGTTAGGCAAAAATGAATACAGTCTCTGGTAACAAAATATCTGTACTGTTTAATTTGTCCCACTGACTCACAGCCTGCCCCCACCTCCAAACACTCACAAGAGCAGTGTACATTTAATTAAGACAAAAATGCACCCAAGACTGGCATTTGGGATGCAGAGATAAATCCCTTCACAACTGAGAGAAGAGTATGTCAATCTAAAATTTAAAAATTTAATGCATTAATTTGAGTTTCCTTTTTTTTTTCTTTTTTTAACTTACAGACATTCTTAGGAAAAACTTGTCCAGTTCCACAAGGAAAACCCTCAACAAAACCGAGACTAGTCACGTATCATATAAGTCCCTCTATAACACAAACTACAAGAACATCCTTCCAACACTTGCCATGAAGTTTTGATATAGATTATCTATGCATGAAACTGAAATTGCTCTGGGTTAACTTGCTGAGTACAGCTAAAATGGGACTGCTACAGGATTTCATTCCTCTGCTCGGGGAAGAGGCTCTTCAGCCAATGTCCGTATACAAACCTTCCTGAAACATTAGCAGAGGGATAACTGCAGGACAAATTAACTGCACAAGCAAAAAGGCAATAAGAGCTTCCAGTGAAATTGTTTATTCACACCAGAGAAAAGAGTTTTACAGCTTGTTTTTATAGTGTCTTCATAGCCTACTCCTTTGTAAATCCAATCCAGCTTTTCATTTACAATCTCCATGGCAAGAAATCTTTTGAGTCACTTGACTTTTGGACTGCTGATCTCTGAACAGTCCATCCATATCTCCAGCAGATGCTCATGATCCCATCAAAAGGCAACTAGTAACTTAGAGGCCAAAAGGAGACTGTTAAGTCAGACAGGCCTTTTGCCTGTGAGTCACCATGACAGGTCATCACCAACAAGGACATGCCTTTGGCCTGACTGCCTGAAAGGCCTTTCCTTCAGAACACATTTTTAATCTCTGGCCTCCTCATTTCTGTAATTCTACTGTTCTTAACACAATGAAAACAGTGGAAAAATGTACACAACTCCTTCAAAGCATGTTCCCAAAGGTACCTGAAACAGATTTCCCTAGATAGGCTTGAATCCCATTCTAATTTTACACAAACATTAAGAGACCATTTCTACTGATTGGGTGATATGGTTGAGAAAATATGCAGTATGTTCAAGACTTATTTGTGCATATGCTGCTCTCTGTAATGGTTGGGTAATCCAGCTGTTAGAGAAGAACAAACACAGGTCTTGACCACTCAGAGTAATCACACGGTGCTTTTCAAAGAGTGTGCAGCTCAGTGCATACTTAAAATTTGGTCACAGCACACAGATAACTCTATTTCATATACCAAAGATCACCCCTAAAATTCACATGCAAAAAAAGAATATAATTTCTCATTTCTTATCTTTTTGACAGCTTTGTGCTGTCACAAGGTGACAACATTCTAAGTGAAGCTGCATTGAAAGGTGTGATCTTAACACAGATACCGTTTGCAAGTTTTCTGAAAGCCATAAAAATACCTGGGAAAATACATCCAAATGCAATCTATACATTCTGATTAATATTTTGAAATCAGTGTTGCCAAGACTACTATTTCATGGTACATGTGTCTCTGGTAAATACATCTTTTGTATACCAGAACTCAATTTTCCACCATGGAAATGACAATGAGACTTCCTAACATTAAAACTATTCCAACAGTGATTGTAGCTAGACCCCTTAGCCTGTCTAGAATTACTGCTCCAATCTGCATGTGGAGAAAATCACTTGAAGAGCAAGATCTGAACTGCTGCATTAAAAAAAGAAATTGCAAGGTGAACACCCCAGGAGAGGGTGAGGTGCATCTCCTGAAAGTGAATCTTTGGGGCACCAAAGTCAAGGTCAGGGAAGGTGACCTGAGCTAGAAAGTCTCCACCGTTCTAGAGATGGGACACAAACTGCAGGGGAGCAGGTTCCTACAGAGATTCTTCATGAGGGCTCAACCTCAGACCAGAATAAAGAACTTTTTAAAAAATAAAAACTACAGCAGAGACCTTGCAAACTTTATTTTTTGTGTATGCAGAAACATGAACTGAACATTTCTTCAGAAAGCTGTGGAAATCTTGTAAAATCAAAGGATTAACTCTTATACAGTTAGAAAAACAGAGAACAGGTTTCAGCTGTGAGAAAATCCAGTGCCAAGGCAACCAGGCAGTAAGGTGAAGCTTTCAAAGAATGACAGGTAAGGAATATGTACACCCAAAAGGTGTTGGAGAGTAACCAGCCAGCTCCAAACACCAGGCAGCTCTCAGGCTCAGAGCACACCAGGGCACAGGGAACCAGGACCCAGCACAACACTGGTAAATGTCCAAACTGAGGAGAGAGAGAGGGAAGGAAAATACAGAGCACTTGACTAAGGCAGCAAAACTAATGTTTTAATTGCTGGAGTTCATTAAGGTCCCTGGATGACAGGCCTAGCAGAAATGCTTGTTTCTATTAGACCAGTTCCTGCTGTGCTCCCTCACTGTTCTTTCATCACTCTGGCACAGAAAAAAGTGTTGTCAAGCAAAGTGGCAGCTTACACAGCACACTGTGCTATGTTTTTCCCCACAGCACTTTTCATGATTATCATAAGAACTGTAGTTTTTCAATTAATGTAAGTCAGGCTACAACTATAGCTTAATTCAATATGATTTCAAAGTGATGTAGGGCATAAATGTTAACTAATGGTTAAAAGGACTTATCTGTGCAGGGATTTAATGTCAGATGGAGGAAAGTTTCAAAGACAGAGTTGTGCTATGTTAACAGAAATTCTAAGCACAAGGACTACAAAGGGACATGCATCCTTTCACAAACCCAAACTTCACATGGCCATCACTTACACTTCCAGACATTCAGTTTCAGTAAAGGGGAAAATTTATAGTGAGCTGAGTGGATGCACAACTAAATTATAACAATCTGAATACAACTAAAAATAGTAGACATAGAATGTCACAGCAAATTATCTGAGGTTGTTAAATACTCTGATTTAATGACCCAGGTACACACACTCCACAGCTTCCTGTACACAAAACATAAGCACTTGTCAGAACTACAAATTAACAAGACTGTCTTTGGTTTATTTCTAAGTAAAATCAATCTTGTCAGAGTACCATTTTAATGGAGCAGTGACAGCCCAGATGTTCCTAACCAGGTCAACTATAACTTGGTGCAAAGCTCACAGCTCTGAACAGATACCAGCTCTTGGCTTATGCATCTGGGAAATAATCTATAATTTTATCATGCTGGGCTGTTTAATCCATTTTCACTTAGCTCTCCCTCATAGAAACTAAAGGAATTCCCAAAATGCTTTTGAGGTGCTGCATGTTAACACAGTCATAGAATAAATTTCTAACACAAATACTTCAGTGCACTGATCCCAAACTGTTCCTTTTAACAGAATTATACAGTAGAAACAGCAGCTAGAGAAAATAAAGCACTGTGGGGGGTTGGTTCTCCTGAAGAATCAACTCCATGAGCTGCAAGCATGCACTTATTCTTCCATGTACTAAAGAGGAGACCCAGTGATGCTACAGCCAAACAGGTATCAATTCTAATAGCTCCTCTTTGGCTGAGAGGGTTACCTTGATGAGACAAGCAAAAAAGCCATATCATTTATCAACTATTTCTATCCATTTAATCTCCTTTACTGCATCTCAACCATAAGGGTTTTAAGGTTCTTGACAATTAAAAATATCAGTATTATTAGTTTTGAAGAACCTGCCACCTCCTCTGCTGAAGCAGAACTGCACAGAAATGGTAATCTGGTTTTCAGTGTGTGAACAAACCCATATTTCACCCTACTGCTTGCATTCAATGAAAATTACTAAATCAACTTTCACCTATCTTTTGCTGGGCAAAGTGGAAGGGCAATAGTGAGCAGGACAAGATCAAGAAGAGAGAGAGCCAACTTTGTTAGTTTTTAAAAGAACAGAATTGTGGCAATAAGAATTGCCCTTCAATATCAACATATCAACACTAGGCTTCCTATTGAGGTGTAATTTTTGGAGCAAAATCAGCTTTCAACCAGAAATATCCAGATATTTATAATTTTCATTTGAACATAAAAAACCCCAAACGCAGAAACCTATGACTCACCCACAAAATTTGCAGACACACTGTAAATAGGCTCAAACTAAGAAACCCCAGAATATGCTGTGAGAAACAACAGGAAATTGGAAACAAACAATCACTCTCTGAAATTAAATGCTTACTCTTTATCTATGCCAGTTATTTTTCTCACATTTACACACATTCTCACTTGCACTTTCCTATTTAGAGTTTACATTTACATGTTAGGGATACAAAAATGTGACTCTGTTCATACCAATCCTACCAGAGAACTAACAAAAATACCTAAAAAACTCTCCGTACTTCACCCATGCTCCAACTATACAGTTTTACATCACCTTACTTTTTATATTATTAGCAATATGTCATATGTAGCATTGTAAAAATGACTAAGTAATCAACTATTTCTGGAACTTTGAAGCAAGCACCATCTATTAACATCTTTATCTACTACAGTGTTTCATCTTTTTCCTTCACACAATATTCCATTATTTATCCATAGAATCAGTAACACTTTTGATAAATTATTAGATGTATTTGTTTTGTGCTCCACATTCCTCTTGCCACCCTCATCATGTCAGAGTGAGGTTATCCATTCTCTGTGTCTGAAGGTAAAATAATTCACTATGATTAATGCTATCACTAACCAGAATTTGTTTTCTTGAAAGAGTACATTCAGAATAGCTGTTCAGATAAGGCCAGGATGGATTTTTATATCTGTATTACAAACTGTCCCTGGTTTTCTTGTCAGATCCTCCCCTTTTGAGAAAACATCAAGTGCATGTTCCAGCATTGCCAAGATCAACCACAACAGATGGGTGCTTTCAAGTGAATCCCAAAATTGTAAAATGTGGGGATGCTTGTTTAAGACAGGCCAGAACCTGAGAGGAAAAGCTTTGATACCTCTTTGATTTATAACCATTTTACAGTTTTTTTTCACATTCTTCTCCTTGCTGAGCTCTGCTTCTTGTGCAGCAGAGCTATTAAAACACAAGCACATCTGTCAGATAGAGACATACCTAAGACCCCATATTCAGAGAGGGAGCTGTTGCACACGGTGTAGGGGGCCTGCTGCTCCCACAGGTGATTCATGGGAACACACGTTCTCTTGTCAACTTCTTGGTCATGAAGCACGTGATGGCGATGGCTGCAAAGAGGTTTTCAAAGAAATTTGTTAGCCAAGAACAACTTTGGGCTTTAACACAATCATTTTTAAAGCTAAAGCATCAAATGCACATTCTGGAAAGCATGCAAGTAATAGTTACCTTTGCTACACTTAACATCCCAGTCTGGTCAAAATCACGTGAAATACAACCACATGTCTAAATACAAGTGCTGCACTGTAAAAACTGTCACTGACTGTCCAGGCTTGTTCTCAAACAGTCACAAAAACTGAAAATACCTCATTACTAGGAGAACTTGGGGGGGGAAGGAAAAAAGATGGGGAGGTTGTTACTACAGAATAGAATGATTAAAGTAAAAAAATGCAGAACAAAACTGTTATTAAAAACATTTCATTCTGCCTCCCTGCCTCCATAACAGATTTGAATCATCTTTCCCTTAAAACAACTGTTGTTTGCCTTTTATGCAAAAAAAAATAAAAATCTAATCTCAGCACCAAGACTTGAAGAAGTTGTATCCTCTTTGTTGCTATTTCCACTCACATGCACCATTTACAGTTCTCTAGAAGACCATTAATCAGCATTAGAATGGGGCACTGAGGAATACTACCAAAACAGAGATGACTGAAGTAATTACTGTAATCCATTAACTCTCTGAGCAGACTAACTGAGTGAATCACAGCAATATGTCCAGCTCTACAACTGCTAACGTAAGGACAGCTATTGTACTGGTAACAATACTGTGTGTAGTGTAGCTGCCAAAACTGAACTAAAGTCTGAATCTTTTTGTACTTCCCATTCCTATAATGAACACCAGCAAAAGAGCTCTGAAATTTATTTAGAGATCAACAATGTAAGGCCAGAAAGAGACAGAACCTTTGAAGAACAGCACAGGAAGCGAAGTAGATAGAAAGGGGAAAATTCACACACCAAGCAGCTGTTTGGTAGAAACCATTTTTGCCACTGACATTTTGTTTTTGTCATTCAGCCAAAGATAGAAGACCTAGCTAGGTGATAAGCTTCTTAAGCACAAAGTCTTGTGTTTCCCTAGCAAAAGGTGCTTAAGATGAGCATAGATGGACAGCCAGAAGTATTCAGACATAAAAGTCAGTATGTGCAATTGTCAGGTTTACTGACATCAAACCAGTACAGACTCAAGTCTTTCCTCCTTTCCTTCCCTTCTGCAGAGTGTGTTTCCAAGATGAGAAAGTGCCAGATGCTTCTATCTGCAGCTTTATCTAGCTTCTATCTATTGATAGTGTTGAGAATTGAAACAGAAGAAGGCAAGGCCTCACACTGATATTGACAGAAAGGACTATTTTCTAGACAGCACTTCAGAAGCTCCAAAACAGGGAAAGCACCCCATCATGTTGTTTTCATTATGGCAATACAGTATCTTCAGTTCTTCCCAAATTCTACCCTAAACTACATCTTCAATTAGTCTCAGAGATTTGAGACATTATGTATTTCAAGAATTTTGGGGAGTGAAGAAGGGAGCAGAAAATGACATATACTTTCTATGTGTTTGCAATGTGGTTTTTTTCCCAGTAAAAACACATGAGCATTTGCAAATGTCTTCAGTTGTCATGGAAGTTGCTCACTTTTATTGTAAATTATAAAGAAACTCAATTACAGATAAAAAAGAGCAGCTTTAGTGAAAACTGCAGTATATCTTAGATGTGCCTGTACCACAAGTTAACTTTTCTACATATTCCTCTGATGAAATGAGTTTGAATACACTATGATAAACTGAGCTGTACATATTTCTACAGTATTCTCTTCTGTGTAGTCCAAGGCATTTTTTTCACCTCACCCTTTATTGTCCAGCTGCCCTATCACATTCATGACAAAAATTCATAATCACACCATTTTCTAGTATTTTGTAGATCCCACTACCTATCAAGCAAAATCAAAACCCAGCAATAAAGCTGAACCAGGTTCTATAAATCAAACATCTGCAGTATCAGTTTCAGACCTGAACTTCACAAGAATTCATTGGAATACCCTTTTACTCATTTTCTAAAAGACTGAATAATAAAGTCCAGATGGGATAGGAATCCTTAGCTAGTCTTCACCAGACTAAATAGCTTTCCATCTGAACACTTTTTTATTTTTCCCTATATTGCTGTGAACATAACAATCATTTTTATCTTAAACATCATGCAAATCTGGAAAATAGTTCCGAAAAACCCTCTTCCTCCAGTGAGAGAACTGAGAATACAGAGAATCAGTATTTACAAGACAAATCTATAGGTGTGCTAGATGTGACGAAGCACACACCTGAAATAGGCAGGTAAGTTGCTAATCAATGAACATTCCTCTCCTAGGAGATGCTCACTTTACAAGACCATGGTACTGAAATCAGAGAGCATGAGAAATTGGAGAGGAGGGAAATCTCCCAATTTTCAGGTTTGTTTTCAGGTCTTGTCCAAAGGATTTTGTTAAACTGCTGTTAGAATGGAAGCAAAAGGAAGAAAGCCCAAAAGACTGTATACCAAATGAAGCTCAGCACAGAAAGAGACTGCTGTACCAGAGAAGACAGGCACCAAGATTTATCTCTCTTTTCTGCAAGCATTCACAATGAAGCACAGTACAGCTGCTAGTTCATTCACCCCAGGAACTGGCATCACATCAAAGGCTTCAATTAAATACATCATTAAATTTTACTCCACAGAGAATCAGGTAAGGCAGCACACTGTATGTATTTTACCAAGTGATCAGATTCTGCCTTCATTCATGCTCCATAGTCATTAAGAGTCTCAATGCAAAGGACTTTATTTCACTTTAAAAAGCCTTGCCAACTGGCAACATGTTTGTTCATAGGATACAGAATTCCAAACAGCCACTACTGGAATGGTATTTAAAAGACTCAGAATCTGCTGCAGCAAGTCCCGTTGTCTTGTTTCTCAGCAATTAGATGGAATGCAGCTGATTTTTTTTGTTAAAAAGCAGGGAAAAAAATATAATTTCTGATTTTCAGCAAGAGAAGGAAGTAAGTATTTAAAAACATTTGTTCTGCCTTAAATACTCTTCTTTAAAATTTTGTTTACAGAGACAGAGGCGATTTGATTGCTCTTGACTACTAGAACCTGTAACATTCAGATTGATGCTGAATAGCCCCAACTTCCCCCTCCTCAGAGAAGACCACACTGTTTAAAAAATGCCAAGTTGTTTCTTTAAGTATGGGACCACATTGAACAGTTACCTCAGTACTCACCTGAAAGTACCTCTCTCCACATCCTGTCCACTTAGTCGGACATGGATCCCTTCTTTCAGAACAGAGCCAAAAGCCATGTATTCTGCTAAGGCCCAGTCAACAACCCTGTTCTTGGTCATTTCCAAGCGGGCTCTCAAAATTCGAGAAAGTCCTACATTGGAGTAAAGATCAGAATAAAGATCTACTTCAGAGAAATTTTGTAGTCATATTACATTCACCATT
This sequence comes from Xenops minutus, assembly GCA_035221455.1. Lineage (NCBI taxonomy): Eukaryota > Metazoa > Chordata > Aves > Passeriformes > Furnariidae > Xenops > Xenops minutus. The sequence continues at coordinate 8,569,999 of JAWWEE010000159.1, read as the reverse complement.
CCCCTTCCTCACTGGCTAAGTTAAACAGAGATCCTAAACAGGGTCTACAAATTGTTTTTCTAGAACTGAACTGCTAGCAAAGTAAAAATACTTGTTTCCCAGGCAGAGGGTTGCATAATGTTCATACCTTGTTTTTGAAGAAGTCAGATTGGCTGTGTCAGAAACTACTGAGGACAATTAAAAGACTCATGGTGAAATACTTCCTAGAGATTTATTTTCACATCTCTAACACAAGTACTTTTTATATGAGACTGAAAATATCAGCAATGTGGTTTGTGATTTTTTTTCTTCACTCCTTTTCTCATTTTTTCTTGGCATTTGTCTTATTGGACTTTTGGAGATGTTATAAAGGGAAACAGGCTGGATTGATCAATACTACGAATATAATATAAATAGGAAAGTGTAGCAGCTGCCGAAAGATTTTCAGTTGGTAACTAATAGTTGTTTTTTTAGTGAAGATTTTATAAGACCAACTTACCTTTTTAATTAGAATGTCTAATGCTAAATTTTATTGGGTGACTGTAATTTCTAATTTATCAGTGTCATAATGAAGTGCACAAATGCGTAAAAGAGTTTTAAAGTTTATCCCTTAATTGTATCTGCTCAGCAAGCCTGCAATAAGTAACTGGGAATGCCCTGTCATGATTACTTGGGTTTAATTGTCCCAAAGGAACACAAACACATAGAACATCTACAGCAGACATGCTTTAGTCCTTGATGGATGACTCGAGAGATGAAAGATTAGCTAGGGATTTTGTACAGAAAAAAAGCTCTTCTTCCTGATCCTAAGTATATATCCTACAGGCCAATAAAAGAAAAAAAATCCCTAAAAATGTCTCCATGTTTCCCATAGAATGAACACGTTATTACTCCTGGTAGTTGCTAGATTTCCACCTGACCAGGAAGTAAAATTATCTCAGAAGCAGAAGTATCTATTTACTTTTTTAAAAAAAAATTATTTTTCCTCAGAAGTAAAAGCATCTCAGATATGGTGTTGGGACCCCTCAGTGAGACAGGCACAGTTAACTTCTTACTACAATAGATGCCAAAGTCAGAACTGAACCACTTCAGAACAAAAGCTAAGATTTTTTAGAAAAGAATGCTGTATTTATGCTATCATCAGTGCTAAATGGTAGGTTGAAAGAAAAACTGTCAGAATTTCACCTCACAGTGTCCATTCAGCTGTACTAAAATTCAGCTCATAGAAGATCAGCAACGTTGCCAGGTCTGAAAAGTCCAAACTATATTTCTGAGCAGAAAGTAATCTAACTACAAGACAAGTATCTTAAGTGGACCTCAAATTACTTCCAGTTTTAGCATTAGAAAACCCCGATTAATAATGCTTCCTGAGATGGGTGTCTTACTTCCCGGTTAGTCCCACAAACATGCTGCACAGAGGCCTGCATTTTCCACAAGGACCTGAAGAATGAAAGGAGGTATTAACAGAAGGTTACAAAGAAACTTTTACCTCCCTCAGAGGAAAATCTATTTTAATGAGGCATGGAACAGAAGTGGTGTGATACTGAAAGTAAATTATGCTGAGAACAAGCAGCAGGACCTTAACTGTCACATTTTCCTTATCCATAGAGTAGAAGAGTCGAAATAAAGTCACAGGCATGTTCCTCTTTGGGAAAAGGCCTAGCAATAATTTCTGTGCAGAAATACAGAAACAGAGCAAGAAATGGAGCCACTAGGAGATACAAAGAGTCCAGCTGACCTGAGTGTATTTTGAAGTCTTTGACTGGCACTGAACTAGCTACATTGCCAATGTGAGTCAGCAGGTCTTCCGAAATCCCAGTTGGAGGACAAGACATGCTCTTGGGTTCTCCATCCACATTAAAGAATCCTGGCAGTAAAAAGTTTGGTCAATGTTCAAGGACTGTTTAAAATATATCTATATTATTTACACTTTATTTAAAAACTCGTAACTCTTAAATGACATTCTAAGCAGCAGACTTAAACCTAATTCTTCACCTTTTGCTGAGAAACACAATAATTTTGATTGTCTGCATGATAACAGAACTTATCTTACAGGCACACAATGATTTGTTTTGTTTCAGCTTTCACTCCCTGTGAAGTCCAACTACGTGGGCAGAGGCAGCCAATAAAAGGCATATGGCACCTCAATCCCTCATACAAAAATAAAATAAAAAAAGACCATGAGATATGCTCCTTCTTCCTGACTGCACAGGCAGTTAGCAGTACAGAAAGCCACTTCTCTGTTAAACTGGGAAGACATATTTTTCAAAGTCACACCTTACTTTACATGTTTTTTAAGAAAAATATTCATTTCAAGTTGATCTGGCAAAATGCTGTATTTACTATTAGTAGGGGCAAATCAAAGGTCACATAATTCCATTTTAAAAGCAACACTGTCTGATAAAATCTATTTAAATCCTGGATTACAGACTCTAAATAAAAGCATGCTCAGATAACACGAGGATAACGAAAGGACATTCCTACCAGGCCAAGGTGAATCAAGCCAGTGCTTGATATGTAGGATCTTATTATCCTTAGATCTAGTATATGCTTCTTCACATATTCTATCATACTTTGCAATTTCTTCCTGTAAAACACAAATCTTTTTTAAAATGGATAAACATACAACCCATGTATCTTAGAGATCACACCCATCATTCAGTAGGATAAAAGATTACCCTAAATAAATTATTTAGTTAACTGGATTGGAGTTACAGAGGAGTGTACCAAGAGCTGAAGATGCAAGCATTACTCTAGAATAAGACAGAACTAAAATACCAAGTATTCACAATCATACATCTAAGACCAGAACCATCCAGTTCTCATACTCCTGGCTCCAGAAGCCACTAACAACTGGAAAAGAACTGAGACAATTAGTCCTTGTGGGAAGGTCTGGCTAAGAATCTGCTGACCACACCTGTCAAGGCAACAGATACAATGCCATATTCTGTAGAGGCAGAATGCATCTGCAATATCTCTGTTTTAGTACAAAATCATGCTCAAGCTATTAAGCCAGCTATTCTTTAAAAGAATTAATAGCAATGTTGAGCTCAGTCTGTACAGCAAAACATCCATCCAGGATCCTGGATTCAGTCACCAAAGCTGGCACACTCTTAAAATGATTCAGGAAAGCTACTTCTGCATGAGATGTGACCACTCTTGCAGATAAAAGAATCCACTTACACAAACTGCTTTTTTCTTGATCTGCAATATTATGCCACTACATAGTTAGTCACATCTTCTCAGAAGGTCCTTTATTGCAGCTGCACTCTACACATTCATTTTCAAAAAGGTTAAGGTTAAGACCTAACGAGTCTAATACTGGCACCAGACTCCACACTTCATTCTTCTGTAATACTTCATATGAACTCTGAACTTAGTTGAATTTTTGCAAGAAAATAAAAAGGTTAAAGTTCTATTGCATCATTGCTGGACACAAGTCTGCCAAGGTTATCACTATGAAGCTACAATTATAGTTATATCTATGGGCGTCTTGCTGCTGAATCAAGGTTCTAGAGATGAAGAATAGCCAACAAATACCTCTATTTTCCAACATTCTTAATGGATCACCTTTCACAAATCTCAAAACTGAAGCAAATTTTTTGTGTGCAATATGTATTCATTATATTAAGAGTACTTTGAGTCCTTTTGTTACAACAATACTATTTCACATGAAAATCCAAACCAAATTGAAACATAAATTGTCAAAGAGTCAAGACTTATCACAGTATTGAAAGGAAAGTTTTCAAGTAGACAGCAACAGTAACAGTTCTGTCTTTCTACTGGTAGCTACTTAGGTTCCCTTTAACGCTGTTGATGTGTACCTCAAACTCCTGCAATGTCACAGTCCCATCTGCAATCAGTTTGTCAGCATACTTCTTCAGCACTGGCACCTGCTTATGGATCTGCTTGTACATTAGAGGCTGGGTGAACATGGGCTCATCCATTTCATTGTGCCCTCTCCTACGGTAACAAACCTACAAAGGAAAGATTGTTTCTGTTGGTAAGGAAAAATGTAAAATGAAATCTTTCCATTTCATGGTTTTACAGATATTTTAAGAGGTTTATGGTATAAAAAACATTTCTGGCTTCTTGTGAGCCTATTAGTTGTTTGTTTTCTCAAATGAGGACAGCAAAGGCCTTTAAAATCAAATGTTTCTTGACTGGACCTTCCAAGCCACAGAAAAATAAGAGAGTAGTACATAATGAACAGAATGAAAAGTTATGAAAACCAAGACTTACCAAGTCAACCACCACATCTTTATTGAATGTGTTTCGCCATTCTGCAGCGACATTGCACACATACATCACTGCTTCAGGGTCATCAGCATTCACATGAAAAATGGGAGCATTGACCACACGAGCAACATCAGTAGGATATGGAGATGAACGGGCCATACGGGGGTCTGTGGTGAAGCCAATCTAAAAATGCCAGAAACTTCTATTAAAATAATCTGGGCACCTCCTTCTACTCTGGTGTGAATGCTTCAGGTTTCCAATCAATAGTCATTTAAACAGCAGTGGCATCACCTTTTCAGTTTGGCTAGCTAGCTTCTTTTTACTCCCTTAAAAACAAACCAAAGCAAACCTAATCCAATTAGGTATTACAAATTGAGTTAAATAAATGTAGGCTATAAAATATTATCCACTCGGAAGTGCTAGATACTACGATCATTTTCAAAAATATCCCAACCATTTGAATAAGAAGAGGGGACAATGCCCCCAGCAAACAACAATCTAGAATAAAAATAAATAGGAGAACAACTATTCAGCAGACAAGTTGTTTGGAAAATGCTCTCCTTGTTACCTGGTTGTTGACCACAACGTGAATAGTGCCATTTGTGGTGTAGGATGGGAGGTCACTGAGATGAAAGGTCTCATAAACCACTCCTTGTCCTGCAAAGGCAGCATCCCCATGTAATAGTATGGACATAACCTAAGAGGGAGAATAAGACACATACATCCACACTTACATTAGAAAACAAAACTGCAATTTAAGCTTCTCAGCAGGATTTCTTTGCTCCCTATTTCTGTAGTGCTTATAAAATGGAATGGTATTTTTATAATGCATCATAAATTTCTCAGGATTCTGCTGCCTTTGCTCAGTTTACAAACAAAAGAAACCTTTAAGCCTACATCCTCAAGTAACCCTTGAGGTACTGAAACCTTATCTAGTTCAACGTGTGATATATCCCTTTTGTGAAGGAGGAAAAGAGGAAGATTCTGTGATACAGAACTACTGGTAAATTATTTTTGTTCAAAATACTATGAAAAGTTACTATATTAAACAATCTTTACCTTTTTCCCTGCTGTATCCCCTCGATAAAACTGCTCAGCTTTTGTTTTCCCTTGCACAACAGGATCAACTGCTTCCAAGTGAGAAGGGTTAGCCATCAGGGACAGAGTGATTTTCTTGTTTGTTGCTCGGTTGATCCTCTCATGGTACATTCCCAGATGATATTTTACATCTCCAGATCCCTAACACACAAGATGTAATCATGATTCAGGTATGCACCCATACCTGCTGCATCTAATTCACTAAGCCTAAAAGTCTGAAAAATACATCCAGTTAATTGCACATCAATATGAACTATGGGTTTGACACTGTAATTTCAAATTGGAACACTGTTTCTATTCTATTACCTTACTGTTGCCATCCAATGTTGAATAAATATTTACAGAATATTGATACTCATTTCATTTATATAAAACAAAGAAACATGACTGAGTTCATAATCTCTAAGCAAACTTTTACTCTGCAGTCATTCCTGAGATCTCTTCTGAATGTTAGAGGTACAAGATAATTTTTACATTTGTTTAGAAATCCCACCAAATCAAGTTCCTCAAACTAGAAAGAAGAAAATGCATTTCAGCAGCTGATAATGCTATTTTCATAATAACCATGACCAAAACAATTAAAAACTACCTCGAAATTTGACCTCTCTGTACAAATGTATTGAAAAAACATCTTACCTCATCCGCTGCTTCAAGTTTGGGATCAAACTGACAGAAGATCTGCTCCAGCTCTTTTCGGATTACATTAGCCAATACATTCAGCCGACCTCTAAGAAAATTTCAAACACAATTATGTCTCGAAAATGGTAGTAACAGAGCTAACAGTATAAAACTTAAAAAATCTGCAAAACACTGTTAGAAATTTGCAAAAGTTCACATCAAACTTTCGGACCTGAAATCCTTGGTTCAATTCTTCTTCCCATTGCAAATTCCCTCCAATGGACTCCCTCAGATGTTTTATAACATGTAGTTATCCAAGTGACTTTTGTAGCTATCTAGTGGTCTTTATATAATCACATTAATAAATAATTAAGATAGACAGCAAAACTTTGTTAATAAAATTCTAGAATTTGTCTTAACACAACAAGCCCATTTGTTGGGTTGTTTCCATTGACATTACCTATGAGGCATCCCCATTATAACATATTCAATTCCCATTTCACTGGATTTATCAATGATGGTCTTAAGTGCAGGAATCATTACTTCACATCCTTCCAAACCAAATCTCTTCTCAGAAGACCACTTGCGAGCAAGGAAGTCTTCAAATCTTTGCCAAAAAGAAACACAAAAAAACCCAAGAGAGTTTGTATTAAGATAATGTAGCAAATACTGTCAAATATCTTTTAGCAAATAAAATTACATTGCACTGTTTTAAAACACTGTGAATACAAGTTTTTAGGCCTCTGGAATTAAGTCACACATAGGGAGGAAGACACAGGAAAGAATTAAGTCTTCTTTCTCCTCTGTCTGAGAAGCATTTACTAGGACTTTGAAACAATGAAGTCTTCACCTCAGACCAAATTCACTTCCCGAGTTAAACTGTTCTCATGTACACAAACACTGACCACTGGGAAGGCAAAGTGACAGCAAGGAAATCTCTTCTATGGACTGAAGAAAACACAACAGAGAACCTGTATTAAATACTTGTACCAAGCCAGAGCAGAAAGCATGCCTATTCCATAGGTGGCACTCAGTAGCAGGGCTCCTCAGACTGTGTGATGTAACAGTTGGGAATGTGCCAAGAACTAGGACACTGGTATCTCTGCCTCAGCTTCAGCAGCAGAATGATGTAAATCCCTGATGGCTGTGTTCTTTCATTCCTTAATGCATTTGGGCCAGAGGCAATGCAAGTGGTTAAAAAGTACCTTTTAACAAATGTTGAAAGGATTATATGTTGTGAAGCTTGGAGATAAAAAAGGCAAAAAAATACATCTTCATGAAAGTAACTGTATTAGTTACATCATCTGTGCAATGCCTTGACTTATAACACTGCGATAATCCATTAATACTCAGCTTATTCCTCACTTAGAATGCTGACATTTACCTCTTTAATTGAAATCCTGAAGGCAGTGAATTGTTGCCAAAAGACTCTCCTTAGCTCACCCATCAATACCCTTACAATTCAGCCATCTAAGCAACAAGCCAGACCCTCAGTTGAGCTATTCTGCCAGAATTCCTCAGGGAAGTCTGTGGGGCTATGCCAGTTTATACAAACTGCAAGTGGGGTCCCACGGGAACAGTAGGTCCTACAGGGCGAATCAAAGCAGTGTACATGCTTCTTTCCTCCCCTTTGCAGCTCCAAGTTAAGCCAGTATTGGACAAGCAGCAAGTTCATTATTTGAGACAAACTGCCACTAAGTGTGCAGAACTAGATCATTTTTGAACCATAGAATAAAATGTGCACTAGAGATAGTTGGATAGAAATTTTTTTAATTAATTTGGCAGAAGATGAACATTTGACTCCTTCATGCTACTAGAAGCGCTAGATCTTTCCACAGCTTAGGCAGGAATAAAAACACAAATTCTTGTCTTAAGATAAATGGAGATGGTCCATACTGAGGACCTGTTAAACAAACTTACTGAACTGTAATATTCACTTGATCATCAACTGACATTTTTATTTCTGTTTAAATGAAACTTTTTATCAAACATACAATCTTGCTATGATATCAGCAAGCAAAACACCTAGCAAAAATATCTTTTGACACCTCCAATGAGCACTTCATTTTCAAATCTTTGAACATGGAAGTTTAACCACAAAATGTGCCTTTATAAATCTCTGACTCTTGTGTTTATCAAAGGACATGCAAACTGTTTCAGATTGAAAAAATTGGCAAAAATCTTGTGTCTAAAAACTCTTGTTCTAAGGGTAAGAGGATAATTCAGTCTCTAGGATCACAGTATTTCCACAACAGGAGCAATCAATAAGCTGTTTCCAAATGTGCTTTCTTACATTGCAGAGACTAAAACTGCTGCTGCCAGGTCATGCAACAGTGCAGCACATCTTGGCACATCTCAAAAGGAAAGGGCAGAAATGGGCCTTGAAAACACATTACAACATTGTTCTGACACCTGTTTTCTGAAACAGGATACGAATCTTTAACACAGATCTATATTACTAGTCTGTTGAAACAATTTTTCCCATTTTATCACCTCAAGCCAATGAAAACTTTGCCAAATATGCCACTAAAGGCTGGGCAAGCATTACCAAACACAACCTGCTTTTTAGGATAATGGAATACTAAAAGTCAGAACACAGACCCTGACATGCTTTCATTTGATATGGCAGCCAGGTTAACTGCATCCACCTGGACTCCAGATTTCACCGAGTCTCTTCACCTCTGCAGTTTACAGGTGGCACCAGCTCCCACCCGGCAGTGACAGAGCAGTTTCCCAGCACCACCCCAGTACCTCATGGAGCGCACCAGCCTGGCCAACAAAGTCCTTTTTTCCTCATTAGTAAACTTCATAACTCCCGGCGTCTCAAACTTCTGACGGATCCACTGGCACTGCTCCACATCATTGATGAACATGAATTCCAAGCCAATGTGTTGGCAGTAGGTATTCTAGGATGTGAAAACAGCAACAGAGAAGCTTTAGGAGCTAATGGGTTATATTCTGTTACTCTTCTGAAAGCTATCTTGTCTTCTTCTGCTTCCACAATATCTTCCCCAAAGTAATTCCGTATGCGAATAAATTATTTTACTGAATCTGGTTTTGTGACACAAAGTTTTCTCTACAAAGTAACATTTCAAAATCTTGAAACTGGAATATTTTCATTTGGTGATACACTCAGAACAGGCCAATAAACCTGCCTTATACTGACTGGCATTTCACCCAACTCAGTACTGTTCTTACAGGTGTAGTACAGTCTTTTCTTTAGATGCACCAGCAAAGATTTCAAGTAATTTACCAAAATTAACCTTGCCTTCTTTAAATGTCACCTAGACTCAAGCAATAAAGACAGTGAGACAACAGCTATGAAGTCTCATGCAATATCTGATAACCAGGAAGTTTCAGAAACTTGGATATTTGAAAAAGAACCCAAACAGCTGAGAGCAAAGAAAGAACAAGGAGAAATGCAAAGACACAACAGAAAATTTATCTCCATCTTTTACATTTTCTTTTTCTTAAGACTATTTCATCAGAAAAAATTTTGTCCAAAATACAAGTCAACATATATAAGACCTAGTATGAGTTTGAGACAAAACCACTCCAGACATATAGTATGTACTCTCTACTGCCTCTAAAAAGGAATTGAATGTTAATTTCAATTAAAAAAAAAAAAAAAAAGAAAAAAAAAAAAGAGAGTAGAGGAAAGGGTTATCTCTCCTTAACAAAAATCAGTTTCTTTCAGGCTCTTAGATTTTGCTATTGATTTTGTCGATTTATTTGCACCTTGCAATTTTAAGGATTATCTCTTGAAAATTGCTACACAGATAAGATAGAAGTGTAAAACCAAAAAAAAAACCCAAACAAATATAGAGTTCAAACACACAACAAAGATAATGTGTTAACAATTTACCAGGCTTCAGCTCAGCCAATGTAAAAGTCAAACAACTGAGAACATCCAACACTAAGCCACTCAGCAGTCTACAAATTCGTTACCATTCTGTTTTGCTATTTGGAGTTCACATCTAATGATATTTATTCCTTCAAATTAGTTTTGCTTTAAATCATTTCAGCTTTGATGACTTTCTGTGGCATAAACCTTATAACCTGTCAGATAATGAAACTCTACAAAAATGACTGGGCATGGAAAACAAGGACCATCACTGTCTACAAGCTACAGCTGGGCTTTCATGAATTTGGTACCCAGCCTTCACAATTCTTCTCAAGCCAAAGTCTCACTGAAGCTGGGGAACTGAGGGCAACCCCTGAACATCCTGAACACTATATACATAGGTGTTTTATCTGCAGTTTGACACTTAAAAGACAATTTCTAAAGCCTCTACTCCTTTTAAACAATATCAGTTCTTGATGGAATGAGGGCTCAAATTAGTATTTGCCCTGTTTTATACTTATCCTTAATTTATGTATTTCAGATATCCAGGTAATGAAACCAGTGGTGCTGCCACCTCTAGAAACAGTACAAAGGTTATTTTTCATGTAATCTGAATTCTTTACATGCTCTATTAATAATTGACAAATGATAAGGGTTTTTGTGACTGACAGCTGGAATAAGCTCACTTTGGTTTGGATGAAAACAACCACAAATTCAAAAATGTCCCACTGACCTCCAGGCGTTTGATGATCTCTCGTAGAGAAAGACTGTTCTCATTTCCTCCTATGAAGGTGGTTGTTGGCAGCTGAAACACTTTATCCAAATCTGATTCATGCAAACCATAAAACCCTACAACAAGTACATTATTGATTTGCAGAGCAGGGCAGGAGACAAAAAGGAAACCAGCACTGTTTTTCAAACCATGGCAATTATGTTTAATAAAGCAACATTAGAAAAGAAGGTACCAGAATAAAAATTGAAAAGGTGAATATTTTGAAGGTATCCATTATTAAAATGAACTTTTTGATGGATTTTAAAATAAGTGTTTTAATTAAATAGTCATTGTTTGCTTAGAAGTATAAATCATTCTTTCTTAAAGACTTGAAGAAGGGAAAAATAGTTTCTTACAATTGTAAGAAGCAAATGTATAATACTTATAATACACCTTACATATGGTTAAAGAAAGTTATATACACATTAAAACTATGTCTTTCACAGAATTTCACAGAATATTCTGAGTTGGAAGGGACCCACAAAGATCATCAAGTCCAACTCTAAAGGAATGGGCTGTACAGGGTTTGAACCTGCGAGCTTAGCACCACGCTCTCATCTCAATGGTTATGTGTGTGTGCGTATGTAAAAACATGCTAAAAATTAAACCCAGCTTCTCTGTTTTTAATTTTGAACTCTTTATCTTGGTTTCAGATAAGCAGCAGACATCCACTTTAACACTGATAAAACAGCCTGACCATGACTCTTAAATCAATAAAGAACAGTGCTCTGTATTCCCTGTTAAATGACTTTTCTGAAGACAAAAATGAAGCAGCAATTTGAAGATGAAATAAAAACAGAACTTAGCATTTAGAGTTGAAGTCAGGCCATAGGACTGCATTGCCACCACTTTTATTATACAGAATTGTCAGTAAATAGCACATTTAGTGCTTTAAAAATAATATATATTTAAAATATTAATTTTTGTTTTAATAACAATTTTAATAATATATTAAAATTTCAAGCCTGGAGCGACCAATAAAAGGGTGGGTATCACTACTGCTCCTTTTTGGTATCATAAGGCTTTTTCCCAGCAGGAGAGGAGAGAGATACAGGGGATGACAGGGGCTTTAGTGTCATTTGAAACAAAGCAGTACTAACACCCCATTTATTTTTTTCTTTTGCTGACTTTCCCTCAGACTTCACAGGCTCTTCATGTTCTATCATGCATAAACCAGAACACGTACAGGAGTGATCTGGGCACACACACAACATCTGTGCTTTGTACTGCAGCACCACATATTTAGTGAAGCATCACCTCATGTTTAAAGAGATACAACCTTACTGAAATCCTGAAAGCAATTCTATGACTTGAATCACGCAGTAGGTACATCTGTAACTACCTGCATTTTTAGAAGCAACTCCCAGAAGAAACTTCCTACCACAAGGTTTCTCAAAAAGAAACCAGAAGATGGGACAAAAACTGCATAGGAAAACCAAGCGCTAAAATACTTTCTGCACTGCCAGACACCTTTCATAAATCTCCTGCCTGGAACATTCAAGGATAGACAACAATGAAGAAATGTGTACTAACGTGCTAGCTGTCACCCATGCTCCAGACTACATTTACTCAGTAAATGTCTAATGCATTTTCTAGTAGGTACTTTCCTTTAATTAGAACTGATGAACTTCAGAGAGAACACCTAATTAATTTGTGTAAGCACCTCTATTTACCTCTATTTTAAAGGCACTTCACTGCCTTTATACAATCAGAACTGCTTCTTTCCCTACCACCAGAAATAGCAAGCACAACCGCAACGAGGCAATAGATGTGCTTACAGTAAAATTAAGCAGAATGTGTTTTATCTACTACTTGCACTATGTTTTATATCTGGTCCAAAAAGCTTCCCCACACATCAAAGGAAAATTGATTCAGTGTCTTCATCAAGTAGAAAACTACATTTTAAACAAACCAGGTAGATTGAAGAGTAGAGAAAAATCAATTGGTTGGTTTTTATTCAAGCAGAGAGAGGCAAAGAAATTGATCTGTGCAATTTCTCAGAGACATGCCCTCCTAGCAATAAGAACTACCTCTACAAAAGCAGACCCTTGTGCACTACACTCTTCCAGCAGTAAACTAAAGTGACCACCATTGGATTACACCCACAAGCAAAGGATTCTATGCTTTCCATGTTTTCTTCTGATAACTTCAGACTTCTTCAAGACATACAGAAGGAGTATGTATCAGACACTATAATCCAAATTTGGTAGGAAATTCACCCTAAGTTCCTCCACCCAGTGTTTTATTTATTGCTTTTTACCCCTATTGACTAACCTTCAGATATTCCCATTTCAAACAAGTATCAAACATAACGGTGTTAAGAGTAACTTAGACTACCAGAATCTTGGCTAATGTATTGATTGGTATTCATTTCTGGTGTAGTTCAAAAATATAAAAATTAGGGGGTTTATAGAGTGTTCATAATCATCATTCATCAGAAGATGAATTCACAGGAACCTCACCTGTGGTGTCAGAGTACAAATTCCATCATCCTGAAATTATAGCTCCCTTACAGATACTCAACAGCAGTACTTCATGATACCAGCAAGGAGAAAAGGTAGAGGCTTCCCTGCAATGTGGCATCCCTGCCTATGGAGCAGGGTTGGAATTAGATGATCTTTAAGACCCCTTTCAACCCAAGCCTTTCTATGATTCTGTGAAACGTCTGATTAAATCACCTCAGGCCAATGAGACACAAGACAAAGTGCACACTGCAAATAAGAAGACAGAGAGCATACACACCAAGCTTATCGATTGTAGTAATTAGGTCAGATGGAATAAACGAATCCAGGTCTGCATCCAGAATTCCAAGGGGATCTAGCTGAGCCACATGATGACCACGGATCTGAAAAGGGAGGAAAGTAAGAGAAAAATGAAATCACACAACTCACAGGGAAAAATTCACTAATATATCTCCACTTATACATATATATATATATACATATATATATATATAAAAGCCAGTAAGTCAAATAAGCAAACACCATTAATGTGATGACAGGGCCACATATTTTCTCAAGTTTTCCCATAAGAACAAGAAATAAGCATTATATCACTGAATACATATACTACCTCTATTAAGAATTAATGAATAAACATTAGAACTTAAGATTTATTTTGTCTGACATACAATTTAACTCAGATTACACTGAAGTTTAAGTGAAGAAAACTACTAAAGATTACTCTCAATCTCTGGGTAAAATTTAGAAACCATGACTAGTCTATTTGCCAATTCAGTCATTTTGTATTTCTGCCTGAATCTTCCTTTCTGCACCTGCAGAATACTAAAATACAGCAATGCTAACCTAAAACACAGATTGGTGGTGAAGTATTTATATTGGTAGTGAAAGGATTGCTCTCCCTGAGCTCTGCTCTGCATCAGATAGCATCTGACAGCATTCATTTTCATTCATGAAATTTTGGAAATTTGATCTATAATAAAATTGACATTCAAGACACCAAAGAACACAAATTGAGTGGGGAATTTAGCCAGCTTTCAGTTATCAGTATGACTGCTGTCAACACATGCCACAAGTTGCTATAAACTAGGACCTTACAATATCATATAACATTGCTACAGAAGAAATAACTGATCCATTAGAGCCACAAACATAAAACAATTTTTAATATGTCTCTTAGGTGTGACTCATATACCAAACCAACTCATTAAAAGCTTTATTATAGATGAATATATGAATATTTTCTCCTTAAAATTTTTCTTTTCAATGACAAATTCAGATCACTTGAGTAGAATTTTATTCACATTACTAGCATCCTAATTGTCCCTTAAAAACCAAAAAAAGAAATTTTAAACTGCAATATTAATAGTGAACTGTATCACACAGTAATAGAGTATTTTTGAAGTGTGACTCATCAAGAAGGGACTTGTAAAAACACTGTTCAAGTACTCTATGTTATTTTAGGAGAGTTCATAACAAAATGGTTTCCGGTCATAAGAAAACAGAAATGAGGCACCTTTTTTAGAACCATCAGCCCTGTAAACTCATCCTGACTTCTGCAATTCTTTGCATCTCGTGAATCACCAATAATTAAACTCTGACAGGCCAAATGATGCCCATGGCAACATCTGTGCCATCTGACTGTTTACAGCAGGACAAAGTCTATCTGACTGGAACTAAGCAAACAATTCTGTCTCAGCATCATCAACAGGAAATAATTCACCTCTCTAAGTTATATGCTTTAAGTTATATGCTCTGCGGTATTAATAGGAAGAGGAAGAAGACTAGCAAGAATGCCAAAACCCAGAAGAGCAAATCTATAAAGTGATATGCCATACTACATTCCAGGAGCAGTTCGGTCCTTTAACTGACAGTATTTTCCTCAGTATCAAGCTATTTTTAATAACTTCTACTACTTTCACTGGATACAGGAAACAGTAACATCTACAAAAATCAGAGATCAACCTTGTGGAAATACATGCATAGAAAATTTTCATCAATTGCCATAACTTTGACTAATTGCAACTACAGACTACCTGAAGCTAGACTTTAAAATCGTGACTTCTAGACTAAGATGCAGAGAGAATAAAGAAAACAAACAAACATTAAAAACCCCAAAATAAAAAAGCCCCACCTCAAAACTATACTATAAAAGAAAACTCGACGAATTCATTTCTTTAGACTCGCTTTTGTTAAGCACACACATTTCACTGGAAATCCTTGCCTCAGCATGCCTGGTGCTCCATGTTAGAAAAAGCAATAGATTAACTGCCTTTTCAGAAGTCCAGCTCAACAGATCACAAAGCAGCTTACCACAAAAAACATAAAACACTGACAGTTTTGAGAAATGAAAATTCTCTATCCTCCATTTCATTTCTTTATCAGGCAAAGGAAGGTCACAAATTATCATAGCACTTCAACACTGAATTGAGAGGGCATTAAATACCTTTTAAAAAACAGACAGTTGCCTCAGGCAATCCTCTTTAATTGTTTCCTGCAGACACATGGGTGCCTGCCATTTTTACAGACATTTCTGTTCCATCACTTGACTTGGACAGCACACTCTTTCAAATACAGGGAACAAAATGGCAATCCCTGAACTATGTTCAAGTAAATCCTGTCAAAGCAGCTTCACATTCTTGAGTTTTCTCTAATTCTTCACCAAATTTTTACTGCAAGCAAAACTGGTTGTTTTCTACATACCTATTTCTAAGCAAATTTCATATATTCTTTATATTCACAAACGTTTCTACTCTTTTGCACCTCTCCAACTCAGTGGTGACAATGCCATGTGCACAAAAAGTCTTTTCACAAGTTCCTCTTCTATTCTCTGATGATATCAAACAGGAGTTAAAATCCTGAAGGCATTGCAGAACAGATCTGCTTGAGTCAAACTGTAAAAAACTTGGGAAGTTATATACTTGAAAAATAAAAATCAAACAGGAATATTTTGCTCAATACAGATCTGCTTTTCGGGGTTGGGGTTTTTTTGTTGTGTTTTACATTGGGTTTAAGCCTTTCTTAAAGAAAGTAGCTTTTAGAGCTCTAATACAAACTTTCCCAGAGGTGAAGAAAGACTTGGATCGTGGAAAAGTTTGCTGTTGAACAGAGGGGAGTGTCCTTATTTCACTGGAACATCCAGAGATTCACTAGTAACAGTACACCCAGGAAAATGCCCTTCATATGAAGCACAACTATTTCAGACAATCTGATTTTTCAGTTTGGTCAGGCATTACTGAATCAGAGACACATGCACAAAAGAAGTCTTAATACAGTCCAGGGAATGAAAAGAACAGGAAAAACTAAGCTTTGACTTGTTTGGCTCCTGCTCCTGGTAAAGGGGCAAAACACAAGAGATTCATGTTCCCTTTCACAAAAAACTATCTCCACAAACTGCTTCCAGGCTAAGTCAGATGACCAACATTAGGTCTGCAGATAATCTAGATTACGAGTTTGCTAAACCAGAGGATCAGCCCAGTCTGAATCCAGCACACCATGTTTAGGCACTGTGAAGGAAATAAAAAACTGTCTAGTTCAAGATATTTTGGATTAGTAGAATGACAATAGTTAAGCCCAGAAGATAAACAAGAGCATAAAAAGGAAGAAAAACATTGTTGGCAAAGGAGATGCCCTCCCACACCTACCCCAAAGTACACTTACTTGGTATGCTCTTATCAAAGACTGCACAGCAAGGTGATCTTCAACAACCTTTTCAGCTTTACCCGGTGTCTGGGCCAGGCCATGGCTCTGAAGAAATGATACCTTTCTTTCCAGCTGCTCTGGCAGATGGGAATCATGTGCTTGGCCAATATTAGCATTTCGGAAAAACAAATCCCAGGACTGAGCATGTGTACAGTGAGGAAGAAGAAAAATTGATTACCTCAAACAGAAGTCTCAATCAAAAGCACGTTTTTCAAGGTGCAAACACACCACATTACAGTGTTAAGTGCCACTAAGAGTCAGTAAAAAGAAAGTACTGTGTCCAAATCTCCGCAGCAACTGTGTGTTTTATTTACACAGAGCCCTTTTCTTCTCATTTCTTACACTGTGCTTGCTCAGTGGAAAACTCCACCACATATGAGGGCAAAACATCTTCATACATTATCCATTCACATAGCTCTTTTTAACTGAGATATTTATTCAGGCAACCAGGAATGGAATGATACTATGCAGCCAGTAAAGAGTTATCAAGCCTACAACACAAAGAACCTTAATAAAAGAAAATAATCCATTCCTTTAATGATACTTATAGAATTTACAATACTTCAAGACACTCAATATGCTCAATTAGAATCAGTCCTTAAGGGTTTTTCTTGAAGAAACTGTTTAAAAACACTTAAAGCCTTTTTGAGTGAGGCTTTTTTTCTAAGATCCTTTCCTTACCAGCTTAGGTCACCTTATTGTGGAAAATTATGGACCTGGTTACAGGTGCAAGTCATAACTTTAGAAGAGTACTTGCTTCAGAAACAAGTAATAAATCACAACAAGCAAAAGATCCTTTTATTTCCATCTGTGCTTTGACACAAGCTACTTCACTCACATATACCCAAATATTGTTTTCCTGAACTGTTTCCATTCTAATGAAGTGGTCACTGTACCAGACTGGTATTAGACATATGAATGCTAACAGAGATACGGGATAAAACATCTGAGATGCTTATACTCAGCATAGAAGGAAGTCTGAACTAGCAGACAACTAAGCAATACTTGTGCCCAGCTTACAGTTTCCATACAAGGTAATGAAAGTTCATAAAACACTTCCCTCAGCTGGATAACTTCAGAAAAAAAGGAAGACATTAAAAACCTTTAAATTCTTTGTGACTGCAATAGAAGAATTGTAAGAGATAAATTTAATTTTGTACAATACATGTTATTTACCCTGCCTGTGATGTTCAAAGTAACACATTTCAAGGAACCAACTGCCAGAAAAGACAAAAAGTAGGCCAGGGAGTTTATTTTAAAAAGAGTACTTAATATACTTATTACAGAACATACAAAAGATTCAAAATAATGTAATACAAATATGAGACAACAAAAATATCTGTATAATCCTGTTTTCATTAAAAAATATCTTTACATTGAAATTTCTACAAGATTTAAGGCATTCAGAAATGCCATGAGAGGGGCAGCATAAAGGAGCTAAACATCATCCAATATTCCAAGTTCAAGTTATGGAAGTGGGGGGGACTCACTGAACCCATGGATTAGAACCTTACCATTAGCATGAACTCACCGCCCAAGAAACATTGCTTTAATGCATCTCTCTTACTTATTTCTCACAAAGCTGCATTGATACAAATACAGTAAACTTATCACCTTGCTCTTACATAGAGTTCAGCTAAATATAGCCTAACTTTTATACACTGTGACAAATTAAGGCACACAGATGTGTGGTGGTCAGTTCCAGACACACTGATGAAGAATTCATTCCTCTCTCCCTCTCTCATTTACGCCCATTTCCTGTATTGTTCTTACCTGACACCTTGCTAGTCACACTGAGATTAGAAGTCTGAATTTACATAACATCCTGTAAGTAGTCTACAAGAACCTATTAATGTGACTGCATTTAGGCTGGGATTCTCTCCGTACATGTTCTCACTCTGTATTAAGAACAGAACTGTTATTCCATACCTATACAGCATCCTGTCTGTTTTGCACTGTCTGGGATCTGCAGACACTTAATAACAATCCCTTTTTTAACTACCAAGGCTCCCTAAACTGGAGAAAAGATTTTGGCAATACACAGTTATTACTTTTCATTAAACACTAAATTTGGAAATTCCAAAAATACATTTGGATCCATGACACAACTGACATTTAGTATTCATTTGAAGTCTTAATAAAGACTTTCCTTTGCTTATGTTAAGGCTCCTTGCTTACTTTTTCCAACACCATGATATATATATACAATTATGATAGTAATGTAACTATTCCTTTGAGTCAAAACCTTTTCATTCAGATGTAAAAGTTATCACAGCACAATTGAATATGTTTTTAGACAAGTGCTCTGCTGAGAGAGTTGCTAACAAAATCCAAAAAGACTTGCCCAGCGAGTGACCTGTTTAAGGAGAAATAGCATAGGACCCATTCTTCACGCAAACTCACTAATACAAAGAAAATGTTTACATCTGAAGATGTAGCCAGGTGGGACAGAAGGAACCCACACTGTTTTTTCCTATCACATTTTTGAACTTATTGATTTGTTGGACAAGCTTGACATTTAATCAGAGAGGAGGGAAAATACATCATTTGGCTACAGAAAATTAGTTTTTTCTAGATACACATCCATCAAAGCCTTTACAAATTTCTATAGTGTCTTTCAAGATTGATACCAGATTATAGTCTTCAAGTCCTGTGTATCAATGTCAGTCTTTGGCAACAGCATTTACCATGTGACTGGACAGAAGACCAGCTTGGTCTCACAGCAAACCTGCAGCTTCTCAAGTAAATTAGTGAAGTTCTTGTAGAAAATGGCAGAGGAGACTTATAACAGAAAAATACATCTGCAAAAAAATAAACTTACTATAATCATAGATCATACTTTTTTTTCCTTCTGTCAGCAAATCTATATTGTAGTTAACCATTATTTTCTCAAGTTATATAACACAATTCAAGTGATTCAGTGGCAACATTCTACTCTCATATAATAAACAGTGTTGCACTTAGAATAACAAGTAACATGTTTGTTATCCTGATGGTTTGTTTTTTTTCCTAGTGACATCACAATATTTATCAACTGCAGTGAGGACAGTAAAGCCTTAAAAGACACACACTGAGCATCACTACATCATTTAAAAGAGAAAATAAACAAAATTAAATCAAAACAAAATAAAGCCCCCACACTTCTTCCTAGTACATAAACCAAGGAAGAGATTACATGCTCACGGTAGAGCAGCTGCATCCAGGATAACATGGCAGGCATTATGTACTCCATATCCAACCATGCAGTTTTGTAATTAATCTTGTGATAGTAATAACTGAGCCTTGTCAAGCTTCTCTCTTATGATCTATGGCCCTGACACCAAGCTTCAAGGAGAAATAATGATGCCTTTTTCAGAGACCACGTCATTTTATTCTCATTGCTGTTTTGGCTACTCTAAGGATAGGAAAGTCAAAAGACAAGGAAAAGCAAGAAATCACCAGGAATGGATTTGCACAAAAAATAAAAGCTCTTACATATATACATGCATATTCCTTGAAATACAACCATGATATACATAGAACGGAGAGATTCTTAGAAACACTGATTATGCTCATATGGAACATGATAGTCATATTTTAAACATATTTTAAATAAGCATATGTGGGAAGACACGTCCAGACAAATCTTCTGAGAGGAAAATCATTAAGGGAGCCTTGATTAATTGGAGTTTCTAAGTAAAAGTGAGTAGAGTATGACTTTTAAAGCCCAGAAAAAAAAATGAGCTTTTCCATCTAGTCAACTAGGAGGCACATCCTTTCTAAAAAGGTGCTACAAAATAAGAAGAAATATGAGGAGAAACAGGACATAAAGAGGAAAATGAGAAAAGAGAATGTAATATCTAAAGACCTAGCACCAACAGGCTCTCTAAACCATGTGGGACATACTGAATAAAACAACAAAATATGAGTAGCCTGCAGAGAGTGAAATTATTAACAATACCATAACCAACAACACATGGTGTCTCTTGACATTATTTTCCAACATTTCCACTCCTTTTCACAGCAGAACGACAAATTCACAACTTGTCTACAGTCATAAAATTATGGCATGAATGTTTCTGTATTTTTAAGAAAATGGGTTGATTTCAACCCTTAGCGGTTTTAACCTGTTTTATAAAAGCCCAAATTGAACAATTTGTGACAGCAAAAATCTTGGGAAGGTACTTACAGCTCTCAGCTGATGAAATCAGATGGTTTTCAAGAAACCAAAAACGAATTTTTTTGATGAAAGTGAAATTAATTGGAAACACTGTTCTCCCCCCATCCCCATTTTCTTTTTTGGATGTGAACACATAATAATAAAAAACATAATAATTTAGGCAAGAATAGCTGTAAACCATTATTTCCATCAACTGTCTTCTTTTAAGCCTCATAAACCAGGGACACAGTGAATTTACTCCAGTTCATTACTGTTGTAAGTATATCACATATAGTTAACCTAGAAAAAAAGTCACACATTTTTATAATCGTGCTGGTTTTGGCTGGGGTCGTTCATTATCTGCACAGTAGCTGGTTTGGGCCTGTTTTGGATTTGAAAATTGGGTTGGTAATATAGAGATGTTTTTGTTACTGTTGAGCAGCACGCACACAGCATCAGGGCCTTTTCTGCTCCACACTCCACCCCACCAGCTGGGGGCGAACAAGGAGCTGGGAGGGGACACACCCAGGACAGCTGACCCCAAATGACCAATGGATATTCCACACCATATGACATTGTGCTCAGCACATAAAAAAGAACAAATAAGGGGGATGTTCAGAGTAATGGCATTTGCCATCCTAAGTCATCATGACACATGATGGAACCCTGCTGTCCTGGGGAAGGCTGAGCACCTGCCTGTCCATAGGAATTGGTGAATAAATTCCTTGCTTTGTTTTGCTCATGCGCATGGCTTTTGCTTTCCCTATTAGACTGTCTTTATCTCAACCCACGTGTTTTCCCAGTTTTACCCTTTTCTCTCCCAGTCCTGCTGGTGGGGGTGCCCGAGTGGTTGCGTGGAGCTTAGTTGCCAGCTGGGGTTAAACCACAACAAAAATGCATCTTAAATTAGCTGGGATCCACTCCCTAGGCCACACCTAACTCCACCAGTACATTTACATTTCTCTGTCAATTCACTGCTGCTAATTTATCAGTCACTGTTCAACTAAAAAGCACGTCAGGATCCATCGTCAGGCTGTGCCTGAACCGCCAGACGAATTGTACAGTCCTTCGGCAGGACTTTTAGCATTCCCGCCCACTCCCGGGCACCAGCAAAATAACGAGCAGGTCTAATTTCCCCGGGGCTTAGTTCAGCACCCTGGCCAGCTCCGGGCGGAGGGAGCAGCGCTCGGCGCTGCCGCCCCGCTCCCGGCTCAGCCTGGGCTCTGCACCCCGGCTGTGTCCACCGAGGGCAACTTCTCACCCCCTAAGAGGATTGCAGGGCTTCCCAGCAGCGCAATGCACCCCACTGCACCGCACTGCAAAGGGTCTGGACGAGGAATTCATTCTTCTGAAAGGAAATAAGTTCACCGCGAACCGACAGAATGTAAATAAAATAAAAACGATGTCACCACAATGTCACACACACACTCCTCATGCATGAGTTCATCCCTTCAGTGTTCTCAGTGTGAAAGGGTTCATATAGATCTACAGCCCCTGCACATCATGAGGGCTTCCCAGGAGTTAATTCAGTGCACCCCCCACAACGTGCTACCACACTCCACACGCTGGGCTGGAATTTCAGCTGGCAGTCTGGGCACAAGGGTTCAAAGTCAGACGGGGTGAGAGGAGCCACTCCTGGAGAAGGTCTCTGAAGTTCCAAGTTGAGATGTAACATAAAAGACCTAGGACCTATTTCCTGTGTGAATAACAGTCAGTATTCTGTGCTGTCACTGCATATGCCAACCTCCAACAGGATAAAATTCATACACAACATCCAAAAAAGTCCAGCCACAGAACTGCCTTTTTTGGTCTCCTGTTTTGTTTCCCCCACTCAGTATGCATCACTTCCTCACACTGTAGACAGACTATCAAACTTAGAACAACTTCTAAGTGGCATTTTGATATACCTGCCTTGAGAATAAGGGAAGAGACAATCAATGTGGCAAACATTCTGGGCACAAATCACATTACTTCTCTAGAAAATGACTTGTCTGTATTAGAATTTATCAGACTTCTCAGGAGCTTCTTAAGTTACTCTACATGTATCACCATAACAGAGCCTTCCTTGTCAGCAGAAAGATTGTTAGAAAATAGTCTATGCATTTTGCCCACAAGAAAGGATTTGGGCAATAGATTTAAAGTTTTTAAACAAAAGAAAACAAATGTATGTCATCTGGAGAGGGAGAGAGACAAAATACTTTTCAAGATACTTGAGAAGAATTTTCTGACAATTTCAGATTCAGTTTTAAGGTTACAACTTCAACGGCTATGTAAAGGGAACTAAACATTTATATTCTTCAGACAGTTTAGAAGTACCAACATCAACACACATTATTTAAATATATTCTCTGATACAATCTTATTACAATAAATCAAAAAATTCTATGCATTTTACTCTTGGGACTTCTTGTGGATACAACTAATTACTTAATGGATTACTTGAAATACTTGAACAACATTTCCATGGAGGAATGGAGGAACAAAGTTTCAGAGCAGCTTGCTATTTCTGGTCTGGACTTCTTGTTCTTTCCCCTCAGCTCACCATGCCTGTGGCTCCTTTGTACTTTTATAGCTGCAATATCACATCTTACAACAATCAATATGTGGGAAATTAATTTCATGTTTTTCATTTCATACAAGACTTTTTCCTGAATGTTTTATAAAAAAAGTAAAAAAGTATAAAAAAGTGTTCCACTCTTAAACCAATATTATCATTTACAGTCAAGTATTAGACTTACCTTATGCACGCTTTTAGGGTTTTCAAGCCATGCAAAGTACATTTCCTCCACATAACTTGAATTGCCCCCATTCAGGAAAGGCTCTGAGGTTCCTGATGAAAGATACCGTTGGCCATGTAAAAATGCCCTTCTGGCTAGACCCTGCTTTTCCAGAAGTTTAGTGCCATGGCACTTCAGCACAGCTGCAAACAACTTCAGATGACTCATGTTCACTTATTTAGACAGATGATCCAAGTCTATTAATAAGACAAAACCAAACTTAATCAGACAAAGAGACAATGAATTGCAGACACATTTAAGCCTCACAGTGAAAACTGATGTTTACAGCTACAGTGCTCTTCAACAAAGCTCAGGCCTAGGCATGTCTTGTCAAAGTAAGACTTAGAGCAGTGGAATTGCTGCTAGTGGCCATCCCCACATCAGTCAGCTCATCTCACAGCTTCTGTAACTCATAACATCCCCCCAGGTCCCTGAAGCAATAACCACTTGTACCACATGCCCTGAGCCCCAGTTTCCTGGAAACAAAGAGTCTGCTAATCACTGACTTCTCTGGAGCTCTTGGCAACCCCGACTGCTATCCCTCTGTTTAGAAAGCTGCAGCCTTTTACCAAGTCAAGCTGAGGTGGGCTCAATCAACAGTGTCAAACACGGGCACCATGGTTACAAAAAGCCACTATGTCAAATTTATGCCATGAGTAATGGAGCTGACAGAATAATTAGAAGTGTTAGTTAAGTGTTCATATTGACATTAGCCTTTAATCAAACAGTGTTACAGTAAGAAAAGGTTCAGGTTAATTTGTTTTCCTAGCAACATTTATCTTGTGCTTCCAATGAACTCTTATGAGCTTCGAAACAATGAGAGCAGATACCCTGCAATTTCGAACACAAAGGGAAAAACAATAAGGGTTGAATCTTGGGAATGCTGAACACTATCATATCCAGTGCTAGCAAAGGGAATTAGAGCTCACCTTCAAAACAGCACTAACAAATGCAGCTTACAATAGTCCCAAAATAGTAGTCTTAATGCTCGAGTTGCTACAACTGCCAAGGAATAGCAATAATGTGAAAAGATATTATTAATTTCATTTTCACTTTAGAAGTATTTGGAATGTTAAAAGAATATAAAGGGTAGGGTTAAGTAAGAGGAAGTAAAATTCAGATTTAACTTCAAGCTTCTCCCATTTGTTTTATTGTTCACCTAGAGTATTTATTTGGTCACAAGGTAAAATACAATTTTTTTGTTGTTTGGTGTGATTAGTTGAACAGTTGCTTGAAACAAACAAAAGTACCAAGTTGCCAAGTGAACTTCAAAGTGTTTTAAAATAACATTGTCATTTTGAGCCATAGAACAAATTTTAATTCTACCTATTACATGCTAAGATTTCTCTATCTCCAATTCAAAAAGTAATAGATACCTTGAAAATGTTGTAACATTTTCTGTTTATAAATCCCATTAAATTATTTTCTCACTGTTTTCCCTCTCACCCCCTCATTTTGAAAAACAGAACACATCGTTATAAACTGCTAAATTTCTGAGAGATGAGAAGAGCTATATTTTTCATCCTCCAATTTAAAAGTTAATATTGATCTTTAGAAAAAAAAATAAAAAGGCCTCTTACTAAATAAAAGAGTCTTACTGCTTGTTCTTTTCTGGCATCAGATTTTTAACTCCACATCTCTTTTAAGAGCTGGTAACCGGATCCCTTTCCTAGTTGCTACCTTGAACTGCATCACCCCAGCAGTGAACCCTCCTCCTTTATCACACCAAATTCCCTTGTCTCCGCTTTCAAGACTTCTGCAGCCTTTTCACTCTCATCCACCAGCAGATCTGACATGTAGCTCCTAACACCAGCTGCCATCATCCACTTGCTGAACATTCCAAACAAGCTCTCATTCACATTCTCCATGGTGCCCAGACACATGGAAAGTACTCTCCCAAGGCAGCATCACCAGAACTAGTGTACAGTCCTCCTTTAAACATATGAACCCCTCAAAATCACACGCTCTTCGTTCTCCATTTGGCAATTGCAGCAAATTGGCAACAGCTGGGCTACTGGTACACTGAATCCCTGGCATCCGCATTATTTCCTAGCTACCTGTGTTCATTTGTCATTTCCCATTTCATAGATTCAAAGTTCGTTATGATACCAATTTCATCCTGTGTCACCCCATCTCTGATCAGGGCTCAAAGGCAACTGCAGGAACAGAAACACTATCAGCACCATTCTGAAAGCAGATTAAGTCCTGCAAAAGCTCAGAGTGACTGCAAGAGCACTGTCAGAGCTAATACACTGACTACATACATAATTCTCTTTCAGATGTAACACTATGTATGCATTATGTAATTTTGCAAAACTTGGTAAGATTTCAACATGTTATAACAGTAAGAACAGAGGTCACCGTGTCACTTAGAACTTTATGTCTGTGCCCATTCTGAAAGAAATTATTATTCTACCTATCTTATTGCATGCAAATCTCACCCTCTACCACCAAACCTTTGCACAGATACCTTGAGGGTGAACACTCGTTCCTAGGGGGTTACCTACCCTCATTCAAATTGCTTTGCAAAGACCTGGGAGAGAAGAGAATGAGAGGAACAGTTTTCTCAGTTTATAATACTACAGTGGCAAGCTTCTTAAGTAGGGCTAATTTCACATTCTTTCTTCATAATACATCTGCCTGAAGAATGTGCAGCTCTTTCTTCTAGCAGTTAGTAAAGAACATACAGCAGAATAACAATTTGTCAGGGAGATTTGAAAATGGATGCAAATAACGTAATATATAACAAAAACAAAGAGCTTGTAAGTGTTACCAGTCACTTTCCTCCAGATCCATTTAAATTTCAAAATGGGGTCAGAACCATAGTTCAAATGCAACTTATTGAATATGCAATCTTTAAAAACTACAATCACTCCTGTGAAGATACAAAAATCAATTGAGAAGAAAACTGTTACCACAGACTTTATTCCTATCTCATGAAAAAGTAATGCATCCATTTTTACACATATATGAAACCAAACTGGGCAGTCACCAATTGCTCAATTCCAGTCTGATTTCATCTACAGATTAATATCACTCAAAAAACCTGACTTCTTCCTAGTTCTTCCTTTTGCACACACTGCTCTTCAGCAGAGATGTCAGCTGTCAGCAGCTAAACAAACCAGAGACCACCAGCATGATCATAGACCATGCCAGCCCACTCAGCCTTGAGGCTGTCAGTCAAAAATCGGCACACAGGACAGCAGGCAGAAGTCGAAATAGTTAAACCTGTTCCACTCCACTATGTTTCCCAAACCAACCCTGAAATGAAAACAGTAATTGGCAAGGAACCAAGCTGAGCTAAGAGCAACCTAAAGGATGGTGTTAATTAAGTCTCTACCACAGGTCAAAAATAAGAAAGAAGCAGTGATCCAAATGAACAACCTGATATTTAATGCACCAAAGCACTGTGAAAATGGTGGAAGTAAATGAAAGCAAGCCCTAAGCAGCTGAAAATTTGTGCAGGTGTTCTGCCTCAAGTGGCAATTAGTTTTCACCTTGGCACTCCCAGCTCTAGAAGTGACCCAATGTCATGGGCAGTCTTGTGAGTTATTCTACCCAGGTTTCTAGACAGTAGTAGAAATATGCAGAAAACAGCAAGACACTTCTGATAATGAAATCTTTATCCAGCTTTTTTTCACAATCACTTTAAATACAAACACATTGCACATATAAATCATTGTCCTCCTGGTATTGCCACTGCCCTTACTGAGTTTCTTAACACACATGAAGGAAGCCCTGCTGCCAATGTTAACAAATGTTCTTTATGCACTGCAGAAGTGGTCATTAATAAGCCTGGTCCATATTTCACAAAAGCAGTTCTTCATCCCACTATTATTTTCTCCTATGTTCTGCATACAACTCACTCCTGAAGCTTTTTAAGATTGAATAATTCTAATGAGATTGACAATGAAAAAAATGGATGAAAATTAAATAAACTTTCTCCAAAAGACTGTCACAGATAATTTAAACTAGAGATGCACGTAACATCCTTGTTAAATAAGGCTGCTTCAGGTATATGTACCCCAACATGCTAAATGTTTCTTTTCCCCCCAGCACAGGCATGCCATACGGTACAGGGAACCATAATTCTCCATCCAGAAGGTTGGCCTGGAGGAAAATTTCAAGGCCACATCGGCCGCAAGGTGCACACTTTAAACCGTGGCCAACAGAGGCATCTCAGTGCAAGGAAATAGATTTACTAGTGTTCCCTCAAAAAAAACTGCCAAAGGGATAACATCACCAGGGTACCAAGGGGATACCACCACCAGGGTACCAAAGGGATAACATCACCAGGGTACCGAGGGGATACCACCACCAGGGTACCAAAGGGATAACATCACCAGGGTACCAAAGGGGTGACACCACCAGGGTACCAAGGGGGTGACACCACGGCGGTACCAAAGGGGATGACACCACCACAGACCCCAGGCTACGAGGGCGTGGTAAAAGAGCAGGGGCAGCATCTGTGCGGGGCCGGGCCTGTCCCCCTGCCCCTCCCCGCACCGCAAGGGCACCTCCTCCCACGGTGTCCCGGGGCCCGGGCCGGCAG
>JAWWEE010000159.1:8435804-8541721 GCA_035221455.1 Xenops minutus | reverse complement strand
CCCACCGCAGGGGCCCCTCCGCCCCCGGTGTCCCGGGGCCGGGGCCGGCCGGCCCGGCCCGCCCTCACCCGCAGGGCCCGGGGCCTGTGCGGGGAGCGCCGCGCTGCGCCCAGCCCGGCCCGGCCCGGCCCCGCCGCCCCCCGGCCCCACCGGCGCGGACACACCTGCGGGGCCGGGGCGCTCCGGCGCATCGGCGGGCGGGCAGCGACGGAGGGAGGGACGGAGGGAGGGAGGGAAGGGCAGGGACGGCAGGGATGGAGGGAGGGATGGAGGATCTGCGGGATCTGCGGGGGCCGCACCTGCGTCACGCGGGAGCGCGCGCGGTGAGGTCACGGCGGGGCGGGGCGGGGCGCGCGCGGCACCGGCACCGGCACGCGGGGCACGGCCACGCCCCCCGGACACACCCACGGGTGGGCACGGCCCCGACACACCTGGGCGTGGGCACACCTGTGTATGGACACACCCACGGGTGGGCACGGCCCCGACACACCTGGGCGTGGGCACACCTGTGTGTGGACACACCCATGGGTGGGCACACCTGTGTATGGACACACCTGTGTATGGACACAGACCCGTGTATGGGCACACCTGTGCGTGGACACACCCACGGGTGGGCACACCCTTGCGTGGACACACCTCCGGGACACCCCCGTGTATGGACACACCCCCCGCGCACACCCACGGGCGGCCCTGCCCGTCGGGACACACCTGCACTCACGGCTCCCAACTCCATCGCCCATCCACGTCCCCGCACGGTCCTTCGGGGGTCCCGCCCCACGGCTGTCACTACAAACAGAACTACAGGGCAAGGGCCCTGCTCAGGTGAACCGCTCTGAGGGGAAGGCGGAAGGAAACCCATCCTAAAGACAAGCTGTTCACACCACTCCCGTGCAGGAACGCCTGGAAGTTTCACCAAGGGGATGTCAAGTGTCCCAAGGGAACACACGTTTTCTCTCCAATACACTAGGCTAAAAGTAATAGACCTTGACAAAATGACAGGAACTGTGTGAGGGGGTTTTCAGAATGAGTTATTGTCCCAGGTTATGTAGTCAAATATAAAATGCAAGACAGTAAAATTTTAAGTATTCCTTTCCTGGCAGATTCTTATTTACACCTCTCAGGTTTTCTTTTCTCCTGGATGTCTTCAAATTACGAATGTCTATCCATTTTCTCTCATAATTCAGAAGTTACACATTTGTTGTTTGCCCTTTCCCTATCAACTTTCACATTGCGTATGACCAAGGTCAATTGTCTACACAGATGCTAAAATTGGCATTTTAGCTAAATATTGACACTGTGACAAATTCCAGTGTTTGGTAACTTTCTGGGTAAATAATAAGATACAATTAATCAGAAAACCGGGCACACCTTAAAAGGAAGAAGAGAGAAAAAGCTATAATTTGTTTTGTGCTAAAGGGTATACTGTAAAAATGAGCTTATCAGGGTCAGGTAGGGCAGAAAAGGAAAGCTGAAACCTCAGGAAGGAACACAACAGTCTTTGCCTGGGGTTTTGTCAACTAATGGTCACACAGCTTTTCGGACGGTCTACTGGTTGTTACAATTGTTGATTAGAGTAAAATTAATTCCTTCAAGATGAACAAATAGAAGTCTTAAGCTTTACATAAATACATCAAAAATCTTATTATCACCTCAGCAGTTTTCCTAGCAGCTGTGCCTCTTCAAGGGACTGATAAATATTGCAAAGCAAAGGTGTGAATGATGTTGTATTACCGTTTTAGTGATACAGTATTTAGTGCAGGGAGCAGATCACGAGAGATCTGGCAGAAAGAGGAAGCCCTGCAGGATGCTCGGTGCTGGCGGGGCAGACAGTCCATCCCCACTGCAGTGAGATGTGTGCTGAGCTACAGCTGGCCAGGTGCTGGCTGAGCCTTCTGGCAAGTGGTGAAACATTATTAGATGCTGCAATTACTAATTGAGTTTTAACCTTATTAGGAGCAGACAGAAGCCATCTTTCGAGCAATCATTTTACACTGACTGAACATAAAATCAATTAAAATTTATTGTGAGGACAAGCAGACCTCCCCACCACTTCAGAGGGACACCCACATGTCAGATCTGACTGTGAATACCATTGCAGCGAACAGGGTAAATATGCTTGGGTACACATTAAGATATTACAGTATATTTCAAGTGCTTGTGTTTTTCCCTGAAGCTTTTACCCAATTTTACATTTATGTTTTTGGGTTTGTTTGTTTGTTTCTTTGTTTAATTTTTTACTCAATGGGAATTTGTATGCTTGAAACAGCAAGATTCTGGTTTCTTATGCTTTGGAGCAGCTTCCAAATTTTCCAATATTTATTGTGGCTGGTCTGTCCCACAAGCCTGTCCCAGCAGCCCTTGCTGTACTGAGGCATTGCCTTACTGCTGCTGGTCTTCAGTGTCACTTTGTCACTGGGCTGCACTCCCTGAGCAGTACCTTCTTGCCACTCCTCCATTTGCTCTCCAGTGAGTCCATGGTGGGCACTAAGCTATTTTCTTGTGACTCACATTCTAGTTCTTACAATTTCCATTTACAATTTGCATTTACCCGCCCATTCATGTGTACACTTGTACACTTACCCCTCCCACCTACCAGCAAAAGGGAGATCCATACACCAGCTTTACTTCTTGCTAAACTGTCACACTTTGGAATTGGCTGCAATGGAAGTCCATCTGTGGAATGAAAACTTAGAAAAACTGCAATTCATAGCAGACACAGAGCCCAGTGTGCCAGCCTGCCTCACATCATTCTCATGCCAGCTCCACACTGAGGAAGTGCTATGTGTTAGAGAAGCCTTGCACTAAATAAAATGTACAGCACAGGATAGTCACAACAGCACCCCTGTGCTATCAGATGTGAAACTGTCTGCTGTGTTGAAAGACACAGCGCCTCCCTGTGATTTATATTTATCCTTATTTTCTGTAGCAGGTTAGTGTCCTTCTAACATGTTTGCTTACTTACTTCTGCCTCCTTGATGTCTTAACTCAGACATAAGTTAACAGAAGTAGAACCGACCCATTTAAACAATCCAGAGCATCTTTTAAAGAAACTAGAGCCAAGCTGGTGTTGCAAACGCACGCTGTTGCCCACTGAGAGCACACTGTGACCCACTGTTTGTTCCAGGGTGTGGTATTGCATGCCCCTCTAATACCTTGCTCCTCTTTTCACTTGGTTTTGGCACATGGATTTTTCTTGCTGGATTAGCAGCCACTTGCAATCAGCATTGCTGTTCTTGCGGTTAATTGCTCCACGCAACACTCCCTCCAACACAGCATGACTTCTCAGTGGGCTTGTTTCTTCAAAGGGTAATCTCATAGGAGGTGGTCTGGGTACAGGATTACTCATAGAAGGACAATCTCATTAATAGCTTTCCCCCCTGAGATAGATACATTTATGTATTTTTGGCAACTCTTCATTGTTGTTGGTAATGTAATTCCACTAGAGACAATGTTTACCAGAAGTTCTCTCAAGCCAAGCCAGGAACTCTATTTGCCTTTTTTTTTTTTCCAATGTGTTTATTATACAAGTAGACTACTAACTAACAGGGGTTCAAATATAAAGTATCATCTTTTCTTAAAACAAGGCAATTTGGAAATTGTAAAACATGCTCTCACTCTGAGCCTAACAATAAATGCTGCGAATGTTATACGGACTCTTGTCATTAGGCTTGTCTAACATTTAAAACTGATACTTAAAACCCTTAGAGCGCCCTAGACCAAACAGCTCCAACAAATGATTTAGTCAGTTTTCAAAAGGGAGGCTTTGGAGGTTTTGCTGCTTATCCTAGATGGACATGTCAAATAAGTGCTAAAAACCTTCTTTTAATCTCTATAAACAATAGCAGAGTAACAACACTCACTCTTCTAGCTGGGATTTGCACCAGTTCTTTATACAACATTTCCCCCCACCCCCTTTTCTGCAACCCTTTCAATTGAAATATTCTGAAATTAATCTGGCAGGCACCCAGATTACCCCCCTCTGCCAAGCACAGCAGCCTTTCCTAGGCAGGTACATCACTCAGGTTGATCGCAGCTGCCTTGACCTTTCTCCCCAGAACTGTCCCACTAACTAGATGCACTCACACAGGAGGGTTAACCACAAATTCTTGCTGAAACTCCTCCCAGGGTGTAACAGAGACCTTTCCACTTCCAGCCTAACACTGCTCTCATTGCATGCCATACTCTCCCTGTGCAGTATCCAGCATCCTGCCTTCTCTTAAGCACCCTGTGCTGTCAGCCCTCTATTTACATCTTTTAGCGTCAAAAGATCTTAATTGTAAACATACTTTGCAGCCTTAAGTTCCTACCGTATCTTCCAGAGGAAACAAATTACTCTTAGCAGCAGTTGACAATTGCCAAGCGCTGCCAGGTAGTTCCTCTGGAAGATTTCTAATTCAAACTTCCCTGGGTTTACTCCACAGCTCTCATTTTTATTCTAGCAGACATATCTGCATTGACTGCAGATTCCTTCCTGGATACTTCTCTGAAGTAGCTACAGGGCATTGTTTCACGTATTTTACTAGTACAGAGTCAACAGGTGAAACCATGACCCTAATAAAGCAGCAGCAAATTTCCATTCACTTCAGTGCTTCCCCCCACTCTCTTTTATCCTCCTCTTTTTGTCAACATATCATTTACCAGGCTTTTCTCGCTCCCTGGTCCTTCTTGGGAGAAGCATATTAATTACATTTGACACCTCCTGCAGAAAAGTTTATATGAGGAATTTTACATGGGTCATTTCTGTTTCCTCTGCTTGCTGAAACCTTGGCTTTGTGTGCCATAGGCTTCAGTAATATCCCTGACTTCCCTGAATAAACATCCCATGGTAAAGGAGATGTGCTGCTGAGTGTCTGAGGGACAGAAAAATCAGTCCCAGTATCACACTGCTTCTTGCATTGGGCAGGTTAAATGTGAGGCAGCAAGGAAAGCCAACAGCATGCCAGGCTGTGCCAACTGAAGAACAGCCAGGAACTGAAGGGAAGCAATTACTGCCCTTTCCTCAGCTTTAGGGATAACCTGGGTAGGGGAGGGGGTTCAACAGTGACACAGAGCCAGTAAAGCCAGGCCCTTCACAGTGCTGCATGGCAGGAGGATGAGAGATGGTGAAATAGAAATGGTTCAGTCTACACACAAAGAAAAAGTTTTTCACTCAGAAGATAAACAAACATTGCAACAGGGACCCAGAATCATGGTGGATATTCCATCCTTGGAGGCTTCCAGACCCAGCTGAACAAAGCCCCGACCAGCCTGGTGTAACTCCAGTGTTAGTCCTGCTTTGAGCAGGAGTTGCTCTGGATGACCTCCAAGGCCTATTCAAACCTGTCTGAAGCATCAGTGATTAGTAACAATGTCACAACAGAAGTCATGTCAAACCTAATGAGAAGCATGCAATCATTATTTGGTGAACAGATAAACTTATATGGATAGCAGGTATCTTGGTTTTAATTATTCTCTGTTCTAAAATCTCATGATGTATTGCTCTGGAGAAAACAACTTACATGTACAGAGTGTTTTATTGGAAGACCAGTGTCACTGAAGACTATTCATCGATTGATTCTGGCCAACAGGTTATCTTCAAGTGACTTTATTCTGCCAACATACTCCTGGGTAGAATCAAACTGCAGGAGCCCATTTGTCTGGCTACAGATCTGTTAGAGAGAAACAAGCTAGACAATAGAGCTGATTGAAAGTCAGGAAAACATAACTTCTACTTGGTGGTTTCGCAAGTCTTTCCTAATAAATTAGCCCATTACAACTAGAAGAACAAAAGCAACG
The DNA here is from genome assembly GCA_035221455.1 of Xenops minutus. Classification (NCBI taxonomy): domain Eukaryota; kingdom Metazoa; phylum Chordata; class Aves; order Passeriformes; family Furnariidae; genus Xenops; species Xenops minutus. The sequence goes on along the minus strand of JAWWEE010000159.1, from coordinate 8,535,946 downwards.
GTTGCTGTAGTTATTCCTTTGATATCTCACTTCATTATTATTAAATCCTTAGAGTAAACGAATAACTACAGCATATACAAAGCAGCAAGTCAGTAAGAGATGTAGGATAGGGAGGAACTCTAGCATACAACATTTATTATAGCTGCCAAATAATGTATTCATGTGGAAATTAGAAAGAGCACTAAACTTAATTTGTGCAAGTATTTTAATGGGAAGTTAGTACATTGGCAGGCAAAACAGCAAGAACTCTTCCCACTTACTGTAGAAATAGATCACCACTGGCATTGCAAAAAACCTGCCAGCATTTGGCATGATGACAATGAACAAAGCACTGCCAACTGCTCTTTCCTTAACCAAGAAAGAATTGAAAATACTACTTTCTCTGTTTTACCAGTGAAAATGGTTTTCAATATTTGCAGGGGTTTCATAACAGAATCCTAACAAAAATAGAAAAAGATAAATTATTTTTGATACCTTTCTTTTGGCTACACATAAAACACACTGCATTTTTTTAGATTGTTCCTTTAGGTGAAAATAAAACATCAAGATACCCTGACTTATCATACTTAACTGGAAAATTATTCTCATCTCTTTAGAACTATACCACTGGCTTCAGGAGGATCTATTTTGATTTTTAATGGTATTTATCAGGATGAAGGAATGTGCAATTATCTTCCCAAATCTTTCATTTGGAAGAAAATAAATAAGGCAAGACAGCTCTCCATCAGGTAAAACTTCTGGGGTATCTGAGATTTGCAGCTCTCACTGGGAGCAAGGTTTGCTAATGAAGCTTTTGAAGCCACAGTGGCAGTGTCTGATTGTAATTGCTGAAAGGTGACTCTTGAAGAGCTTTATTTGCACTAATCAACACCACGTTGTGCCTCAAAGCTAGGAGTTCCCTTAGATGCACTGTCCCCACTGAGTTATTCTGCAATAACTAAACAGGCTTTTCTGTTTACTTCTGTTTCAGAGAAGTAAAAATATATCTGTTTTTCAATGGGATCTTTTAGAGCTCTCCAAACCTGTTGTACAGTTAAAACTTCGTAATTTCTTTTTAAGACTTTTCTCTTGCAGCCCCTAACACTTTCTCCTCTGGTGCCTGAGCCAAAGGAACCTTCAGCAGAAGCATTAATGTAAAATATCCAAGGGGTCAGGGGTGGGCTGCAAGTATCAATTCTATTGCACGCAGTCACAATCCTTTCTTATTTTCCTGATAGTGGCCATTTGGAAACATAACATTCACAGTGCTGGACTCAGCTGAACAGTATTAGAGAGGATTCTGCTTCACTGCTGAAACAGCTATGTGCTTCCCTTTGTGTTGCCAGTAAACTGTACAATTTTCCTCCAGTAAAGAAGAAATATCTGGGCTGAGTAGACACCTGAGCATCCCAGTTACCAAGGGGAGCTTACCCTCTATGTTTCATATGGACTGTTGATCCATGAGCAGCCACCATATCTTTCAGTAAAAGAATGTTGGTTAGAGGGTAAATGCAACAATTCACTTCAAACTTGCCCCAGTGTGTCATTTTGTGTTTGTTTTATCAGCTCAGAATAAATTGTTCTAACTTTGCTCTGAATTCCTTTCAGACTACCTTGCTGTGCAGTCTGTGCTGTCACACTACACAGACCCTCCTATGTTACAAAGTCCTCACCCATCGATGCTGAGCTCACTGGCTTGCACTAATGCTTATGAACACGAGGCAGTTGTGGAGCTCAGAACACAGCTCTCTAATGATGTCCAGCTCTCCAGTTTCTGCAGGCCAGTTACCAGTGGAGGTCTGGATGGTGTAAAGTCTCCCTACAGCTTCACTTGAAGGCATTTGGAGCTGCATGAAATCCTAGTCTGATTAATCATAGTATCACCTTCAATGCACAGAGCACTACATGAAGAAGAACAGGCAAGGCCCACAGTGAGATGAGTTTTGGTTGTAATGATGGTACGTTTAGACTTAGAGCAATTGCCGTGGCAGCCTAAGGCAATTACAGATGTTGCCTTAATGAACAGACCTTTCCTGCACAGACCCATTGCCCTGGATATGCACGGAGCCTGTAGGAGGGCTGTCACTGAGGCCAATTATAGAAATATATTGAAAAGCCTGTGAAGGTGTTTGGTAAGTGAGAAATAAATCCTACCTGTCATTTCTTACTCAATCCAGCTAGCAAATCATGATCCTCACTCTTTACCACTTTGGACCTTGCAGCAAGGGAAGGCTCTAGCTCCAAAGAGCAAGGATTGCGTATCTCTTGGGGACTGTGATTAGCCCAAGCCTTAAGTAAATGAGTCTGAGCGTGGCCGTTCAGTCAATACTGTAAAGCCACAAGCACCGCCGGCACACACTGTCACCACAGCGCTCGCCGGCGACAGCGGCTGAGCGGGAGCGGGCGGGGAGAATTACGACCCTCCTGCAGACAGGGTGAGCCTCCCGGGCCGGGCTGACATCACCGGCTAGACACTTCTGGGCAGCCATCAGAGCAGTGAGGCCACCAGACCAGAACAGAGATAGAAAGCAAGCACTTCAGTAAACAAGGAGGCTTTTGCAAGGAATCAACACCTTCTCAAGCGTGGAACAAAAGACACAAGGGTTTCACCCACGAGACCTGGGTTTGTGGCACCGTGTGTTTGACCTCTGCAAGGAAAAGGTGCTGCATGTGCCTGCTGGACACTCACTGAGCAGGGGACACTCATGAATACCTCAGCCCAATTCAGAGAATTTCCCCCACCTGGGGACGTTCCAAATACTCATTTTTTGAAAGGCTTTAAGATACAAGCTACCAAATACAACATTATGATACTTGGGCCACTAGCTGCTCCTTGTGTTACATGTCAGCCCAAGAGAAACATGAAGGCAGCAGAAAATACCTGGCATTACTCGTTGTTTCAAGATGCTGGTCACTGTGATCCATACATTCCTGTGGATGCCATCCCATAAAACATTGGCCACATATCCCTAGAGACTGGAATTCAAAGCTGGATTTAATTTAAGCCATAGCTCTGTCAGCTCATTGACACATGAATTTTCAGAAAAGCAAAGCCTTCCCCTGCTCATTTATGTATATAAAGGCCTTATTTTGATCAGAGATTAAACATTTTTCATGGGTACAATTTTACACTGGACTGTAGCAAAAACCAATCTCGAAGTAACTTATTAACATTTTGAGGCTCTTTGAAGGTCACATGTAATCAAATTGGAGGCAAAAAGAGGGGAATGCTTGTTTACAGCAAGCAGAAATTTTATTAGCCTTGAAACCTTTCAAACTACTGGGGCCAAAAGCTTTCCTAGCAGGCAAAGTAGGTTCCTGCTGTCAGTCAGGGCAACAAAACCCATCCAAACCTGACATGCAGAAGGTGCAGGTTCATGTGATTGTTTCCAGCTCTCATGCCAACAGCTGGGAAACAATTTTAAGGTTTCAAAAACTTTAAAAAAAAACAACCAAAAAAAAAAGGCAGTCAAAAGTTTTAGAGCCACAGATGCTGAAGTCACGTAACTTGGAGGTACTTAGCTGCCATTAGAAACATCTAGTCCTCACGATTGCTCACAATCAAATGGTCCAGCTTCAGATAAGAAAAAAAAAATCTCCAAATCCATTGCATTTTAAATTCAATCTGCTGGATTTCGCTGCTAGTTTTTGTGTAAGCGTAATTGGCAGAATGAGGGAGGGGTGCACTCAGTCAATCAGTAGGTCTTTTTTTCATCTGAATGCTCAGGAAATTGTCATCACCGACAGTAAAGTCTAAATGCCGCTTAGATGAGATTTACAAGGTGGATGAATTAGAAGCCTCCTGTTCTCAAAGTTGCAGTATGTTCAATCCTTGTCCAGAAGACACTGATTTTATTTTTTTTTACCTTTCTCCTCAAAACTGCGTAAGTTTTGATTTTCCACAGAATGTGAAATCAAACATGCCTTCACTCCTGACCCACATTTGCTGCAGGTCTTGTAATTATGAATGAAAATGCCACTTTGTTTATAGGAGTTCCATTTATGACAGAGATTAAGTTGTGAAATTTGTACTCCTGGCATCTTATTAATACTACTCTGCTGTAAAATTCCTCGGGCAACAAGCAAAATAATGACTTAAAACTGCAATAAGATAATTACCTTACAATGCAGGCATTTTGAAGAGTTAGCTCTGGATTTGAAAATACAATTTTTTTAGGACCATATCCTTTATATAAAAGGGTATGGAACACCTAAAATTACCTTAATTTATTTTCATGACATTTTGGTTTAGATCCAATCAATTCCTAGTACATTAAGGAAAATTTTGTCATTATTCATTAACAGAATTTAGCTATTCACAGCAATTTTCTAAACCTTTAATTCTGAAAAGGTAAGTCTTCAAATCTTAGCAAAATTAGCTTCATGCTGTGATGAAACACTTTGATCTATACAATATCTTTATTGCATCTGGTGTGCCAAGATGCTTTGATGAAAGACAAGCAAATTCAGCACTTCCCATCAACGTCCACCTAAAATCTGGTGTACATGTGCAGAGGAGCCAAGTCTCTCACTGACACAGGGCCATTGAGGAGGGTTCTTCTGAAGCATCTCTAAAGCAAGTGACATAAACTATAAGTCTTAAGTGGACACTTAATTAATTGATTGATTTGGCTTCCTCCCCTTTCCAATGGAAGTAAACAAACCTTCTTTCTGCTTAGTGATAATCCACACTAATGTCATAGTTCAGGATCCTGAACTTTCTTAAGTGTCCCTTTGTAGGTAACACCTGATGTTGAAATAGCACAATAGACTAACTCAACAAGTGTGTTCCCTTTGTGAGTGGAGCAGCTTAAACTCCTGGGGAAAGACCTATAACCCAGTGTTTTTCACCCTGGTTCATCCTGCAAGGCCAATAATGCCAAAAGGGACACTGCCTTCTCTGTGCAGGAATACTCTTACTCACTTGCCTGGCTATTCATTATCACAAAAGAGGACACCAATAACATGGAGAGATTTATACTGATAAAGATGCACAAGCCTGTGGAAATATTTAACTGAAAACCTACTTTCTGATGTTCCAGATACACAAAGCAAAACAACTTGACCAAGCTTGGAGGCAGCCTGGAGAAAATATTCCATGTTTTTCTTATTCCCAATTCTGAAGTTGCAAGATTTGGGCCATGGAAGGTGCTTAAGTTTGTCATTTCCCCACGGAGCTCCAAAACAGACGTGACTTACCCAGATGTGGCCAGAGCTCACTCACACTGCTGTTTTCAGAGAAACATCACCTCTCTTTCCACCCCCCCCCGTAAGCAAAACAAGACTGTATCAGTATCCAGTCAGGACGGTCTTTCACAAATGAAAAACATCAATCAAATTGGTACACAAGGAAACTCCAGAGGTTTCTTCTTGGACATCAACACATGGAGATGGCAACTCAGCAAATGGAACACAGAAACAAAAATCAGTTGCCTTCCTAAAGTGTTTTCTGCCCTCTTTGCAAAGATCTACAAACTTGGACATGAAAGGCTAATTGGAAACATACATCTGTGCCTCCCTTATAGCTGCTCTTGATGATGATTTCTGAGAGGATCTAAACATCATATTTAGAGAGCAGATTCTTGTAATCAATGTGAAAACATTGAAGTTTACCCCTAATTCTGTCTTTGCTTTCCCAGTTTGTTGTTTTTTAACAGGTCCTATCAGCAATTTCTGAGAAATAACATAACTGTTCCCTAACAATCTAAGTAATTTTCTTTCTCCACCAGGTGAGTGTAAAAGAAGGGTGAAAGCACCATCTTTGAGCAGGAAGATTGTAGTTTCCCCCGTAGTCTCCCAGCACACTCCACCCTGAAAAGATGTCAGATGCTCAACAAGCATTACAGCACACATCCAGGCCAGGACTCACAGAAATTTGATTCATCGCACACTCCAGATGTTGTTCCTAATGTAAATCACAAAACCTCACAAACATTGTGCTTCCAGGCAAAACCACCCTTAATGCCTGTAACCTGTAGCTAAGGTCAGACATGCTAAAAAAGTGATGACATAGGGATGTATTAAAACATTTGTCATTACCACCTTCCTACAAAAATAGCCTGGAAATGGAATTTCAGTATTTGCATAGGGAATAACTAGATGCTAACACACATACACGTTTTGCATCCAAACTGGTAGTGTCGCGTGTGGCACTACCTTCTTTTTTCTTGTTAACTTTAAAAACAGACTTGAAAAACAATCCTGCCTCACTGGTCTTTTGGTCCCTTCCTATTTAGCAAATGCAGTTTTTATCTGTGCAGAATCTCACTTTGATAATATTAATTACAAAAGGAAGCAGTTAGAGTAGGTATAAGAACTCCAATCATTTGCAGAAGGCAAAGAGAAAAACAGGTGTTACTGAACTGGGCCTTTCAAGTGAATATAACAGAGCAAGGTAGACGAAGCATCTGTGGAAATTCTGTACAGAGTAACTAGGTTCTTACCTGTGTGTTATATGAATTCTCCAAGAGATTTACCCAAACCAATGATTACCACTTGGGCAGAAGGAAGAGTTGAGGCTTTTCAGAAATGTTTGCCCAATCAGGCATGCTTTTACCACTTTACACCCAATGAAGAAATCCCCTCATTGTATTCTATTACTCTGGAAATTTGAGCAACAAAGTGGTCCTCTTAGATAATCAAAAATGAAGAAAATGGGCAAAAAAATCTAACACTTTTAATATCAGCTGTTCAATTTACTATTAATAAATACACAAAACCCATAGGAAAATAACAGCACAAGCCCCTGTCTTTTTCTTCTTGTTGGGAAGACCAGTTGTGCAAAGGATGTTCAGTGCAATCTATCTAATACAGAGGACTGAGGTATTTGAACTGTGGATTCCAGCCAGCCAGCAAGCACAGTCAGGTTGTAAAGACCCTGCAATCTCTCTCTCCTTTTCTCTCAGTTGTGCCCAGGTGCCTGTGCCCCCTGCTTTGCAGATTTACAGCTCATTAACTACGTTATTAATGATCCACACTCCCACAGCTTCTTTAAGCTTCTGCAATGCCCATGCAGGCACAGCACAGCACACACATACCCACCAAAACCCTGTGCAACACAGCATTGCCAAGAGGACTTGGAACACACCAGTGCTTCCTTTCACTGCAGACCAAGTGCCACTTACCAGAACCGTGCAATGAGCCCCAGCTGACAGCTCAGCTAAGCAGAAATTGATGGCATTGCTGTAATGGAGTTATCAGTGACAGATACCTCCTATGCAGCTTCCAGGTCACACTCACTTAAGCAATGATAAATGAGCATGAAACACTGTTAGCACAAAACAACATCATAAATACTCAATTCTGAGCTAAAAAAAACTAACAACTTCAGACAGCTGTAGCATCTTGCAGTTTCTATGATTTTATGGATGTTCTCAGTCTTGTCACAAATGTACCACAAAAAAGTGAAAGATGACTTTATGGAGATATTAAAAAAAATAAATAAATAAGAAAGAGAAAGAAAAGTCCCCAGACATTCACCCAGAGCAAACCTTGCATCACCCTACACTGACTAATACACAATTACCTCACTGGCCCTGACAGGGTTTGTAACAGCTTCAGGAATCCCAAGGTCTGACATCCATCTGTCCCTCCTTCTGTCACAGAATGCTGCTCAGGCTGAGAGGATGCAGACTGATTGGGATGTAAACATCAAAGATGTGAAATTCTGTCGTTGGGACTCCTCTATCCAAACTGACATAAGTGGGAAAACAATGGAGAAAAATGGGAAAATTCCATGGTGAAGCAGAACTTGCACATTGTGCCGTATTCCCAGGGATATCTTCCCAGGCTCCAGTTGCTTTTAAGAATTAATAAAGTGTATTCCTGAGGGTGGTTGCTGCTTACAGTGAGATCAGTCACAGCTTGGGACAGGAGAGACTGGCAGCAGAGTGTGAGCACCTTCTGCCTCCCCCCACCTGAGGTTTACAAGGTACAACATGAAGGGCATCAACCCTGCTCCCTACCCAGTCCTCACACAACCAGAGGACTGCCATCCTTAGCTCATCCCACACTCAGCCAGACACTGCTCTGGGAGAATGATGAAACCTCACACTGACACTCTCCCAGTTTACAGCAGCTAATTCCTTTTCACAGTGCTGCAGATAGAAGCAACCACCACAATACTGTACAGTAAGAATAAATTTCTCATCTATGTGTTATGTGTCAATTTACTGCTAAAACTAACTGTAGTACTGTGCTATGTGTGTTCAGGTGTGCTGGAATTTCTCTGTCCTGGAAAGTATATTACCAGATAAAACACACAATATTGCTTCAGTCAGAATTTTTTAATTGTATTCCTACAAAATTATGTAAACATTAGCATACAGATCCAGAAAAATCAATATAATATAATGGTGCATAAACTGTAAGTTTAGAAGAATGTCAGGAACACTTCGACAGTTTATAAATTAATATATACAGTATTGGATACTCCTCATCAGATAACAAAGCCTCAAAACTGAGCAATTCAGGTGCAAGAGCCATAAAACAACAGAAGTGCTCCAACACCAAACTTGACTATGGGGCAACATTGCAATCGACATGACTGCCTTTTGTAGTTCCATAATAAGTATTCCATTTAGCTGCTACAAAGTATAAAACAAAAGTTTTGGTAGGAAGTTTATTTTTATTGGAAATCATATAGCAAACATCCCTAAAGTAATAAAAAAACCCAAACCCGGAATACTCCATACACAGGTTTCTGGAAGAGAAACTGAAGCTTTCTAGGCTGCACAAGGAGATTATCAGCATCTCCATTCCATGAGACTTCCAACAGAGCACCAGAGGCCTCGCTATAAAGAAAATGTTTTGGGTTGTTTGTAAACAGAGAGTGGTGGGAGGAGGGAAAAAGAAAGATGCAGAACACAAATTGGGCTGACACGCAACATTCTGGCTTTTCCTGGATTAGAATGTCATGGGAACATAACACTGTTGTTAACTTGCTAATTCTGGGAAATTTTACTTAAAAAAAACCCAAACCAAACAAACTAAGAAAAATAATCACAGGCAGGCTGAAGATTGTAAAGACACATTCAAAGCATTCTTACAAGTGTTGTCCTTACAAGATCAGGAACACACCACAGAATGCAGGCTGTGTCACTCTTATTCGGACAACACATTAAATGAGTTATTTTCCTCTCCTCCTGCCATACAAGCACAATTGATATGGGGAAAGAAAAAAGTATGGTAAACATATCCTAATGAATGGTCTCAAACAAAAGGCATTCTTCCCCATATTAGAAAATTCTCAGTATCACTGAAACTACAGACTGCTTAAAAGGCTGGGATTATCATGGAAGCACTTGACACTGCAAGAACTCTTAACTGAATTCCTCTAATATGATCATTAGAGAATCCTCCCAAAGTTAAATGTTTCTGTTTCTAGACCTGAAGTACAATTTCATTCCATCGTATTTTGATACATTTTTCATACCTGACCAATCACTTCTCACAATTAAAATTACTATTGCACTAATAAAGATGTATTTAGCTATAACAAAGTAGAGGCCATATCTAGCCATCTAAAACTTTTTGCTGTATTTTTTCCAGTTGTTTATGAAAAATTCTGTTCACCTCTTCTATAGGAAATCCTGAGTAGTAAGGTGAAGAAGGTTTGCCAGATAGCACCAGTTTCCATCACTTGCCATAATTAACAGGGTACATTTATCATTAGCAATGCATCTAGAAGCACTATAATAGTTTAACCTAAATGCCCAAATAAGAGCTAGTAAGCTAATAAAACAGTTATTCCTATTACCAGAATCTGAGCCAACACTGAAACATCACAGGAGGAGAAAAGATTTCTGCTAAATCTGAGGATGCAAGTTGCAAACACAGAAAAAAGCCTGACATTCTAGCCCAAACATTTTCCTTATAATAGGGTGGAGAAAACTACAGCTGGTGGGAAGAACAGGAGAAACCCCTTAAACTGCTGTGTCCATCACCTCCAAAGCAACACACTCCCAAGCTGCCCACTTAGGATTAGTGCCAAGGGACAGCACTCTGAAGGTGTTTATAAATGACCCAAACTCTTTCCTGTTGCTTCCCCCCAGAGCAGCTCAGTAAGTGCTTTATTGTGAACCAGACTGCCAGCAGCTTCCAGCATTTCATTCCCACGGTGTGTTTGAGGCTTGGAGAAGTTTTTCAACTGACCTAAGTTGAAAGGATTCATTGATATTAGAGGCTTAGGTCACTATATTTCCTGCTGTCTTGACTTGTATTGCTAACTTGTAATAACATCTACGATAGACCTGAAAATCTAACAGAGAAGAGGCTAAACTTGGGAATTTGGGCTTAAACTACTAACAGACAAGTCTCACTGGATTGGCCCTGTACATAGACCTGAAAAAGTTTTATCACAGATATGTCTGCAGTTTTGTGTAAACTATTAATGTACTACAGCAACACTAATTTGGTATTCACAGAAACAGCACAGTTTTTATGACTCTTAAATTGTTATCATTCCCATGTCTAAAATGACACAGGTGCAAGCTCCTAACAAGACCTCATGTCCCTATCTTTAGCCTGCAGACTTTCCTCCCACTGATATGTGATTTGTTTCCTCACTCACGTTATCCCATGGGGATCCTATAATCACATATATGCATACTGCGATAAAGAGAACTGATATGACAATATAAACACAAGTAGCAGACCTTAATTCAAATATCGACAGCAGCACTGAACCTTGAGAAACTTCAAACAGACTAACGTCTAAGACCTTGTTCAATGTGGTAACAGATAGCACCAACAAAATGGTATTGAAGAGTTTTGTGTGAAAATGTTTCACTCCACTTTGGTCACATTTCTCATTTTCCCACTCTCCCATACTTTTTCTCTACTTCTTCATGCTAACCTTTATTCCTGATTTGATAAAAACTGTGCAGTTGTGAAATGCTCTTCCAGAATCTTGCAATTTTTAACCATCTATTAAAAAAATAGATTAAATCCAGGACTTTTTAAGTTAAATGAATGAAAACTTTGGTAAGAACATTGAAGGTACCATGGCAGTCTTACGGATTATGATGATTTTCAGCAAGAACGATCATTACAATGCTTCTCTCTGACGTCATCCCAGCTACATGGCTGCCTGCACTCCAGCTCTAAGCCTGCATGAGAAATCTACATAAGAGTTCTGAAAAATAAAGGCAAAGGAGTACAGGGAAATATTCTGAAGTCTTTCAGCAATCTCTTGAGTGAAATACATGTGTACCAAAATATTCTACTTAACAAGGTATAACACAATCCAGACTTACCAAGGAAATTTTTTCTGTACACACATGAACAAGGCTTTCATGTATGAAACCATTAAACAAAAAAAATCTGGTCTCTTGAAGGTGTTTGTAGTTCTTTTTCTATGAGTCTTATACATAACTACCAATGCAGTCAACACAGATTATGTTAAGCCAGCTCATTCATTATGTCCAGCATTTCACACAATATACCAGTGGGAGGAGAAACATTATTCTGATCAAATACATTTATTTTAATCTTCAAAGCACAACCCTTTTTCTTCGTCATCATCATCATCAGTAGAATCTGTATAGGACTCAACAGTGTTGTATATGAAAGAGTACAGTTTGACATCTGGTCCTGAAGTGGAACAGTTTCTGCATTCTTCATTGTAGTATTTCAGCAACAATCTATAAATGTCCCCTTAAAAAAAATTATAAAAAAATTAAAGTCCATGTAAGAACATGCCATATGAGCAAAGTATGATTGCAAATGAAGGCTAAAAATGCACATGCACACCGAGACAGTGGCTGGGAACCTCTCTCTAAATAAGCAGTGGTAGAGGAGGCAGACAGCTGTGTAAAGGGAATGTGACTGTTTCCAGGTTGTTTAGAACATAGAATGGGCACCCTCAACTTCCTGCACAAGCTATCCCAGCACTGGGCTTGCATACACATTACTTACAAATGTATTGCCAATGACACTATAAGACAAATCTGTATCAGAAACATGAAGTAGATTTTCCCTTTTCAAAGCATTACTGAGTTATATTAAAACCTTTTGCAAACCTTCTACCTACCATGTGTATCTGTATTTTCCAAATTCTACAGCTTAATTCCCCAGTAAATTAGAAAAGTATTCTAGAAGTCTCCTAACAGATTACGCTGTACAGCTGACCCTGAATCAGAAGGTTCTCCATTCTGGAAACAGGTACAAGTAAACTTTGCTTGTGTTCAGGACTTCACAACAGTAATTAATATTGGAAAATTTCTGCTTATAGAGATGGTTAAGTAGCTTTGCTGCATGGAAAGATTTCTTTATGCTCACCAATAGTTTGGCCCTTCTCACAGAGAAAAGTATGCATGCTGTAAATATCCCGCATCAGCTCCACATCTCCAAAGGTAAAATAAACAACATCACGTCCAGCCTCAGCAGCTGCCAGTATCTGTATTAAGGCTGAAACAACAAAAAAGATTACACATGTGAATACAGGAAAAAACAGTTTGCTGAAGGGAAAAACACAGCCTAAATTTACAACAAAGAATCACAGCACCTGTTTCCAGGTGAATGCTGCAAAGCAATTTGAACAACTGCTAGATAAGTATTATCCACTTGGAAAATTAAGAATACTGAGCACTGCAGCTCAGAGTGCTGAAGTATTGTGCTAGAGCTGCTAGTGACAACCACTCTTACTTTGCAGATAAACAATGTGCTTAAAACTTCGAGGGATTTATTTTGGTCTGTGCCTGCCCCCAAGCAGGACACAGCCATTAATTATCCAAAAAACACCTTTGGCAGTACAAGGCAACAGAGCCCCTTCTCATATCCTGGTCTGAGCTCCTCCCATCAAGCCACAAATAGTGGGGTAAAAAGCACCCAGGAGCACATCACAACCTCCATGCTGTCACCTGTCAGAAAGAATGGAGCCAGCCTTCTCCCTAGGTAAGCTACTCAAAGCAGGAGCTAACCCAACTTTTAGATCCCCAGAGGAGATCAATGGCTCTGCAGCCTCTTCCTGTGCAATTTGAGGTGTCCATCACACCTCTAACAGAGACAGGCAGCATGGAATACAATGGCTCATGCTGACCTGTAAGAAGTGAGTGGCAATGCCAGGACTGCAATTCATGTTATTTAACTTCCAGCTTTCTGTCACACTCGCTGGACCAAGCTGCATCCCAAGTTCTGTCAATGGCTAACATTACAATATAGACGCACTCTCTTCTTCTATATGGAAAAGAAAGAAATGTGCTTCCTGTATTGAAAACAGTTTTTTGAAGACTCATATTGAGAAATGATCCAGGGTATTGATTAATAGTCCAGCTGAGCCAAGCTAATGACCCACTGCAATTGGAGAAAGCGGCTCTAGGCCACTTCTCACCCACCTCCTGACTTGTCTGCAGCTCCCAGGTAAGCATCAGACACCTCATTGTGCCAATTCCATTTGCCAAACTGGCAGAAAAGTCGTAGGAGTTAATTGTTTTCTGCTAGAACAGCAGCTGAATTCGCTGACTGAAGGGTTTGCTAAGAGGCACGGCTGATGCAAGGCAGGGCACCAGACCACAGAGCCAACAACAAGAAAGGAGAGAAGTAGAACAAGGACCCTTTTAGGCAGCACCAAACTTCAAACAGTGCAGCTCTCTCACCAACCAGTCCTGCGAGGCTGGAGTGTCACAGGCAAGTAATCAATCACACGTTCATTTCAGGGAATGTTACAACAGTCCAAATAATGGACCCCAGCAACTCTTTAATCTATTGCAGCTTGTTTTACTTCAGAGCCTATTGGTGCAGTTCTGATATTAATTCCTTCCCTTTCTACCCAGTAAATAGAGTTAATTAAAATGTGATTAATATTGTCTTTGTAAAGATCAATGTTACATAAAACAGCATACATACTGCATTGCCACCTGCTACTGGAAGCTATGCAAAAAGCTGTTCACAGCTCTAGAATCTTTCACATTTTTAAACAGAGACCTAATAAAATACTGCACTCTTTATAAAGTCAAAAAACCCCTCTTGTAAACCCATTGCTAAAATTATAAATTACATGATTCACATGTGAAATTAATCTCAATCTGAGAATGATATTTTAATTAAACTACTGAACCAGCTGTGGATTTAGTAAAGCTTCAGTAGTTCAGCTTTTAAAGAGTCCAATTAACTGGCTTGCACAGGGGAACAGAACCTAATGAATCTTATTATTCATTCTAAACAAACAATGCAGTTTCACTTTACAAAAGATATTAAAAATATCCTACTGTTTATTTTGAATTGACAGAAATCTTACGAAACAAGGATCAAAATCTCTGTCAAGAATCAGACTTCACAATCTTCTGGACATTGATGATACACGATACCATGTGAAATTTCCATGCTCTTGATGCAGAAAGGAGCATCACAGGAAGAGCACTAGGGCTGAACTCCCACTGCAGGCACAGCGACACCACACCAGGGCCAACACCCGGCACTTGCGGCCCATTGGGCACACCCAGGAGCCCAGAACTACCACAGCAGCCCCACTACATCACAGCATTACCATGAGGCCAAGACGCCTGTTTTCCTCTCCTCCCACTAATCCTACACGGGCCTTTTGAAAGCTCTCTTCCAACTGAACTTCATTTCTCAGATAAATAAGAACACCAACTCAGGTAAGGAGTGCTTTCTCACAATCAACAGAAGTTAAATTTATGTATTTATGAGATGTCTCATCAGATCATCTCCTCTGCATTTTTAATAGAACAATACTTTCCCAGTATTTAGACAATTGCACAGAGCTCCTGCAGCTAGTAATTGCTAAAATTATCCTCTGGTTTCAAAAGAAAGACAAGATCTTCCAACTTCTCCCAGTTACATAAACTTTTCTTTTCAGTACTGAAAGTCTCAAGTTTATACTGAAGCTCTGTAGAAATTTTCCTAACTTAGCTGAAATCTGGCTTGTTTACATACCAGGTCTTTAATTTATCAAGTCAGGTTATTTTTTTTCCTCCCATAAGAAGACTTAAGATTTTGCATCATCTGTGACCTTGAGTGAAACCATATTTTACACACAATTGTGTTCCTTTAATTTGTGACTAAAAAAAATCATGATAAAATGTCATAATGCATTATGGCAGTGATCCAGTTATATCCAGTAACATCAAACACTTTGGTGGTTCTGAAGGCTCTGGTACAGATCCAGATACTAATTCTGAAAGGAGAGAGGTGTATATTTAAGAACATTAAATGAAAAAGTAAGATTTTAAACTACCAAAACTATTTTGTCATTGCAATACACTGTCAAGCCACTGTAGTCAACAAAAGCTATTTACATGGACTCAGTGATGCAGTGAGCAATCCCTATTCTGAAAGACATATCCAGTTTGGAAAAAATAAGGGGTTATATCAGATGAGCCACAGTTTTATCAGAAAGCCATACATTAAAAAAATATACATGGGATGTTATAGTTCAAACCCAAGACCACAACCTTATGCAAATGAAATTGCTTATTAAAGCTCCCTAACCTAAACCAAGTATTATCAGATCTTGCAGTGAATACCGCTCCTGATATTGACAATCTGTACTTGGCAGCCCATTTTATCTAATGGAAATCAAAAAACAACTGTCAGGAAATCAATGAGCATTGAGAAAAAATAGATGCTCAATGAATAAAACACATTAAGAAAGAAAACTAATGAAGCTGGGAGCCAGATGATTGTTTGTCTCTATGTAGCTACCTAAAGCTGTTCAGAAAGGCAAATTTTAAATACTCTCCACATGTTTGGAAACAAAAATGTAAATTTCTATTTAGAACTCTGTGAGTCAGGATATCAATTAATGTGTCAGGATCCATCAGTTCTTGAACTGATGGAAAAGGTCCTAAATGAATGTAGGCATGTGATATCTGCCGCATCATAAATACTCTAATTAAATATAAAAGAACATGAGAAAGTGAGTGATATAACAGGCAAGTCAGGAAAGAGAGAAGCACATCTGAGTGACTGGAAACCTCTTTGGCATGCAGCAATATATTAAAGAGCAAAACTAAACATTAAGCTTTGCCAGCAAATTTGTGAAGCCTTGCAAATTACCAGGTACTTTAAACAGCTTTGCAGAGAGATAAATTTCAGGCATACTCTAAAAAGACTGCTCCAGAAAGGCTGACTGATTTATATGACTGAAAACTGCAATGAACATATTCTTTTGTGAACTAAAACTGTGTGTCCATGCTTTTGAAGGTTTCAGTGCTACAGGTGTTTGTAAACCTGGCATTTTACCATCAGGTACTTACCTCAACCTTTAAACTGAAAATAGCATATAAAAGCAGTGTGCTTTTTTATTGTTTAAGGCCACATTACTCCTGGCCTAAAGATCAAAGCTAATGAACCAATTCTATGGACAGTTTAACTATTATTCCAATTCTTGACTACAATGTATTAATTAGAACAAAACAAAAAAAATGTACTTGAATAAAAATATATGGCCAAGGATCAAAATCTAAGTTATTTGATTCATTTGGACATTAAGAAATTGCTACTACCTACCTTTTAATCGGGAGTCCCCTCCAAAGGCACCACATCCCCAGTTTCCTGTGGCTATTGCAGAGAGATGGTGAGGTGGAACGTTGGGTCGAGAGAAGCCACAGTAGGCCTGCATGCAGACAAGAAGCAGGAGACAAATTTGACAGGCAATCTGGTGCAATACTTCCAAACAGTAAGATGACAACAATAATCAGTATTGTCTTCTAGCAATGTCAAATTCAAACTACTTCAATATACCATTAGTCTTCCTTTAAAGATTAGTAACAAAAAACTTTAAGGCAAGAAGAATTTTGTCTTATTTGGATCCAAGTTAAGATACAGGTGCTGAGTCCAGGTATTTCATCACAGCTACAGAATATGTTTCAGGATAGCCAGAGCAGAGAGTAACTAATAGTAGATGGTATCACATTTGTTGCTTTTCAGCCTGTTTAGCATACATGACAGCTGAACTGCTGTGTCTAGTATCACCAAAAATCCTCAAAACTGAAACTAAAATAAAATACAAAATGGCATCTTTGAACACAGGTCTGGTGAAACAAATGAGGGTAGCAGCAGAAAGTGAGATATTCACCAATAAACCTCGAGTAAAGGCAGGTGCTTCCATGTACAGAAGAAAAGATAGATCTCTTTGGGCAGTTTTCCAAGAGCACAGAAATGTACTGAATTAGAACAATTGCCCAGTACAGACTGAACTACCCACAGGTTCGCTCCAATCTGAAACTGTGCTGCGGGTCTAAGCTGCAAATTCAAGCCGGTTATAATTTAGTTACATTTTAACAGGGTACCCTGATTCAGTTTGCATAAGGAGCACTTACACATCCCCAGGTGCATGCAGCTCCGTGAGCTCTTTCAAGTCACGGCTATTAGTGTGATTAATGTCCAAAGCCAGTTTGCACCAAACTCGTGGGCCAAGCAAGCCAGTAGACTGGCTGTGGGGACAATAATTCTTCAAACTCCATGCTCCGAGTCAGGGAAATGGATTGGTGTTGCAACAGGATGCCATTTTCTTTTCAGCTTTTACTTAATGGGCATGTATTTCTCAACTCACCAGGACACAGAGAATAAAACTTGTCTTATCAGACACAGTAAGTCAGTCAGCAAATACTTGGGAGGACTTCTGCAGCAATGAAGAATAATATCTAAGTAAGTGCCCCCACATAATTTTTCAAAGCAAATAAAGGATAAAGAAAACTCATAACTTTTTTTTTTTAAAGCAACAGTGCATCAATAGTTCAAATAGGTTTCACCTACGAATACAGGAATAAGGAAGACTTCTGTGCAGTTTTAAAGCAGCTGCTTCCATACTGGAAGCAGAAAAACTGTTACTTTTGAGCTACATAAATGAATCTGGTTTTAAGTTGTACACAACTTCTGAATAATACGAGAGAACATATCCTTGAAGTTGTGTGATGCTTACAATTGGTTTATTTTCATATTAAACTATTTTATATAGCTCTCCCACTCACCACCATTTGAAACAAGTTCTGCATACCACAATTCTTAGGGAAGCATTTCTTGCCAAATATGAAGCTGCATCTTTTTTTTAATAAGGGACTATACAAATAGTCTTAATGACATTTATGAGTGTGATTGCAAGTCCAATTATAAGTTAGTTGCTCTTTAGGATTTAAAAAGTGGAATGCTAACTGGAGAAATTATTGCTAGCGAGAGTCTTTGTTAGACAAAAATTTCAAGGGGTAGTAAAGATAGAACAGTGACATATCTTACACACAGATCTGAAAACTTTAATGCTGAAATCAGATACAATGATCTATTTTTTTCTTACTCTGAACAGCTGACTTGAGACATATTGATCTTGTTTTCTGGTTATGGGTTAAGCTAGAAACAAGGGTCAGCCTCAGACAGCTAACTTTTAAGAAAACTAACTGGGAATGAACATCTGATTCTTTAAGACAAATGGATCTTAGAGAAATCATACAGGCTTGTAAGAAAATATATGTTGTAAGAAGAATCACTTGAAGTTCTTTCAATCATTTCGTAATGTCCAACAATATAATTGACAAACAAAAGAACCTCTGGATCCTGAGCTCTGTCTACTAACACATAATACATTTCAGAGCCTGTGTGCATATACTGTGCTTACTGGGTCTTGATTTATTAAATTATACTAGAAATGGAGTTGCAGCTTATTCCATCAACTTGATTTCACAGACAGAAAACTCTTAAGGTTAATATTAAATGAAACTGAAAACTTCACCACAGTACATGAAAAAAAATGAATAATTACATTATGATAGAAACTACAACAAACTTGATGAAACTTTTACTGTAGTAAACAAAGAATTAATTCAGGCTTACAATTTTCTTTAAATATCAATTAGTCCTCATAAAACAACATCAGCCAAACCAGTACACCTTATAAAAGTTGCGGCAATCTACCATAATTTATTTTAAAAACCCAAACCTAATCAATAAAACTGAAAATAGTAGTCAGATCATAAATTTACTGACATAGGTAATTTGAATTTTTTACTAAGATATCAGTGAAGTTTACAAAATATACTTAACTGTCTTTTTCAGGGCTAATTTCATTACCAACCATGAAGAAACAAGCTGATGAATGTTACATTAGTCAAGATGCTAAGGTTTTACAACTAAATTAAATTACTCCGTCAGGACTGCACATCATCCTGAGGGGGTGTATTCTCTTTTCAGCTGAGAATTAGGGCAGTGTGTTCCTATGGTTGAATTTATGTATAAGACATCCTGTATTATTAAATACCCTCCTATACTACAGAAAGCAGGAGGCTTTAACAGCTGTAGCACTGAGCCCCTATATTCAGCACCTGAGCTAAAGCAGACATGCTGCATCTCTGAATGTAGGACACTAAGGAGACTTCATCAGTAGCATCTTCTGAGTCCAAATATAAATGCACTAATACAGTATAACTGAATAAGCATTCTTGTACTCAACTGCTCAGGAAAAACACCACTGCCATTGCTGTAAAAGGCCACAGACCTTTCACTACCTATGCCTTATACCAGCCATGCAAAGCCGTCGTTCCAGCCCAGTAGCCTTCTTATTAACTTAGGAGAATTTGCTATGTGAATTGGACACTGATTCCAGATACAGCACATTAGGAGATAAAATTTGTGTGGGGGATAACAGCAGAGGCCTTGAAAACACTGGCACAGGTTGAAAGCTAAGGTCTCATAACTATAAACAGCTCACTCATGGCAGTAAATAGCCCCTGAAAAAGTACAGCCTCAAAACCTGGGAAAAGACTGCTTTAACTTCAACTAAAGAGCAGCAGCAAAACAAGAAGAAAACAAAGTTACATGAAAACCTCAACCATGCAAATGATAAAGAACCTGCCATGGCCTGGGAAAGTAACCCAATGTTCCCAAACATTATGCAGCTTATAGTCCAGGGCAGAGATCAAGTGCTGGGAACAATCTCAAATATCTGCTTTAAGGAAAAAATCACAAATTAGCAGAGGGCAGAATAGAGAAAGAAGATGCCCACCACAGTTTCAGCTTCCCTTGTCAAAAGCAACTGAATGTCTGAGATTATCAAGGACCAGCTTTGTATACACACAGATAACTTAGGGCAAGGTCAAGAACTGACAACTTTGAACACATAATGATAATGATAATGATTAATAATATGTAAGAATTATTGGTAGGAAGTGTCTTGAATGCCACTTGTTTTGGTTAAAGGATTAAAACTGGTCTGATTTGTCAGTCTTCTGAACATTGTAAGCTCTAACTGGCATGTATATACACATATCCAGTTGCAACAACCCTTACAGCTATTGTGAAAATAAAGAAGAGAGATTTATGAACAGCTAGATCTGATCTCAAGAAGTCAACATTATACGAAAAGATAAACTCTCAGGTGTCAATACACCAAGACCAGAGAAGAAAGGTGCAAGAAAAACAAGTGGCACCATATCTATGAACTCTCACATTTAAACATGAGGCACCTCCTTCTCCATCCTGATTGCACAGCTGAGTAGGATTCAACAGAACAAATCATAGGAGAAGAACTTAATAACATAATTTTTAATCAGAGAATGGCTTGGGTTGGAAGGGACCTTAAAGATTGTCTAGTTCCAACCTCCTTCCCATGGGCAGGGATGCCATTCATTACATCATGCTGTTCAGGGCCCCATCCAAGCTGGCCTCCAATACCCCCAGGCATGCAGCACCCACAGCTTCTCTGGGCAACCTTTTCTAGTGCTTCACCACTCTCACAGTAAAGAATTTCTTCCTAATATGTAATCTAAACCAGCACTCTTTCAGCTTAAAACCTTATCCTGTCACTATCTGCCCACGTATAAAGTCCTTCTCTCTCCTTTTTTTAAGCCCCCCTTAGGTACTGGAGGGATGCAACAAGCCTCTCCCTGAAGCCTCCTCTTCCCCATGCTGAAGAACCCCAACTCTCAGCCTGTCATTTAGAAGCAGAACAGGGAAGAGCTAACAAAATGTATATCCAAGTTTCATTTATACTTTGAAAGTATTCTGTACCTTTGAATAGCATATCAAAGGACAAGAGTTATATTTGACAATCCTGTGTTTAACATTGGAGAGCAAAACCCTGAAGTACACCTTTTCCTTACATGAGACACAACTAGGGAAGAACTTCCTTAGCTGAAGACAGTGAGCAAAAAATATTTGAAAAGGTACTATGAACATTAGATTGCAGGCTGGTTTAAGAAGTTACTGGCCTTGTTGAGCTCTCTTCTAATTTTCTCCGGACCAAACTGATCAAGGAAACGTCTGAAGTGAAATGCATCTATAGCAACAATTTCAGTGTAGCGGCGTTGCCATTCATCCCTAAAATTGGAGGGGGGAGAAAAGTAGATTACATTAGTTGTATGATATTGGCCATATAATCATGACTCGAAATGAGCAGTTCCCTGCAGAATTCCTCTGTCAGAAGCAGCTAAAAAGGTGAACTTGTAACAGACACTGGAGTGCTCTGTCTTTGTAGGTTGGGAAGGAAAGTAGCACAAGAAATGAGACAGATCTCACTAAAAATTTGGGCATAAATGTGAAACAAATCCAATTCAACAGCACTATTTATTAAGTACATCAGAACACTGCAAGGTCAGTGTCTACCTTCCTCCAACATTTAAATGAGTACATTGTGTATGTTTCTATAGCAGATGAATAATATTTTGTATACACTATAACAACATTGTTGGAGAAATCAATTCGAGAGTTCAGAGCTTTCTACTCAGATTCATATTAAGTCTTATTTTCCCACACACGAGCTGCACTGTGGCACCTGAGGCATTGTCAAACTTCTTGTGACATTACAATCCACAGTTAAGTCAGTATCTTAACAAAAATGCAGATTAAATACCTACAACTGTAAAGGACGTTGGTCGAAGAACTGACATATGGTCAGGTACCACTTATTAGCACTATTTTCTTATTATTAATACGATATAACTTTCTTAACTTGTTCACTCTACTGAAGAGAGCAGCATCAAGCAGTCAAATACCCCATTAAGGCAAACGCTAGGAAATACTTAGGAGCACCAAGTTTTCAAATTTCTAACATTTATTCCTTCACTTAAACTGTACCTTGGAGTCTTATCTTCATGGCTTCTTGCCCACCGGTAAGTTTCTGCATAGCCCGTATACTCACTGTACTGCTCAGTACCTGAAATAAATTATTTTCCATATTACATATAAAATATGTACATATTTTTCTCACTTGGCAGATCTCTGATAGGAACCACTGCTTCTCCAAATGAAGACGCAGCTCCCAGAAGCAATGGAAAATAGAGAATTTGTATTTGCACCAAGAGTACCAGATCTTCTTGTAAAGCTCCATTCCCACAGGTGAGGAGTAGCATCCACTACAGAACTACATATGCAGACCTATGTATGCTGTCCAGTATATAACAAGAAGACAGTTTTCAACTTTGCCACTCTCTAGTTCAATAGCTTCTCAATAAACTGCCTATCACCTTTAGTTTTACCAGGTAAAATCTGGTTAACAAGGACTGTGATGTTCAATGGCACCTTTTTTTTCTGTGCCTTTCTTTTTTTGTTTTAGAGGCTACTACTTGTAAACACAATGGTAACATTAAAAATGTGGCAACCCTACTTAAGCACAATTTAGGAAACATCTGGGCTGATGGTTTAGGAAACATGAGAAGAATATAAAGAGATTCAAATGTATTTGGTGAGCTGTATCTTTATACATTTTATTACTCTAACAAGTTTTATTTCTCTAACGTAACTGAAATCCGTGAAGCTGAAGAAAGCCCTGATGGTCAGAAACCAAGAGGATTTCCAACATGACTGTGTTACCCAAGTTGTAGCTCTACAGGCTCTTGAAGGCAACCTTACACAAGCATAGGTGGGACTGTTAAAGCTTTGCCATCTCATTGCTCAGTACACCCCTTTCCTTTAGCTTAGTTTTGCATTTGATCAGCATGATTTCTGCACTATGGTTCCTGACAGCAACTCTCAGATTTCACAGCAATTAATGGCACCAAACGGACTGAAAGGCCACTGCTCTCAGCTGCAGTGGTCAGCACCACAAGCTACTTCTGCAAAAACACAAGGACCCAAAAAAACATGGTGTGAAACACACTTGGCTGCTCTTGAAAATGTCCAGCAGGGTATCTTGGCAAGCATTAAGGGCTGTGAGAAAGCAGCTTATTAAGGCAACCAGTGATTTTAGCTACTATACTCTGATATACCAACTCCTTTTGAAAGGCTTATCCCAAGATCAAGATGGAACACATCTTAACCGAGAACAAGGGTCATAACCTTTCTAAAAGGTTGCCTTTCACCTCATTCTATAGAGCTTCAGGACCTTGGGGTTGCACAAATACTTCAAAAAAATACTCCTGAAGTAATGCCACAGAAAAAAATCACAACTTTTTCCCCTGTTCTGAGCTCACACCAGCTGAATTTCTGAAGTAGGGACTGAAAAAGATAATTTGGAAAATTTTGGCTCATACAAGATAAAGTATACAAGTTATAAACAGTAAGAGTAAGCAAAGAACTGTTGAGCTACCCCTTAATTGGTGACACCAGCTATGCTTCTAAACAAAAGAAGAAAAATACATTTTAGAAAGAAGTGCAAGCTGACAGCATAAAACATCTGATTATTAAGAAGAGAGCAGTACCTAACTATTGTGCAGATCAGCAATACTCTGAGAATACAAATGTTTAAATTTAATCCAGTTTTCCAATCTCTACATAAAAATACAATTCAGGTTGAGCAATTGAAAACAAAACATATTAACTTTAAACCTCACTGACAAGGGAATTTGAATGTTTGCCTTCAGTAGTCTCAACCATAGGAAACAAGCTGTTAAAAACTGTTTAGAAGGATGCATTTCCTTTAAGACATTTTTCCCATTTACCCTTATTAATTTTAACTGCCAAGGCTTATCAGCACTTCTTTAACTCATCTGCCCCATTATCCACTCATTATTTATTTAGATTTATCTAGATGATTAATTATACTGAGGGCACACAAATCCCACTCAAGGCTATTTTGAAAAGTTGCTATGCAAAATGAGTGGGATGGTAAAAGGTTCCTCACTACAAGTTCACTTCCTTTTACAAAATCATCTCAAAAATGTGGATGACAGACTATGTCCATATATCCACACACATTCATGCCCTCAAACAAAGGACAACAGCAAGCAGCTTCAACATTAAAAAATCAGCTTTCTAATTGAATTGGAGGCTATCAACCTTCAGCAAGACTTTTCCTGACAAACATAAAATTCAGTTTTACTGATCTGATTGGAAAAAGTGTCCAAGCATATAGCAAGAAAAGACAGACAAGGGAAATATGTAACTTTTCTGAGAGCTCTTTTTAGAGGATGAAACTTCCAACCTCAAAAAAGAAACATTTCCTTTGGTGTCTAACATGTGGAAAGAAAACACTAGGTTATCAAGATATTGTACCAGGATATGACAGTCAAAGTATTAAGCTGGCTTTTCCAAAGTTCATTGTTTTCATTAATTTTTATGGAATTGCAGTGTCTGATGACAAAAGCACCAGGAAACAAACAAACAAGCAAATACACAAACATACACACACATATATAAAAAAAAATCAATAGCAGAGAAACTCAAAGAAATCACACAAACTCTAAAGTCATGTCCCAGAAACACGAAGTTAATGAAAATCAATGCCTTTTCATAAGTGAAGCTCTGGAAATTTGTCAGACAAAAAATGATTATTCAACTGGCAGCACTTTTGCTTGTGAACTACAAATTTCTATTGCTGAGAGAACAGAAGCAGTACAGGACAAGCTGGATTTGTTAATGTTTCTGGTGAATATTTTTTCTTCCTATTAAAAAAAAATTAAGGGGTAAAAAAAGGCAAATCACAAATACAGCATAATATAAAGCATAGTAGTAGAGTTTCATCATAACTTTAAAAACAAGCTACAAAACCTAAAAAAAACTACCTAAAGTCAAAAGAATGTATAAAAAATACCATGCAAAAACTCATCCTTTGAGAAACTTGTACAAGTTATAGCATCAGACAAAAAGTGAAACTGCCAAGTGTTGGTGTTTATGTGACCTCATCAACCTAGAAAGATTTGCAATTATTACTCACAATAAACAGATCTCTCTCAGACTCCATTATCTTGCTTTACATTTACATATGATCTGTACAGAATTATAATATTCCCACGGATTGGGGAAAAGCCCCACCACAGTGTTCCTCTAGTATTTCTTAAGAGCTAGAAATTTTACCTCTGGAGAGGCAGTACCACTAGCACTGAATAAAAAGTAGATGTGAGAATTGCACGAGTGTAATTTTGTAATCACCAACATAGAGGTACATCTAGCGCCACAAGTGAGGGGAAGGTCCTTGTCTCCCTTTCAATCCGTTCTTCCAATCCTCCTCTTACACCACTATTAGTCTTCTGGCTCTCCTGACACTGGCATGATGAGCCTGCTAAATCCAGCTGAAAAACAATTTTGTCCTCTGAGTAAATTTTCAGCTGAACCAATTATCTGATCTCATTTGCTGTCTGAGTAATGCAGTCAGAAGTCTCTAAAAATGCCTTGCTAAGATACAGTCCAGACTGGCCATGGATCCCTCGGTCGATTTAAAACAAACATGGAACACAGCTTCATCTGCTCTTAAAGCTGCCCAAGTACATGTGAGCTCAAAAAGGAGAAAAATAGAATGAAAAAGACATCTGAATGAAAACCACTCACATTCATTCACAGCTCTACCAGAAAGGCAGCTGTGGCAATCTCTGGCATTGCTGTTGACACTTCTCCAGGTAGTTGCTGTGCTGAAGAACCTGACTGTTTGCTTGACCAGTTCCATATTCATTACAGCAGTGATCTTAACCAGATACCATGCAATCAAAACAAATTTAATTTATCCCCCAATGTCTTGGGCTCCTCTACAAATTTAAACTACACAGTTATACCCATTAGGCTGAGTCAAGATGTATCACAAAAAATGTAATTTGTCAAGAAGCTTGTGACACGGGGGAGACTTGGCTAAGCACCAAAGTGGAAGAGCTCCAGGGATTAAATAAAAATGATGGAATGGACATTTCCATTAGAGAAGAACACCATATCACAAATACTAATTGCAAAACACTGCAAAGTCCTCAAGAAAAGTAAAATGTTGCTGCAGAGACATCTTCACCTTTATTTGTCCATGCCAAATCACTTTTTTTTGTAGAGGAATGGAAGGTCTTTCCAAACATTCAGAGTTTTCCCACAGTCAGTTATTACTCAGACTGATAGCTGTGCTCTGTTTTTACCCTTCCCAGAAAAGCCTCACCCAGAGGACAGTGCTGCAATATGCTGATATAGTATCGTATCCAAAATACACAAAAGAAGCTTGTTTTTCTTGGTTTTCTTTTTAAAAGGTAATCACAAAAGCCTATTTATCAAAAAGTTTTCACAGAAAAGGCATTAATTCTGGCAGGGTGGAAAAACAAAATAAAACACTGTCTTAAAAAGATTACCAACTATAACAGTGAAAACAAAAGATGATCTGCTCAGTACGATCAATAACTCAGGACAGAGTAAAACTTGGAAGATTTAAGCTCGAATTTCTACTGTGTATGCATATGAGAGAAAAGTGTATAGATGAACTTGTCCAAGAATTGTATTCCAATATCTGTACAAATTCTTGATTTTTGAGACAGCTCAGATACTTAAACCCAACATTTTTACTACAGCAGACCAAAAAATATAGTCTATTACAATATTTACCCAAAGGATCTCTCAGATCTTATATTTTTTTCTTTTTAGCTGTTCTTTAAAGTAAAACAAAAAAGGATTAGAATATAATTTTATTTTTCATCCATGAGAAATCTAACTGTGTTCTCATGTATAGAACCAAGACACATACGGCATGACCTGGGCCACTCCTGGTCTTCACAGTGACATTTGTTCTTTTCATGCAAACTATTTTGATCTACTGGGTAATAAAACATTCCAAGGGTGGAAAAGAAAAAGGAAAACCCTTACAGTAAAGCACAGGACAGATAGGGCATCTCCATACACAGCCCCTCAATAACATACTGGAGAGGGAGGAAGTTTTTGATGCTGTAATTGAAAACTCACAACTAACAAGCAACACAAAGTTGTGTAACTTACAGGATCAAAATCCTGAAGAGACAGTTCCTGACTTTCTATCCTATTTTAATGCTGATTTTCTCCTCTTCCACTTCCTCCCCTTTTAGGTAACCAGAAGGTAGTTCCTCTTCCCACCAGAGTTTTCAATCCCTCTGATCACATCAAATGTTACAAATTCCAGACAGAACAAAAATCCTCCATCCTTTAAGGGTAACAAAAGCATTATCTGCTGACAGCTGGGACCAGCTAATAGCTGGTAATTGTGGCTGCCACCTATACTGTCCAGTAGCAGTCTAGCTAAAGACTGAGGATAAAAAAGTTCTGTCTGCTTGATGTCACTTTTTTTCCTTTTTGCTTCTTTCACAAAGCATCTCCTGGAACAATATCCCCATGTTTCTAAGAGTTGGGATAAAGCAGGAAGTTTTTTTGTCAAATGAGTCTTGACTATTTTTTTCCTTTCTTTTTTCATCCCTACAGCATTTAAACATTCTAAACTTCTCCTTGAAATATGTTTTCTATATATAAAATCAGAAGCAGATGTGAAACATTTTCTGCAAAGACTAACCTGTGATGATAAGACATTCATTGTGATCCAAGACTTCAGTGATGAGCCTCGATACAATCAGTTCTGGATTGATTAAAAAACGAATTTCTTCTTGTACTAGTCCTGCCCCAGTCACACCACCTCCAACAAAACGGTTTGCAAAATCAACCTAACAAAAATACATTCAGGAGGATTATGAGATAAGCAAACAGCATAAAATCCTTTCATTTTCCAAGGTAAATAAAGTCCTGTACAAATTTCAATAGTTCTGTTGAAATCTGCTGCTATCACTTAAAAATACAAGCAGAGGGACCGACTAACATGATCATGCCTTTCTCTTTTTTTCCATTTGACTTCTCAGAAAACTTAAGACAAGTGAGACATTACACAGCAAAACAAATTTTGCATTTCAAATACTGTGAATCCAGATTTTGTGGGTTTTCCTTGAAGAGCACACTTAAGAATAAAACACATTTCAGTAAATGTGAAAGCTGAAAACAGCCAATTACAGCATTCTTTTTGCTTTTTAGAGACATTGAGAAATCATTCCATTGTCCTTTAATGAGCATTCTGCCCCAGCTGTCCACACTGAAGCATTTTAAGTTTAGCACTGCCCCTGTAAGTTCTATATCCGAAAACCCCTCTGACAAATTCTCCTTGAAATGTACTAACAGAATCCCTTACAAATTCCCCTTGAAATGCACTTGAACAAGGCAAGTCATTTTGGCTATGAAGGTTCCTGCTTTAAACAGAGAAGCTTTGGACTATTTTTTGCTGCAATAGTACATATTTTGCAAATTACAGTTTCATGCAAACAACAGTTTTAAAAGGATTTTGTTAATTCAATAAAGTAATTACTATTTATGCAAATTAACTGCCCATATAAATATAAAATCTTTAAAAGTTACTTCATCTTTCAAATGTTATTAGCTTCTTACTGGTTTTAATTTAGACAGCTGATAAGAGCACACATAGAGGAGGGAAACAGAAGTTGCTGGAGTGACATGAACACCTGTGTAGATTACAGAGTCGGAGGCAAGTCTAAAGCACACCAAAACCCAGCCAGCAGCATGTGTTCCTTTAGTCTACCTTGGAAATACCAACACATGTCAATTGTTTTAAGATTTACTGAGCTTGACTATGATAAAACAAGTTACCTGAAAGCTACCCAAATGTTCAACTTGCCAGGGTCCCAGAAGCACTTTAACTGTGCCAAGTAACCTCACCTTGGGTCCCCCTTATCCCGGACCTCGTCTGAGACGCATCACGTAGGGGCCCAGCCCAGCCCTGTCCCCTGCCAGTGCCTCACTTGCTGACTGCACATCTTGGATTGTCCTTGGTTCCCTGACTCACCACTTTGGCAGGTGGCCACTGGTCAGTCAGCAGGAACTGTTCCTGTCACCATCCCTGCTCTGCTTGTCCCAGACAGCTGAGGCTGGGATCACGGTGGATCCCTGCATTGTCCTGCCTTTGTCATCCTGCTCCTTCCAGGAGCATCTGAGCAGAGATACTTTGTTTGATAAGACTTGAAATAACCAGCATGAAACAGACCACATCCCAGGCAATACTCACTTTTACAGAATGCAACACTAGAAAAATGGTTATTACTGAGCAGTTGCTGAGTTCTTAATAATTTCAACACACGTTTGAGTGCTCAAGTTTCATAAAATCATGAGACATTTTAAAGTCTGAGCAAAAAGCATTGCAGAAAAAAAAGCCCTCCTATTCTTCCTCTTCCTATGCAGTATTGTTCTTGGCTAAAGAAGTTTTAATTTTGACTTTTTTTTTAATGTAAAAGAACTCTAGAAGGCAGACTACTTTTTTTAAAGAAAAGCAGAAAGTAAACAACTACTTTGAAAACTCAAATGTATTCCTTCCTATAGACGTGGACAGGACATCCTTCTTATGAATTTCTTTTGCTGACTGCCTCCCAGACTGAAACAGTGGTGCTGGCAGCAGCAAGAAAGTCTCCTGAACCACTGACCTGGTCACTGTCTGGGGCACAAGAATAATTTTTTTAAAATAAACTGAAACCCTTGACAAGTCATCAAGATCCCAGCCTGAATCTCTTATCTTGTCAATCTTCGATCCTGGCTTGAACCAAAAGACCTGAAGCTGTCCAGGGATTGTGATTTTCTGTCACACTTTCTGTATCAGGTACCTGTGCTACCTAGACAAGCTGGGGAACATTGACAGTACTAAGACTGCCCATGGAATTAATTTTGATGTCTCTTTTACACTGCATAACATCTTGTCATTTAAGTCAATTGAGGATAAACAAATAACTTTGTTAAGCTGGCAGACCATAAAAGTATGACAAAAACATGACATAAAACCACATTAACTGTTATATGCACTTACCTGCAGCATACCTTGACCATTGCTTTCAATGGTGCCTTCATAGGTGACATGCAATCTAGAGAGTTTTTTCTGAGATCTACCATTGAGGAAAAACATTGCACAGAAAGGATAATTACAGAACCTTCACGCAAAAACCTCAATTATAAAACAAAACTCATTCAAACCCACAGTTCTTACACACCTTAAACATAGGGTGGTTTAAAAAAACCCCCACAAACTCTGATGGTTTGAAAACCATCAAGAAAATATGTTTGCCTCTCAGAAACAAATTGTAAAGGTTTAACATGGACAATTCTTTCGTTTCTCCACCTTTCATCATAAACCCACAGATTTGAAATTGAGTTCTATATTTTTCCCATCCTCCATTGACTTGCTAACCAGCAAGAAAGCTGCTACACTTCTGTTCTTGCTGGTAATCACCTATATTTTATTTTCTGTCATTTCTTAAATCAAGTCATCTCTCTCTTTTTTCCCCACTCAAGCAACAGCACCAAAGATATGCTACAGTTTTAAAACTTTACTCAAGACTTGTTGGCTTTACAGACAAACAAACATACTGGAAAACTCAGGACACAAGCTACTTGTGGCAGTTCACCCACCTCCCTCTGTATTCCTTTCTGCAACAATCCATAGCAAAGATTGTTTTCTTCTTTGTTTTGTAAAAACCACTGTTTTGTAGTTTTCCAGGCCTGAATCAACTCCAAATGAATGCAATTCAGCTATCACGGACTAAAGAAATTTCTTACATTAACAGGATGTTTGACTCACCTCTCCCAGTCCGGAAACTCCTGGAGACACTGCCTTGTAAATGTCACCAATCCCGTAGGTTCTACAGGCAAACCAACCCCAAAGGAAATTGAATTAAGTAGGAGAGCTTTAGTCCCTAGATTATTTTAACTGGTAAGCTTTTAAAATTACAAGTATAGTTCTTTGTAGAAACCAAGAGCTTAACTTTCCTCAAGAGCTGCTTTGAACCTTTCCCTGACAGACCCATGCTCAAATTGAAGACAAGTAGCATGAAGACCAAAATATTTACTTCCCTTTCTGCTTTGCAGTTTGAGTATTTTTGTTTTTCCAAATCAAGGAATCAGTATTTCTTATGTGATTTTCCCTTTAATAGACAGACAGACTCAGTAGTTGAAGTAAAATGTGCTGCCACTTAGAAAAAAAGAAATAGTACACTTTTAAAAGCAGCTACTGTTCAGTGCCAACAGACAAACTACAGAGCACTCAACCTACAGATGGATGAAGCAGCAGCTCATATTTCCAAGAAAGTCCTATTACGTCAATAAAGATGCAGTGTTAGTGGATCTCAAATCAATCAGTTTTCAGTCCTGCCAGAATGCCAGTGAAATTCACTGTATTCCAACTGAGAAAAGACTCCTGCCCTCAAAAGAAAGAGGAGCTGTTGCTCACAGCAGGAAGGATGCAGTATCATCTTTTTTCCCTATTTTACTCAAAAAAGTTCAGTTTTGCAACAGAAAGGAAATATCAACCTTTTATTGGGTGATGTTAGCCGAATAAAAACTTCATTTGAGGCTCACTTTGCTGCAGTAAGCCAACTGCACTGGCTTGTGAAAGCATTCAAAACAGTATGTAAAGCACTAACTCATCCTTCTAAAAACCTTAAACTGTCCTGTGCTTTCCTTCACAATTTACAGGGGTTTAGGGAAAAAATGAGTTGCTTGCTCTTAAAAAAGTGCACAGCTTTCAGTAATCAAGGGCTTTTCCAGAAGGGAACTCTTGGTATCAATTGCAGTATTTTACAAATTAAGCATTCACCTTTTGAGCAAAAAGTCTTCAGTCTCCGCTATGTTCTTTTACACAGAATTCAATTACCATTTACAATAAAGAGAGTTGCAAAATTGTTACAGTAATTTATAGACCTAAGTTACTTAAGCCTTATTCATTGTGAGACAAAAAAATAAAAGTAGTCAATGGGGTATTTTAAAGGTATGATAGAAATTTTTAATTCAAGAAAAGAGCATTCAAGAATCTCATTAAATATTACTTAAAGTTATAACGTTAGGAAGTCTAACATGGTAGTTTCATAAAGCATGTTTGCAACAGATTTCATATGCACAGGGGGTCAGGGACAGCTGCCTAAATTTAGGATTTGATTTGCATGAAAACATTATTACTCAAGTATTAAAAAAAGCTAATACACCCTCTCTCTTCTCAGTCCCACACATAGATCACAATTTACTTTTTCCTTCAGCAATTTAGTTCTATTGGCATTGCTGAAAGTCTGACAGCTGAAACAGGACATAGCTGCATTTACTTTGTGGTGAATTAAAATGATGAACAGCAGATGGACTGAACCAAGCAGAGGGTTCTTTATATTTAATAGTTTAAAGCTGCCTTTCTTCTAAAACAAGCCCTTCTGAGAAAATATGAGGCTAATAGTGAAATGCTGACATGTAAAGAAAGAGTTCTTTAAAAATAATATAAATAAGGGTATTGCTGCAGATATGATGCATGCTACCGCAGTAAAATCTCTTTCTACCCAAAAATGCAATATAGAAACTATGATATATTTATCACAAAAATAAATCTGTTTTTGAAAGCTCAGGCAGATGTTCAAATCCATGCTAATAACAGAAGATCTGACTATGCATTAACTTCTCAAAGAGTTGGGAGGTATCTCATGTCTTGCTATCACTTTTATTTGAACTGGGCAAACTTTACAACAGCTTTGCTTTGGGACAATAGAAGGGAAATACCTGAGGCACCAATACAAGTAGGGGAAACCCCCTCAGAACTACAAACTTTCTAGCCAAAGAATTGCATACTGCAGGAAATATGAAGCTTGACTCAAAATCTTTAAGTCTGTGAGTTTAATGACTGTATATGGTGCCAAGCTCCCCCTACATTCTCACTGTGATGCAGTAAGGCAAGTAGTTGCATATATTACAAACATTATACATATATTTTTACCTACACATATACAAAATGATATACACACACTTTTACATAAACATATCTACAGAGGGGTGAAAATGTGTCCCTGTATTTTATACACACCCCATATATACATATATATCTATTTGTCAGAAGCAAAAAATTTGCTTGGATGAATCATGTATATAGTAATCATATGTATATAAGCATCAGTGTACTTTGCAAGCTGGCTTTTGTTACACACTTCCATCATACTGCTGCATAGCCATTTCTAAATTTAATGGGATTAAATTTTTCATGTATCTGTTCTGTAACTCAAAAAAAGAATAAAGGATATACTTTTTTCTGTGACTCTTCTAAAATAGCAGAAAAGGGTCTTAAGTTTTTCAGGCTTTCTTGGTGACCGTCCTTCAAACAATCTGAAAAACAAGAAATAAAAGCAATGAATTAGTGCATAGTAATCAATGCTACTTACTAACTGCAATTTGATTTTTTTTATAATTATTATGCACATATTATATTAGCCTTGCTTTTAAGTACTGTACTCAAGACAGCCCCTCTGTAAAAAAAGGTTTTGGGAGTAACAAATTTGTTGACTTGCCACCTTTCTGATGAAGATGCCAAGTCAACACCTATCTCACTTGTATCAATCTTCTAATACAAAAAGATGTAATTTCAATATGAACGTTCATAATTTTATTTGCAACAGACCAGAAGGTTAACAGGCTTGGATTAAAATAAGTGACCAAGAGGTGAAAACATGTATGATGAGTACTCCAAGATCTTACCCTTCTTTCAGCTCAGTGAGTTACACAGTGAGAACAATTAATGCAATCATGCTGCTTTCAGGAGCTGCACTGCACCACCAGCGTTTCTAAAGAAAAGTACTTTTCCCCAGCAGAAATGGCTCCATCCACTGGGCTTTAATGGCATTCTAACATTCATTTGTAAAAAAACTAAGCATTAAAAAGAAGTCTCCTATTTTTAGCCCCTAAGTGAACGTATTCTTTTAAGGTTAGCTGAAATACTTTTACTGCATCATCTGTCTTCCAGCAACTTGAACACGCGTTACTTAATTTCACTTCCAACAGAGTGACAAGGCATTGTTATTGGCAACACATAATGGAATTTATCTGGAAGGAAGAACAGCAGTGACTTCAGAAATAAAACCCTTTGAATAGGAAGTTCACTAAAAGATGTCTGATCCACTGAAAGCCCTGAGGATATAAGATTCCCCCCAATAAACAGTCTAAGTAGAGGAATGACACAACATTATTTTTTTGTTTCCATGTACTGGAATGACAGCCTGCCTTTAAAACCAGAATGCTGTCAGGTGAACCAGAATGCTTTCAGCAGTGAACTAGATTTTTTCAGTATTTGAAAATTCTTCCAAGGTATACAGGCTGAATAGATCAATTTCACCCAAAATCTATATTAAGTCACAGAAGCTAATTTTATTAACTTGTTGTTCTTTGAACAGTGAATCAGGATTTAAGAAGGCAAACTCCAGACTTACACAGTCTATTCTAAAATGGGCCAATATGCAAGTTCTATCAAGGGGTTGAGTTTGCACCGCTAGTAAGGGGTTCATAAAAGGAGTTAATGTGTGTGTGTGCAGGTCTTTTCTAAATGCCTAAATTACCTCTGTTCCTTTATCTTGAAGTCTCATTTGATATGAAGGCTTTAAACTAGTTAATTTATCTATTAGCCTGATCACGCCTTTGCTAATTTTTTTGCCTCTTTACAGCAAACTGACATCTTGCTAAAGTTGCAAGCTGTCAGGAGAGAGCTGTTCATGTCACAAAGGTGATCTGTGATTCTGTATATTGAGCAGACTGAGCAGGAGAAGTGCAGAACTTGAAAACTATGCCTGAAATAAGTCAGATCAAACTAAAACCAGTCATATTTGTGAATGTAACAGGAAAAGCAAGTGACATTTACATGATTTGAAAATGGCCCAGTCCTACCCCATTAGTTTAAGCGAGGACATAACAAGGCAAAGTTATGGATGTTTTAACCTTGAACCTTATTTCTTAAATGATCAATTAGGCAACATTATGGGAAATTTTAATTTTGAAGCAAATATTTTAAAGTTTAAAGTTACATGAAGGCATCACTAAGACATTAAATAAAATTCTTCAAGCACTAAGACACAGATTCTACTAAAAGAAACCTCACCCAAAAATCTAAGTGCAAGCCACATAATTTCCTGACAGAAGCACACAGGGCCAAAACCCATTAATTCCAATTAAAGAACTCATCCAAATGAAGTGCATTGTAAATCAAATGCAAAGCACTTCAAGCTCCCTTTCAGGTGAAGTAATTGAAATATTACTGGCAACTGCATATGTAAGCTATTTAGCTTTGTACAGGATGTTCCCACTGTCATGCAGCAAACTTATTTAGCAGGTACAGGAGCTAAGAAAGCGTCCAGGGCCAATCACCAAACAGAGCTGTTAAATTCATCTATGGCTCTCCAGATTCCAAGCCAGGATAGCAGCAACATTAATCACACAGAGGACCTCTACAGAGATACATTTAAATATTCAAGAAATCAAGGCCAGAGATTTTGAAACATAAGTAGGTGTGTGAACAATGTCATAAACAAAAGTATATTGTTAAAGTCATTGTGGCTAAATGAAAACTGCTTCCTAGCAAATATTCAGACACTCAATTGTTTTGAGGAGAAATCCTACATATAAGAAACAAAAGATTAAAAATAATAAGAACTGATATTGGTAAAGTGTAAAACAACTGTCAGTAAACATAAAGTACAGTTACAAGACAGCAGTTTATACCATTTCAATAATTACTATGAAAACACGTGGATTTTTTTTTGCATTAGTGTTTTCCTAAAAAAATTTAGATTGGAAAAAAAAAACATTTTAAAATTGCAATCAGTACTCTGGTCTTTACAGTGTCAACTGCAAACTCAAAATCATATTTTCAACCAACATTTTCACCTTCTAAAGCTGGAGCCGAAAGTTCTAAAGAACTTGCTCCTAACTCCTTTCAGTGTTGAGGCAAGTGGTAAATCTGCAAGCAACTTCAAAGGCTGCATTGCTAAGGACACAAAAGGAATGTGATTTAAGAACATTAAGAGCTTCACAAAAGTGACCTTGGCATGCACATAGTTTACTGGAGAGAATTTGAACCAGCTTAAGTAAACAGTTCTGAAATATTGTTTCTGATTCAGGTATAATTAAAATACAGTATTTACTTGTAAGATTTAATTTCCAAGGAACTAAATTGCTCCCCTGATGCTACTTTCAGAACTGGCTCCAGCAGGAGCCACTACAATCACGTGATTTAAACTCCCAGTTAGATAATTTCATAATGGTATTTCCATACCCAGGCTGGGCTTCCTTTGAATGTTTCTTTTCAAAGGGGATAATCATGACTTTACATTGAAATCAGAACCTATTGTAAGACTCAGAAAAGCGTCCATGCTCTAACAATATGCAAAAATTTGCAGTATGGATCATACTTCAAAGAATACCTCCCATTCATAAATCCATGGCATTTCATAGGTGCTGTTTGCAGAAGTGCAGATGCACAATTTTGTACTTGTGATCGCTACAAGTAACTATGTGCTTTTTCTTTAGCTTTCCAACAGGCATTAGAAAGTGCCTTTTTCTTTATTACCATTGCTGAAGACACACTTGTGCTTTTCATCTATTTTAATGTGATCTCACTAAAGGAAATATAACACCTAAGCAAGTATAAAACATTTTACTAAACCTCGTTTTTCTCCCACAAATAAAAGTGAAGGAAGGACTTACAAGGAAATGGTACAGATAGATGTCACACAGGAAGGGGATCAAGCAGGCAAAAGGATGGAAAGTTAAGACAGAAATGAAAATATTGAATAGAGATTTCCTTCAACCTCAACAACAGAGCTAACCACTAAACAGAGCTTTAGGATAGAATGGCAAAACACTTGGAAAAGAGAATAAACCAAATATGTTGACTTTCTGTCTTGGTGCCTTTCAAGCCCATGTTTACCTTATATATGTATACCTTATATACATACAGGGGTGAAAATGTTTTTTCCTTATGTATATTACTGTCAACTTGTATTGCTCTCCATATGATTGAGGGCTATTTTGATTAAATGGCTGAGCATCCTGAAATTTCATACTGACACACAGGACCCTAAAGGAAAAACTAATATAGTGCTGAATGGCCCAGTAACCTCATCATTTAGGATTGCATCAATGGCACTGGGGAGCACATAAGAGACAACTCTTCCATCTTTCTCCTGCAATTCTCAACCTCTTGGAATAATAACAAAAAAAAAAAAAAAAAAGAACTGGAGTTCCAGGAAACAGAGGAGAAATATAAGTTCTGAACTACATTACTATATTTACTAAGCTAACAAAACTATTCAGATTGAGTACTGTTGTAATCATTACAGCAAAGTAATTATGCCAGACTCATTATAAATAGTGTCCTTTTGAAATTGTCTATTTAAAGAGTATTTCCACATTTACCAAACACAAATGCTGATTTACTTTTTTTTTCCAGAAAATTATACTCAAAGTATTCCATCCAAGGCTGACCAGAACACATACCTAAGGTAGGTATAACAGAATGAGCTTTGTAGGATCAGTGTCTGTAAACTCTGAAAACCTAAAACCACTTTTCAGAGGAGCAATGCATCTCAGTCATCTCTCAAAGTCACTAGCTAATTTATTTCCCACAGAATATTCATTAGTGTCGTGAAATTGATGTTGTTTATGGAGGGACAATTGCATTACTGGTAAATTAGATTTCAATTCTCCTGCACAAATGTACTATAGTTTCCCATTTCCTTTCACATATATTCCATAAAAGACATATCTTAACTAGCGTGTTTTCCCTCTCATTTCCAAACACATGAAATTACTTTAAGAATTTGTTTGATAAAGACAAAGAAATTCAGTCCTAGTGGAATACCAGTGGTCTCAGACCAGGACATCTGCAAATATATGTTATCAGACATACTATGTCCAGTTATGAATTCAACTCCGATGGCTTTGATGGGAGCTACTACAGATACATAAAAATCTCTTTAACTATAGAAGTGTTTTGAATAAGGAAAAGAGAAGAGTTTTCTAACTTGACACAACAGCTAAGAAAAAATCTGTAGCAGGTCAAAGACCAAGTAGAAGCAAAGCAGGTCCTTGACAAACCTATGTCATTTCTGGAACACCAACTCAAGACTGCATTCGTCTTTCCTTATATATTTTGCTTTCACATATAATCAAACTAGGTAGCTTCCTAAATTACCAAATTCTATATTGTCTTAACACAGGTCTGATAACTTGGGCAACAGTGGGAAAGGAAAACGTCCATGGAGCAGTCTTGTGTGACAGTGGATGGTATCCCCTTTCAGCATCTTATGAAAAATAAGTGCAAGAAAGCAGCGTTCGACCTTCGGATATTTCAAGAGGAATATATTTTCCCTGAAAGTCCTACATTAAACCACAAACTATTCTCCAAAGAAGGTTAATTATGACTATCACCACAAGAAGCTACTTTAAACTTTGCAACCAACATTGCAACCAGCATAATAAATGCAGAGTGCCAATGCAATTCACCCTCTACTTCAACTAGGATGCAACTTCCATGATAAATTAATCAGTAAGACGAGTTCAATTACTTCTTGTGTTATGGGTTACTTTAACATAAAGCTGCCCAATCTAATGCCATCATATATATTGTAGTAGTGTTTTTTAAAAAGAAAAATTAAACACTCTAAATTTAGTTTGATATTTTGAAGCAATATTTTATGCTATTCAGTATGATCTAATGTTTGGCCACTGAATGGATGCCATTCTATCTCCTTGAATTCATAAATATTAAAGCACTTAAACTACAAATTTCATTTTATCAACTATATTTGAAATGAATGATGTTTTTAATGACTTATGAATCATAATAGGCCCATCCTTGCCAAGTACAAAAGGGAAGAATTCAATTAAATTACTGAGTATTTCATTATACACAGGTGACTTTCAGGCTGAAGCAAGATGAATAATCAAAACAGACAGTCAGTGTCACAACATACTATTAAACCAAGTGCTTCAGTGTCAGAAGAGGAATGGCCACTTTTTTCCTCCCCTCATTTGGCAAGACTAACTGACCGGAGAGGAGAGGTAAAGCACAGATGACATATGTTAATACTAACATGTAGAACAGCCCTCCTTCCAGTCAGCTGCAGCTATGTCTCTGTGAGTAAATTCTCAGTATCTTGCACTGACTGCTGTTTTGTCAAACAGATTTGTACCTTGGGGGGAGCAGGGGTGGAACTTACAATATGGTAGTTAATACCACACAAAAACCTAGAGCAGGGAGAAGACTAGGAGGAAAGAGGGAACACAGCAGCATTTAAATATAAAACCAGTAACTATTTTATGATTTATAAAAAGATACTAATATTTAAGTCTGCAAAAAGTGAATCAACAAAAGACTGCTGTGTAAAACAAAAACAAACAAAAAAACGACAGGAAAATGTACACAGTTGTGTTTCTAACTTAAAAGTCAAGAATTTCAGTACTTCAGTCTCAAAGAGTAGAAGGGAGGGGTAGAAGCCTTTTGTATGAACGCAGACAGGACATGGATAGTGGAATACCACTCTTGTTAAAGAAAAAAAGTGTTAGCATCCACTCAGTAATGTTGCTTTATTAGGAAACCACAGCAGATTATATTTTGGTACCCAAAGAACAAAGTCATTCAGTCACAGTCATGTAGCAGATGAATTATGCTGAGGAAAGAACTAAGTCTGGAAAAAGCTGCAGACCATGACACTGTGGGGACAAAAGGTTGCTGTGTGAACAATATGTTATGCCTATCCCTAAGAACACAGAGCAGAGCAGCAGCCTCCAAAGCCTTTACATCAAAACATTGTTAGAAATAGGAAAAAAAAGTCACAAACATTTTAACTTCAGTCATTGCCTATTGCCTTTTGGGTATATCCAGCTTCACAAAAGGCTTTTTTATAAAAGCTGGAAATACACACTGCAGTGAACCAAACCCTGTCATTTTTGCAAGCCTGAAACAATGGCTGAAAAAATGGCATTTTACTCTGTCCTTGCTACTAAAGAACTAACTTTGAAGAGTGAGAAAATACAGGGGTGAAAGGAGGAAAAAAGAAATAGGATACTATTCATCCTTCTTCTCCCCCTTCATTTCAGATTTTAATTGAGTCAGGTAACATGCAGTAGCAGAAAACTGTACAGACTCTTAGTACGCTCTCCACTACTCTTCAATTTCCTTTTGGTTTTATCCTGCCAGTCCCCCTCTCAATGACATATTCCTTCTCATTTTATCCACTGCCTGTCACACCTTGTATTCTACTTCACTAATCTGCTTACTATCAAATGCAAAATACAGGGGGTGTAGGGGTGTGCATTTGCTGCAACAAATGCTTACGTAAAATAAAGGACTGGAAGAGGAAACTGTACTTTATAATAAACACATACATTGGAAAACACTGAGGAAGAGCCACTTTTAATCCTCAAGAACCAGAGGACATCAGTTTCCCTTCTTTTCCACAGTCTGGAAACAGTAATTTTGCTCTTGCACAAATAAAATTTGCTTTCTACCACACGTGATCAGAAGCTGAGCATTACCTCATCCACAATGCAATAAGAAAGTCTGAAGGTTGCCTGCTGCATTACCCTTCTAAAAAAAAGCAAACTACTGAAATTAGTAACAGAAACATGAAACAAACCAGTTTTTCTCCCCTAAATGACAACAGTAATATTTCCATGGGAGGGTTATTGGCTTCATTTACTCCAGAGTGCCATACCTGTTGAAGTTAATGTCTGGATAACTAGAATACTCAGACTTCATCTTTGCATTGCGACGTGGAAAAGTACAGAAGAAAGCATTGGCTAGAAAGCTGGCAATCTGTTCCTGTGACATTGTGATGGAGTGATTCATCTTTTGTTTCAGAAGAGGTATCGGCTACCAACAAAAGACGTGAGAGGGAGGGAGGCAAGGAGAGAGAAAAATAATTAGCTTACCCTATTTGAAAGAAAAAACAGGACCACAAAATTACATTTGTTATATTAGAGCAAGAATAATTTAGGCCATTGGTAAAGCCTTTAATCAGCAGCACCATTAAAGTCAAGAACAGGTTTACTCAAGACAATTCAGAAAAGGCTTGCCTGACAAACTGCAGATTTCTAATCAATAATAAAAAGACAGATCACAAAAGTAAGGAAAACACAAGTTATCAAGCAAAATCATGGGGAATGGAGAGGGGAAAAAATAGACAGGATGTTGCAAATTCTGGGCAATGTCAAAAACTGAAGTAAAAACCTATGTTCAACAGCTATACGGTTAAGAACCCTTAAGGAATGCTTTCAGCTACAATAACCACGCTTTAAACTTTACAATGAAACAAGGCAGTCATAACTCTATGACCAGTTTTGAATTTTTTTCCATGCTACTTGAAGAAATAACACTGACAGTATTTGTAGAAAGTGCATAATTATCCATTCTTTTACAATTCAAATGAACAAAAAGCTCAGCTCCACTTTGTTATACATCTTCCATTTTACCAGGCATTAACCTCCAGGTTTGGAATTTTGACTCACAACATTCATGGCACTTTTTAATTTTTTTTAATTATGTGATGATAA
Source organism: Xenops minutus (assembly GCA_035221455.1). Lineage (NCBI taxonomy): Eukaryota > Metazoa > Chordata > Aves > Passeriformes > Furnariidae > Xenops > Xenops minutus. Next base: position 8,494,492 of record JAWWEE010000159.1, on the reverse strand, counting down.
TACGGGGGGGAAGGGGGTAGGGGCACATATCATTCTGACTGCTAATGAGTAACAATTACAGTAAACCCACTTGACAGGAGAAAGAGAACACAGTTATCACCTATTCTTCCAAAATTCCAAGCCATCATCATTAGTCTGGCTCCAGTAGAGCTGAGCAGCTACATTTTCATCCTTTTAGTTGTGAATACAGAAACTGCTGCTAATTTAGACTGTTGAATACACAGCCACCAGTTAGAGTTTGCAAAGAGTGATCTGCCACAGAGCACTTGCTGGCTGTGTTACTCACCTGGGTGCAGATAGTAGGGAGACAGAGCGCCAGCTTGACCATATCAGGAAGAATGGATTGGAACAGATGTTGAGCCTCTGCATCTTCAAGAACCTGTTAAAAACAAAGGAGAAAAAAGCATTTTACCTCAGAAATAATGATTGAACAGAAGTTTCTGAACAGGACCCATTCAAAAGAAATGAGAAAAAAACTAGGTTCATTTACTTTCATGCAAATCTGTAATATTTTCATCATAGTACCCCACTGAATGTAACTTGCAATAATCCACTGATTGAAATACAGAAAGAATTCTCAAGAGCTGCAGTTGAGAAAATGCATCACCAAATACCCTTTAAAGGAACCTTGAATAAGTTGTCATTTGACTCTTTCTAAAGCAATGAACCAAATTCTCAACTGAAAAATCACTACCTAACCACAGAAGTACTGGAACGATTTACCCAAATTTCGTATTCAGGTCATAATCCAAGACAAGTAGCTATGACATTCCCTCGTTAAGGACAGATGAAATGCACTCCTGGGTCAGATCAGTGGGCCTCTGCAGCAGCAACAGGAAATCCTATGCAAGAGGATGCAATTCTAGGCATTTTCTGCCATCCATCCCCACCATGTTCCCTCAAGGACTGTAGCCACTGCATTACATGATGGGTGCAGACTGCCTGGTCCCACAAATGGGCACACCAATGTTTCACAAGGCTTCTGAAAGCTTTTATCAAGATCAGTCATGTCAAATCCTTGTTGCCCTATTCTCAGTTCCCTCCCTGACACTGTCTAGCCCACCACTGACATGTCTGGCTGCCAAAGCATCTCAAGCCAATATATTCAGAGAAAACCCAGGGTTCCTCTTCAAACTTGCAGCTGCCAGTTCTGAGCTCAACACCACACACCCAGGGTTCAGATGAACCCACCCACATCCCTATTCATGTATCATACATCTGTCTCTAAAAGGTGAAAAAAGATGTTTATGAAGAAAAGCAACATAAGGAGGTGCAGCGGCAATACATGACGCATCACAAAAGCCTCAAAACTCTCACATTCTGCTGTATGAACGGGCTGAAGGAAGATCAAGAAGAGAAAAGTACATTCTTCACCTTCCTATGCAGAAGTTTTCCCCCTGTGTAGGGATGCAGGAAGCAGAACTGGCTGTTAGATTTGCACACTGCATTTAAGGCAAAAAGCAGAGAGAACACACACCTTGCAGTGCATCTGCGAGCAGAATACAAAGGTCACAGTTCAGCTGTCTGCCTCCCTCCTTACCCTTCATCCAGGGAACCTGTATTTGAGACCACTACTCCCTACCAGTTTCTATACTAAAATCATTGAAATTCTGAAACGGTGGCTTTAAAACTACAGAATATTATTTTTCAAGTAACACCTAGAAAATAATTTACTACCAATTCACACAAAACCAGCAGCAAACCAAATGGATGAAACAGCATGAAGGTATTACCAACGTTAGTCTCTGCAGCACTTAAGACTAATTGTGAAATCACAGAAAGTGATCTTTTTAGCCATATAATCAGACTATTGAAATTCACATTTCAATGGAAAATCTCACACAGGCTTCAGAATGTAAAAAAGATACTAGCAATTCTCTTGAGAAGAGGAAAATATGGTGCCTCCGATTCAAACCACACTGTTCCTCATAAAGGCTGAAAATATTGTTTGAAGACTACAACTTCTCTTCTGAGATCATGAAAACAACTATATCTCCACTCTATCCTCTTCCACTCCAAGTGATATAAGGGGATAAGAGTATTCAAGAAGTTAAAAATCAACACACAAACAAATGCTCAAAGGACAAACAACTTCTAGTAGGGAAAATAAAACAATCCCAAGACCTATGTAGCTCCTTTCTATGTTTTACGTATGCTGCTAATGGAGACATAAAACAAGGGTTTAATTTAAAGTTTTGAAATTAAACACGAACTTACAAAAACCAGCAAGCTCAGGAAACATGAAAATCATTTGATATAATAGAGAAATCCAAGAAATACACAAATTACTACTGAAAACAAATTTATTTTTTAAGATTAGGAATAAGCAAGATGCATCTCTCCTGTTGCTGGCTGCATATGCACCCACATATTTACACAGTAGAAGTCAGATACTGAAAAGTAAGACCTAACCTTTAACTTCATCTGCTCTAGTAGGAAACTGCTCTGTTCTTAGGCACAATGTTTTTAAGTGCCATAAAGTAACAAAATGAGCATTTAAAGTCTGGAATTTCAGCTCTCAATACACAGAACAAATACATAAGTTATATCTATTCAAAAGATGACATTTAACCTCAGATGTCTACCAGGCTGTCAAATTCTGATATTCTCTCCCCTTCGGGTAACACTTCCCCTCTTTAAAAGTTGACATATAAATAGTGGCTGCTATGGTTTACTGACTGCCACAGAGTGTACAGTATCACTTATCTGGTGACACATTATGGCACCGGACTTTGTCATAGCTGTCAAGACTTCAACCGTTTCTTTATGCTTCTTTGAAAACAACATAATAATAGAATGAGACAATTTCTTCCCAAAACAGAAGCAGGCCAGCAATTGCACAGCTCAGCGCTGATGCAGAATGCTTAACTACAAAGGTGACTTCTTCAACTCTGAAATTCTACTTTTCCTTCTCCTTACCTTCCTATTGATGTACCAGAATACGTTCTCCTCGTGACGTTATTTTTATGTATGCCTTTTACTAGACATGCACTAATGAAAACCATCAAAATTTAGAGTTGTTACTGCCCAGAAGCATTCTCATTGACTTCTGATTATTCTTAAATGCAAACAAAGTGAATTTTTTTTAAAGCACTGGGTGCCATGAGGACCCCACAACTTCAAAAATATGATTGCTGTGAGTTCACAGACCTGGCCAAGAAACTTGTAAGTCAGCACTGTTCTCTATCAAATCATCAAGCATCAATGGCCACATCCACACAACTATAGCCTACCCTTTCTGCCCATGGACTCTTCCTGTACAGGTAACATTCCTATGAGGTTTCTATGACAAAGAACACTGCAAATCCCTGACTGTTTGGCCCTCAGCCCCTTTTGACCACTAATCCAGCACACCATCACAGGCGCAGCTTTGCAGACCAACCACTGTCACTGCGTATTCTCACCTAAGCTCAGTGCCACACTGAGCCTGGTGTTATCTGTGACAGTCTTTTCGGACTTTGAAAGCAGCAAAAAAAGAACACTCAATCATGGAAAGTGAAAGGATTCCAGGATGTGGAGTGCTGACACCACAGCTACATCTGGCAGACATCCCACGATGCAAATGCCAACCTGGGAGAACCCAGCACCAGCACAGAGAACACCTGGGCAGAGAACTGAAGGAAGATTTATTTAGAAGGAAACCCTCTTCAGGAAGTACCTGTACTGATGTAAAATCCAGAATATTTAGAATGCTATTACATATTCTACTTATTTGATACTGCTGAAAGAGGGATGCGCTATTCTATCCCAACAAACACACGCACAACCAGAACATTTCACCAGTTCCCATGTTCATCTGACAATTTCCTGAGATCCTTCAGCTAATTAACACTACAGGAAAATAACCTGGGGATGAGGGGTAATCTTCCTCTGCATTAATAAGTCACAGCAGCCTACCAAAAAGTCATGCATTGTTAGATGCATGCAGTGGGTGGTAGGTGAGACAGAACCAGTCGCACCCCTTGCCAATGGGCTACAAAGGCAGATATCAGTTGCAATTCTTCTCACTGAAAAAACAATATTCTAGTCAGAATGAAGCTGTTACAACAAGCATCTCCCTTGGAAGTAAATCTGTTCATATAAGAATGTCTGTATCAATCCCGTAATGTGCTTTTAACTGTGTACGACCTTTTTCAAGGCTCCAACTCTGCAAACATTAAGAGAAAGGACTGAGTTGTTGTTTTTACAAAACAATAACATTTGTTCTATAACAAGGAATTCTAAAATATGAAACAGTTGACAACAATTTTTGATAAAGGAAAATACATTAAGTACCATAGCAATTTTGGCTTTAAACAATTATCAGTTTCTCCTTTCCTTATTATGCATACATGCCCTTCACAGCTTCCTTCAGGATTTGAAATAAAAACGTATATACACTTTTTACTTTATTCAGCCCTCCAATCATGGAAAATATGGAGGAAGTAAATAAAAGCAGGGGTTATACCCTGAGGGAAAAGTATATGGAATCAGAGTTGCAAAGCGTGACTTGTCTTTTGCCAAAGAAATCACTTGGCAATTTCATCACTATTTGCACTGGAGTGACTGATTAAATGAACATGACTTAGGGCTCCAATTCAAAAGATGCAAATGGCTCAGCAAGCCGTAGCAGAAGGACGAGCTCTTGGCCAAACCTGCATTGCAATTTAGCAAAAGGAGCATTTATACTGCAGCAAAGAGGCCTGACTAAATGCAGCCATAAGTAATGGCCTCTTGTCACTATAAACCAGTCCTCCAAAACATAACGGACGAGGATCCTGACAGTCCTAATAAGAAGGATCTGCAGTAGCATGGGGTGATAGTGATGGCAGAGAGTTTAAATCTAAATCTGACAGCTCATCAAAGCAAACAAACTGCAAACAGAGAACACAAATTTGGACAGCTCCATCCATCACATGGGAAGGTAGAGCCATCACACCAACAGGCAACCAGCATGCTAAGACAGGAACGGCTTAATGCTTTCCATTTGTTTGGTTTTATATCCCCACATTAACTTTTCTGGTAGGACAAGGACCATTTGAATCATGGTCTTAGGATGAAGAGGAAAACCAGAGTGTTTCCTTCAGGCTGTGTCTCTTATTTCCTAATTCTAATGGATTTTGAGCTTCTTTTTCCCTCCCAGATGCCATAAGGCCTCATGCTGTAAGTGCTGCCTTTAGAGGGAGCAATGCTGAACTAAGTAATTACACAAACCAAATCACTTGTCTCAAATAAAATATTTGTGTATATTTTTACAGGGCATTTCGAACCACACAGTAAACACAGTAAACACTTCCAAGCTGAAAAACTTGATTTCAAATAGAGGTATAGCAAATTAGAGCTCAAAAGGTCTAATTGGCACAGGCTGCCCAGGGAAGCAGATGAGACACCATTCTCGGAGGTATTTAAAAAATGTGTGGATGTGGTGCTTACAGACTTGGCTTAGTGGTGGCCTTGGCAGTGTTGGGTTAATGGTTTGACTTTATGAACTTACAGGTCCTTTCCAATCTAAATAATTCTATGGTTCTGAGACACTGAAACACCTGAGTGTGTTCAAGCAATCGCAACAAGTGGCTGCTCCTTTACTGCACTAAGCAATGTTGTCTTCATTCTCTCTTCCTTCCAGAGCAGCCTGTACTTATTTACTTGTTCTCCTGTCTCATACAGAAGTCAGATGCCTTTTGTATACTCTTTAACACCTAAACATGGTGGAGTCTAAATCCATGACTAGAACTTCCCAGTGCCAATTAATCAACCAAATCACTGTCTATGACATTGAAGTCTTTTATCTGAAAGTAAAGAACCTCAGACTGGCAACCTGTACTCCTTTTCTTCCCTTAATCCTTGCCAGGAGTGCTTTTAAACATTACAGAATCCTAAAAGCACACTTTCTCAATCTGTTATTTGGAACAGCTGGGAAGAAAACAAACAAAAAAGCCTAAACAAGTTTTTACTGGTTGACTTTTAAAAAAAAAATATATTAAAGTGAATACAAAGCTTCACTACGTGTACTCTCTGCAAAGCCTTTTCTTCTGAACAGGGAGGAGAAGAATTTAAAACACATTGTGCCCTAACTATTACTGTACCTCATACCTGGACAAAGACACTAGGCTGCAGCCCACTAACTCACATGTCTGTGTAAAAAGGACTCTTCGTCATGTCAAATATTATACATATAAACAGATTGAAACCTACAGGAAAAGAAGGGGCTGTGTGTGTGTGCATGTTTCAGTTCTCATTTTATGAATTTAATTAACTTCCAAAACTGCAGGAAAGAATACTCTCATCAGCCTCCTTTAGTTCCCTTACAAAACTAATTCAGTAGGAAACACACTTAGCTGTCAAATCCATCCCATTTCTTGAGCACTTGTCTGATTAGAAACCAAAGGAAGGACAAAGTAATCTTTGGAGGAAAGGGAAAAAACCATAACACTGGATTATGCAGAGGAGAATCTTATTTGAGGAGAATAATGCTTCTGACATTTATCAAAACCACAAACTGACACTTCAAAAGCAAAAAAGAAGACAGCTTACAAGGCAGAGGTTAATTCATTTTTTTTAAAATTTTTTTCCCCCATGAAGGCTCATTCATGCCTTCTGCCAATCCAATCCTAGAATGATCCCTCAGGTGGTTTGTTTTTTTTTTTTTTTTTGGTTTGTTGTTGCTTTGTTTTCAAAGCTTTTAAACACTCTAAATAAAATCTGAGAGAAAAATGTGCATTTATTTTTCAGTCTCCTCTTAATGGTTTTAGAAGCCCAGTTTATATTTCCAAGGTACTGGAAAACTAACCTCAATCACTTTCATTACCAATGAGAGAAATCTCAGTCCTGATTCTCTACAGGGCACCACCAGACTCTACCTGTGCACTCTTGCAAAGTGATTCTGTCATGGGTAGAGGCATCACAACCTTTTCCAAAGCAGCGGCAGAGTCCTGGGATGAAAAGTCAAATACTACTTTCTAAGTATTTTTAAGTTACTCTTGGGAAGTAGGGCAGTGGAGAGGACAATGACCCTATTTCTACAGCAGGACTGTAACATGAGAGAAAAAAAAAGGTACCTTTCACCTGATTGACACAAGTTAAGAGTGAAAATAATGTTTCCCAGCTGAAAACCATAGTGCAGAAGCATTTGAAAGCCACCAGACATTAAATACAACTTTCTTCAACCACTTCTGAAACCAATAACCTTGGCACTAGAAGCTTCATGAGACAACATAGCTATTGCTCTTATGAAAATCATATTTTTCTTTAACATGCCAAAAAAAAAAAAAAGTAGTCAAGCACAGGTAGAAGGGGAAAAAGGAGGATCAAGTAAAGATAACACAATACCACTGCAGATTTCATCAAATATATAGACTATCTTTTGCTTGTCTGTCAATATTACATAGACTCAAAATAACCAATAATTTGAGAAAAATATTCTGTAATTAATATTATATTTGCCAAATAAGACCCTCAGACCATATTCAGAGTACACACTTCGACATCTTTGTAAACCTGCTCTTTAAAGAATGAATGGCAGCTGGTAGCAAACTCCACAAGGAAGCAATATAGGCAAATTCAGTTTTTCAGATGAAAAGATAGAAGTAAAAGAAAAATGGGAGTATAGTTACAATACTCTTCACTTATGGTTTCATAATCATCCTAACAATGGCAATGCCTCTTTATCAATTCTCTTCCATGTACACCTTTTCAGAGAGAATTTCTCTTGAAAACTTTGACCATTAGTGTTTATTTTGTAGGGATTTTTTTGGGGGGGAGAGGATTGGTTTTTGGTAGGTTGGGTTTTTTCCCCCCAGTTGCTCTGATAGATTAAAAAAAAAATAAAATCCAAAAGCACAAAGCAGCTAAGGAAAGCCCCCACAACTGAAAGGAGCTTCTCTTAGTCATTTGGGATAGATAGGTGAGGACAGATAACCAATGACTTACACATAACCCAGTGGAAGTAAATCTATCTATTCACTAGCCCTGTGATGCCAAACCAAAACAAAGCACGCATCTGAGGACAGCTTTTAAAACCAGAACACTTATGAGGAATGTTGTCAATACAGTGAACAACTATGAAAGAGACTCTCAGAATGTGTCTTTGTAAAGATCTTGATTAAAGCATTAAGCATCCACAAACACTTAAGACACAGTGTAAATATAACTACATCTGGCATGTGCAAATATCCTTTCCTGGTAATTCCAACTTAATAGTCATTGAAACGGTGCTTACAAAATGCCACTTTAAAAATACTCAACTGTTCTGCCAAGAAAGTACAGAAAACTAAGAATAAGCCTGTAATTCAATATTCTGTGTCCACTGTTCTAGCTACAGTGCCTAGCTTCTAATGTTTTGAATGTGTACAAAATGCATATTCCCCCATCCCAGAAAAGCTCACCTTTTGTCCAATATGGGAATAAACTCCTTTCTGTAAAATGAAAACCATTCACAGCACACTCAAAAAACCTTTTCAGTTTAGATTTTACAAAGGTAATCTAATGTAATGAAAATTGCTTGGAAACATCTGGACTCAAATGAAATCCAGCAAGAAGCAATGGACAGGCTATTTTCAGCCTTGGGACATTCTGGTTTTGCTTAAAAGCCTACATTTGTAGTGCTGACATCTCTATACAATGCTCACTTCTGCTAGTACTGTCCGGACAATTATAAAAATGATTTATCAAAAACCCAGTCACCAGAACAATTTGGTACTTCAAAATTCCTTCTATTCCAGTATCACTGATTACAGCAATCTTTTTTTTTCAAGCAGGTCATTAAAACAACAAAACATGCAGGAAACACTGACATGGTTCTTAAGACCTGCAAGGAGACAGGAATGGGGTGAAGCCTAATTAGAACACAAAAATTTACCAAGATATGCACATACTTAAGTGTAGCCAGTGTTTTGTGTCTGGTCTTTTTCAAATGAACGAAAATCCAGAGCTCAACCATAATGCAACTAGACTATAGTGCATTTGCAATATCTTCAGATGTTGCATTTACAGTCCTTTTTTTTCCAGATGAAAGTTTGAAATAATAGTAAAAAAAATGGAAGCATAATTTCCAAAATTGTCCAGACAATTCCCAAAATTTCTCAAGCTAAGTTTGAGGTTATTAAGGATAAGACCACTCACATCCATAAAGGTTGTATGGCTCAGAGGTTGTTTGAAATTTTACAATTGAAGTAGAGTATTTCATCAACAAAACAGTTCTTAATTTTATTCAGTGATCTCAAAACGCAACCAATTCTTCTTAGAGAGGAACCAGACACTGCCAGTAATTGCGCATCTGATGGCTTTGTTCAGTTCTCCAACATGTAGTATTCTCTATCTTAACTCAATTACTTGCATCTGACAAGTAACAAGTTGAGGCCAAATGTACTAGTATACTATGTAGTAGCATGCATTCAAATGAGAAACTACAGTTTGGCCAAAAAATGCACTAAAGCACATTCTGTAGATACTATCCCAGGTTTTCCAGGTTTATACCACAATTCAGCAATTCAGTAACACACATGTGCTAGGTGTTTCAGTGAAATATATTCTTTATTTTCTATTTAATTATTCTTAAGTGTAAAGCACTAACTAACAGAAAAACCACTCATTTTAACATGCTCCACCACCCCTCACTTTAAGAATATTCTCCTGTATTGTGGAATCTGCATGGAACACCTGCAGTAGGAAAAGTGGTATGTTAGAAAGTGTGTGTGCACATATCCATATAATTTTTGCCAGGCCAAAATTTAAATAGCAAGGATTTGTGCAAATGGAAAGTAATTTCTAGTACAATAATTAACTTTGATTTTTCAAGAAAAGGAAACTAGACTGTTGGAAGAGCAAAACATAAGTAATGGGGATGTGATATTTCTGGAAAATAGAAAACGTTGTATTCATAAGTTAATTTATTTGCATATTTATCTTGTGTATTATATATTAATAAATCTACATATTTTAAATTACATTTATAGAAATTTTGAAAGAGGCATTAAGTGAGGTTCTAGAAATTTACAAGCAGACACTTGCATGTAAAAGCAGATGGTAACAAAGCTTCACATCACTGTTCCTGACTTCTAAAAGTATCTAGCATCCAGAAGTATTATCATCATGCAAGTTTTAGTGGAAAGAAGTGAGAAATGAACTTCTTTTCTAATCCTCCTTCAAAACTAATTACAACTGTAATTGTAAAACAAATTTTGAAAAGTCCATGTTCTACACCATGTAAAAGCATAACTAAGGGGTAAAAAAAAAAATAGCAATATATTCCTTCAGCTTGACAAGTGTCTTTGTTTTCTTGCTGCATGGCTTTTTATCAGATTTTAGGATAAGCTGAGATTTCTGCCATTAAAAAACCCCAACTGCTAACAGTCAATTTTGAGGCTAAAACCAGTGAACTCATGCTTGACTAGACAAGGAGAAAAAGGAGCACAGATAAAGTGGTCCAGTACATTCTTCATGCTGAAGGTCCTTCTCTACAATGAAGTACAGACAGGGAAGAGACTGGTCTTTTTAAAGAGCATTATCATGCTTCTTTCAATCTCAGAAAAACCCAAATGTAAAAGTTAGACAGCTTCTTTTGTAATATCAAAAGATTTCCTGAATGTGTAATTTATATGGGAATCAACAGCAAACATGCAGTTCCTGGTCATTAAACAGTCTGATTGGCTTCAAACAGCTTTCCCAGAAGACAAAAAGACCACAAGACATCTTTACTCAGACACTGTAGACACACACACTTTTTCCTACACTAAAAGCCACATGTAACAGTTGCAAACTCAGTATTATATAGTGGAGAGTGTCTATGTTGTAAAGATACTGATAGCATATCCCCTTTAAGTATTCCTACTTGAGTCAAGTAGGCACCAAGGGTTTAAAGTTCTACAGAGAGCCTGGAAAAGCAGATTTTAAAAGACATGCCTCCAAGAGAGGTTAATTTAAAATGCCAATTAACTTTATTATTTTTCCTCCTAAAAGAGGCTAGTGTATAGAACCTATGCCTTTCTGTCAGCAACATCTCATACGGATGCTATGCCACAATGGGCCCTGCACGACAAGGCCACTTCTGTCCCTCAACTTCAATCCAGAAAAGTCATAAGAATATAAAAATGGACAAAAGTTCATGAAAGCCCATCAACAAAAGATGTCTAGAAAAGTCTAAGAGAAAGAAAACCAAGTAATCAGTAGCACTTCCTCGCAACACTCTTCATTTGCAACAATCAGTTTCAGAAATTTCCAGTCCATCACAGTATCTATGTGGGTGTCAATGGGATTTTTCTAACAGTAATTTCTCCAAATCCCTTCAAAACCTGATATAAGGCCACAGCATTCCCTATATTCCCTGACAAGGGATTCCAGTATCTCAGTAAGTAATTGATTTAGTCTGGTGTTGAAACCTTTACCTGGTAAGAACACTTATCTGGTGCACTAGAAGAATGGGCAGTCATTTCCTCTTCACCCTCTCTCTCTCACATTCATTTCAGACACTGCCGTTAAACCCACTACTCACATCTCTCTTAACTAAGATGAAAAGGTGAAATGCTCATAACTTATTTAGACATTCCTCATATAGAAACTATCACATACCTTTACACCATTCCTGACTCCTCTCACTGTATCTTCTCCATTTCACACATACAAACTTTCCACCAAGGTGATCAAGCTCAGAGTCCAGACAAACAAAAATACCATGTATTGTATGCTGCAGGATGTATCATGATCCACTTTTCAGACAACTCCCAGAAGCTCAGAGACCATCACTGTCTAGGCCACACAAATGTACCTGAACTCAATCTTCAGTCTATGCCTAAGAGATCAAGCAAACTTACATCAAAACTATTTGCAATTTCCAATACACAAATATTCACCAAAGAGAAACAGATGCAAGGATGACTTCCAAGCAACGAGAATCTTGCATGTAAGACAAAAAATGTGAGCACTAAAAACTTTCATCCATTAAGTAATAACTCCAATAAAGCCTAAGCCTGTTTGCCAATATTAGCAGACAGATGGCAAAACAAATGAATACAGTGTAGAAATGCTTTAGAGGACAACAAAACTATCAAATGTCTGAAGGAAATAAGCCACCAAGACCTTTACATACAATGTTCTATGAACAAGTTCTGTGTACAAGTTTTATGAATTTTTTAAAAGAACCAAAAAAATCCAAGCTGCCAAATTTACTTTACTATACAAACAGGAATTTTACTTCCACACATTAACTGACAATCAGAAGTCTTTTGAAAAGTGTGAGGGCTCCCTCTTCTGACAACACTGAACAAACTGCAGAACTGGTCAGGCTATTTTATTTTGGAAAAAATCCTGGCTCATGTACACAATATTTATTTCCTATTAGTTAAGAAAGCTGAAAGTGTTTTAATCTTAAATGAAATGAAACTTAAAACAAAGAAAGTGATAATTATTGTTATTATAAGAAAATTTATTTGAATCTTACAGAGTAGGGTTTAAAAATAATGCATATTTTGATTGTGTAACTTGCAAGGAAACTGCCTAAAAAGAATGCCAATGTAAGACTGATAGGACAGGATTCAATAGATTAGCAAGTGAAGTGAGCTGTGTCCATAATCAGAAGATAAAATGACAAATGACACTTCATTATTTATCAAACACAGACCCATTGAAGTAATATTTGAATACAGCTGCCTCAAATCCTTAAGAGACACCATTAAATTTGTGGAGACAGTTCCCTTCTAAATCAGACCATAGAATTCTTGGCTAAGCATGCACTGAAAATCAATAGGACCCAAAAATACAAATAGATATTTACACAACTAGACTCTATTTTAATCTTTTAATATATATTTGAGACTATTTCTCCTCCTGCTGAGCTGTTGCCACTCCCTTCAGGCTGATTACTGAAGCCAGCCTTCCTTTTAACAAACCCCCTCACAACCTTTGCTGGTCAAACATCACCTCAAAGAGTTCCCCTGTTCCCTCAAAACAGGAAAACACGCAGGCCCTAGGTATGCCCTTAATCACTAACTCCAAAATACAGTAAATTCAAAAGCACTACAATTCACTACAGATAGTACATTTAGGTCATTTCTACAAAAATGTCAACTTTCACTCAAGAGCTTCTCACTTGAGCAGACTGCAAACAGTCCTTGAAAGTAGATGCCTTGTTAATTTACAAAACTAGAAGAGTTCACACACCCCTTTATAATAGAAAAGATTCAAGCATTTCTCTACACAATGTATCCCCGCTCCATATGGTCTGTTCAGTAAACTCTATACATTCAACAAAGCAAGCCAGGGTAAGATTTTGCTCCTGTGGTCTACAAACAGCTACTGCATCAGAAGCATCTCACTGTTTCTTATTTAATATACTGCTGCACACTCTTTAACTTACTCTAAAATCTGTGTATGAAATTGCTCTCCTCCTTTCATCTGCGAACTGCACAAACAAAGCATCACTCCCAGGATCCAGAACTTTCCTTTTCATCCTTAGTGAAAGATTGATGCCCGACACAGTTTATTTCCCTATTGCCCCTCTTTTCTCTGGAGACAGCTGATATTACTCACGCTCCCTGGCTGATGATCTTTGAATCTAATCACCCATAATTTCCAAGATCCCAAATGCACAACACGAACACGTCAGGACAAGCTCAGCTGTGCTTGTAGCAATATGATGCAAATCTGGTACATTCCTGAGTCAGATTTTTAACTAAATAGCACTTGCACTTTAAAACATTCTAATTTAAATATGTATTCTTTAATAACACAAGAGTTTAATAACACAAGTACAGCTAAACAGGTCAAGTTAATTTCAGTCAGTACAAGAGTCAACAGGAGCAAAGAGACCAGATGTCCGCACTTCTACTATTAAGCCATGACAGTCTGAAAACCAGACCCCATAGATGAGAGGAGGGAGCACTAAAATCAGCAAGATGGGTGAGCACAGTAGCTCTGTGGCTTGCAAATATGGTATCACCAGCATTTTTATTGCTACCTTTTGTAATAATATTTATTCCTAACAATTATAACAGTACTGTATGCAGAAATACTGTATACTGTGAAAGAGTAGTCTCTACACGCAATGGAAACAAGCAACAGAGGGAACAGCTCCTCTGATCACATGACCTAAGCAGACATCTATTTACATACACAACTAACAAAATTAACTTAAAATCAAATTTAGTTTCCACTGAACCTTAATTGAGCTTATCAAGCCCCTCCCAAGGAAACAAGCACATGTGCTTCAGAAGTACTTCTGAGATGGTGGGAAAAAAATACAATTTCTACTGCATCTCATTTAGTCTCCCATAATGCTTTGATTAGTAGTTTCTGACTGTCAGTCAGGATCGTTTTCATGAAACACAGAAAGGGCACTTATGACCTTACTTTCAGCAAATTTAGGTGTTACTGAAGCACCCAAATTACATGTTTAACATTTAAAATTAAGCCAGTTTATAAAGTATAATTATTGTTTCAATTATTATCAGCCAAATAGCTGTTCACATAGATGATGACTACAAACCCCTTAGTCTCAAAAGCAAAAATAAAGCCAAAAGCACTGAGACATAGAGGCAAAATAGTCACTCCTATTTTAATTTTCTTCCTATTTTACACAACTAGTTTTACCTTCTCACAGAAGTCGGTAAGAGCTGTGAAGTCCCATTTCTTGGAATAAGCAACATTGTACCTCAGTATGGCCTCCTAGAGCAAGAACACATCAGAAGAGAGCTTAGAGATAATCCTTAAGGGAAGAAAAACCATGTCAGGAAATCTTAGTGAAGGAACAGCACCATCTGGTGGCTAAAACCTGCCACAGAGCCCACCAAAATCCTTAACACTTTATTAATATGATGCAATTCCATGATACTGCACTCTCTATTTTAGGTTTAGCACTGAATAAGCTTCAGTCCACAGGTTTTTCCTTCTAGCACAAAACAAGAGGAAGTATGCTTGGATCTGCCAATATACAACATCAACCGTTTGCATCCCATGCTTGCTTTTGTTGCAAATACCAATAAAATGTGTTTCTCAGCAGCATAACAGAAGTTGTACCAGTTTCGGAACTTAAAAGAATCAGAACCACAACAACATTAAATAGGCGTCTACAACACCACCACCTTGAAAAAACTCACAAATACCAAATAAAATAGTATTGCCAAGGGAAGTCTCATCTGTTGCTGGCGAAGCACTATTTATTTATTTGAAGTTTATCTGTAGCTTTCACATTCTCCTCCTTCCCTGCCTTTTAGGTATAACATAAATTACATTATTTTTCACAAAAAAATAATAGCAATTCTAAGCTCCTCCAAAGCACAATTCATGTAACATAACTAAAAGAGTTATCAACAGAGCACTAGTCTCCAAAATCTACAGATTTTTGTCAGCAGCTTGACTTGTTATTTTAGTGGAGTGAACTGAAGCAAAAGTTACTGTTTCAAACTCTCACCTGCGCATCCCCTACCATCTGGCTACAGAAAGCCCTCACGCCATATTTACCACAAACTAGTAGATACTGCTTGACAAACACAGTTTTATGTAAACTTAAAAAAGACAATTCATTTTAACAATACCTAACAAATTCAGTAGTAACATTTAGGACTCATTGAGAATTTCAATTTATTAGGGAATCCCTTGAACAGCACAGATTTTTTTAATAATTTATTTTTTTTAAGTAATTCAACAAAAAAGACTAAGCCAGAATCACTATCAGTATACTGAGCACCTGAATGTACTTACATGTATATAGACTTGATTTCAAATTGACAAGCTTACCTTCAAATCATGTGAGCAGGTAAATTTGTTAAGTAAGGCAGTTTGGATTAGTTCCCACCGACTTCCAGCAGTTCGATCTCCATTCTTTAAAGCAAAAGCCCAAAACAAAGTCAGCTTAAGTTATTCAAAACAGAAAGACACATTTACTAATAATTGTCTTCCTTCACACATTTTAAATTAGCTTTGCTTTATTTGTGAAGTTCTTTAAAAATACACCACCTTTTGAGTATCAGCAAAGTAACTTCTGCAGCTTCTAGTCCACTGCATTACACTTCTTGTAAGAGTTAATTTTAAATTGAAGCATTCACAAAATTCATAGAGCTCTTTTTCACAGATGCAGCACTCTTCCTCATGCCATCTCAAGAAGGACAAATAATGTTCAGCACATTCCTTGCAAAGTGAATTTTGAGGATAAAACATGACCACACTTTATAAAATCTGCAACTCAAAAACATGAACTGAACTAACTTTATAAATATGCAGTTTCAAGAACATTAAGAGCTCAGAAGATAAAAGCATACTGCTGTGGCCAACTCTTGTGCCAACCCAAATTTAAGACATCCTGTGATACTTTTCCTCAACAGAAAGTCACATTGCCCACTGCAAGCAATAATGACATTTCTTACTAGACTACCACATCTTGACTATTTCTTACAAGGGCAGAGACAAATCGTCTTGCTCATCAGGCAACAAAGATCTATCTTATCAACATGTTATCTCTGAAACATCAATTGCATTCATATTATGCTCCATCTGTAAAACTGATAAATGAAAAGGCTGAGTGTATTTCATAGAGGCTAAAAGAATTCTCTGGTCCTGAGTTAAGTACCAATAATCATTACACTGTTTTCACTACAGGACATGTTGATTTTATTCACCACAGTCTGAATTATTTCAGCGGGTATGTTTTGTAAATCTCAAGCAGTAACAAGAAATACCAGTTCAGCAAACCATTCAGGGCCAACTCCAATCTCTGCCATTGTTTTAGCAGAACAACAGTCAGATACACCTCAGTATCAGCAATAACTGACAGAGCATTATAATGAAAATTCAGTTAAAAATTCATTCACATTTGTTGGAATTGCAAATTGCTTCACACACACACACAAAATATATACCATACAAATACATCAGTAAATAAATACATCGTTATCCTGAGCCTAAGCTTACACTCCATTTAAGTAGAGAAATATATGCATTATCAACTCACTCGCTAGGTAAAATAATTACTAGTAAAAAAAAGTCTTCTGCTCTGTCTGAAGCATCGCAACCCAGAATCCAGCTTTTCAGACTTGATTTTCTAATTCCATACACAGCTTGACAACTGAGCAAATGCAGTAGACTGAAAACTCATCTATGTGTAAACAAACTTATTTGATTACACAACTGTAAATAATTAATCTTACCTCATCCTCTACAGGGTATAAATTTTGTTCTGAGCAGGGCATTTTAACATGCTTGTTGTCCCACAAATCTTTGTAGTGAGTTGGAAAAGGTTTAGGCACCTCTCCTTCCCTCAGAAGATCAACCTGTAACACAGAAGGAGAGGGGAAAAGCTCAGACTCTACTTTCAAGTTTTTAAACAGAAAAAATAAAAAGCAACCAAAACCTAGTTTAATAAAGCTCTCATCTACAGCCACCCTTTTTGGAAAGGGGTAAGCTACAAACTGATCACATAATGGATATTCAGTCAGAAAAAAATTCATCTGTTAATCTTGTTAAAAAGAATGCCACCTTATCATTTGACCCCTTGAAACATGCTCAAAGAAAGGCAATATATTCAACTACTATGTATCCAATTACCAGCTAAAGATTTCCTCATTTATGAAGTATCTACATAGTTTCACCCAAATATTTTCAAAATACAGTTTCAAATAGTCATGTGCTTTTTTTTTTTGGTTGGGATTTCTCCATGACCCTACAGGTTTCTGGTCACATTTTATTTCAACAGTAAATGCACTGCATACTAGTCCAAAGGATTAAAGGCAAACATATCAGATTCAATATAAAATGCAGTGGGTAAAATTGCTAGAAATTCTTCTTTATTCTTTGTCTTTTTCATATCTTGAACCTTTTGTGTCTTGAATCCAAATCACAATATCAAAATGAAATACAGCATGAAAATGTTAGAAATACAAATTCAATTGCAGATGTATTTAAATTCCCACAGTTTGTAACTCAGACAAGGAAGCACACACAGCCCTATGCAAAAGAAAAACACCTGTCCCTAACAAGACACAGGCAGTACAACCAAAATTAACTTTCTTTTGGATCCTAATATCCTAATTCTGTGCATCAGGAAAGTCAGTTTTCAGGCTAATCAGCTGCCCCAGCCCACTTGGAAGGAATGGCGAAGAAATAGTTCCAGCAGGATGTTGAAATCTAAGACTACCATTTGGCATTTCCCGCTCTCGAAGAACTGAGTGAGAAATGTGATTGCAGGTGACCCACTGACCCAGCGTACCCTGACGGTTACTGTGTGATTGGCCGAGGGTCGCAGGTGAGGCAGACGCGCCCCACACATCGGCATCCTCCTCATCTCCTCAATCGGTGTTCCAAACCACTTCTTGTTACTTGGAAGGGGAGGTGGCACATATTTAGCAATCTTCCTTCCTGGCCTCTGGGGTTTGAATTCACATTTTTCTTTCCTGCCGTTAAAATAAAATACATTGAAACATTTTATTCCCACTGAAGAATCTAGCAGGTAAATACACAAACTTCCACCCCAGGGCTACAACTATAATAGTCAGTTTATTTGCCAGCCTTTGCTGTGGCCCCAGGCCAAAGCTTCATTTGGGTAAAGGTCCTGCCACCACCAACCTCCTCTTCCCCAACACACACAAGCACATGATGTCTACCAAAGCAATCCTCTACAGGCTGCAAACACCTTCACAGAACTGCAGTGAGATGAGCAAGGCAGGGTATTCCTCTGCAGAGCCATCCTTCCCAACAGGATCTGTTTATACATAGACAGGAGACAGACTCACTGGCCTGTGTCTGTAGGGATACCTTCTACAGCCTTTTCCCAACTGCTAGAAAACAAATGTGTGCATGCACAAATGCACAGATTCCTTCCTCAAACTGAAAATTGAAAAAGCAAACAAATTCCTTAAGCACCCTTTCTCACTGGGGTTGTATTTCTCATGTCAGGCATACAGTGCTTGAAACAGAAGGAGAAATTCAAGTGACCAAAAAAACCCACTTCCAAAATTCAAATATATGCAAGAGCAGATGAACTAATTGCCTTTAATGATCAAAGGTATTTGCATGGATCTGTGATATTTCGGGGAAGGAAAATCTGAGCCTGCTGTATGTTCTATATAACAACCAAATGTTTCTCACTCAAGAGAAAGTTCTCAGAGTAAACTGCAAGCTAAGTTAAAAGCCTACTTTTCATGGTACTGTTCACAGCTCTCAATTTCCCGCAGGGAACTGACTCCACCCTTGGATGCAGACATTGTCCAACCTGCTCGCTGTGTCCATGCACATGGCTGGGAACTCCAAGTACAGTCCCTGCCTCCAAACTGGCCAATGTGACACTGGGTCCTGGCCCCTGCGCTCATCTGAGAGCCAGAGCATAACTCTGGCACAGTATTACTGATGTCTGAAACCTGCTTCATACACGACTGCTTCTTCCCTGCAAGGTAAGACCTGAGCCACTCTCACCTGCTGTAAACCTGGTCTTAAAAACCCAGCAGCAAACTTTTAAGATTTTCTAATCACCCTCTTAAGCACTATAGGCAATACCAATATTTTTCCTGGCACTGAGGTTTATAACCGTCTCATTATCTTGTTTAGGCCCCAAAAAGAAAACAAAAAAACTCATCTCTCTACAGCCTCCTGCTCTTATTAGTAATTATTCTGTAAAGTACTGATAGAATTCCCATCTATCCACACAAAAAACAACCCTTTTGCATTAGTTTTCCTTCCCAAACATCAATTTATTTTAACACACAATGCACTAGCACTGATAAACACAAGCCTCAATCTCTACTGCTTTCAATCATTTAAATTAATAAAAAGAGAACTTCCTGAAGACGTAATTTTCAACTTTAAAACTCCCCTTTCCACACTTTTTTTTAGGAAAAAGTAGCCACACACTGTCAGTCTTTCTTCCATTTCCTGAAAAAGTTCCTTGAGCTGCTCCTCACATCCAGAAACTACATACCAGTAAAGATGTGCAGAACTACTTTCTTGCCCTTAAGGGCTTTAGTCTAATGAGTAATTGCATGTTATACCAATACCCAGTGCTTTTGTTTCTGCTCACTTTCTCAACTCCCACTGAAATCTAAGCTCTTCAGAGCAGAGATTATCCTTCTGTCCTTACACACAACACCTGGTGTTCAGAGTCCTGTGTCAGGCTCAGGGCCTCTGTTTCCATTGCTGTAGTGTCTAATCATAGGTCCTTCTCTCTAACAAATTACAAATAAAGCCAAACAAAACAAACACAAAAAGCAAAAAAAGAAACATCTCTACAAATGCTTTCAAAAGTGAAATTTTTCATGTCTATTTCAATCAGAGCATCAACAGTATTGATGGTTCAACAAAATAAAATTCACTCTTTTTGACAGATAAAACTAATAAAACCAAGAAAATATCAGTTTCTTCAAGTATTCTGAATGAAATAATGAATGCTAAAGATCCACTCCATAAAGCACTCCTGTACTAACATTCATTTTCAAGCTTTAAAAATCCCATGGTCTTAAATCGCTGCTTTGATAATCAACTTCCTACAGTGTCTTAATCCCCAATTTTAACAGATCTCAAGTGATTTTAGAAATGGCACTGACAAACATACCCCCTAAGAAACACAAGTAGTCGCATTAAAAATAAGTTCAATCTTACATGGTGTCTTAAAATACATTTTACAAAATTCTTTATACAATGCAGCCTCCAAAATGCTACGACCAAAGAGGAAATTTTCAAGCATGAAAAAAAACAGATAAAGCAGACAGATAGAACACTACCTTTTCTCCTCAACTTTAGGTATCCTCATGAAGTGAGAGGTGATTTTGGAGTCTCTTTTCACACTCTGTTTTGCACCTTTGCATTCTGATGATGGAGCAGGAGGAATTCCAGGTGACTTTATATGCAGACCATCCTCTTTAACAGAATTATCTGTTTCCTCAAAGCTTTCACAGGCCTTGGCAGAAAAACGTGACTTTCTAGACTCCAATTCAGCATCCCCATATTGAATTCTAAAAGATTTATTTATGGATTTGGACATATTATTCTCCTCTCGCTCATCCGGAAATGGACTTGTTTCTTCATCAGCCTCTGACCCATGGCAGCTATTTTTGGAATTATCTACATCCATTGGTGACTCTGGTTCACTCTCTTTCTCAAAAGCAGGTGAGTCCCCTGAACTGCTCTGACATTTGCTCAGTTTCCCAGGACCTCCAAGATCAGATATAGAGGCATCGCAACCAGCATCTGAAAGTGGACTTTCTGGAACTACATCTCCTTCCTCTTGCTCACCCGTTAAACAGACAGAATTGCAACTCTTCAGCTTCTGTGAATTGCATGAAGCCACTTGTCCATCTGTCTCACTGTCTTTGGAAGGAGGTTTTGTATTTCCTGTTTTCAAAGACTGGCCTGATGACAACTTCCTCGGAGTCCAAAGCTCAGTGCTTTCCTCACAGCCTCTCTGAGCCTGCTTGCCAGCTTTGTGCACCTGATCAATGTTGGCATTTTTAAAGAGGTCTCCAGACTGCGGCCCCTTCACGGAATCTGTATCCAGGACCGCATCTTTGTCCTCAGCCTCCCAGTTACACATGCTGCCTGTCTGAGGCAAATTTGCATGCTTTGCACCAACTTCCACAGATAGTTTTGCATAATTTTGCTGACAAGTACTCTCCAGCTTTTTCACATCATGCTCACAAAAGTTCTCTTTTTTAATGGAAGTCATCTTGGGATTTGCTTCAGTATTGTTATTAATTTTGCTGTGTATGCTGCAGAAGGGAAGTAAAGGCATACAATACCTTATTTTCAAATGAAATTGCTGTGTGTATTCTTTTAAGGAACAATTATAAGCAAACAATATAAAGTACAGATTTTTACTTATTCTACTCTGTAAGTGAACACTACCAGGATCAACAAGTTTTACTGCACTGAGGAACGCAGCTCGCTAGGAACCCATTTCCATTTAAAGGCTCCAAAGGATGATGAATCAGTTGCTTACCTTAGGAATCTATTGCACTAATTCATTATCCTTATTTTCAAACCTAAACAGCATGGGGCTTCAGGAATCTCTGACAGCAAAAAGTTTGGGTTTGGGGCTTTAGAGAAGAGGTCTGGGGGACTAGTTAGCTTTTTGTAGGGCATCTCAGTTAGTTACTCAAGAGGATGTGCCAAGGTAAGAAAAGCAGCAGAAATGGGGTTGTCTCTATTTAGCCAGCTATACTGGCAATATACACCATTAGGTCCCCCAGGCCCACTCAAAGAACACAACTTTTGAACATGTGTGCTGTGCATTTTACCTTTTGGACTCCGTTGTCTTGGGTCCTTTATTCTCCAACCAACTGGTAATTGTCCGCTGCTTACAAACTGAAAAAACACAGTTTACTGGTTACTACATGAAACACAATAAAACCCCAACATCATTGATATGAATAAGATAACTTGTACTGGATGAAGATAAAAACACCTCAATTCAGTCCTCATTAGCATCTCCACTCTAGGGGGCATCCAGACACCAGCAGTTTTAGAACTACATGTGATGCAATATTTAATTTGCATCAGTCATCAGCTGTCACTTTTGTAATAATCTTTATAAATTCCAGGCCTGGTGTGTAGTGGGTTTTATTATTCATCCAACATTGTTCTTCTAATATCATTAAAAGGTTAAGAATATACAATGAATGTCTACAATTTAAAAAAAAAATGAAAAGGGGCAATTTGAACTTTCCAGCCTTCATCGTTACCTTTTATCACCACCACACTGAGCCCCAAAACCTTCTACTGAATTTTATAATGAAGAGGCAACATGATATAGCTTAAAACAAACAAAGAGTGAACAACCAGACATCTTTGGAGACCCATCCAAGAACTTTATTTGAAGGCATACTGTGAAACACAAGGCTTAATACAAGCATAGCACACACTACAAGTGATAAATGCTCAGAAAAGGACTTTTTCTTTTCCCCTCCATTCATAAATAGTTTGAAAAGATTTTAAATGTTTACTACCCAAAATCAGCAACAAAATGAAGGGTGCAATTTTTTCAGAATTACTACCAACAACACAGTTCCAGTCTTATCTGTGTGTAAGAAAAAAAAAAGCTTTCAATAGAACAGCAACATGTGAACTAATTATGCAGAGACGTAGGGGGGGATAGGGCAAAAAAACTCAAAGTAGTTATTTCACAACTGGAAAGTAATCTCCATTAGTATAAGGGGTTTTCAGTTGTGTTTTGTTGTTATTTAAAGGAAATTCTGGAAATCTGGCAACTAGCTATCATTTCCTTACTTTGCATTTGGCGAGAGAAAGTATCTGCCTGCTACTGCTGGTGTGAAGGGCGTTTACTCACTGCTTTCAACTGGGTAGGGAACCTTTGTAGTACCCATATTGTACTTGTAGTAACCTCGCTGCAGAACAACAGTTCTGCAAAACTTAAAAACCAGTACAGCAGATCTGGCTCTTCTGATTAATAGTCACTAAGGAAAGTTTCATAATTTTTCTGCAAATGGAGGTTGTGTAACTTGTATCAATGGTAACTGAGGCCATAGGTAACTTAAGAGACATTGTTTCATTAACACTTTCCCACAGCTGGTTATCAAGTATCTCATCAGAGGATAACAGAATCTCTAGAATGAAAAGTAATCCCCAGAAAATGTTTAAATGGTTTTAAGTTCCTCTATAATAGCACAAATAACCGTGCAAAATTGCCACCATGTGACCAGGTTACCAGGCAGCAATGCCAAGCTGTGTGTAGGTTACAAGCACAATACCTGTACCATAATCAGCCATTCAATGTTTCAACAAATGCTCAGCTTCACCACAGACAAAAACAGAGATTTTATGAACTAAAGTATTTTTACTTCTAACAATTCACTGAATTGAAGTCTATTAGTCATTCTGTTTACCCAAATGTCACCTTCCTACGTTTGAAGCGTTAACCCAAATTGCCTACGGGTAAGGGAGAAGCAGCAGGCAGGAAAACACAAAAAACACGTAAAGAGACATGTAAAAACACGGGACAATAAACCTCTTCAAAGGCAGCTGACCACCTCTTAAAGTATAAACTTGTGTTGAGGAAGAAATACTTAGTCATTAGCCCAATAAATGATGGGAGCAGCATCAGAACAAAATGGCTTTGATCTGAACTTTAACATCTGAGTAGCCATGTAAGCCCCACAGTCAACATAACACACATCACTTTCAGACTGCCAGCAAAACTTTTTGCTACAGAGAATGTGGTGAAGAGACAAAAAAAAGACAATACATACTTTCAGTGTAAACAACAGAACCAGACTTTGCTGCAAATTTTTTTAAGTGGTGTCTAAATTTCTGCTCAAGATTCCCCAAAACATTCTCATAAAACAAACCACTCCACAGCCCATCTCTGAGGAAAACAACTTTTCATAAGATTCTTACTTATCGCTCTGTAGGGGTGCACACCTATAACTCAAAACTACTATCTACTCAAGGTTTCCTCTTAGTTCGCAGTTATTGAGGTTTAACTCATCAGCTGCAAACAATAGCCAATATGTTTGGGGTCTTTTCCCCCTTCCCTGCATTCCTCTCTATTCCCGAAAGAGGCACCTTATTGTGCATTAAAAATTTGACAGCGCTAGCTCCAAATAAAGACCAAAACTAAGGCAGGCCGGTGGGAACTCTGCCCGTGCAGGGAGGAGCAGGCTCGCCGCGGTGCCCGCAGCGCTCGGGGCCGGCAGCCACAGGCCATGTGGGCTCCTGTCACCGCCCGCCACACGGCCCGGCACCAGCGCCCCAGCAGCGACCCGTCCTCCCTGCTGCAGGCCACGCTCCCTGCAGCCCCAGCTCGCCTGCCGCCCTCCTGGGCCATGTGCCCTGCCGGGGAAGCGTGCCCGGAGTCGGGCACCGCGCCTCGATGAAGCCCCTGCACCCAGCGCCACCTGCGAGGGGAGCCGCGGCGGGCTCGGCTCGGCGGGACACGCCGGGAAGGGCAGCTGGAGAGAATTCCAGCACGAAGGAAGGGCGGCCCCGTGCCCCGGCCGTGCGGGGATGCCCGGGCTGGGGCGGCACAGCAGGCAGGGCCCGGCCCGGCCCCCCGGCCCGCACACACACACACACACCCCCCCAACACACACACCTCTGCTCCCCACAGCGGTAGTGCAGCTGCTGCCGCCGCCGGGCCCCTCCTGCCGCTGTCCCTGGGCGCCGCCGCTGCCGGGGCCGGGCCGGGCTCTCTTCAGCGGGGGTTCCCGCCCGCAGCCCGCGCTCATCCTCGGCGGGGCCGCCCTGCCCGCCGGGGACGGCCGGCACCCGCCTCCCGGGGACGGCACAACGCTGCAGCGGCTCGGTCCGCCCGCATCCTCCGCGCCGCAGGCCGGGCCGCTGCCGGTGCCGGTGCCGCTCCCGCTGCCGCTGCCCGGGGCCGGCGGGGCCGCGAAAGAGCCGCGTCCGCCCGGCGCGGCCCAGGGCCCGCTGCAAGATGGCGGCCGGCGCGCCTCGCCCCGTCGCCATGGTGACCCGCAAAGCAGCGCGGCCGCGCGGCGCTGGGCGGTGCTTTACGGCGGCGCTTTACGGCGGCGCTTTGCGGCGGCGAGGCGGCCGCCATGGAGGGCGGCGGGAACTCCAAGGGCACCGGGCTCGGCGGGCTCTTCGGGCACGGCGGGCTCGGGTACTCGCACGCCGACCTCGCCGGGGTGCCGCGTGAGTACCGGGGCGGGGCGGCGGGCAGGGCAGGGCAGTGGCCGCGCACCGGCAGCGCCGATGCCGAGGATCCGCAGGCGGGGCGGAATCCAGCAGGCCCGGCCGGCCGCGGGGACCGGGCCCGGCACCGCCCGCCTCGGCCGGGCCGGGGCTGAGGCCGCTCGTCACGGAAACACCGAGCCCGGCCCGGACACCGGAGCCGCGGGGCCGGGCCGCCTTCCAGCGGGTTGTGCCGCTGCACGGCAGGGTGTTCCCTTGCTTCCCCGCACGAGGGTCTGCCCCCTTTTGCCTCACAGGATGTGGATCGTTACTGGGGAAGTTGGTATTAACTTGCTCTAATTTTTTTTTTTTTTCCCTTTCAGTAACTGGAATGAGCCCTTTGTCACCGTATTTAAACTTGGACCCCAAATATCTAGTACAGGTGAGAAGGTGGTTTGGTTTTCTTGTATATAGAACTTGATCCTCGTGTTTGCATGACCACATGTGAACGGCAGAGCTGTGCAGTGTGTACTGAAGCCTTGAATTGATGAACAGTGGAAAGAAACAATTTTTTCAGTATTGTAGCTAATAAAAGCTTGCAATGCCATAACGTCTAGAAGACCACCAGTGATAATACGGGGTTGGTAAGGCTTTGTGTCAATACAAGCCTGCTGCTATGGAAAGGAAGTCTCCCTCCCTGCCCTGAGACACCCTCACACCAGTTTCGTTGCTGATCACACCCTCCACTGAGCCCTCTCAGTCAGTAAGAGCAGCCAGAACCTCTCCACTCTTTTCATGGATTAGTTTTCTGGACTGTGAGAATTCTGGTGATTCAGTTACTAGTTTTCTGAACTCTGTGAATTTTTGAACTTTACAGAGATGTTCAGCCAAACCCCAGACCCAATAACAGGGTTTGTCATCACAGCAGCAGCAAATTTCACACCACTTTCCTTATGTCACTTCCCAGCTGAAGGGGAACCATCGTGAAGTAAAACTTCCCATTTTGTTCTACAGAACAGTGTAGCTGTCACACTTACACAGCTTAACATTAGTTAATATAAAATGATGCCACTGTAAGGGAACAAAAATTATTTGATTTCCAATAATGTATGAAGATGCATTTCTTAACAATTTTAGGTAGTTAATATTTTTTTCTATATATGGCTCATTATCTGAGAACATTACATTTTGTAGAATTAACACTGAAGTTGCATAGTATCTACTAATCTGTGTACCTTATGTTTGATAGTATGGTGTTTATTTGTCTTGTAACTGGAAGGTCTGAGTGCAATTCTGGAGGCTGTTTATTATGTTTTCCTTTCATTAGAAGCTGATGAATCCCAGATTAGAATGTAACACTGCCATAATGGCAGAAAACAGATGTGCCCTGTGTTCCCCAGTGTAGTCTGCTCTTGTTGAGTGGTCAAAAAAAGCCACTAAGTGATTATTCAGACCTCTCCCAAAAACACTCTAAAGTTGTCTTGTTTACTTAATACAGTTTATCTGGGAACATGTTGGTGTTAAAAGTAGTGTAGCAGAGGTTTTAGAACAAAGTGTGTATTTATACTAGGAGATTTTAAAAACAAAATTGAAGTTTTCTTTAAATTAAAAGGTGTTGGCATCAGTGTCATGGTATGGTTCTAAAAATACCTCTTGCCGTAACACTAGAGGTTACAGTCTGTGTTGTAACACTTCGCTGCCCTTATATTTAGCACTAGTGTGTTGAAATAAAAGGAAAGTCCATTGAAATGTGAGAAAGGTGGTTTTTAAATCTGAACAAGTTGCCTGGACGAGCTGTGAGGTCTTAGAGGAGCACAAGACTTGGGAGTGGCCAAGTGCCCAGCACTGGCTGGCCCTACTTTTAGCAATGGGGATTGCACTGAGCAGTCTCCACAGGTCTCTGGCATTCTAAATATTCGAGGAAAAAAAATGTAGCTAATATTTTAGAATATAAGAACTTAAATTATTAGCTTTTAGATTTGGTTTCAATGTGAAAAAAAGAGATTAGGGTCTCCTGTGTTTAAAGACACTGAATTTCTCAAACTATCTAGTTAGAAGAAAGACAAACCATATTACAGGTTCAGTTTGTTTTACAGTTTTAGAAGCTGTATATTTTTTCTGTATTGCCATCTACATCTAGTGTCAAGTATGGGCTAATAAAACCTCTTAGAATGTAATTCCTTGAGCTTGCAGTTGTTGCAGTCATATATCACTTAAAGAGGGGGTGAATAATCTTGTGACTGGAAAGCACAGAAGCATAAAAAGAGATCTTGCTGCTTTATTACCTCATCAACACATGTGCCTCTTGTCCATGTCTGATTGACAAATTTCTTTGGCTCACATTATCTCTATATACATGCTAGTTTCTCTAGGCCATTTCTCTAGCTTTTTAGACCATTACACAAGCCTGTCCTTGTAAGAGGAAGACACACAAGTGAAAAACTACTGGCCTTAAATGTTCTGTGCCTGATCATCATTAATTTTGAGTGTATTCCTTCTTTTTTCACCTTCGCTTCAAAACAGGTGACATTTCAGTACATGGAAGTGTTTCTTTTGGTACACAGGCCATTTTTCTTTAATGTCAGAGTAGTGGGAAACCTTAGTTAAGGCATTATTACATCAGTGTAAGTTGCTCAGTGAGGAAACAGTGCAACATAGATAGATCGTTTTTGGAGGGCTTGTTTTGCCTGCTGCAAGATGTTATACATAATTAAACAGTCATTAAAAACAAAAACCACCACCAGCCCGCACAGTATGAGTTCCTTGGCTGACTGATGTAATTTCTAAAAAGTTAAGATAGCAAGAAAAAAAAAATCTGTTTATCTTTCTAAAGTCCTTTTTCACGTTAAATGAAGTATACAAAGTGTATTTCATCTCTGTGCTAATGTAGGCAAAAATTTTCCAGAAACACTCATATCCATCCTTAGTTCATTGCGTGGATTCAAGAAAAAAAATTAATGTGGCCTACATTTTAAAGCAGGTACACTGGGAACATAAAAAAGCATTTGTTTTTCTTTTCCCCCAGGATACAGATGAGTTTATCTTGCCCACAGGAGCCAACAAAACTCGAGGCAGATTTGAGCTGGCCTTTTTTACCATTGGAGGATGTTGTATGACAGGTACGTGGTTGCATTTTCCACTTTTCCCAGCTGTCCGGGTAACACCTGTGCACTACAGCAATTGACAAGTTTGTAACTCTTGTTCTGCAAAATATTGTCTGTTCTAATTTTACATAAACAGATATTTAACTTCAGTGTATACACTGAAGTCAACTCTCAGTATTTATTTCTAGTATTGGGGGGGGGGATGTTCCTTTTTCTTCTCAAAAAGTAATAACTCATAATATGCCAACTAGGGGCGGCGTTTGGTGCACTGAATGGTTTGAGACTTGGCTTGAAGGAGACACAGAACATGGCGTGGTCAAAACCTAGAAATGTACAGTAAGTGTTCCATTGAAAAGGCAAAGTACACCTTAGTGGCAGAGTTTTTTCCAGCTTGTACAAGCTTAGATCTGAATATACTGCAAAAGCAAATGTATTTTTTCGTCTTTAGTGAGGACAAAGAGGGATCCCTATTTGTCTTCAACAAGTTATGAAATGTTTTCCATTATAACATTGTTCAATTCGAGCTCTTTGCTTTTCATTTAGTCACAACTGGCATGTCCTCTGACTTACCTTAAATGTTTGAGAATAAATTTCTACCTTGATGTTTACTAAAAATCTACTTCAAAATCAAAACAGTGTTTTTATATGTTGAAATACTCCCAGAAGCAGCAGAGTTTGCTTTCAGCTATTTTTTCTTGTTGTTTTTTCTGGGAGCACGTCTCTCTTCTTTCCCAAGCTTTTCAAAAGCAGAAAGAGATTGAAATGTAGAAGTTGGGCTGGCCTGGATTTGCATTAGGGATGACATGGTGTGTGCTGCTGAGCAAGTGTTGCATGGTGGAAGTTGTTCTGGATTATGGCATCCATGAATACCTGTGGCATTGCCATGATTTCTTCTTACCTGATTGTTTAAAAGAACACAGTAAAGACAGGGAAATTTTTTTCAACAGGGTAGTTCTTCTGGAATTAAAGGTAGTGTGGACATAACTATGAGAAAGCCTAAGTGAAGGAGACATAGGAAACCAGAGGAGTGGAATAATGTGAGGAAAACTGTTTTCACTCCCTGATATAGTTTATACTGGCTCTTCTCCTTTTTAAATTCTGTATTCATCCCTTTCTTTTTCAAAATATTGGGCACTTTAATTGTGACTCTTCCTTAATGTTCTAGATGAACAGAATTGTGTTGTGTATCTGGAATGAGCAGAGTTGGACAAAACCATGTTGTTAAGCATAAACTTTGGCAGGTGGAGGCCAGGAGGTGGCAGTCGGTGCACACCCTGCTGTTACCATGGCCCTGCAAGGGAAAGGCCTGATAAAGGTCGTCACCTTCAAACAGTTCAAACTTCTATGTTTTCCTTATCAGAATCAGGGAAGAGGCTTGCCTAGCTAGATTTCCTCCAAATTTATCCTAAATTTACACAATTTTTTTTGTTTTATGAATTTGAATTAAATATCTCACAGTATGTCATGGTTATGGAAATTACCAATTTTCCCATCAATTCAGAATTGATGTAAAGTTAAGAAATTAAGGTAGGGCTTGTAATTAAGGAAAGGTTGTCAGTACCCTAGCCTCTTGGATTTTTTTTTTCTCTTATTTCAAAGTGAAGTTTTCCATTATTGTTTAGTTCATTACCTAACCATATTCAGTAATGATGTGTGTCCTAATAAAACTTACAAAAAAAAGGAAAAACAGTAGCAAATTAAATCAGAAGGAACAATGTGTGACTCTTTCATTGCTTTAAATGCTAAACTAAGCTCCAGTGGTAGTCAGCTGTCCAGAGCAATACTATGCCTGTGATAGTGTTACACTGCTGGGAGATAAAGATCAGTCATTTCTTCTGGCTGCTGTTGTCCCCATTCTGGAGGCAGCTGATGCCAAAAAGAAGTGTCATTGTGCTTCCCTGAGAGCGCACTAAAGGTTTCCTTTCCCTCTTTAGTGCTAGTCTGGAAGCATACATACATTCATACCCATACATTCTCTTGGGGCTGAGTTGGACAAAGAGGTTTGCAAAGGATTGCCTCTTTTCTTCCTGACTTGCTTTAGTTCAGACTTGTTTTTAATCCCATACCACTTGCTCAGGCATCACCATGCTCCCTGACACATGGTCTTTCTAGAAGAGCACTGGCTTTCCTGGAGATCTTTTACTCAGTTAACTCAGCAGAAGTGTATCAGTCGTTCTGGTAACTATGTGTAGTCACCACATAAGGAACAGCTAGGGTTAGAAAGTAATTTGAAGGGAAGCGATTTGAGTCTTAGTGAGGGTCAAGTTTGCCTTGAAAAGAGAGAAGAACTTTCCTAGGGCTTGACAGGACTGAATATTTGCTTTCAGTACTGCCTGCACCATATGCATGGTAGAGGAGAGTATGTATTACCAGGCTGCATGTTTTTCCTTAATGGTTTTTTTTAAGACCTTTCAGTTCATTATTTCAGTTTTATTAACCAAATGTATAGTGTAAACACACAAGATCTAGTGGTATAAGCACTGCCTTGATGCAAGCACAGAGTGCTAAATGTTTTCATACTTCTTTAACTCCCTTATAGAATTCTAAATATGGTGACAAGGCAAGGAGCGTTATGGGCTAACACTCTGGGATCACTGGGTAAGTAAAGTCATTCTTTTGCAGGGAAAACCATTTAAAGATGTAATGGTTGGGGAAGTATTTGTGTATTCTCTAAAGAAGAGTATTCTCTAAATTTTCATTATTAAATCCATCATGAAAAAATGTAGGTTTTTTTTCTTCAGGACATGAAGACATTTGAAAAAGAAAATTAAAGGCTAGAATAGGGTTTGGAGCATACATAACCAAAAGCCTTAGTTAAACCCCAAAATTTTTACTATGTTACAAACAAGAACTCTAGTTACAGAATAACATAAATAACTAGAAATTATAGATAATGCTTGTTAATAAATTCCAGTGAAATCACATATATGAAAAAGAAACTTCTGTCACCTGAGGTTTGAGTGGGGAGAGGGCCATGAAATAAAATCACATCAGTTGCCTTAGGAAAACAACAGAGAAGATTTCATGAGCTAACTAATGCCCTAGAGATTACAAGCTCTTTGACCTCCCCCTACCCCCAGTCTTCCCCAATCTTAAAAGGCCAAAAGTAACGCAGTTACTTTGAAAGGAGAAATCTAAAACTGAAGAAATTACTTTGAAGAAGAATAATGATGATGCCCTACAGCATTGTAGTAGAAGTTAGCACTATTTAAATCAGAGATTACATCATGTTATAACCCTACATATATTTGAATTTTGAGAAATGCATCAAATCATAGGCTAAGTTACATTTATTACATTTCATTTCAGTCTTATTGCTAAAGAGTAAATTAGCTGCTGTTCAACTCAGACATTAGATTTTGAGGAATAGTAGAGAAGCCATGGTTAGAGACAGGATTCTGAACTAAAACAAAACTGGCACTTTTTTCGTAAGAGATGCATATTGCCTAGTGGGTTTTATTGTGCCATTTTTTGTTTGGTTGGGTTTTTTCTTATTTTTTGTTCCAAATCTAGTGAAAACATGTCTGAAAACTGAGATGCAGACATACTGCAGTTCAAGGTTCCAGTTTAAGTGACACATTAACATGTTTTTTCAGCTGTGTTTGAAGAAAGATTACTCAAGAAAATGTTTGTGCATTCCAGTAAAAAATTGTTATTTTTCTTAGAAAATATGGCCTCCAAAATGAGAGAGTTAATCTGAATTTTATTTTTGGGGATTTGGTATAGCCCTGTCTTGTCCTAGCTACCAGAGAAGTTCCTTTCAAGGAAATGAATTATTTATGCTTTTTATTTTGATTGTGCAGCAGTTCTGTACCTCAAAGATTCTTTTTGCCACTACTGTCATTTTTTCATTCTGTTCCTGAACAGAGGCAACATCTGTGTTGAACTATTTTAAAAAATGATGTTGAATTCAGCTTTTCCTTCCCCTCCCTGTTAATACTGCTTGCTGCTAAGACAAGCTAAAATACCATTTCCTGTGCTGAATGGACAAAGATGCTGCTCTTCAACTCATTGACATTATTATCGTTATTTATGAAGGATTTACATACTTTCCAGCAGAAGTAAAAGATTTCAAATTGTCAGCATGAAATACAAGTATATCATGACGGGTGAGAATGGGGGTGCCTTTTCCCTTCATCAAAGTGCATAGATGATAAATGCATCCCTACTGAAAAGCTCATGCATTTTTCTTTCTAGTCCTTTCCAGGACAGTCCCTAAAGTTGTCCCAAAGCAAAAGGCCCTCTGAGGATAAAGTTTTCACACACAGGCAGAGATGAAGCAGCTTTAAAATGTGAAATCCCAAGCAAGTAATTTTTAAAAGGAATTTAGCCATTGTACTCCAGTCCTTGATAACTTGGTCTGAATTCTGTACTTAACTCACGTTTTATCACTGTCACACATGGACAGCAATGTTCTCTGCTACTTATAAAGTATTTTGTTTAATTTCATGCCATCCATAGAAAACAGTATGAAGCCTCTCAGTACAAATTCAAACACTCAGAAAGTTCTAAACAAATTTGAACTAGTAAAATAATTTTATACTTCGCTCAGTGCTTTATATCATATATTGTCATGAAGAATGCTATTTTAAACCCAAACTTTACCTCAAGAAAGAAGAATTATCGATAAAATAGAAAGAGGACTGGGAAAAAAACTGCCAAAGATGGGATTTTTCAGAGAATTCCACCCTTTTAAATAAGCAGAAAATCTGTCCTTCAGAAGTGGTCTAAATAGCTTCACCAAACCTGGATTCTAAGTCTTCTGCCACAGGCAATGTGAGTTTTAACTCGAATTTTTTAATCTTTTTTTTCCCCCCAGCTCTACTTTACAGTGCATTTGGAGTCATCATTGAAAAGACACGAGGTGCAGAAGATGACCTGAACACCATAGCTGCTGGAACCTTGACAGGAATGCTATACAAAAGCACCGGTAGAGTAGCAAAATGTTTCTCCTTTTCCTCCTCTTGTGCTTTATCCTAGTTATGAGGATTCTCCTAACTTTTACTAAATGCTGTTCTGCTTTGAAAATTGACAGTGTAAAAATGGCGATTAGCTCAACATCCTCAAACCCACACAATGTTTTCCACACAACTAAGACTATTTAAGGAAAATTTGCACTTAAAAAAAATCCAGCTGAATTAAATTTGATTCTTTCCAACTTGCACAGGACAATAATCATGAGAGCCGAATTACAACTGTTGTACATATATACTGAAGCAACACTCAAGTATTTACTCGGCTTTATAGTGAGCTTGTATAAACTACATACCCACCTCATTCTTAGCTATTTTTTTTAGTGATAGCAGGAATATAACATTGTTTCTCAATTCCCTGA
This sequence comes from Xenops minutus, assembly GCA_035221455.1. Taxonomy (NCBI): domain Eukaryota; kingdom Metazoa; phylum Chordata; class Aves; order Passeriformes; family Furnariidae; genus Xenops; species Xenops minutus. Next base: position 8,460,514 of record JAWWEE010000159.1, on the reverse strand, counting down.
GTGGATGCAGGCAAATGGGAACTACCTTCCAAAGTAAATGGGGGCAGGGGAGGAATACACAGAACACAGGATGAAACTTATAAGGGATTAATGGGATAGTAGTACCTGGAGCTGCAAAAAACCCTACACACAGAGAAATTGGTGTATTTATGAAATTATTACTCAGCTGTTGGTGAAACTGTTGTGGTAGGACTCTGGTCTTTGCACAGTGGTCAAAACCAACAAACAACGTAGTTTGAGAACAGCATGGCTTTAAGGTTAGTTTGCTGATGCATCCTGAGTTGTTTGCAGAAGAGAGGGTCTGAGCTTCCTCAGCAAAATGCCTGTCAACACATATTCCAAGCTTGACAGTTGGAGATATCATCTTGTTTCATGACACCATGTTTTAGAGGACTGCTGGGTGCTACAGATTGACATTACCACATGGAAAAAAAGTGTTCAGTAACTCAGTAAAGGTTTGGTTATATGACTCGCTTGCATGTTCCCGAGAAGATAATTCTGGAATTAACCTATGTACTTTTGCATATCTAACTGGGCCTCAGTGTCTTAAAAGCATTCCTGAAGGCCAGCTTTATATATGGGGCAAAATATGTTTGAGTAGTCTTATTTTCCTGTGGGTCTAGAGTAACTGAAACCAAAAGTAATTGGCTTGAGCAGCCTTCATAGATACCAACTTGTGCTCTTGGTAAGGGCATACAGCCCTCTTGTAATCAATTCCTTCCTTGGGATTTCATGAGTGATATAACAGATTACCAATAACAGGGCAGCAATGTAGAAGCCCAACATTTTCTGTAGGAAGTTAATAAGGAGAACTGCCATCTTACTCTCCAGTAGAAGCTTCCTCCTTACCTTTCAGAAGTGTGGAGCTGGCATTACATGTCATTTTTTCTTGGCTCAGTGCAACCACAGATAACTACCCCAGTCACATGCACAGTCATCTGACACTGCTAAAGTTTTTCTTAACAAAGCACAGTGGGACTTTTTGTTTTGTAACATAAGATCTACTGAGCTAATAGTAGCACTGATAAAGGCAAATGTAGTCAGTGAATTCCTAGTGCATTCCTAGTGCATAGAAGCTCAAAAGAAATAAATTTTTCACCATATTCAGGAAATGTGAGGGACACAGTAGACCTCAAAGGTCAAGGATTAGTTCTCAAAGTGAAAAAGATTGTATTTACATCTGTTATCAAGAATTTAGTTCCAATCTTATTTTCCTTTTTTTCTTTCATGCTCTGTCCTTCTTGCTGCTTTTCCCATGCTGCCTCTCTTGTCACCTTATGCCAAAATGCCCTTTCTTATTCTGTATGGTAAAGCTTCTAAGTTCTGCCTTTACTCAGCATCAGTGTATATATTTACATAAAAAATGTTGAATATTTAAACCATGCAAATCATCTGCACACATCTGTGACATATCAAGATAGTAATCATTTCCTGTGTTACATGGAATGCCATGTGTTGGCATAAAAAAAAGATAAAAGCTCTCAAGGGACACCTAGTTATAAATCTCCGTATTTTAATGTCAGCTGGAAACTTCCACAAACATGCCATTGGAAATCAAGGCTGCTCTGTAATTCATGAAGTGTGGATACAGAATTGGAGGCAGTGCTGTTCAAACACTCAGATTTCCCACTTTCATCATTCCTGCTTTGAAAAGAGATAAGGAACATATTTTAGAAGAAACTGGATAACTTATTGCTGATCTTTTCTTATGACTTCATATTTGTACACAGCACTGACGGAAAAATCACATCAGCAGCCCTTCTGTACTGAAAAATCCTCTTGTGTACATGGCAAAGCCTAGAGTGAATTTATTAAACAAATGCTTAAGCATCTGATGAGTGAAGAGGGAAAAAAAAACATTGGGAAGACTTTTTGAAGGCTGAGATTTGTTGCCCCAAAATGGTCCCAGTTTTCACAATTTGTCCTTGTAGAAGTGTTAATCATTACCAAAATGCCAGCAGTCAAACAGAATGTGTACATTCTAAAGCCATTGGATTGTGAGCAGTTTTGTGCAAGGCTACTTGACACACACTGTGTGCAAGAAGATCAAAGAGGATTGAGAAGCCTGCAAGTGAGGATGAAGTGTGCAAGTTCAGCCCCCCCTCCTTGTTCACTGGAAGTGGCATTAGTCACTGAAAGTTCCCCATTGTAGGTGACTAAAATAGTTAAATCCCCATTACAAATCATTAGCTGGAATCCATCTCCCCACACTGCATGGCTTAGGTTAACAGACATTGGATGGAGTTTGAAGGTAAACCAGATTTAAGCAGTTTTGAAACATCCTACTGGTTGATTCCTCTGACCAAAGTGATGTCTAGCTTTCCTATTTATTTGAAATTAAATTTAATACCAATATTACTTACTAGATTTCAACCCAAATCTAGGAATAAGAGTCCAATATTTACTTGTTTCACCAGACTTACAATTTTATGGAAGCTGTTTTTTGAGCTTACCACTTCTACCCAGAACATTCAGTTTGAGTGAGAGACAAAAGAAAATCTTTTGTGTTCCTCTGCCAGTGGCATATGTAATAGAAATATAACTGTGACTCAGACAATTCAGGTTGTGCTAAAAGGGGGTCTGATACATGAAGTCCATAAAGATAGTTTTTCTGTTTAATAAGATACTATTCCTTATTCTTCAGTTTCAAAAAAAGGCAGAAATTAATATGTTATGCCAGGGTTTTTTTCTGAGAAATGCTACAAAGCACAAACACTTCTTAAAACAATTGGTTAGCCCTCTTGCACTTGTTTTCAACCTCTTTTCTAAATCAAACATCTTTCCTTTCCTCATAATTGTACTAGTAACTGAAAGTAACACCAAAGAAAAAAATTGTCACTGTGCACTATGTCACTGTTCCTCCCTCCCACCATGAAAATGCACATTATTCCAGTCATCATGTCACAAAGGTACAGCTGAATCTTGCACTCAAGCATACAGGATTGATCACTCAGGACAGAGATACTGAGCTAGGTGGGACTTTGGTCTGGCTCAGTGTGACAGCCATTAGTTTCTCACTGAAATTGCTGACAGAGACTTAAGTAAGCAAGAAAGTTAACTTTACCTTTAGAGGTAACCTTTACCTCTTATCTGAGGGTTACACAGGTTGTAGATGTTCTTTTTCTTAGATAATTCTTTTTTACCCTCTTGAGGTTAGGGATAACAGGAACTAAAGTAATGCTTTGGACAAACTAAATTACTTTGTTTACTTACTCCTGTGCAGTAGGAACCCAGTATTAAGCACAGCATCTCACACTTTTTGCACAATAGATGTCACATAACTTTGTTTATAAAATAGTGTGTGTGTCTGTAAAGAAGGGAGTTGCATGCTACCAATAGCTGAAGGTTTTAGTTGTCATTTTAAAACCTCAGAACCCAAGCCTGACAAGTCAGTATGTTATGAATTAAGAAAGGCTAAACGTTTTATTGCCAGCAATAAAGTCTGGCTGGAGCTCAAGATCAGTTTTGTGACATTCAGTAGGTAGTTCAGGGCAGTTGTGTTAGTTGACTGCTTCTTGAGCTATAAAAAACCTCTTCCCTTTGCACTCAACCTGTGTTTTACTTTTGGCCAGACAGGATTGTTTTCTTCTTACTGGGTGGGAAGGGGGGAAAGAGGAGCTTTTGGGGCTGGTATAGACCGCAAGTATGGGGCTGGGATATCTTTCTTTTCTGCATTACTCAGAGGAAAGCAATTAAAGGATTTACTTCAGAACAATAAGGTTCAGAGTTCTCAGGCATTTTAGAAATTAAGAACCTCTGTTAAAACTTCTTTAGCAGAACAAGTCTATAGAATTATCAAATGGTGTTTGGTGAAAGGATTTTGTCTCTGATCTGAAATAGGGGAAAAAAGAAAGGCAAAGCACAAGCAGCACTACAGGCAACAGCTTGTTGAGGCTTTCTTAGTTACTTGAGGACTGGTGTCTAAGAATATGTATGGCCACTGAGAGCAATGCTGCCGTCCCTGGTGCCCAGCCCTGCTAGGCAGGAACAGTGAACTAAGGTCTCAGTGCTGCACATATTTGCAGGGTTTGCAGGTGCCATTTACAGAAGCTGAAGTAACTCCCTCTCAGTCAGGTGCTGCTACTTTCACTGAGTGAGAAGACAGAATATTATAATCATGTTTGCAAAATAATTTCAACAGCTCTAGTGCTTTTAAACTTGTAAATTAAATTGTAAATTCCTACTGTTTTTCTAACTTAGCCTTCACACCCCAGTAACTACAGGAAATACTCCCAGTTTCAAGCTTTGTAGTTTGTGTATTTTAATCACAATACTGCCTTAGCTGCAGCAATATATCTATTGTAAAAGTCCAGTTCAGTGTCAGGAGAGGCCCCTACCATGAATAAATGCAGAGCTGTGCTATTGGAATGCTGTGCGTCACGGACAGCTGCACTGGAATGCTGTGCTGTGTCTCATGGCACTGCGGACACTGGAACATACTCTAAATGCATGGAAGAGAGACAATACTTTATGGTGAAAGGGAACAGCAGCTAAAGCCAGAGAACTGAACTCCTATTTACAGAGCATCAGATGCTTCTTTGCACAAAAGTTGAGAATGCTGTGAGTTTCCAGTGTGCCTCATCTCAAAATATCTGCTTCCAGAAGCATCTGTCAGCTGGAACCTTTATCTTAGTCAGATGTGCAAGATTAGAGGCTCACAACCATGTTTCAGCAGGGTTTGTCAGGGCAGACTTGGTATCAGAGGCTTGCAGAGAGTGATTGCAGAGGAGGGGTGGGAACATGTCCTATCATGCACACACAGCTGGCTTGGGAGTGGAGAATTTATTTTTAATTTTTGTTAACAGTTTTCTCAGAGGGCCTAACATTTCCTGCCTAGCAACTGGGCTGTATTCTACAGTCCATTCCTGTTTGAAGTCTGCCACAGACCTGTATGTATTTACTCAAATGCAAGTCCCACCAGTTAGGAAAGAGAAAACTTGCCATTCTCTTTTTTTTTTTGTAATTACTGTGGATAGTTGAGAAACTATGAAAAACTACTACCAAAAATAAATAAAAAAATAAAAATAAAAAAATACTCTTAACATTTTGTAGCAGAAGCTTAGGGAACCTGATGGGATCCATTTCTTGCACGTTTTCTTGGATATTTTGTCTCTCAGTAATGCAGAAGTTTAGTTCCTGTCACAAACCATGCTCTTCAGCAATGTCCCTAGGTTGTCTGCCAGCCTACAGACAGCTTTAGGCCCTGTGGTTGACAGTTTGTAAGTGGGTTCCAAGCTGCCATCCTTACCTGGTCGGCCTCAGTGCATGGAAATACATTGTGTCAGGAGCAGTACAACTTAGCAGAACTGTGTCTTTAGTCCACATGATGCTACAAAGTGGTTTAGCTATCCAAATTAAAGATGATACCTTTCCTCTACAATGCTGACTTCACAGAATCTGCTACCAGGCTTGATCAGCCTTCAACTACCTGTTCTTCTGTAGGAAGAATGGGATTTTAGGAGGAAAGGAGAGGAACTGAAGCTGGGGCCTGAGGGAAGAACCTACAGGAATAGTCAGAGCTCTGTCTGCATTGCATTATGTGGGGAAGTTCCACATTCTGTGCATTACCCTGTCCAGCCTAAGGGTTATGAATCCTCTTTGGGGGTTTCTGCTGCAATCAGTTGATTCCTGATATGAACAGCAGAAAATCAGGCTCTAATGTTTTATTCATTTTTTCCCAGCAGAAGTGAGGAGTCAGTATTTTTACAGATTATCTGAAATACTTGTTTTGCACAAAGTGTCCTTTAAATTTCACCTGTGGCTTTCTGCCAGACACTGCTTGCACTTGGTTAGCATTGTGTACCCAGCTGCAACCCCTTCATATGAAAAGCTTTTTGTGCAACGAATTCAGGATCAATTAGTAAACACAGAAGTCTACATTTGCTTTCCTAAATGCTGATTCAGGCACAGAGAGCATACCCAGTAAGGCTTTCCTGAGAACTGTTGAATTCTCAGCAGTTAGGGCAGTGAACTCAGTTGGGTTTATACCCCAAAAAGCTCTCAAATGGTCACAGCTGGTCTGACAACAAATTTTTTAGAAATTGGGGCTAGACATGGCTTCTGTTATCAAGTCCCACACCTGCAGCTTCTTGGTTTCATTGCATACCTGGGACATAGGAAGAGGTTTAACACTCCATTTAACCTTGCAAAACAGGTAATGCAGTCTCAGTCTAACTGACACCAACAGCTTTGTGCCCCAACATAAGCCTAAAAGCAATTCTGTGAGGCAACTTTAGGACCCACAATGGAAAAAAAGTTAAACTCTGACTACTAAGATGGATTTGTTTTCAAGTTTGAGGAACCTGAATTGCACTGCCAGTTTTAGCAATAAAGCAGCAGGTTTTATTGCACTGTCAGCAGAAACTGGCCTTGTTCTATACACTGTACACATCATCTGACTTGCTTCAGCTGCAATGATAAACATTGCAGAATCAACCTCTGAAGTTTTCCTAGCATTGAGGGTCATACTCTCAGGTGTTCCTGCACATTTACAGTGCATTCTGGGAGTTCTATTGAGGCACTTCCTACTACTGAGGAGTGGAAGCATTTTGTTTAGTAAAAGCATCAGAAGCCTCTGCTCCTGTACACCCCAGCCTTTGCATGGATGGAATCGAGTTGGGATGCCATCTGACTCCCAGCTCCAACCAGGTAGTAGCCAAACTTGCCCTGTATTACACTGAGGTGCTCTTTAATTGCCTGTGTGACTCAATTTTTGCCATTGTGAGAGGTGATAATTTTGAATATTAATAAAAGATAAATTGTTTAGTGTACACTCTAGTAAATACTTGCCACTTAATTCCTTTCCCCTACTTTTTATCTTTTTTATCAAAAGGTTTTAAAATTCAAAAAAAACACAAAAACAGTGATAGGTTCTGTATGATGGCCCTCACAGATCTCTGGAACCCAAGGTCATGTCCACATCAGCTGCTGTCATGTTCACTTACTTCCCTTCTGCCCCTTTTCCTTCCACCCAGAGCTAGTTACTGTAACTGAAAAAGTACTCCTCATCTGAAAACTGAAATGCAAGAGTTCTTACAGCAGAGAAAGATCAAATCTAGCTGTAAACAACTGTGTTAAGGAGAGATGGAATAGATCAAGTAGGACTTGGGAAAAACCATCTTTGCTTCCAGTGCTCTGTAAGGGTTCCAAAAGGCAATAGTGCTAGCACAGTTTTAGAGGACATCATTCCAGCAGAATCGGTGCCAGGATCAGGAATGACCCACCTTGAGCCTAGCAGCAGATTTGAGAGGAAGGTAGAATTAGCACAAGGATCCTTTCCGGAAAGTTACTCAAGAAAGAAAACCTATTTCATTAAGGTACCTCTGGATTGAAACAGCTTTTTGGAAGTTGCTGTTAACTGACCATGTCCTCAAATGTAACTTTAGTAAGCCATAATCTGTTCTTCTTTTTCAGGTGGAGTGCGTGGGATAGCACGAGGGGGTATCGCAGGGCTGACGCTGACTGGCCTCTACGCTCTGTACAACAACTGGGAGCACATGAAGGGCTCCCTGGCCCGGCAGTCCCTCTGAGCAGGGCAGAGGACACGCTTGCATAGTCACCAATCAAATCAGTTGTCAGATATATCTGGTGCCCCTTCCTATTTTATTTACATTTAGTGTGAAACTGAAGGAAGCTGTGCTGGGAGAAGGAAGATGTGCTGGGAGGAACTTCTTGACATCATGTAGCTGGACTGGCCCTTTCCTTCCCGCCAGCCAGTTGCTGGAGAGGCAGCAATATTTGTTGGACTTGCAAGTGAACAGAGTGGCCACCAAGACAGACTCTCCCTGACACGCTCACCAGCCAGCCCTGGGCCAGAACTTCAAGGCCTGCTCGATCCCACAGCTGTCCCTGCTGTGCTGCCAGGTGTGTCGGGCACGCACGGCAGCAACAGCACTCTAATAAAGTCTCTGTCCATAGAGCATTCCCTGCAGGCTCAGCACACATCACCCGGCAACTGGCACAGGGCAAGGCTTGGTACTCTGACAGCACAAGGCAAGCTATAAAAAGGGACATCATCATTAATAAAAAGGGTGGTACTTACTCAATATCATTTCTATCCTTTGCTGTTCCTACTACTGGTAAGACAAAAGTGTGCTGCATCCAGTGACTTATTTACAGTTTTGTTTTGAAGGACCAATGCGGTAAAACCCCAGGGGAGTCAGTGGGTATGGGGAAGTGGACTAGCAGGCTGATAGTCTCCTCGTGCGTGGTTGTGAGGCATAGCAGGGCTTGACTGCACACCCTTATTTGCTCTAATAAATAAGGAACTGATTGTTTATGGATGAGGTACAGTTGCTGTTGCAGAACAGCTGCCAGTGGATTATCAAAACACTTGGGTGCTCCAGTATCTCAGAACTCATTTAGCAACAGTTACAAAACAAACAGTGTAAAGACTCCTCACAGCTTATTACAGGACTTTAATTAGCAAGAAGCTTTTTGCCCGAAATACCTTTTGTAAGTTTTTGGCAGAATGAAGACCATGATGAACCTACACCTCCTCCAGTGTTAAAATTAAACCATGTACTAAGCATCATTTGTGCATAAATTAAACCAAGCTGTTAATTAGTTCAGTAATTAGTTACTGTGTAACAGCTCATTTCTTCAATGTTGAAAGAATTAAACAGGTAAATTATTAAACAGGTCTGAAGACTGTGAACGCAGAGCAAGCGAAAAACAGGAAACTTCCTGCTCAGCAGACAATGCAAAACAAGTGTTTGAGTTCTCTGTACTAAAGCAGCTCTTGATAACTACATTGCACCCAACAAAATAAGGGCAACAAAAAAGCAGTAAGAAGGTGGTAGCTCTTACCTTCCTAGCAAAATGCAGCTTTTCTAAGAAGCCTCCATAGAAGGAAATGGCCCCTGAGACCAGCCTTTTATAGAGGAAGTGATGAAGCTAATGAGCCTTCACAGTTGAACTCAATTAACTGTGCTTGGATACCAGGTCAAATTAGATGCTTTATGCTAGCACTTGATGTAGCATAAAGAAAACAGGCCTTTTGTCACCCACTTGTCAATGCCTATTTTTGTTAAGCCTTAATGTTTTACAGCCCTTAGTGGGCTGCATATTACTGTTGTGGTGAGAGACCTGGATTTGCCAGCGTGCATTTTTTGAGGGCTGTGCTACCAAAGAAACTGTTCCATACTCACAGTCTGCACAAAGATGACGTGGGCACTGGCAGTGCTGTCATATGGGACATCAAGAAAACGTGCACTTCTGAGCTTTCTCCCTCCCTGCTGGCATCAGTGAATTCGTCCCCTGCCTTTCTTGGTCTCCATTAATTGGACTTAGGTTTCTGTGCTCTTGACCATGCTGGATGAAGGACTAAGAACTGCTTTGGGGAATGATGGTGGGTGAGTTGCTTTTTAAATGTCAGGAACTCTCCAATGTATCTTCTAGGTTTCCTAGTTTTTCAGGAATAAAATGTGACCCAGGAACTGTGCCCTAATTAGATGGGAAAACTGATGCTTAACAAATGTCTTTCTGCTTTTAGGTGCACTAGAGATAAAAAGCCTTTTCAAGTTCAGAGTTAGTACAATCTTAAGGCTAGGCTGACTCTTAAACAACTCAGCTGGTCTGCAGTGCTGTCAGATCTTCTGGAATTGCTTGCCTCAGGGCCAGAGCCAAGTGCATTTTTCTGAAATAGCTGTGTTACAGCTGTTAAAATCTTTGGTTCATCATCTGTTTGTATATGGTGATCCTTAACTTGAGCTATGAAAGACAAGCAGCATGGACGCAGCAATGAGGGAGGTGAATGCTGTGTATGGAAGACAACAAACATGTTCACGACACTGTCATGACACACTGTTGACAATTTAATGGCAAAAAATCAGTATAAAGTTCCTGCTTTAAACTGTGACCAAAAGTATATCCAAGTTCAGTAGGAATAAAAGGAAGTGAAATGAAGTTGCAAACAGGATTTGGCAAGCAAGTTACAGCCCTCCCGTGCAGCTTTAGAGCAGGGGAGCCCTTGGCTGTCTTGAAGCGCAGGATTTTGGTGGCATCCAGTGTTGCTGCTAGATCCAAAGCAGGTTTCCATGCTGGGGCAGCAAGTGAGGGAGCCTGAGACAACAAGTATAATGAAAGCCTTTTGAATCTTGTAAAGCTGTGTTTGCTTAGTCTTTGGAACAGAAAGGCAGATCACTTGCACCATTTTGGTCAGCAGGTGACTTCTCTTATGGGTGGGGGAATTTGTCGAAAAATCACTAGTTGTGGTAGAGATCTCCAGCTTCTCTGAAGCAGAAGCTGCTTTTGAAAACAGAAGGCAAACATATGTTAGGGCAGAAAAATGATCTGGTATTCATAGCTTGTGTTTGCTCTGACTTCAAGAGGGGGAAATCCTTTTTTATATATTAACAGAAGGTTTACTCCTGTCCTCAATAAATTCTAGATAGGAACCTGCTATGTTTGAAGTGTACTCTGTGAGTGTTGAACAGTGCTGTTGAATGCCAGCCCAGTGCAGGGACACCAGAGGGTACCAGAACCTTTTAGTACATTCACAGCATTAGTACCAGTCGTGTGTCCCCCTTGGGTGTCTCTTCCCCTCTGTCAGCCACCCTCTCTCCCTGTCCTGCGACAGCAGCTGCCCGACTGGCACCACAGCTGGTCTGGGGCCAAGGAGTGGAGCTGCTGGCCCAGGAACCCGGTGAGCACCCTGCTCCAGGGAGGTGTGTGGGAGGGAAGGAAGCATTCCTCACTACAAGGCAGCAATCTGGTATCTCAGATTGTTCAAACGAAGCTCTCCAAACATGTGAGAAGCCACAAAGACCATTCTCTGCTTCTGCTACTCTGACTTGTCTTGGGATGACAATAGTATTTCTTCCCTGTCTTTGAAAGCTAAACACTCAGGATACACATGCAGGAGTTCTGCATGTGGCTACTTCTAATAAAGAATTTCCAGTCCATTTAGAAAAAATGTGTGTGTATGCACACCCACACATGAAATTCGAGGTATCGTGGCTGAAAGGCTGCCAGGCCCAGCTATACATGTTCTCTTACTGGTACAATGCAGACTGGAGTTTAAAGAAACAGAAAGTTCTCAAAGGAGGATACAGGGAGTCATGTTCAAACACCAGAAGAGCCAGAGAGGAACTCGATTCCAACTGCACAGCCAGACCATAGATGTTTTTCCAGCCATGGGAGAAGAGGACCAAAAGCTAGTAAAATCCATGAATCCTCTTTAAGTATTCACAAGCGATAAGAAGCTAATGTGTAATTTTGTCTAAGTCCATATCTCTTACATCAGCTGAGCAAAGCCCAAGTGATTCAGACAGACCAGCTGCATGTCCAGGGGCTCACAATGCAGGGCAGTGACAGGAGTTCCCCACTAGATGTGTACCCTGTCCCAGGTTTCTCCCCTCTCATAGCAGAGCTCCATGAGTTCCAGGCAGTGGTGAAATGAACTAAAGCACGTGAACCCCATCCGGGGATGGAAGCACAACTGCAACAGCTCCCAGACAGGCCAACCAGGACATGTGCCACAGCATTTTTTGTTAACCATTTTCCAAAGGAGACAAAACACACCCTTTGGTTGCAATTATTTTTTAATGGAAAAGACTAATCAATGTTTTACATAAATATCAATTAGTGACAACAAGTCAGTTGAGTAAGTAAAGGAGTTTTAAAGGCTCATAATGAACGGACAAAGTAGCACACAATGACAACTACAAGTAATTAACTAGAAAAGGTGGGCTGCACGTCAATCACCTTCATTAAAAGTTCAACTGCTAATCACATCGGGCTATTACTGGAGTTAGTCACAGTGCAGTCTTCCCATGCAGCAACAAGGACACGTTTGAAGGGGACAGTGAACTTCCAAAACACCTTTCTGCTCCCAGCAGAAAGCCCTGGCTATGAAAGTACAAAAGCCTGAAGTGGTTTGCTGATGTTAAGCCCTTTGAAGGTCTGGTTTCAGATGTGCAGTGTCCCCTTCTCAGACTAAAAACTAGTTTTTAAACAAATGCACAGGTTCGATCAGACAGGAATGTGTTCAAACTGCAAAGTGATACCAAGGTCGGATCTTGATAGTAATTTCTTTTCTACAGGGTTGTGAAGAACTCAACTAACTTCCATTCCCAGGCAGGCTGCAAGGATGGGGAGAAGGGGAGGCTATTTTCATAGTCACAGAGGGCAAATTGTTAAGTGAATAGAAGCTGCACCAGAAGTTATGTAACTTCACAGTTTTTCATGGAGCCTGACAGGCATGATCCACATTTCCATCTAACATCTTTGCACTCTTTCCTACAGGCTCAAACTGCTAAATATCTGAAGAGGTATTGCTCATGTCCACAGCTATAGGGATCTGAGTTACTGGACCCCACTTTCATGTGCATAATCATATGGAAAACCACAGATTAAATACCTTTAAACTACATCAGTGGGAGCCACAGTTTGCCAAGTTAAGTGTTTCCCAACTAAACAGCATGACATCAATCTGCTGAAAAACATCTAATTCCGCAAATATTAACTTTAAATATTATGTGGCTAAGATGCCTGTTTTGCAGTGGTCTAGTCAATTCATTATGAATTGCCTAGAACTAGTAGAAACACACATTTCATTTTACAGCTTTTTTTTTCAGTGATATTCAAATAGCTATTAAATGCTGGGGACATGGTAGGCTCTGATATACTGGTGCATGAAAATTAACAACCCTAGCCTGTTCTCTGAATGGATGAAAAATTTGCAAGAGAATTTTTCATTTAAAAATAAGTTACCAATTCTCCTTTCACGTGCCAGGTCCCATAAATCCATGTCTTTCTCAAAACCTGGACTACACATACTCAGCTAGGAGACACACCAATACAGGATGCAAATGAAACCTTCGAAGCTGAAAACTGCTTAACAAAAGAAATTGCTTCCAAATACAGCCTAAGTTACCTTGCAATCCCAGTAAGCTCGAACTCAATGCATGACAAAGTTGTGGCAGCCAAAAGGAATAGCAGCACTTCTGAAGTCACTGCCAAAGGTGGACGTTTCACAGCACCAGGAAGATTTTGCTTTATACTTGCACTGGCTTCAACATACTTCAAGTGACAACCCATGAAAGAAGGATCCTTGTATCCCCGTAACAGACAGGAATTTGCTCACACCTCTCTAGCACCAGATTGCTTATGCTCAGTGGGTTTACGTTTCAGAACTAAATCATAACGAAAAGGCATCTTCTGCACCATAACTCTGTTATATGAGTAATCTTTCTTTTTGTTACCATTTTAGAAGAAAAAAGCAGACGGCCAAACACAAAACACAGGAACTCAGCTGGCTGCAGTCACTCAGTATGATGTGCAACTGATAGCAGGAAGGGGATGATCTCGACACTTCCAGTACTTCACATCTAAACAAATTTAAAATGGGGTTATTCTCTTTGATAAACAGAAAGCGGCACTTTGGCAAAAAAACATGTATAAGTTACCCTGAGAAAAAAAAATCATATTAAAATTCCTTCTAGAACTAAGTATCTTGTCTTTTAGGGTTTGAAGTACTCCTGCTAAAGACTATTTTCATCGATTTCAAAAACAATGACAAAGAGTTATTGTCAGAAAGGAAAAGTATGATGTCAGCTGTAAATATATGAGATAAGAGAGAAGCTGCCTGGAAATTTGCACATTAATTGCGCATTCTAGTTACAATTGAAGTGATTAATAATTTGAGTGATTAACACAAGAACATAAGTAATTCCTTCTCTGGCTTGTTATCTAAAGAGGAGGAATAAAGACACAGGATAATGGTCCGAGCTATTAGAGAGGTCTACTGGAAAGAAATTATAACACTGTTAAACATTACATTTAAAGAACTGAAGATGACCGTTTGCTGCCAAGTGTCTGTGTTCTGTACCCCCAAGTTATGTGTAGGCTCAGTTCTAACATGTTCTGTGCATCCTACCTGTAAAGGAGACCGATACAGCCATTTTTCATTATCGCCACTGAGTTTCATACAGGCAAAAAGGTCACAAACTGTAGGAAGGCCAAAGTCCTGAAAGAGAAGTCACCTTAATTAACAATCCCCAAACATAAATGCATTCTGATGTGTCTTCAAATTCTGTTAAGTGTTCAAAAACAAAACTGACTTCTGAGTCTTTGACATGAACACTTCCTTCACTTAGTATAACATACTAAGTAACTAATAATCATAAAAACATTAAAAGAGCTAAGAAACCTAAAAGCTGTCCATCAGTATTATCCAGAAGAGCTACGAATACGGAAGAGAAGGAAATAGTCAGGGCAAACAATAAACCCAGCACATACGACACAGCAGTAACAGAAACTTATGCTTACTTGTGCTTTCTTGCGCAGAAGCCATTTATCTTCTGCTGGAGGTGGGTTTGCATTGTCTGGGTCATTTGAACTCAACACCCAACTGTTTACATTCAAGGGCAGATGGAATGGAGCCAAGAGGTCTAGGAAAGGACTCTTGAAACTCTTGTCTGGTTTTTCACAACTTGTCTTTTCTTCTGCACTTTCTGCTTTGTGCTCAGCCTTGGCCAGCCAGCTCGTCAGAGGCCTTTCCAGCAACACTTTCAAGGGTTCTGCGATCTCTGCTGAATAATCTGCTTTCTCCACACTCATGGGCTCCCCTGTGAGCTGCTGTGTGGGGTTAAGCCAGGTATTGGCAGCAGACTTGGTCTTTTCGTGCTCAGGCTCTGGTATATCTTTCTGGCTGACTGGAACTCCATTTTTATCCTTTCCATCTTTCTTCAGAAGCCATTTACACAGAGCCTCTTTTCCACAGTTTTCATCACAGACACATTCTGAAAAGCTGGCACACAGCTCATTACCTTTGCATACATCTTCCACTTTAAAGGGGGCCTGGGGATGCTGAAGAAGCCAGGCATTGACAGCAGATGTAGTGGGTGATTTCTTTCCATCAAGATGTTCATTCAGGCACTTCAGATTTCCCAGGTTCTCAATTTCCACATTTTTGACCTGGCTGCCACGACAACTGGTGCATGTTTCAGCTTTGAGGAGCCAATCATTCCAATTGCATTCTTCCCTAAAAGGTTTAAATTCACACTTCCATTCCTCATCTGGAGCAGTATTTCCATTTTCTGTGTCAGCAGTAACCAGCCAGTCAGAAAGGTCCATCTCTTCTTGTTCAAGGCATTCCAATTCCTCCACCTTTTCAATAGTGGAAAAGGATGAGCTCAAAGTAGAGGTGGAGTCCTTGCGGCCAGGAGACTCTGTCTTCCCAGCAACATCATGCTGCTGATTCTGAAGGAGCCAGTTCTCCAAATTTTTCAGATTTCCCCAGGCTTGCTCAGAATAACAAACTTTGGAAAAATTCAAATCCTAGGAAAGATACATTGAAATACACTTATTAACACTAAAGAGCAATGTCCAGTAACTGTGTGCATAGTTACAGCTTGAAGCATTCAGATAATAAGTGCCAAGTATCTGAACACGAGGCAGAATGAAGAGAATTACAGAAGGTTTAATTCCCACCATATCTGCCTGCCATCAGATATTGTGTTTTCCCCTCTGTTAAAAGCTAGGTTAGTGCACAAAAGGCTTACCTGGCTGGGCTCTGACACACATTTTTGTGTAACCCATTCCTCAAGATTGGTGCTGGGAACATAGGGAGCCTGGCGAGTACCCACAGGTCTGCTTCCCAGTAACCAGTCCGCAAGCGAGGCACTCACTGTCCCACACAGTGTCTTCTGCTGAAAAACAATGTTCTTGGTCATTAGAAAGTCTAACTGCGGAGGCAATCTATGGTGAACATCAACATGGATCAGAATTTCTGCACCAAAAGAAAAAACAGTCCCTTCTAAATACGAAAAAAGTAAATCTTCAACTGCCTGCGTGACTTGAAGCCACTGCCCTGATTGTTTTGTGATCCCAGATTCTTCAGAAAGCAAATGACAAGAAAGGGAAGCAACAACTTCTAAAACACACAGCTCTGAGATGTGCAACCCAGCCATAACCCTCCTTCTAGCCACAAATCCCATTACTGATTTGCTACCCTCCTTCACTGACCCTGTCTCTGCAGAGCCCAACATAACATTTTCCATGAATTTCTGCATTAAAAGGAATTGAAGAGCTCCAAGTCCTGACCTGACAATATTAAGGAATATTCATTTAAAAAATTCTGACAGTCACACCCCACATACACTTTCATAGTATATTTTTGCCTGTCTGTTCCTGGAGCAGCTACAACATCAGATCACTAGTGCTCACCACGGCCACTGTTACTGGCTACTCAAGCATCTTAAACAAACAGAAGTTATTACTCAAGCTCACAGAACATGCCTGAGTTCTCCTCTTCCCTTTAATGCAATTAAACACTCACAGACACAGGTTCTAATCTTACCTGCTCACAGTTCATTAGGGCACAGTTCTGCCCTGGGAACCACAGAGATGCACTCTCTCTCTCTGAGGTTTGCTGAAAGAAAAGTAAAAGTTAATTTAAATCTCCATTTTGTCCAGTTTCGAGGATGAATTCTACGATAAAGCAGAATTAAAGTGCAGTTACAACTGGTCAGTGCTTTGTGGCTAACAATGATCTCAATATTTACAAACAGAATGGAAAAATATTTACTGAAAAATACTACCTTCAGTTCACTTCCTTTAAGAGAATTGTCTCCAGTAATACAGGAAATATGCTGTTTACATAAGAATCCCAAAATACTTTTATCACAGAAAGCTGTCCACAATATTTTAACTATTACTATCTAAACAAAACTGTAACTGTAAGAATTTTCAGTTGCTTTAAGAGAGTAAGAATGCAGTAGTCATTCTCTCAGCCTCTGTCAAGATATATTAAAATAACATGTACATAACCAAATAACTAAACCCAGTGAAAATGAAAACTACGTGCAAGTTAATAAACCACCGTGTATTTACTATACAGCTAAAACTATATCCCACGAAAGTCTTGGTGATTACCATTGTTTTAATTGAACCAAATGAGGTAATAGCCTGGCGAAGGTAAGATGTGTCAGCCTCAAAATTCAGGATGGAAGACTCTTCTGGTTTAAGTGTAAGACTTTCCAGTCTGAAAGAGTAAGATAATAGTTACAGAAAATAAAAAAAAATTACAATCTTCATCTGTCCTGTTTCGGAAGGCAGTCCATTATTTCATAAAAAGGCTTCCAAGCTGACTTGGCACTAATTACGTTAAAGAAAATAAATTTAATACTTGCATTAAAAAGGGGATGCCTATCCACAAACCAAAAACAGAATAAACAGCCATCAAAACTTAAGTGCCACCTTCTTACTTCAACTGCCATCAGCAACTAATATTGGAAATAATCTGCACAAATGAGTACCTCCCTGTTTGTTATAGTCCTAGTTTTCAATCTAAGATTAAAAAAACCCCATCAAACATGAGAGGAATCATCTCAGAGTGCTTTAAATAGCTTATCTCTAGGAACCATTAAAAATGTAATAACAGTGAGATCTATTATTAATTCTATTAAAACAAACAAAAAAGATCAGACTAAATTCCTAAGTCCAAATAAAACCAACTGTGCTAACCTCCATCATAAAATATATTTACCTCTCCAGGCAAATTGAGATCTGGTTTGCTAGTTCATTGCTGTAGGAGCGTTCCAGCTGATGAATAAGGCAATTGAACTGTCCCAAATACTGCATGGAAGACAAAACACACGTTGTTGTTTTGGCTTCTAGGATTAAAATTGAGGCAATACTTGCAAGAAAAAAGTCGTCTTAAAAATGCCAGTGCAGTATGTGGCCACCCAGACCTTACCCAGTAGAGCTGCTGTGCCTGCTGCTGCAAGGCCTCCTCCTTGAGCTGCTGGATAAGATCCACCTGCTCGAACAGCCAGACCTCACGGCTGCGCAGGCATTCCAGGTGCCGGCTGATGTGGCTGTGGATCTTGGCTTTCACCTGCAAGGTAACACCCATCACTTCTAGAACATCTGCCACACACTGTGAACAAACATGTGCTGCACTGATTACAAAATGCTGTTCGCCACAAGTAAGTGACAAGTACTTTTGGAGCAGCTTGTTCCTCAAAAACTAACCACAGTCACCCACAGCACCACATGACTCAGGTTAGTAAAAGTTTCAAGGCTACCTTTAAAGAAGCAACGAAGAACTGAGTTATTTGCAATATCGCTCTACTCCAGTGTTTCAATCAACAGCTTTAGGAAATTCTGAATGCCTAAGCTATTAACACAGGAATACCTTTATCAAGAGAATGACCAAATGACACAGCAACATGCTTGCAAGTGTCTAGGAAAATTTAAGATCATCATGACAATAAAAAGTACTCTGGAATCATAAAAACTGTCATTAGAGTAATACTAGCTATTAAAGTATTTTTTAAAAATAACTTAAAATTACCTCCCGCCAGTTCTCTTTAATCTGCTGTTCAGCTTTGACAATTCCAGATATAGCTGTTTCCAAGTCCTTCTTTGCTTGAAAGCACTTTGCCAGAGTCTCACTGCTGCAGGAATTTCTATTTCTATCTTGTGGTGGACTCATTCTTGAAGTGTTCCTAAAACACAATGGAAAAATTTCTTAATAGTTTCTATTCCTCTTTAACGGAAGAGGAAAGGCATCGTATGAAGAACCATCTGCTCTACTTCACTATAAAGGTGCAAAAAAATCCCTAAGACCCTGCACAGATGCAAGTTTTTTAAACACAGATAAAGCTTTCTCCAGGAGCGATAGTGGTCTCTCAAATGCCTCGGCCCACGGAATTTGCACAACTGCAGGAAAACCAACAGATATTTGACAACAGCTTCGACCACAGAAACTTAGGCAATCCTCCCCGCCAGTCTCCTCCTTTTTATGTCTGGCCAGCAAAACTCCAGAGCTGAGGGGCTGATTCAGGGAAGGTTCCACAGCAATGCCAGAGCTGGGGGAGAATGGCCAAGCCAGGGGCAGGAAATGCTTCAGTAACCCCTTTTTCAGCTGTAGGCAAATTAACTGGCTCCCACAAAACAAAAAATTCCAATACAGTTTCATCAACTGAAAATCCAAGTGCTGATATACAGATCACTCTTTACTAAGCTGCAAAGGCCAAAATTTCTAGCAGTTCCCCATTATTTCTGTCCTGGTCATAGCAGTGGTAACTTACTCAGCTTCAGCACAGCCTCAAGTAAAAGGGGCTCAGATACAATATTTCCACAGAAGTTACACTGGTAAGGATGCTGCAAGTAAAGGGAAAAAGATAATATGGATTTTTAGTGAAAATGAGATGGATCAATACAAGCATTTTTTCTAAACTGTGGACATTTTTTTTCTGAAGAGTTTCAATTCTCCTATTAGTTTCATGGGATTCCTGGAGCACTAACAAAACATTCATGGTATTTAAAACAAGTTCTCAGCAATGGCAGCTATGGAAACTCCCAGCAGAATTAACTGAAGCATACACATGCCCATCTAAAATGTCATAGATTTTACCACTCCTCTAGAGGGAACTGAAAGGACTGTTTTGAATACAATAAGACAGCCACAGAGCTTGTGATATTGAGCAGCTATTTAGTCTGCACTTTCCAAGCCCCAGGATCATATAAACTGCAATCCCAAAATCCTTCTTCAGCTAAGACCCACCAGATGTGTATTCCAGAGGGCAGAGGGCTAGGAGTGGCTTGCATATGGAAGCTGACAGAAAAAGCAAGGTTTGCTGTGGGGCAGGAGCAGAGGCTGCATCTGCCTTGGTTCCCTAAACACCACAGGCTTCTCCAGTGCCCCCAGACACGAGTCATGGAGCAGCCCCAGAAGGCATCCCCCAAGAACATGCACACAACTCAATCCTATCCTCACCACATCATCTCATCTTTAAGGAAGTGCAGAGCACAACTACAAGAGAAGTGAACTCAAATGTACTTTTCAAGCTTATCTTATTCCACACCAAATTAGACAGGCTACAGAAATCCAAAATGCATCACTCTTCATGCTGTGCTATAAATTCCAATTTTGTCCCTGTATCTGCACACTCACAGGTTCAATTCTGCAAGGTTTCATAATCTTAACCATGCTAGCAATATTCAATAAAAGGTAAGCTTTCTCCTCAAAACACCCCCTAGACTTGATCTTGCTTATCAACTTTCATGAACAACCTACAGGAAAATATAAGTGGGAGCCCTGGCAGATGTAATCTAAGAAGAATGCAAAGGCAGCAATACACCCAGCCAAGAGAACAAGGATGTTAAATACATTAAAAGCTCTCCTATACTCACAAGTAAACAAAAAAAAAAAACATATTGTTTATCATTTCATTTATTCTTACATAAAGACCAAGTCAAAGTCTGAAAGGCTAAATATAACTGCCATATTTTCTCACATGGCAGATAATGTACTTAAAACTTTTCTGAAAATTATGTTAAGCTGTGTACCTACAAATACCAAGCCTAAGGAATGCTGCATTACCATTTATGTGTTTTTCTGAATTTACACCACGAGGGAATTGGGCTCAATGCCTGAAGAAATGCTATTTTTTCACATTCTGCATTAGCAACTACATACTGGCACACTCAAAATTAAGAAGCTTATACATGCTTCTCTAATGATCTCTAAAACTACCATGTACTTTGCTTTTCTGGTTTTTCATTTGATTGCAAGGCTCTCTGAAACATACACAGAGAGAATGAATACTGCCTTCCTCCAGCCAGCTCTTGTTAAAATGGCTGTTCTTATGCTTTGTCAAAAATCAGGCAGAAAAACTCACATGACAGCTGAGAAGGAGAGCAAATCCATCCTTCTTTTCAATTTCCACAAGCCTCTAACAAAACTAAGTAGGGGTAACCAGCAATTTCTTCCCTTCCCAGTCACCCCCACCCAGTACCGGGAGTTTAAGACGTTTTCAGCTCCCATGCTCTGACACAGACGCGATCATACACTTCAGCCCAACACTAACAAACAATTCTGCAAGAAGACACACGGCTGCAACACACAGTCACCTTTCTCGGCAACTTCCGTGCCGCCCGTTTCCACGCACACGGGGGTCCCCCGCTCCAGGGGTGTGTTCCGCACGGGATGCACACCCCCCAGCCGGGCTCGCACTTACTTTACAAGGCCGCTCCCATTCCCGGCGCCCCGCTCCGCAGAGGCACGGCCTGTGCACTGGCCCCGCTCCGGGCGGGCGCTGCTCCCATTCCCGGCCCGGCCCCGCTCCGCTCCTTATCGAGGCGGCGCAGCCCGCGGCCCGCCCCGCACCCCGCACCCCGCCCCGCACGTCGGCACCGCCGGGGACGGGCCCAACACCGCGCAGCCCCCTGCCAGCTCAAACCGCGAAACCAACACGTTTTGCAGCGAAACCGCTGTTTGCTGCAAGCTCAGGAATGTGGCAATGTGCCTTTTCCACGCAAGAAATGCAACAAAGCAGTTCCGAGCGCTGTGGCGCGTCTTTGCTGCTGCTGCTGCAGCACCCAGGGCTCAAGAGCTGCGAGCCAGCACAGTTCCACCTCCCGACCCCCAGGCTCCCCACCCAGCACTCGTGCCAGAAATCCTGGCAATAAACCACTCGGGTGCAGTTAGCTCCTGAAGGACCAAAATGATACTCAAGCAATTCTTGTCACATCTACTCTTGCTTCCACAATTCCACACACAGCTGAGGAAAACACACAGAATGGCCTCTGTTGGAAAGGACCTTGAAGATCATCCAGTTCTAATCCCTCGGCCATGGGCAGGGACACCTTTTACTAGGCCAGGTTGCTCACTGCCCCATCCAGCCTGGCCTCGAACACTCCCAAGGATGGGCCATGTACACGTACTCACCAGCACATAACCAGCAAAAATATTACAGCCATGAAAACAAAGGAACTGCCTGAATGAGGCAGGAAGATGATAATACTGTTTCTCATAATAAAAAAATATTTTTTTCACTTTTACTTAAGTATCTGGTAGCTGGGGAGCAGAGGAGGATGGAACAATCCTGCCTCGCCTGCACAGTCTGCAAACAGGAGAGCAGGAAACTGGTTTTACCAGCTTTTCACTTTCAGCACAACCTTCCCTGCAGCCCTTGGAAAGAGCATTGTTTTCCATTTCAAATGGGTGTGGAATCACCTCAAAAACATGGCTATGCCGAGCTTTTGCTGGGGAAAAGCTTCTGAAGGGAACGAATCTTCACATCAAACAGGCTCTGTTTATAAATGTGGAGTGATTTCTTCCAGCTGGCAGGACAAGGCTGATCTAAAGGCCTCTCTGACCTGACTTCATGTGGTTTTAAACCCAATGGCTTGTTTGCACTGAAATCCCCATAGATTTCCACCTTCTCTCACCAAAAAACAGTAGTTCCTTTTAAGTAACTGTCCCAAATTAGGTATGTGGGAGTTGTGGTCAGGGAGTGAAGTACTGTAAGTACAGAAGCTGAGTCTCAGAAATTTCCATTTACATCCAAGCATAACAAGCATTTTGTACAGTACAGTAACAGCATCACGTGCCAATATCTGTGTGGAGCTCCTGCTGAGGGGGATTATTTTTACTTCAATAAAAGTATGTACCACCTTATTTTGTAAGTCACAAGCCACATGCAGAAAAAAATTACCTCTAACAGTTCTGAGTAAGAAAGTGAAATTAACACCTTAGGGAATAGTAATTAAAGTTTCAGGTAATACATTTTCTAAAATTCAATTAGTTTTTAGCTGTCTGCACAGTATATGATCTGGGCCACAGATCTGAAGACGTGTGATTACCTGTTCAGCTGTTTCAGCCCTGACAGAGCGTGGTCAGTGCACAAAGTGTTTGTACAGACACCCTCACAAGAGCTGGGCTCTGAGGAGTCACAAGTCACCAGCGTAGCTGAGACAAGAAGCCTACTGTAAACATGTTTTATGCAGAGCACATACGTGAAATCACAAAGTATCTGAAAATGAAGGCCTGAAATCTCCATGCCACAATTACTGACAATACCGAAGTAGGTATCTCAAGAGTGGGAAAGACAAACTGTTATCTTAACACAGATTGCACATTACAACACAACTATCTTCCAGACTTTTGTATTTAAAACCCTTCGGAAAACAAGTGACAAATCGCTGGCTCTGGCTGAAGCATGTGGCCCCAGAGATAGCACTGCCACGTCCCCTGCATGTCCATCCTCCAACGCTGTGCACTTGCAGCGTGAGAAGCAGTGCTTTTTATATGACTGCCAGGGAAAAACCCTCCCGTGACTGCACACCTCACCCAAACCCCACGGAAGGCAACCTTGCTCCTCTGTCAGCCTTTCCCCTTACTGCCACCCACAAACACGGAGTGTGAAGCCGAGCCCCAGCACGGCAGTGCCCCTGCTCACACCACTCACCAACACCGAACCACACAGGCCCGACAGGCCGAGCGAGCGCGGTGCGGGCAGCCCCGACCGCTCCTACCGCGGGCACTGGCGCTTATATAACCCCCGAGAGGCGCAGCTGCCGACTAAAGACCTTGGCTTCCCAGGGGCAGAGGTGACTTGAGGAGCGCTCGCAGCCCGACCTCTCTGGGACACGAAGAGGAGGCGACACCAGCACAAACCCACCCCCGGCCCCGCGCCCGCCCCCCGCCCATTTCCCGACCGACCGACCGGCCCGGCCCGGCCCTGCTCTTTCCGCTGCGCGGCACCAGGGGGGCGTCCCTCAGGGTTCCCACGGCATTCCCCACAGCATTCCCCACGGCATTCCCCACAGCATTCCCCACGGCATTCCCCACAGCATTCCCCCGGCATTCCCGCCGCGCGCTCACCGCCGCCCGCGCGCCGCTCCCTCACCCGCGCCCTCCGCGCCGCCGCCGCCGCCCGCACGCGCCGTGCTGCGCGCTCTCGCGAGAGCGGCCCCTTCCCGCGCGACTGCGCCCCCTGCCGGCCCGGAGGAGCCGGGAACGGCCTCGGTCCGCCGGGAATGGCCGGGATCCACCGGGAACGGCCTCGGTCCGCCGGGAATGGCCGGGATACACCGGGAATGGCCGGGATCCACCGGGAATGGCCTCTGTCCGCCGGGAATGGCTGGGATCCACCGGGAATGGCCGGGATCCACCGGGAACGGCCTCTGTGCGCCGGGAATGGCTGGGATCCACCGGGAATGGCTGGGATCCACCGGGAACGGCCTCTGTGCGCCGGGAATGGTGGCTGGACACCAGGAATGGCAATCGAACACTAAGAATGGCTGCCAGCCCCTGGGAATGGCTGTCAGACACCGGGAATGGTGGCTGGACACCGGGAATGGCATCCGACCTGGCACGGTGAATCCCCCGAGGACACAACGTGCCGGGAATGGGGCAAAGCCACCGGCTTGGGTCTTTCTGGTGTCCCCAGAAAGAAATTCCCAGCAAGTGTGGCTTGGTTTGGCCTCACACGGTGCAGTTCTTGGGTTTGCCTTTCCCAGGGTGTGAAGCATGGCCGGGCACTGGGAAAAGAATCCAGTACTGCACGGGCAGGGAGCACTGCTGCTGTGCCTGCTCAGGGGTGAGGGGACCCCAGCCTTCATGGGACCCAGTCTTCATGGGATCCTAGACTTCATGGAACCTCAGCCTTCCTGGGACCCCAGCCTTCCTGGGATCCCAGCCTTCATGGGACCTAGTCTTCATGGGATCCTAGACTTCATGGAACCTCAGCCTTCCTGGGACCCCAGCCTTCGTGGGACCCCAGCCTTCATGGGATCCTAGACTTTATGGAACCTCAGCCTTCCTGGGACCCCAGCCTTCATGGGAGCCCAGCCTTCATGGGACCCAGTCTTCATGGGATCCTAGACTTTATGGAACCCCAGCCTTCGTGGGACCCCAGCCTTCGTGGGACCCCAGCCTTCGTGGGACCCCAGCCTTCATGGTATCCAAGCGT